>OW679197.1:131079616-131426382 GCA_940337035.1 Agriotes lineatus | reverse complement strand
CGTACCGCTGAAAATGTTGCTGGGATTCGCCGAGGATTACGGCAAGGTAATACTAAATATCAGGCAGGAATTGGTCTTAATTCGAAGCAATACCGACAATGATGCCGTAATTAGTACAGACGATACCGAAGTTATTAAAGTCACAATTGAAAACATTTATTGGAAAGTTCATCACAAAATTGGAAACTCCGCGACACATTATAGTGGGTTTTCACACAAATCGCGAGGGTCAAATAGATAAAAACATGAGCGAATTCGATCATTGCAATATTAAAAATCTCAAAGTTTATTTAAACACAGAAAGGCGCCCTTACGATAATTTAAATATAGATTTCCAAAAGAATCATTATGCAACCCTATATCAAATGTATTCTCAATTTCAATCTACTTATTATAATAAACGCGATGAACCGCTATTTTCTCCAAACGAGTTCAAAACGAAAGCGCCTCTCATCGTTGTAGATTGTTCTAATCAAAAAGACTACCTGCAGGCAAATGCCGATGTAATATACGTAAAAGGACGTGAAAAAGCCACATTTTTAAGAAATTACATTAACAAACACATCGTCGAGATAGAAGAACAACCGGCACTGTCTGCTTCAAAACCGGCCTGCATGCATCATTCGCAATCTTTTTGTTACTGCACCTTATCCAATGTTTATCATTTACACAAACACTATGTCATGCAATATGTATCTGCTCCCGAAATGTATAATTAAAGGTAAATAAAAAACAACAACAACTTTTATAAACGTGTTTTATTTTACATTTCTATGGAATAATGGCCCCATGGGATGGTATCTATTCTATTTTCTAATATATGTCGTTTATCATCTAAAGCACTAAGAGCTACCTTAGTCTGCCTTACACTATGTACATTATGCTTAGTAGATGTTATTAAATTTTGATTTCGGTCAATTTCGACTTCGTCCTGCAAACATTTCAAGTAATCGTCAAAGCAGATTGTATTTTTTACCACACAACTCTTTACACCTTTTGCTTTTTTTACTACTTTGGTTTTGTTGGTGTTACTGTCCACCTTGAGGCTGTAAAGTTTACTCTTCAAGCCCACAAATTCTGTCATTATTTCCCCATTATTTTCGTCCTTCATCAAACCTAACACTTTTTTGTTTACTCTAGGGATTTCAAATACATTATTTTCCGGATAATCTGAAGTGTCAAATTTATGTAAATCTTGCTTTATAATCTCGTAAACATTTTCGGAAGTAATTTCGTAGATTAGCGAGTCCGTGTCTGTGTATAAAAGCTTGCAATTTTGGGGGGGAAATCGAGACATCATATAATTATAATGAAAATCGTAAACGCAAATTTTGGATAAATCTAAAATACACATTCCTATGTAGACAGGTTTCATAAACCATATTTCCGTTTTCTTTAGTTCAATTGCCACGATATGTTTATCGAATATGGACCTACTATGAAAATTTGGTTTAAAAGTATAATACCTAGCTCCGAAACGGCCGTCCCACCTGGAAACTAATTTTATGTTTTTATGTTTTCTCACATTTTGCATAGTCTTGCCAAAAACAGCGTTATTCATTAATTTATAAAGATTTTTTTCAAACTCGTTTCTCGCCGCGGTTCTCAATTTTGTATTTAGATCGATGTATTGTTTTAACCAGGGTGATTGGTCGAATGTTAAAACGCGATGAATTCTAACAAGTTTTAAACCAGCCGCCAAACACTGCTTCAAATTACGATAATGTATGACATATTTTTCCTTGTTATATAAAGTAGTTAGCAATTTTTTTTGCTTTGATCCAGGAGGATAGCCGTGTTCGGAACAAAATTAGAGAGCCATCTAAAGCCCTTATATGGAAGGGCCTGACTCATCCCCCATCCGTAGAAGTTGTTGACGTCATAATACATCAGGTACTTAAGGGCTTTAGAATGGTCGAACTGACCATCGTTCATAAAGTGATTATTTGCTTTACTATACCTACTAATACATTGACAAATCCCTCCTCGAATTCCTTTTTCTATAAAAAGAAGCATATTTATATTGGAAAGGAGTTCTAATTGAATTTTGGTATACTTTAACATTGCATCCCAAGTGAAACCGGGTGTTGTGTAATACCAGGCCGGATCTAAACCGTATGTATCAAAACAACTTCTTCTAAAGTTTTCAAATACATCCGCCAATAATAATACGTTTGTTTTCAGGTATAGGTCCGAATAGTCGCCTAAATTCTTAATTTGAAATGTTTGCCAAACAGTTTGAGCATGCTGATAATCGTTTTCGCTTATATCGGAATCTGTTAATCTACTAAAAAAAAATGTTCTTTAGCCGGAAGCGACTCTTCCTCAAATTTTTCATAATTTGTCATATATTCGTAAGGATAAACCCACTTCTTGGAAAGCAAGGAAATTTTAAAATTATCCAAATGCGAATTTTGTTCCCTCAAAATTTTAAAATCACCCGGTTGCAAATAGGATGCCAATTTTTCCAAAGAAGAATTCATAAATCGAAACGAATCTATAAATTTAAATTTAATACCATCTCCGTCGATAGTTTTCGTAAAAGAAATATAGCGCTCCTTGTTTAGCGGCAACAGGCTTATATTACCGGGTATAGCTTTAACTAGGGTTTTAACAAAGAAGTGACTATCGTAACCGCTAAAATTATGAAACACCACGGGAATAATTCTAGGTGTTTTATAATTTAGATTGCAATTACTATGAGCGGGTCCCCTAAATTTTCCAGTCATGTGACAATGATCAAGCACGCGTTTTCTCACTTCTGACACATCCCCTAAAACGAATTCCTGCTCGCAAATATGACAGACCGGGGCTAGAAGAACTTCATTTTTCTGTTGTTCACTAATTTGCATTGGTTTGTAGCGGTTAAAATATTGTTTTAAATTGCCCGAAATATTTTGTAATTCTTTTACATACCATTCAATACAATCTGCTCCGCGATAGCTTCGAAAATAGCTCAGCGAATTATCAAAAGTACAGTGCAGATAGTAACCAATGCTACACGCCTCATGGTCTTGATACCTGGCTGTACTTTTGTTCACCGGGCTGTCGTTTACCTCCTTAAGAATGGCCTCCAGGTCGCTGTAAACAATAAAAGGACAAAGCTCCTTATAATTAAAATCCTTAAATTCTAAAAACGTGCCGGGCTCGGGAAGATTCACTTTGCACTTGTTCATTGCTATACAGTCCACCGTATGTGCGCCAAGTTTATTTTCACTTCTAAAATACTGAAGACATCTATCACAAATGAATTTTTTATTTTTATGTTTTGACAGTTGCGAACTCACCAGTCTGGACAAGTTTTTAATTAAACAGAAATGCAGCTTCACAGACGGCACGTCTTCGTCGCCTTCTTCTTCCATGTCTGGTTCCATCCCATATTGTTGATTAATTTCGTATTTTTCATCTTCATAATATTCTTGTATCATTAAGAGGTTAATGTGAACGGCTTGCTTGTTTGAAGTCAAATAGGCTGACGATGTAGAGTAAAGTTGTTCCCTCACGGAAAGAACATACACATTGACTGATACATGGTTTTGTTTCTCAAATTTCCGAATCTGTCTTAGCGTCATTGGAAACTCGATGCCCTCCAAATTTAAATGGTCTCTATAATCTGGATAACTCCAAACACGATTTGAATTATCGTTGACCGAAAACAAGTGCGCCATCACACTCCATGCAAAACAGGCTTCGTCGTTTAAATTTTTAATATTAATAACTGCCTTCTTTCCTTCAATTTCGGGAGGTAAACGAATAAAGGAGTTGCCGTGGAACAGTTGGTCGCATCTATTGATATTGACAAAAAGCGAAAGAATCTCGTGTAGCGCCCATCCGGATTCCCCCTCTTCAAAAACAGACACCTTGTTTAGAATTTTTGATGAAACATGTTCTTGAAACCATTGTTTTAAATTTGGCAGGTCCTCTTGGAGAATTAGCTGATTTTTAGTGTTAAAGTATTTTGTGGAGAAAATTTCCGAATTTGCAGTTTCTTTTATAAATTCCGCACAAAACACCGTATTAACTTTAATTACACTATTATTTTTAAGGACATTTTCAATTTTTCTTTTAAACAATATACTGAAATCTTCTAGAAATTCTTCAATTTTTTTATGGACCAAATTTATTATAACACCTGTTTCAAGTCGACACTCGAATGCGCTCTCCACGTTTTGCCAGTTTACTCGTTCATTTAATTTGGAATTTTTGTCGCCAGATATCCCGGCTCCAATTTTTGTAAGCAGCACCTGGTACCTTTTCAAATGTCCTATTGATGTTACGACATGCTTGCTGACTCCAATTGACTTGCAGCTTTTCAGTAATCTTGATAATAACCGAATATTGTTTTCATTAATTGTCAAACTTTTTAAAATTTGATCACGTGCCGAAGGTAGGTTTTTAAAGATTTTATAGCACTTTTCGATGACTTCTACGGCCGCACCGCTAACTCGCGCAATTTCATTTTCGTTGGACATGTTTACTGTTTTTCAAAAACTGTTAACATACTGACGAAGTACTAGCTGGCGTTTGTCTTTATACTAATCTTCAATGGCGTTCTCTAGAATTATTTTTAAAAAACCACACGTCCACATTGAAAATATCCTTCGTGCCTTTCAATTAATTTACATAGTAAAAGCTGCATTTATCAAAGCTGTTCTTGAAATAATAAAAATATACGCTGCAAACGAGCGAGTATAATATTGCCTTTCTAATTTAATGTGGTTTATATTGCGACCTGTGATTTTTACCAAGCGTCAATGTTATTTTCATCAGACATATGGGTTCCGTAATAATTGTTTAAGATCAAATGTTAGCTCGTTGCGAAACACTTGGGATTTTTATGCTAAAATAGAAAGGTTTAACAAACCTATCTAAATTATTGAGAAGAGCCAACATTTTTGGACTTAATTACAATTATTACTAGGCGTATGTAGGTGAATGGCACAGTGATTTACAAATTAAAACTAAATATTGCACATTGGTGAAAAGCCTTTACATATTCCATTACAAAAGCTAGCTCGTGAAAAACAAATAAAGCTAATTTATTGACACATATAGGCGAATATAAGGGCATATACAAGTGAAAAACCTTATTCCATTTACGAATATAAAACAGCTAATTTATTGAAAAGCCATTTAGCGCTGTAAGTTCAAGAATGTTGTTAGTAAAACAGAGCTGACTTTTAATGCCATTCGCATCTGGCATTCAGTTAATTACATAAACCAGAATGAAATTTAACACTTAAACCTACAATTATTACTAAGCGTATGTAGGCTAATGGCACAGTGATTACAATGCTAAAATTAGATATTTGCCAATAACAACTAAATTTAAATAATAGAAGTGGACCGGAATTCATACTTTCTAATATCGCCTGTGCAAGTATGAACGCAAAAACGTGTCTACCAACGTTAATGCTATTAAAATAAGCAAACCTGGACAGTACATTTTAAGATAACAGCCTTCAGATTATTCATTTAAGTGGACTTTTACTGAGGTATGCATTTAATTGGTTAAATTGAGGCGCATTTTTCAATGTACCTATTATTGTTGTCTAAACGTTTATTTTAGCAATTCTTTGTAATTACATTATTCAGCATTAAATGTAATTTACTTTGTAACAATTTGTGCGCAAACAAAGGCACATACAGGCAACAAACTTGTTCCATATATGAATATAAAACAGATAATAAGGTTAACATAATTATGGTTGTACACTGGTAAAAAGCGATTTGCGTTGCAAATAATTATGTTAGTATGGACCGGAATGACAGTCATACTTTCATTAGCGCAAGTATGAAAGCAAAATTACAACAGCCGCTGACCTTAAATTTAATACCGTTCACATGCTAATTACATTAGTCGGCATGGAATATAAATGAAATTTAACAGAAATTTCTGAGGTGCCCGTAAAATATGTAGATGCGAATGACAAACGAAAAATTGGCCTTTAATTTGTAGTCTATTTAAATATATAAAAGATGATGTAATATTGAGCCTTCTCTCCGCGCAGCGAGATAAGGACCTTAAATGCCTAGTTCTATAAAAATATGATGATCTTGAACCTTCCTTCTAACGTGAGCATGGGGGTCCCAACTGGAATGCCTAGTAATGCACAAATCTGATGCGACGTTGCCCACTCCTGCATTTTTACCCGAAACACGGGGCCCCCGGGGTTGATGTTATTCGCATCTAGTAACTTTTTACCCGGTTTTCACGATGGCAAGATGACACTCAAGATAACGAAGATGTCACGCCCCTCGAGGCTGGTGTTGCGCAATATCTTACATTTTTAATAAAACAATTTACCCGAAAATATATACTTGAACATGGGGACCCCGGCGGCTGACGCAATATTACGAATCTAGGGCTCTGTCCCGCGCGATGTGAACTTTGACATTTATATCCAGAACCCGTAGCAAACCACCTTTTTCCCTTCCCCCACCACCCCGCCCCGCTGACGGCTAGGGCCCCACAATATGGCGGCTAGGGCTCTGCCCCCCGAGGTTGATGTTGCGCAATACCCAGAACATGTTGCGCAATATCCAGAAGTGAAAGTCTGTCAGAGTCTAATCGGTGACCTTGAAGTGATCCAGAACCCGCCTATCTCTACTACTAACATAACCTACAAAAGTTGGTTAAAATGTTGTAATTTCACGATTTCTCGATTTCAAATAAAACATAGTGTACACCTAGGCACTGAAGTTCCTTTTTATCCCTCATGTGGTTTATTTGCCTTGGCCTATCCACATTCGTGATAAAAAGTTATAGGTACTTCAGTGCCTTGGTATACAAACTACTATTTTTCTACGATCGTATCAAAATGACAACTTTTTGCACAGTTTCTAGTGTCAAAACTGACGTTTGTAGCACTCTTAATATTAGCGCCCGAATTACGTCTTTTTTGCACGTTGGCATTGGTGGCGTGTTTTAATACTAAAGGGTGTCAAATTTAGAGTGACCCCATTTTAACAGGTAATAAAAATAACATGGAATAGTTTATAAAGTGTTTTTTTTTTGTTGGAAATTATAGAATGGACATTCAAAGTTTATTCTTATTTATTTTTAACTTTAAAACTTTAAAATTACATCGACCAGCTGCCCTCCATTGCGATCGATGCATATCTGCGTGCGAATCAATAATGAGCCCATTACACGTTGACAGATTTCAGCTGGAATCGCTGCAACAACTTGCCGTACGTTATTTTTTAAGTCTTCCAGAGTTTCAGGTCAGATCTTCAACTGATCGTCTATCTCTATGGCGATAGTTCGTGACCTATCTTCTAATTGTCTTGCGAGATGGAGTCACTGCAACGTTAAATTTTTGCCGGAATTGTCGTTGTGTTTGTACAATTGAAGCAGTTCTTAAAACATGTTCTACACAGAATATTCTTTGAGCAATCGGCCAAAGCTCCATATTTAACAAAACTTGAGATACGGCAGAACATTTGACAGTTACAATCATTGCCATTTGATTTCCAACATTTTTGTAGTTAACGATTCTAATGGGATTACTTTAAATTTGACACACTTTATATTAAAACACGCTTTGCCGTAAGTTTGAATGTCAACATATAACCTTGAATATCTAACACAATGTGACGGAAAAAGTGTCACCAAACTAAGTTTTTATATTTCTGTTACGATCGTAGAAAAAATAGCATCACTAGCGACGTTTAAAGCA
The DNA here is from genome assembly GCA_940337035.1 of Agriotes lineatus. Taxonomy (NCBI): domain Eukaryota; kingdom Metazoa; phylum Arthropoda; class Insecta; order Coleoptera; family Elateridae; genus Agriotes; species Agriotes lineatus. The sequence goes on along the minus strand of OW679197.1, from coordinate 131,418,700 downwards.
CTCTGCTTTGCGTCGTGCTCTTAAACTCATCGCACGTGCTTTAAAGGCGTAGTTATACACTAGTATCATAATATACCTACTATTTTTCACTACCTTCTTTGCAAGTGATCCTTACACTGTCAGATTTAAGGGATGTAGGAAACATTACAAAAATTGTTAAGGTTTCTATGACAATGTACTTACTTTCCTAGAGTACATCCCGCATTTATTACAACTGACAGAATGCCATGTCTGCCATTTGGTTAACTCGAAGAAAACCATTATCGCTCGTACTATTATCCATTTTTAATCAGAATTTATTCACAAAGCTCACAAAACAGCACTCGCAATCGTATTCACGCCGTGCGGTTTTTTTGGTTCGGTGAGATTGTAACTCGCTACGCTTAAGCAAACTCTCACTTCACCAAAAAAACCTCACTCTCATCTCTTGTAAAATATACTAATTTTCACCTATGGATTTAAAAAAATATGCTGCTTTTTCATTCCTTTGTTTCCTTAAAATAAAATCAAGTGTATTTTATACATTTTTGATATTCTTAATAATTATTGACCAAATGAATTCAAAATTGTCTTTGCACAGTATCTGTCCATCTCAGAAACCAAGTATTGAAACACATTCATAAGCCAAACAATACGCACTTACTTTTCAATAATCTTCTCGATTTTTAGAGTTTCTGTTGTTGAAGTGGAATCACATTGTATCTTGCGGGTGTTTTATTGTTCAGAATGAGATTTTTGTTAATGAAACGTCAGGTCTGTGTTGTAGTCTTTAATTAGTTGAAAGGGGTCTTAATAAGTTCAATAAACATTTCAAAGGGGCCTTAACGAGTTCAAAAACGTTATATTTAATTTGCAGATCCTGCATCAAATGCTATTGCCAAAGAAAAGAAGATGAGACTGCTCAAAAAGAAGTGGCTGCCAAGGATACCAAGCGAAAAAGCCATGTGTTTATTTTGCGGCAAGTTAAGTGCAACTTTGTCTCGCCATATTATCCTGATGCATGGCAATGGACCACGCGTTACACTCCCACAAGAAAAACAACTATTGTTGTTGATAAAGGTACACACCCCATAATTGAATACATCGGTGCAAAAAGGAGGCACCTCCATGTTTACAAAATTTTTAGGGGAGCAAAAAAACTAATGTGAAAGTAAATTCTGAATTTAGAAGATATTTTTCATTTTCACATCAAAGTTGGGCTTATATCTTTCAATTTCTCGGAAATTACACTTTTTTTTTATCCCATACCAAAATAATATTTCACAAAAAGAAATTGGAGCTACCTCTTTTTTGCTCCGGATAACCATATTTGGTAGTACAAAAAATAACATCTAAAAACGTCAGTAAAAAAACTATTTTTATTTATTCATTAAATATACATAGTTGATTTCGGAGGCTTCCACAGCCATTGTCGTTAAGTAACAAAGTATACATATTACGTTAAACTTGGATCGGCATCTGGAATATTTAATATACTTAGCTTTTAGAACTATTCCGTTCTTGTCCCTCACACTTAAGCTTCTCGTAGAACCACCTACAGTCTAGTGAAACATAACTTTCTTGCAACTTTTTGTACTCGAAGCGGTAAAAACCAGAACTATTTCGGTGCAAAAAGGGTGTAGCTCAAGAGCTGCCTCCTTTTTGCGCCAAATCAGTATTGGGTTTTAAGAATATTTTCTATCTTATCCTCGTATAAAACATCGGAGCTGCATCCTTTTTGTACCAATCGAAACCGGCTTTTTTTACTTTACTAATGTCATTAGAAACCCTAAAACTTATAAAATGTAGAGCTGCCTCCTTTTTGCACCGTCTTCACACTGTCTTCAATTGTTCTACAATAATTGCTCAGCTCTATCTTCAGTGTGCAGTTTATTTTAAGCATTGTTATATTTTCTTCATAGTAATTCGTAACTGCTTTACATTGATTACACTTGCATGTAAATTTTGTACTTCTACTGTGCGTTTTTTTTTAAATATATATATTGAAATGTTCCAGATTCGAATGTTGACAGCGGTTGTTCAATTTTGAAGAAGCCCGAGAGTGAAAAGTACAGGACAGGTATTACGAGTGACTCTTCACCAAGTCCATCAGCCTCCGAAATTAGAATGCAAATGAAGAAGCGTCCTCGTAGTGTCACTGATGGCAGAAGAAATTGATGCCATTGGTCAAAACAAGAGGATGCTAAATTGTTGAAGCACTTGAAACACCTACTAATACAAGGACACAAACCTTCTAAAGCAGCACTACAAAATGTTCTTAAGGCAAATAAGAATGTCTTCGTTGGCAGAACATACCAAAAAACTTATGCGCATTTAGTGTACCTTATTCGAAAGATACCTTAAAACTAACAAATCTCAAGTCTCTTAAACCTGATGCATAATTAGAAGCAATAAAACGCCGTAGACTTCTCCACGTACATTTATTAAAAAGGCGACATGTTTCGAAGCCAAACTGGCTTCATCTTCAGGCCAAAATGATCATCTACAGAGGCATATGGTTAACAATAGTGTACAATGTAAAGAGAATAACTTACTGGTTAAAAACAGGTGAAACCACTTGTTCAAATTTATAGGTTAAGTTGAGGTTAAGCGCTGAAGGCGAGGTAGTAATAAAAAATTCACAAAGAACACCACATTGGAGAAGAAAATTAATTCAATAACCAGTAAACTACGTTATAAAGATCGTTGTACTGGTTATTTCATCAAAATTTAACAAATTAAAAAACGGCAAGTAAAATAGCAACCATTCTCTGACGGAGAAGGCACTAGAATGGGAAATTTACGGTCAGTACAAAAGTAACTAGAACCAATCAAAAGTCCCTAAATTCAATGACACTGAAATTACCAGAGAGGGTCAGAAAGTAAAAGAACAAAGTTAAAACCAAGAAGGCAAAGACAAAACAACTATTTAATATTGAGGAAAATGTAATTAGTATCAAAATCTGTGACTTCATTGAGTCTGTATTCATTATTGTTAGACATAATTTCAAAAATTTCGAGTAAATTCAACAACCTACCTTTATTAGCTATATGTAAAATAATCTCTTACATTTAAGATGCATATTTATTTATTTATTTAGAAACTGCAATTTTGCTCATAAATTTTTAGTGTGCAGCATGTCTCCGTTTTGTATTATTCACATCTGTGGTTGTAGTAGTAAGTGCTTACCGTTAAGTAATTAGACGGAGGGCCTGCTACAAATATAGTTGCGTCATTTTATCAAGAAAATATTCCTTGCAATTATATTATCTTAATATCACTGATAATTCATTTGGATGTTGGCCTAGTTTTTGATGGTGGAGAGGGCTGCAGCAGTGGTGCAAAGGGGTAGAGAAGAGATCAGCTAGGGTGGCCTGAAATTCGTGTTATATATTGGGCAGTTTTGAAGTGTATTATTGGTGGCACTGTGAGTGTATGTCCAATTTGAGGTCAGCAGGTTAGGTTGTGTTTGTTATTTAACACAGAACGACACAAAACCTAACCTGCTAACCTCGAATTTGACATACACTGACAGTGCCGCTAACAATACACTTCAAAACTGCCAAACTTATGACACATGTCACAGGCGACGCTAATTGCAAACTGATTTGATCTCTCGGTATTTCAATTTATTATGGTCATTGAGAAAGGTATCCCCAGTAGGTCATGTTTAGTTATGTGAAAATGACCTGGCAACATGTCACGTTTACTTTTTCTACATTTGACAAATACCGGTATAGCTAAAAATATTTGTCAAACGTCAAAAATTATAACCTAATTTAAAAGTATATATATGACATTTTGTCAGGTCGGTATCACATAACCAAACATGACTTACTGGGGATACTGTTCTCAAGGACCATAAGATATGGAAATATCTCGACCACTGGAAACCAGACAGACTTCCGAGTCAATTATCAGCAATGGAATATTTTCTTGATGAAATGACGTAACAAATGTCAACTGCTACTGCATATGCACGCTTAATAGTTTACTAGAAAATGTAATTTATAGATTTTTGTGTACTAGCTTAATTATACAGGGTTATCACATCAGTTTGATTAGGGATAACTTAAAATGTATGTAGCTCCGGATTTGAGAAATATTCAGAGATAATGTCATCATCATAAGCACAAAACAGGAGTTCTAGTTAGGTGAGCCAATTTTCTGCCCAAGATCATGAAACGAGTCTACAAAATGGTACATACAATCCAGCAGTATGTGCAGTGCATTTTGTGTTATGAACAATTTATTCCAAAGTGTAACGTGTGCGAGTTTTGATTGAGTGTGGTGTCAGAAAAGCAGCTAAATACGATGACATGCCAGGGTATCAGTCGTTTGAGGAAGACGACAGCGTTTCCGATATTCGCATTGCACACGCTGCTTGATTGTTGGTATCTACCGCTTTGTCGATTTTTATCATGATTTTAGGAATACACTGGCTCAGTTATAGGATCATGTAAAATTCCTATCTTACCTCTTAAATCATGTTCATGTGCACAACTAGGGTATGGGTTTATTTTCAAATTATGTGCATTTTTTTTCCAATTCTAGTTTGTTTTATTAAACAATGATTAGAATTATATTAGTTTCAAAATTCTAATCGAGGTTGCGTATATGTTTAATTTACTATTCGAAATGATTCAATTGTTTACTGTCTTTCTGTTTCTTAATTAGTTACAAATGGTTAAATTTTATATTAATTTTTTAACAGTGTATGTCTACATTTGTTTTGTTAATATTTGTGATGTGTACTTTTTACATTTAAAAATAAAACTATTCTAATACATCTAAATTTGTTTATTTTTTGTCATCTGATGTTATCTTTGATATTGGGCGCATTCAGACGACACAACAGTTGTACAACTGTTGAGTGAAATGTCGTTGAATGCGACCGCTCACTTAGCCGCTCCGTGGTAGCGGTCGCCATTTTAAGTAGCGTATTTCAAAACCGCTCACTGATCAGAAACCGCTCAGTAATATGGGCGTGTTTACCGCGCAAAACAAATTTAAATAAAGATTATTAGGTAATTATTGTTAGATAGTATCTACATAATTACGTACACACTAATTACTCGTCAATTTATCTTAATAATCTCATCAAATAATGTTTACTCCTTCATTTGAACAAAATATAAAGATAGTACACTTTAATTTGTTATTAATAGTATCATCGCTCATAATAGATTGGTTTATTTGGAAATTCGAATAAAAATGTAAATACATGATTTATTTCAAGTATTATAGTTGATTTGTAACTCTTAACACAAAAACACAACATTTAGCTGTATTTATAGGTTAAAATAAACAACTTTGACAGTTAGCTCAACGTAAATTGAAAAAGACCATTCAGCAAACCTACATCGCTCAAACTGAGCGCTTGCTCAGCGCTCACTCAACGGTTGTGTCGTCTGAATGCGCCCAATGTAGTGTATGTTACAACCTCAAACTGACAGTAGCTTGACAATCCTATTCTATTGAAGTAGTAACAATTTAATGATGAGAGTGAATTATATGTCTCTATTCACTTGTACCATATAGCTATTTTTAAATATCACCTTTTGCATCTTATTTCTTATTTTAGTAAGCTTCAAATGCGAAATGCAAAAAAAATCTGTAGTTTATGTAAAAGCAAATAACCATTGTTGCACTTGCGGTTTGCATGTGGTCATATGTGGATGTAGCATTTATGTGAAAAAACATTTTTAGTGTTTAATCACTTTTGCTTACCTTTCCGTACAAGAATTTTGTTTTAAAGTAGTGTACTAGTTATTTAAATTACTGAATTAATTGTATGTGAGTATTCCATGTTTATATATTTAATAAAATAAATTTACTGATTTCCTGTGTAAATTCCACATAAGCCAAGATAACACCCATTTTTATCAGAGCGCCATTTGTCCGTTGACGCGTGGTGCAGTTGAGTACTAAAATTCTGAGCGATGTAGCGCTATGCAGTGTAGCACTAAGCAGAGAAAACCATTATTATTATTATTATTATTAATATACAATCATATAATGCTGTATACTATCTACTTGATGAAAGATAATGATTCCAATAATGCAATGAAGTTTGTTATGTCATCTACGTAATAGTACGATACATGAACTAAAAATTACGCGCCAACTTGACAACTTTGGCCCGCTCTACAAGTCATAATTTTAGTCGCATATGAATTCATAATAGGTCAATTTGAAGCTATTTTCAACCTCTGCAAGTTTGATAATGGCTACTTTTTCGCTAAATAGAAAGAGAAATGAGACACAAGCCCAGAAGCTCGAAAAAAAATCTTGACCCTTTCATGCTCTCCTTTCGAGTTCGATATCTCGACAAATATCGCTCGTACGCGAAAAAGTAATAGGAAATAAATTGTAGAACATTCAAAATTCTAAAAAAATTGTCTACATTATTTTCATGTAGTATTAACGGGAACCGATTTATCGCAAAAAAATCAAACGCACTCATTTATTTATCAAGATGGCGGAAATAGCACTAGTAAATCTTGTTCGACAACTTGAAGTTAGGTTTGCTGGACCTCACCAATACCCCAAAAAAGAATTTTCAAATTTCGCTTCACTTCCAAGCAAAAATGACAGTGACTGGACTATAATGCTTACTGTGTTTTCAAAAGGACACTATTTTTTTAGTACTTATAACAAAAATAAGAATTGATAAAATATTGATGAAAATATAACAGTTAGAGCTTATTTATTGCAATTTGAGAAAAATATATTCAGGCATAATTGGGTTAAAAATACCAGGTGTTTTGTAAGAAAAAGCAAAAATAATTAAACTCCCGATTTAGCCGGAAGTGGATATTTCTGTTTGTACTCTTAAACTATGTGCCACCTAAAATCGTATAACTTTTCTATATAAAAGTTTTTTGTATCTTGCCATAACAATGAAGAAATTTAACTCTTCCCTAATTTACAGTCAACCTGTATATATACAAAACAGTAACGATTTAAGCACACTCCTCTGAGGCACGCCCTTAACCACAGCCATGGATGTCCATGCTTTGCCATCTAATTTCACACTGTGTTCTATTACTTAAATGGTTTCTTATAAATTTAATAGAATGTTGATCAAAATTATAATATTCAAGCTTAGCACAAAGGATCATTAAAGATAACAGTATCAAATGTCCTGCTGTAGTCAAGTAAAACTAACATTGAAGTTGTTTGAATAGTTAAGTAGTAGTAAGTTGGTAGCACTGAGCACGCATGTAAACTAAGGTTAATGCTCTGTGTAAACTTGTGACATTTCACCCCCTTACTAAAGGTGCCAAAATTACTGCCTCAGGTTAAGCTCGAGTCGGATATATTTTGTCCCCTCAGATATATTAGATTAGCAGACAAACACCAGATATTTACCTCAAACGGTTATATTATGTTAGCTATAATTACAAAATGTATATTACAGTAAATTAAAAATTTAGGCAAGTTTCGTTTCCGTGGAATTGCGGCAACCATTTCTACATCGGTGTACGGCAGGCGGAACGGGTTTGCTTTCTCGACTCGTAAGCCCTTCGTGTTTCTGGATCGTAGCTCGCCGCGATGCTCGGACGCGCCGGCGCCCTCAAACTCAAACTGTCGGATTAGCCGGGTTTGTTTGTGTCGCTATAATTACAGAAGCAAATTGGATCACCTACTGCATTTCTGACCCTGGGGGTGCGACTACAATTGGCGCCGAAAAGATCCCGGGGGATTGTTACACGGCAGTGGATTTTTGGTACGGCAGGCGGCCTTCGATCCGCGAGAACCAGGTGCCCTTCGGCGAGATAACCTCGAAATGCACGTGGCAGAATCTCGTCCTACGGGGATGTTGCCGTGCGGCTGTTTGCTCTTGCAGGTCGTGGACGGCTTCCTACGTCTCGGGGAGCCTTCCAGGTAGGTCGCTAGCTATAATCTGAATAGTTCATAAATGCTTGGCGGTCCGCGCAAATTCGTAGCTCGAAGCTCGTAGCTATTATTATTATGGGCTAAATTTAATTGTTCCGAGTCGGGGCTCGGGTATTTTATTAATTATCACCGGATCGAAAACTGATTTCGACCCCGGTTTGCAGGATGCTTAAACCAGTGATTTGGACACTTTGTTATGAGTCACCAAATCGAAACTGATCTGGAGGAAGGTTTACAGGAGGTTGAATCAGGATTTGGGCACCTTGTTACGGGTCACCAAATCGAAACTGAGTTCAAGGGGGTTTTCTACAGGATAATTACGTCAGGATTCGGGCACTGTATTATCAGTCGCCGAATCGAAACTGACTACAGGATAGTTCTGGAACGGGTAACGGTAAAAGAAAAATCTCTTCGGACAGGGCGGGAACAGGAAGGGGAACGGGTAAACTTGAGTCTGGATAAGCTCAAGCTTCGGGATCGGAATCTGGAATCTGAATCTTTGGGAATTCTCTCAAAATGAGCGCTGCAACTGTTTTTATATGTTTCGTGTCGTTTTAAGTCGCCACTTCGGATATCCTTCGGTGGGGGAAAGCGGCGCGAGGATTGACTTTTGGTGTTTACCTCGCAGCTCGGGTTTGCGCTCGTTATCTCTCCTTCGGACGTCGGCAAGATGTAACCTGAGATAACGCTTGACTGGGCGATGCATAAATTAAATACATTTTTAATGTTTGTTTATAATTTATGCGGAAGCTAGCATTACAAACTAATCCTAATAAATAGATATGAGTAACTGAACGTCAAGTATTTTACTTTATTGTCCCATCATAACAACCACATCATTGAATAAATCATTGAACAGAAGTTTTTCCTTTATCACAGGCGTTAATAATTTCATCGGTAATATGAAGTAAAGCGCGGTTATGCTGTTTTGGCACCTAAAACCTGCTTGTATATTTGGTATTATATTGCATTTATCGCAATAAGAAAAAAATTGCGCATTGACTATTTTTACTTCCTTTTACAATAAAGGAAGTATTGGATTCACCCCAAAAATTCGAAATTGAGTTTTCAACAGATCTTCACGTTTCAGAGTCCCCTGTCTGTGTGTCTGTGTGTGTGTGTCCGTGTGTGTGTCTGTGAATGATGTGACCTTGAAAATCGCCTTAGCCTTCAACAATGGCCTTAAACTCAAGGTCAATTTTTTTGCCGAAGGTCATCGCCGTTTTTCATTAAATAGTTTAAGGACTCGGTGGTCTAATAGTATGACGCTTGGGGAGCATTTTATCCATTAAAGGGAATTCTAGACACTGCGCCTCAGGAGATCTGGGTTCGAATCCTAGTCGAGTCAATTTTTTTATATTATATTTTTTCAATAATCAGAAAGTAGACGGCACTAGGAGTACAATGCAAAAAAAACCGCTTCGGGGTATTACAATTGTTTTACTGCTTTTGTCAGAGCGTTGTACGTAAAAAAAAGATACTTAAAGTTTTTGAGCTGAGCGGACGTGTTCTGTGGTGCCGCGGTTTGGTTCTTGATTTACCTAAATATTTATAATAACTAGAACTGCTTTTGTATTGAAAAATGCCGTTAATCAGTGAGTGTTCAGTGTGCAATGAAAATCTCAACCCCGAAAAAGAAATAAAGTGTGATTACTGCAAATTACCTTTACATACAACTTGCTCTGGCCTTACACGTGGTGAGGTTCAGTGTTTATCAAACAAGGAGCGTCGTATTACTTATCAATGCGACAGGTGTGCAGCTCAACGATATGAAAAAGATGACCTCAAGAAATTGATTTTGGACCTAAAATCAGAACTGGCTGAATTAAGAAATCAAGTTTTAAGCACCGATAAATCTGCTCAATTTAATTTGACGGATAAAGAAGATATTATTAATGAAGTAGCGGAGCGCCAACGTCGTGCAAATAATGTTATCATTTTTGACGTTGCTGAAGGCCCTCTTGACGCCGAAACTAGACCTACGGACGACCTACATAAGGTAAAATCTATTTTAAATCCACTTTCGCAAATCAATATCGCTAATATTAAAATGTTTCGCCTGGGAAAACAACCTTTACCAAACAAACCTCGTCCGCTAAAAGTTATTCTAAATACTGCATCCGACGCTATTGAAGTACTTCGCAATCAGAAGCATTTAAAACTGGATGGTAAGAAATTATCAGTTACATCTGATAAAACACCTATGCAACAAGAGTATATGAAAAAACTTCGGGAAGATCTTGAAAATCGCTTAAAACTCGGTGAAAAAGATATTACCATTCGCTATATACGTGGTGTTCCAAAAATAGTCCCAACAAAAAACTAAGACAACTGCAGTGCTATTATCAAAACACTCGTAGCCTAAGAAATAAAACCCAACAGTTCTATCCTTCAACGATGGACGGAGAATTTGACATTATTGCCATAACTGAAACTTGGTTATCCAGTGACTTTTCAAGTGCGGAATATTTTAGTCCATCTATGTACTCCGTCTATAGACGCGACCGCCCTTTTCATCAAGTAGGACTCTCTCGTGGTGGTGGGGTACTTTTAGCTCTCAAAAGTAATATAGTTGTTGAACAAATGGATCTGACTGAACTATTAAATAGTCTTAACTTAGTAGATATAGTAGGTTGTAAATGTACCATTAATTCTTTGTGCTTTTATGTTTATGTTATATATATTTCACGCACTCCTACAGCTGATACTCTAGAAATTTTATTAGACTATTTTAGCGAGTTCCATCTGCATACTAAGCACCTGATACTTTTTGGTGATTTCAACATACCAGATGCCGCTAATAATCTTATAAATGATACCTTAAACCGCTTATTAAATAATTTCTCAAATCTTCTTAATTTAACTCAACACAATAATGTCAAAAACTATCAAGGAAAGCTATTGGATCTTATTTTTTCTAACATTTCCTGTAAGGTAACTAGGGACAATACACCTTTTGTCACTGAAGATGCTTTTCATCCTGCATTGAAGACTTGTGTAAGTTTAAATACTAGTCCGTACACTAATTTTATTGCAAATCCAAATAACAGGTCGTACAACTTTAAAAAGGCTGACTTTCCATCCCTTTACAGTTCGATACTCGCTGTGGATTGGTCAATCCTGCAGAATTATACTGACGTTAATTTAGCATGCGACAAGTTTTACGAAATACTCTATTCACTATTTGATATTTATGTACCACTACACAAAAATAGATCCCACAAACATCCTGTATGGTTTACACCTGAAATAGTTGAAAGCCTAAAAACTAAAATAAAATTGCACAAAAAATATCGTAGCACTGGATCGCTAGAATACTATAATGAATTTAAACGCCTCAGAAGTCAGGTTAAGAAAAAAATCAACGAAGCATACACTATATACACTCTTAACGCAGAACAGTCTATAGGTACAGATCCAAATCAACTCTGGCAGTTCATTCATAATAAGAAAAACGCTACCAGAATACCCGGTACTACATACAACGGCAATATAAAATATTCTACTCCTCAACATATAGTAGATGGTTTTGGACAGTATTTTAACAGTGTCTATCAACCCTTTCAACATACCGACAATATTCATACGCTTGATCTCTCCTGTTATGATAATCTACCCTGTATCAATCTCATTTCCATTTCTGAAAACGATATCATTTCCGCCATCAAGAAACTGAAAAACAAACCAACTGCTGGTTTTGACCAAGTGCCTAGCTATATGATCAAAGACTGCACAAACGTTCTTACTTCTCCGCTTTCAATCATCTTCAATTTAATCTTAAAAACGTCGACATTTCCTCAAATCTGGAAAATTGCACGTGTCTGTCCCATCTTTAAGAATGGCGATATTTCCAATGTTACGAACTACAGGCCCATTGCTATTCTCTCTAACTTTTCAAAAGTATTTGAAATTATTCTGTACAAACACATATATAGTAGTGTGAAACATGTCATATCATCTTCCCAGCATGGATTCATGGAAGGCCGCTCCACCATCACTAACCTCTGTTGCTTTTCGCAATTTGTTTCTGAACAATTAGATAATCAAGGCCAAATCGATGTCGTTTATACAGATTTATCTAAAGCTTTCGACAAAATAGATCATGGTATTTTACTTCAAAAACTACATAGTATTGGTGTTAGTGACACAAATGTCGCACTATTCAAATCGTATTTAGAAAATAGACCACACCGTGTTGTGTATAATGGGTATAGATCTACTCAATATATTCCCACATCCGGAGTGCCCCAGGGCTCTAATCTGGGGCTCTTACTATTCCTCTTATTCATCAACGATCTCAGTTATCAATTGCAGTGTAAAGTACTTATGTTCGCTGACGACGTAAAAATATTTTCATCAATTGCAAGTCACCATGATGCTATGAACCTTCAAACCGACTTTACCATACTCTCCAACTGGTGTAAGAGAAATAAGTTAAATCTAAATGTTAGCAAATGTAAAATTGTTACGTATTCTCGTAAAATTAATCGAATCCTTTTTGACTACACATTAAATTCAGAATTGTTATCTAGACTACACTCAATAAGAGATTTAGGTGTAGTATTTGATGCTGAGTTTAGGTTTGTAAATCATATTAGTGAAATTGTGTCTTCTGCTTATAAAATGTTAGGTTTCATAGTACGCAGCTGTAAGGAATTTAAAAATATTTCTACTATTATGGCATTATATTTTGCTTTTGTACGTTCAAAATTAGAGTACGCAAGTATCATATGGAATCCAATTTATGAATGTCATATAACGTCTATAGAAAATGTACAAAGAAAACTTTTAAAATATTTGTGGTTTAAGGTGTACCATGTCTATCCCCCTAGAGGTTTTGAGCACTTAACCTTACTAAATACATTTAATGTTAATTCATGTGAACAGAGAAGGGTACGTATCAGTTTGACTTTTCTCTTTAATTTGCTACATAATAAAGTTGAATGCTCATATTTGTTGCAAAAGTTAAACTTTCACGTGCCTCGAATACATTCTAGACAGTCATCGCTATTCTATTTACCTGGCGCTCGAACTAATATTATATTTAAATCTCCTATTTATACCATGTGCAGTAATTATAACCGTATAAGCAGCCAATGTGATATCAATAATTGTACATTACCAAAACTAATAGAACTTATTGGTGAATAGACAAATATATTTAAGTTATTAGTTATTATATTAAAATAAATATCAAATAAATTTGAATTTATGATTAGTTACTAAGTTATACTTACTCTTACTGGTTATCCGTATATCTAATATTGTCTTGTTATTGGCTATATGCTGTTAGACAATAAATTTATTATTATTATTATTATTATTAAAAACCCGATCATGAAGAACGAAACAATACGCGGTTGTGTTGGCTAGCACGTTTGTAGAAGTTTCAAATTCAACTCGAAAAACTACAGCGTTTATGGAGGTAGTCCTTTTGATGGGAGCAGTCGATTACAACAATGGGTGCTTTGTCAGAAAACTCACTGGGCGTGAACCAAGGCTTGTCAGTCTTGTTATAATAGGACGATTGAAACTTGGAGTACATGTCGTATAATGTGGCGTAATGATTCAGGCCATAATTCTTATTTAAATTATCGTAGGGGAAACGTTCGGTGTTGAGATAAACTCTAAAATTTGTAAGTATAATTTTTTCGAAATGACTATCGTCCTTAGAGATGAGCCCCGAACGTTCCGTCTGAAAACCTACGATGGCATATCTGGGGGTTTGTAATTTCATGGTTGTTGCAATGGCATGAGAATGTTGAGTCACGGCATTAACGCCTGGTATGATATGAAGTTGTTAGCTGCGAAACGCTATTTGTGTGTCGATATTTTTGTCAACGTATTTGGTTAGAGATAATTCTTGAGCAAGACCTGGAGTGACATGTGGAACTTTCCAATACAGCTTGTCAATCGTAACTTTAGCAGTCTCTCCTACGGTAGCACTCAATACGGCGTCGGCGTCGGATGTTAAGTATGACTTTTCCATAATCTTCGGCAAAGCCTAACAGCATTCTCAACGGTATGCAGGCACTGAAGTTGCCTTGTGCATCGGTAATGTGAGTATTGGCGGCGTACAACCAGCCAGAATTTTGAAGCTTTTTAACATCATAAGAACTGTAGGACACATATCCCTTAAGAGTAGATGTAATACCAGGTTTCGTAACGACACCATTGATTTCGTATCGGATTTCGCTAAATAAGTAAACCAACCCATTGTTAAGAAATTTAGCCGTAGTAACTTCACCGGTTGCTTTCCGTAATTTTCCCTCTATGTATAGATAGCTCAAACCTGGTAGAGTTGACATATCTTCAGGAATTGGAATTCGAATTTCATCGTTATAGTCAAAACGGTTTGTATACGGTTGATGGGTGTGCAACTGATTGCTAACGATGGAGTTGTCGACGAGGACACGTTCCTCAATATTTAGAATAATCATGGCAGCACTTTAAAACCCAACGATCGCAAGAAGTCTCTGTTTGGGTTTGTTAACTGCTCGGCGGACGAAGCTGAACTGATTTTACGAGGTTGTGGACAACGTCTCTTATACGAACTGGGCTGGACATGGTAGGGTGAAGGGTTGAATCGAAAACCCATTATAACTTCTTTAAATGCAATGTTACCGTGACGGTTTCCTTACTAAAACTGACGGGGGTATCAGCCTGGTCCAGTATTTTAACAGTTAGGTTTGTGATTTGTCTCGTGCTGATCGATAGATAAATGACAGGGTTAGGTGTTTCCACTATTTTGTACCCTGGCGGCACTATGGGGAAGAATTGATGAACGATGTGGCCAGGCTTACCATTTTGATAGGAACCGACAGAGATATTGCAGTGGATAAGGATGGAGTTAATGTTCAAAATTTTCGTAACATGTTCACCTGCATGCCACATACTCGCATCTTAAATTTTGCTGTCAAATGCCAACATGTCTCGGATAGTATTGTCACTCCTAAAGTCGATTGGAACGTTCGATTTTATTTCGGTTTTTAAGGTGCTGTTGTTTCCGCGTAGCAGCACCTGCTCATTACCTCCGCTAGACTCAAGTTGGTTATGCAGAAAGTCGGCAATGTCCGTAATTTCGTATGCACCCTCAGGTATAGTAATATGAGGTAGTCCGACGAGATGAAATTCATTGTTGGGAGGTCTAATGTTAGCAATAGTATTGTAGGTTTCGAAACTTAACAATCCCAAAACATATTCGCTACCGTCGTCTAAGAAAATAGGGGGGTCAAAATTCGCAGTAAGGATGGATGAATCACCTGTCAGAGTGAATATACTAGACATGATGAAGCGCAACACTTAAACTGCCGACAAAAGCGGTTTTGCAAAGTTATATAGAAATTTGAGACACAGGTGACCGCATGTGTATGACATGAGTCGTTGATATCTATTAGAATTATACGTGATCGTGTTATTGCCACCATCGCTGAGAAAGTATTTCACTAATTCGGTTGGAGGTTGTAAGCGACCGATGCTATCGAAATACAGAACAAAGGTATCCACTTTTACGTAAGCCGTCCAATGCGTGCCAGATCCAACATCATCGCCCAAGTTAGTGACACCACATTCTCGTTTACGAATCTTGATAGGCAGGGCATCCCGCATAAATATTCCCCTAAAGTGTGGAATTTCTAGGCGTTTAACGTAGTCTGTAATATCGATGTTTGTTAACGCGCGGCGCGGCAGCTTCAATGGTAGTTTTTTACTGATACGGTAGTAGATATAACCCTTTTCCACGAGCAATGGATTCCATAGCTTTGTTATGTCGCTCCTTTTCCTGGAGCTTCTTTTTAGCAGCCTTTGAGTCCCCCACTGCTTTAGCGACTGCTGCAGCACCACCTCCGAGAGATCCTAATGCTCCTAATGCAGCAAGTATGGGTACAAGCGGCAATATGCCTCCTCTCTTCGGAAGAGGTAGTACTCTTGACCGCTTCCGCTTCCTCCTCCTTGTTTTCAGAGCTCCTCCTGAATGCGAGCGGATTGTGATACCCACCCGTTTGGAATGCGTTCGCCGTGTAAGCTTCCGTTTCACACCCATTCCGACTTTCGTCTTCCCTTTCATAATTCCAGTCACAATAAGGGCTGCAGCTCTTTCCCCAAGAGTAGAGTCGTTTGCTTTAACACGTTCCCAAGCTTTCTCTGCTAGAACTTTATCTGCCGCGTGACGTGTCGAAAGATCGCTAGATTGTGAGTATGCGATGTCGTGTTGCTTGCAGGCCTCGTCCAGAGGATTCCTTCCTCGATCGCCTCGAGAAAGACGTTTTTTAAGTCGGGTACCAGGTCCCGTGTGGGGATTTGCCAGTTACCTCCATCGGGTGCGTCCCCATGGGAATTGGGAAAAGCTCGCCGGCACTGCAATCCAGCAGTGTCGGAGGGTAGTGGAAAAATAAAATATCCACCGTGAAAAAAAAACTGGCCTGGTCCTCCAAGCTGGGGGTTGGGACACAGGGCTAGCCCCCTGTTCCTGGAAAAAATAGTTAGAAATAACTAATCTGCTAAAAATCCAAAAGCACAGCCTCGGAATTTGGACGGATTACACGGAAAACGACACAAGCAAAGAAAACGGCAAATGAATATAGGATGCTGGAACATTCAAGGTTTAAGCACAAAAGAAGAACAAGTTTTTAGAGAACTCCACACATACAATATTGACATTGCAGTACTCAGCGAAACAAAAAAGAAAGGGCAAGGAAACACATACACAGATGAGTACATATACTTTTGGAGTGGAGTAGAGAAAGCAAAGAGAGCAAAAGCTGGCGTGATCGTGGCAATAAAAAAGAAATTGAAAGCAAGTATTGTAAATTGGAACCCAATAGATGAACGAATATTAACAATCGACTTAAAAATAAAAGGGAGAGACGCAAGAATCATCGGAATATACGCACCCACAGACGACTCGGATACAAGCATAAAGGAAGAGTTCTTTGACAAACTCTCGGAGGAATTAAGTAAAATAAAAGCTAAACAAGAAATTATCATGTTAGGGGACTTGAACGGAAGGGTAGGTAACGCCCTTGACAGTAAAATAATTGGACGACACGGTGAGGATGTAGTCAACGAAAATGGAACAAGATGGTTGGAACTCTGTGAACAACATTCATTAAAAATCCTAAATGGATTTTTCCAACATAAAATGATCAATAAATATACATGGATTCAAAAAACAAAAAACTTGAGATCTATATTAGATTATATTGTAATAAAACAAAACTCATATATAAGACCATTTGACGTGAAAGTGTGGAGAGGAGCGGAATGTGGGTCAGACCATTTGCTAGTTAAGTCACCTATAGAAATAAAATATAACAAGCAAACAGTGGAAGACGAACAGGATGGGAGGACAGAGAGAGCTAAAGTCTACAATCTAGATAGCCTAAAGAATGAATCCACTAGCTTCCTCTACAAAATACGACTAGCACAAAAATTAGAAGAAGACATAACGGGCACGCCGGAAGAAATGTATGAAAAATTAAAAGAAAAATTACATAAAACAGCAACGGAAGCCCTTGGAACAAGAGAAAAAAGACCAAAAAACTTCTGGTGGACAGACGAACTAATCGAGTTGGTAGAAGAAAAGAAAAGGTTGTATCTTAAATACCTGGCCACAAAGGAGGAAGAGGATCGTAAACAATATAACCGATATAGATACATAGTTAAAAAAGAAATAAAAAAGTGGAAAAACGAGGCATGGGACAAGAAATGCGAACAAATAAACTCAATGATAGGAGGATCTAGGTCCAGAAAAGCTTGGAAAACTATAAACAGCTTAAGAAAAAATACAAACGAAGCAAAAAAAATTAATCCAATAAAAACGGAGTCATGGAAAGACTACTATAATGAACTACTGACAGAGAATCGAATAGAATTTTTGGATACACAACTTGATGCGGAGGAAGTAGAGGAAAGTGAAATAGAACAAATTACCGTAGAAGAGTTAAAAAAAGCTCTTAACATAATGAAAAATAATAAAGCACCAGGGCCAGGCGATCTGCCTATCGAGCTATTGAAACATGCCACAACAAGAGCGTTAGAAATAATCTGCAATATATTTAATAAATGCCTAAATGGGGAAAACACACCAACGGATTGGAAAATTTCTCATATAAATTCGATTTACAAAAAAGGAAACAGAAACGATTGTGGGAACTATAGAGGAATAAGCGTAACGTCGTCCGTTGGAAGATTATATGGAAGAGTCCTTAAAGCCAGAATAGAGAAAGAAGCTAAGGAAATAGAAGAGCAAAGCGGTTTTAGACCGGGAAGATCGTGTACAGATAATTTATTTACTTTAAGACACTTAGCAGAGAAGATGTACCCCTCATCCTTACTTACCTTTGAAGGCTTACACTTCACCGACTAGCTCAAGATACGGTTTCTTATCAGGGTTTAACAATTGTGGGATTTTTAGTTCGTTTCACTTTCATATAAAGGTAAAAGTTCATTAATCAGAAGAAATGGGCGCCATACTTTATTTAAAAAGTTTTAAATTCAATAAGTTTACAAAGGTTACGTATTCTTTCTAACAGTCCACAAATCAATTGTTATGCATTAGAGGCTTATACCTTTCTAATTTTAATACACATTATATAATTATTTAGCAAGTTTTATTCTTCTCTGACAAGTTAGAATTTGTTCTAATAAAACGTTAGGATTAATGAATCTATCAGTATCTAGGAGATTTCTTATACCTATTTAATTAATAACCTCCGGTTCGTAAGAGGAAAATATAAAGAGCTCTCTATACCCTCGTATTTCTCTTTCCTAGGTCTTAATTACGATTAATGATCGGTATTTAGTTTAATTGGTATCATTCCATGTAGTATAAGAAAGGTCCTTTATGAAAAAAAACTTATTATTTGACAAGTGACCCAAAAACCAACTTGACAGTCACAGAACGATTTAATCTCACTTCAGGCCACATCACCTGGTAAGTAACTATTCTTTTTACTTGAAACTAATCTGTTATTGAATATTCTTAAGGCTTACGCCCTAATTTAATTATATTTAAGCTATGACGCGAGTTTAAGTCTAACTAACGATATTAAACCCTTTCAGGACTAACATACGGTTAATGCAGAGAACCCTTGAACCTGGACCTCTCCATCTGCCAACATTAACTATGAAGAACTCCTCATCGAACCAAAGAAGTTGCCCTTGACTGCTGAGTGATCTCCTAACTGGTTATAGATTTCTAATTGCGTCCTCTCTTTTCCTTATCGCTCGTAACTTATCGACACACTTCTCCATGGCGAATATACATCTGACCAGAACTGGCGTCAAATGAAAAAGACCGACGAGCTGGTAGTCAAAGAGGAAGCTCTAAGAGCTGGTGGTCAAAGAGGTGACACTAAGAGCTGAATCAAGGAAAACCCTCTATTACGATTTGTATGTATTAGTTTGCTGTCTACCTACCAGTTATATAATAACTGCCCTTTTCAGAAAGAAAATGTTTGTGGAATTTATCCTATCTGCCTGAAAAATTATTATGTTTTAATACTATGCTGTATGAGTTAAATAAAGGCTTACTATTGTCTGCTTGTATCCTTTCTAAGCTAGGATTTTCAATTTGCTTCGCTTCTGCATAGAGAAGCACCCTTTTGCTTTCTCAATTAAACAGGAAGTAATAATTTTTGTTATTTATTGTTCTTTTATTAACGTAACCATGGGCCTTCTAAATTAAATTTCAAAAAGGGTAGGCAACCCCTCCTACTGGTCTTGCGCTTAAAGTTGCCTATCTATTAGGATTAATTAATATTGAACGATATTCCTGTAGAAGCTACGATATGTACTGCTACACTATCTCCCTTCTAGAATTAATAAGAAAATTGAAATCCTCCCCTTTAGACATTTGGCTAAAGTTATTATAACACCCTTTTTAATATTTGCTAATACATTAACTTTAAACAATCTTTCTTAATAAAAAAATAATGGTGAGGCACTAACACCCCATGAGGAGCTTGGCCTGCAAGGCGGAAGGTTAGAGCTTCCGTATCCTCGCTCTCACACCCGACTGTCGCGTGTCAAATTCATGACATCTTTCTTAATAACATTGATTATTCATTATCTATGTACACTAATACCCTATCTTTTAAACTAAGTTATTACCATCTATGAACTCTAACTATTACCACTGAAGTTATTTCAAGTTACTTTTCTAATCTTAATTGTCCATAACGAAATCCAATGTTTCTAGAATTCCATCATTTATTTCCTTTCCAGATATGAAACATTTCTGTAAATTCTTTTTAAGAAAAGGAATTAGCTTTGGAGGCATAGTCCATTCTATAAAGCTACTTTTTATTTTGTCTGTTTTTCTGCAGAAGTAATTGTTAACCTCTTGCATTTAACAGCTAATTATTAACTTTACACTTTGAGTAAAGTAATTTAAAAGATAACTAAGGACAGCACCTCATAGGACACTACCTAAAATTCAAGATCTTGAGTCATGTGAGACTGGAGTCTTTAAAATAATAAACCGCACCTCATAGGACACAGTTTCGCTGAGCAGTGCTATGCCACAACTCACTGACATCAAGTTAGAAAAGTCTTTTGGTTATACAATCTAATCCTTTTGAAATAATATCTTTGGCAATAAAAAAAACTAACTACTTTAACCTAACTATATACATGGTCCAATAGAATCATTGTCTCCAAAATTCTATCAACAGTATCAACTATGAATCATTTTTATGCATTGCCATCAACGAATTTTTCCTACTACCAAGAAACGAAACGTTCTAGGAAATCCTTGCACAAGTTTGGAATTAGCTCAGGAATACAGTCCTTATAAATTAGCTTTATTACAAGTATGCAGTATCACATTGGACACTACCAAAAAAATTAGACCCTCCGTTATATCGAACGGAAGTCTTATTAGACTGCGCCGCATAGGACACAGCTATACAACCTATATGTAGCACCTCATTGGACACTACTAAAGAAATAGACCTTCTGTTATATCGAACAGAAGCCTTTTAAGTCTGCACCACATAGGATACAGGCAAACTCAATCAAGTAAAATTGACATTCTGGAAAACACATTTTTAACCACATTCTCTCACCCAAGCTTCGACTGGTTAGGTCTACCATTCTATGCTGTGGTCCGGGTTTACGGCAACATAGACACGCTTAAAGAAGAGGAACCATTATTTCTATCGCGTTGACAATGCATAACAACAACACACAGTTAAACAACTCCGACCAATGAAAAAAAAATTGTCTCGAACTCCTGAGGGATCAAAAGTACAGATGAGAAAAATTACTTATGAAAAATCCAGAGTATGGAAAGAAATTATCATTTACCATACTAGTGATTCACTCAGACTCTCAACCTAATTGTGATGAAACAATTAAATGTAAAGAACAGAAAGTTCAATTTAGTACTTTACACATATATTACAACAAAATGACTTGAATAAAAAAATCTCAAGCTCCTCAAACCATCATGACTTCAATATTCATTGAACTCCAAAAGAAATTCTTTATGACATTTGAAAAACGTACAACGTATCTAAGCTAAGTGCTAAGTACCACAAATATTGTACTTGTTAAAACCATTACTAACCCAATGTAATTAATCGAAACGACCCATAATTCTTAATATCCCTAGGTTCAATTTCTATTGATTAACTCAAACAGTTAAAGACTCAAAATTTTACCAATTAGTCAGGTAAAAATAAAATTAGCATGGAATAAATGTCCTATACTAAAATGTATAAATAAAATCTCTGCGTCATATCAACAAACAAAGCCATTTTTTTACCCTCACCTTTACTTCCAGGTTTGCGTTACTAGTAATCAACTCCCAGTCTAATTCATCTGAGGTTAAGTAATTTACTTTTATCTACTCCATTGGGATAAGTAACGCATTACGTCACCCATTTGACACTATTTCAGTTAGGCAATGAAGCTCATTACACCACTCAGTTATGTAATGGTTTCATTACGCAACTGAGTTGTGTAATGACTTCATTACCTAACTGAAATAGTGTCAAATGAATGACATAATGACATTTGCCTACTAAAATATTTTTGAAAATGACAGATCTGACATTTCTCTTAATACACTTTTCTCAATTTTAGGCAGTCGTAGATAAAATTTTGTACAATACATGTGTGATAATGCATCATTAATAAACTTGTGTGCTTACACACACGTATATTAATGATGCTGTTATCCCACTTGTATAGTAAATAACTATTATCATACTGATGTAATTACAATGCAATCAATGAACTGTATGTTTAAATATAATGTAGCCTAACGATAATTGTTAAGCCCAAGAACTATACCTTTTATGATAGTGAAGCGTTAAATTTTCTTTTAATTGAAATGGTCCCTTTTACTCGAGCCTCCACGTTGCGTCGTCACTTCGTGTACCCCTCATCCTTACTTACCTTTGAAGGCTTACACTTCACCGACTAGCTCAAGATACGGTTTCTTATCAGGGTTTAACAATTGTGGGATTTTTAGTTCGTTTCACTTTCATATAAAGGTAAAAGTTCATTAATCAGAAGAAATGGGCGCCATACTTTACTTAAAAAGTTTTAAATTCAATAAGTTTACAAAGGTTACGTATTCTTTCTAACAGTCCACAAATCAATTGTTATGCATTAGAGGCTTATACCTTTCTAATTTTAATACACATTATATAATTATTTAGCAAGTTTTATTCTTCTCTGACAAGTTAGAATTTGTTCTAATAAAACGTTAGGATTAATGAATCTATCAGTATCTAGGAGATTTCTTATACCTATTTAATTAATAACCTCCGGTTCGTAAGATGAAAATATAAAGAGCTCTCTATACCCTCGTATTTCTCTTTCCTAGGTCTTAATTACGATTAATGATCGGTATTTAGTTTAATTGGTATCATTCCATGTAGTATAAGAAAGGTCCTTTATGAAAAAAAACTTATTATTTGACAAGTGACCCAAAAACCAACTTGACAGTCACAGAACGATTTAATCTCACTTCAGGCCACATCACCTGGTAAGTAACTATTCTTTTTACTTGAAACTAATCTGTTATTGAATATTCTTAAGGCTTACGCCCTAATTTAATTATATTTAAGCTATGACGCGAGTTTAAGTCTAACTAACGATATTAAACCCTTTCAGGACTAACATACGGTTAATGCAGAGAACCCTTGAACCTGGACCTCTCCATCTGCCAACATTAACTATGAAGAACTCCTCATCGAACCAAAGAAGTTGCCCTTGACTGGTGAGTGATCTCCTAACTGGTTATAGATTTCTAATTGCGTCCTCTCTTTTCCTTATCGCTCGTAACTTATCGACACACTTCTCCATGGCGAATATACATCTGACCAGAACTGGCGTCAAATGAAAAAGACCGACGAGCTGGTAGTCAAAGAGGAAGCTCTAAGAGCTGGTGGTCAAAGAGGTGACACTAAGAGCTGAATCAAGGAAAACCCTCTATTACGATTTGTATGTATTAGTTTGCTGTCTACCTACCAGTTATATAATAACTGCCCTTTTCAGAAAGAAAATGTTTGTGGAATTTATCCTATCTGCCTGAAAAATTATTATGTTTTAATACTAT
Source organism: Agriotes lineatus (assembly GCA_940337035.1). Lineage (NCBI taxonomy): Eukaryota > Metazoa > Arthropoda > Insecta > Coleoptera > Elateridae > Agriotes > Agriotes lineatus. The sequence continues at coordinate 131,395,247 of OW679197.1, read as the reverse complement.
GCTGTATGAGTTAAATAAAGGCTTACTATTGTCTGCTTGTATCCTTTCTAAGCTAGGATTTTCAATTTGCTTCGCTTCTGCATAGAGAAGCACCCTTTTGCTTTCTCAATTAAACAGGAAGTAATAATTTTTGTTATTTATTGTTCTTTTATTAACGTAACCATGGGCCTTCTAAATTAAATTTCAAAAAGGGTAGGCAACCCCTCCTACTGGTCTTGCGCTTAAAGTTGCCTATCTATTAGGATTAATTAATATTGAACGATATTCCTGTAGAAGCTACGATATGTACTGCTACAAAGAATCTGGCAAAAGGGAGAGAACTCCATGTTACGTTTATAGATTTAGAAAAGCGTTTGATTCCGTCCCTCTTCAAAAACTTATGGATTACCTTAGAACAAGCAGGCATAAACAAAGTGTACATAAACGCAGTAAAAACACTATACAGAGAAAACCAAGCTGTTGTAAAAGTCGGTAATCAAATCTCTTTACCTTTCTCGCCTTCAAAAGGAGTAAAGCAGGGATGCTGTCTCTCCCCAACCCTCTTTAAAATTTACCTCTGTGCCGCCTTAAAACATTGGATCAGAAAATGCAGTCCGATGGGAGCATGGCTGGGTGAAAGCCCAATATATACGATACTGTTTGCAGATGATCAAATAGTTATCGCAGAAGATCAGCAGGATATGACATATATGCTAAATAAACTTATAGAGGAATACAACAAGTGGGGTTTAGAGGTAAATACAGAAAAGACGCAGTATATGGTCATAGGAGGAAGAGGAAAAGATATAGGGCTAGACAATGGAACAATAAAAAGTGTTAGCCAGTATGAATATCTGGGAGTTACAATATGCGAGGATGGAAAAGACGACAAGGACATAATGAAGAAAATAGGCAGAGGAAAGAATATGACAAAAATACTACATCCAATCTTGTGGAATAAAAACCTAACCAAAAAAACGAAAACAAATATATTTAAAACAATAGTAGAACCAGTTATGACATATGGGTCGGAGATATGGGTTATAGACAAAAAGATGAATCACAAGCTACTCTCGGCGGAAATGACATACTGGAGAAGATGTTGTGGCCTAACCTTGTACGATCACGTTAGAAATGAAGTTATCAGAGAGAAAATGGAAATCAAAAATACTATTATGGATATGATAAATGAAAAGCAGTTAAGATGGTACGGGCATCTGCGCCGAATGAATGAAGAAAGAATACCAATAAAGGTATGGAACTGGGTTCCAGCACAAAGAAATAAACGAGGGAGACCTCGGAAGAAATGGATAAATAACATAGAAAGTGAAATGGAAAAGAGAGGATTGAGAGAAGGAGACTGGAACGACAAAAACCGATGGCGCTTAGGATGCGAGAAGCGGCAATAGCTGCAAATACTCGCTATAATAATAATAATAATAACCAGGTCCGCAAAACTTGTACCCTGGTATGTGTAATACGAAGGGTAATTGGTCAATAAGAGTATTCAGGAAACCGCGACCTTTCCGCTTGGCGGTTCGGTGATGACTGGTTTGTTTGCGCTTAGTAGCTTTCATCTTAAGCACTTACACACAACTGATGTTCTTCAAACGGAATTAACAAATATAACGAGAACGCACGGCGGGTAGAGCGAAGTTTCCTTCCGAGCGAAAACGATGGAAAACGTCAAAATCGTGAAGCAATGGTGTTTCTTGCCGGTAGTAAATCACACAGTAAATTCCATATCCGAGACTTACAGAAAGCACAGCGCTTTATTGGGCAACGGATGTAAACGGGGTCTGATCATAGGTCCATCCGGATCTGGGAAAACCAACGTCATAATCAGTTTACTAGTGCATCGAAATGGGTTGCGATTCGCAAACCTTTATATATATTCGAAAACACTCGATCAACCCAAATATAATTATCTGAGAGCAGCCTTCCAACCATTGATAGACATTGGATTCTTCGAATACAGTAACGATTGTGAGGTGATCAAACCCCAGGAAGCAAAAGAACATTCCGTGATAGTTTTTGACGACGTAGCTTGCGAGACTCAAAGCATAATTCGAGATTATTTTTGTTTAGGACGTCACCGAAACATAGATTGTTTTTATCTATGTCAGACGTATTCATCTATTCCTAAGCAGCTCATAAGAGATAATGCAAATCTCGTCATCATACTCCAACAAGACAACACCAATCTGAAGCACATTTACGACGATCATGTCAACACGGACATGTCATTCGACAAGTTTAAGGCGGGACGATATAGAAAAGGTTTCGACAATTACTTTAATATATAGACAGCAGCCAAAGAAGGGAAGGTAGTAGTTGTTTACCAACAACTGAAGGAGTTGCAACATGGATAAGCGTTTAGCCAGAGAACTTATCAAAACCCGACAATCCGTTAGACGTAAATACGCAGCTTTAAAAGCAGACATCGTCCAATTCCAATCGATTTTAGCTGAGCAATTCAAACCTCTTTCCAAACCGCTCACCGAATTGCTAACAACTATAAAGCAAGAAGGTTTACCAGTGGGCGAACCAAAGGAGAATAATTTGCTAATAATAATTAAACGTAGAGTATCCACTCCCTCTACCTTGCCCGTCCGCGAGCGATAATCATTCCAGGCCGAGTTTCTGCGACAAACCTTCCGGGATCGTCACGCACTTCCACACTGGGGCCATCACACACATCTACACCGGGGCCATCACACACCTCCACACCTCGATTTTTGCAGACGCATGTGTTATCCGAGAGGCGGCAGAAGAAGGTGCTGTACAAGCGGCCAGAGAAACCATCCAACAAATGCTGACACCGGAAGTTCTTGGTCAATATTTAGAACAATTTCAAGGGTTAGCTCGAAAATACGTGGAAGGAATGATACGAAATACTGAGGACAAGTACGATTTGCACTACGGAGACCGATTCGACATAGAGGGAGATAAGTTTGCTATAGGAAATAAAGAAATCAAGTTCGAGGGTGAAAATATCGTTATTACAGACCACGGCAAAAGAATAGTCTACAAAGGCACTCCAGGATTTTACGAATTGATGTTTAAAAAGAAACCAAATATATACAAAACAACAGATTTAGAGCAATATCATGATATAGTGGAGCGGTCCGCCGCACATCATGTAAACTACGACCCCACACAAAGAATCAGAGGTAACGCAGGGTCTAAATACATGAAAATAGTACGACCTCTAACTGCCTGCTCAACCATAAAAGCTCCCGCAGACCAGCGACGAAGGTACTACGCCCTGGCAAGGGATTACTAACAGTGACGGACAAAAAAGTGGAATGTGTTCCTTGGAAGGATCCCAACTCATTAGTGAATCGGTTGCGTATATTAATAGCTTCTCAGGCAGCTGGACACACGGGTCATTCCAATGAGATAGTTCGCATCACCGAAGCCCTACGAGACGCGAAAATAATCTACTAAGGGGTACAAAAGTGGAGTGTCAATAGCGGTAAGATCAGAAAGCATCAGCCGACGATAGAGTAATGCCCATCGAAAAATTTTGGACGGCACTACCATAGCACGCTCCACGCAGCGTATCCCAGACATGTCTTTATGAAAGTGAAAATTGTAAATTAACTCTATATAGAAGTCACCACTGGTTCTAGTGGGGCGTGGGTACGATGAAAGCGGACCGTCGGTAGAATCATACATCAACGACGCCATGCAGACCACGATTATCGGTATGACATTACATCGAGGAGATAAACTGCAATTCAAATGCAAAAACCAAAATTTATACGTGCAACTCCTGCTTAAATGTCCCGTAGGAGTGTAGAAAGCAAACAGTTGACAATGAACCTTAAAGAAGCCATAGTTAGCGAACTCCACAAACCAGCACGAAAAAATTTCAAGAGAAGGCGCGTTATCCTAAAAGGCTTGAACGATTTATATCAAGCGGATTTGGTAGAAATGATTCCTTATGCAAAAATCAATAACGGCTTTCGTTACATTCTGGTAGTGATTAATGCTTTCTCGAAGTATGTGTGGGCCTATCCCGTAAAACGTTAAACAGGAAAGCACGTAACAGCTTCAATGGGTAAAGTATTGAGGAGTGTAAAGGTGTCACCGCAAAACTTGCAAACGGATTTGGGGAAAGCGTTTTACAACACCGCTTTTCAACGATTAATGCGGTAGCACAACATCAACCAATACAGCACGTATTCTAGTATGAAGAGCAGCATAGTGGAGAGATGCAACCGCACCCTGGCGAACATGATGTGGAAGCAGTTCAGCCTGCAAGGGTCCTACAAATGGTTGGATATCCTACCCAAGATCGTAGCAAAGTATAACACAATCAAGCATCGCACAATAGGAATGAAACCTGCCGAAGTGAACTTAAAGAATTCAAACTTCTATTAAACACGGCGTACAGTCACACAAAGATCGTGGACTCGAAACCTCAAAAGTTTCGTACAGGGGACTTGGTATGCATTAGCAAGTATCGTTCGGCATTTAGCAAAGTGGTACACGCCAAGCTGGAGCAACGAAATATTTACAATATCTACAGTTCGACTTACAAACCCAACAACCTATCGACTCACGGACAAGAAGGTCAGGAAATTAAAAGAGGATTCTACGAGCACGAATTGCAGAAAACGAAACATTCAGACGTATATCTAGTTGAAAGGGTTCTGAAGAAGAAAGGAAATTTATTGTATGTAAAGTGGTTGGGATTCGACAAGCGACACAATTCTTGGATACCTAAAACCAATCTCGTGTAACTTAAAGGAATGATGTAGTACTCTCAAAAAATGAAACATTTTTTGTAGTAAATATTTTTTTAATTAATAACTGGTACAACTATGTGAGTTTTTCTTTAGATATGCATTACTAATTCTGAACAACATTACAGATTTCAGTGTGAGTTTTTCTGTAGATATGCATTACTAATTCTGACAACATTACAGATTTCATTTAAAATGGAACTAGATGAGAATGTTATATGATGACTAATTACAAACATAGTATGATACAATTACATAATAACAAATTGTACAAAAAAAAATCAAATTATGTCTACTTAAGATTTTACGATACAATTGCTTAATAACTAATTATACATACAAAAAAATAAAATTTTGTCTAAAAATCTACGAAAAGAAAACCTCTGTAAACTTACCAATCTCGTGAGACTCTTTGCAAGAAATAAACAGCCATTACTATGTACACGACAAAAACAATGTACTGTTACTGATACGAGAGTAGTATTACTGATCGTCTTGCAATAATTCCAGTAACCTGTCCAACAGTCTAGCACCTGACATGTCTATATCTACATGACCCCATGCTAGAGTGTTATTCGACTGAGGAATAAGATAGCGCTTATCATCCCGGTATGATAGGGCAATTTTATTATTCAATTCAGTGTACACTGTGTGCTTGTGAGAGCGAAAAACATACATTTGGCAAAAGACCTGACCACGGACATTGTCAACAACGTCGCGATAGGTTGCCATAGTGAGATATTTTTGGCAGCAGGCTTTTGCACATCTTTTGTTTTCTTTACTTCTTTTCCTCCCACAAACACACAGTAGGACTTAGCACCGGCTCCAAAAAATTGTTCTACCGGAACACTTGCGTACTCGTCTTTTATTTTACCGACGACCGATACGGTTTGAGGTATACCGTGTCGACCGTCTTTATAATTTGAAGTGTCAAAACGATCTAAATGATTTTTTATGTCCTCATGGAAATTGTCAGTCCATACGTGAATTACTAGCGATTCAGTATCTGTATAGAGTAGGGAGACATTATTGCCATATTTTTGTTTCAAAAAATTATAAAAAAAGTTATACATTACGAAGTCCAGAATAGTGAAACCTGCATAGATCGGTTTATTATACAAAACAACTGTTTTACTAAGTTCCACAGCAATCAAATTTTCAGAAAAAAATACCGAATCCTTAAAATTTGCTTTGGCAATTAGAGCTGCAGCACCTAGTTTCTTGCCGACATTGTCCCACGTGCTCGCCAACCTGATGTCCGATCGCTTGTCGACATTTTCCATCGTTTTTCCAAAAACGCTATTATTTTTAGCTTTAAAAAAATCTTTCTCAAATTCATTTCGTGCTCGGTTACGCAACGCGGTATTCATATCAATATATGAGCGCAACCAGGGCGATTGAATAAATTTAAGAATTCTGTGCATTTTTGTAAGAACTAAACCAGCATCTAAACATTGTTTTAAATTTCGATAATGAAGCACATAATTGGCCTTATGGTACAAATTTGGAATCAATTTTGGACATTTATATTTTCCACCCGGGGGAATAAGTTCCGGACAAAAGGGTAGATCATTGTGGTCGTCGTGCAAGTGTTCATGATACTGTAGATCAACCTCCAAAATAAAACCCGTATCCGCTTCATCGTCAATTTCAGACACATCAAAATTTTCAACTTCGTCCGTCGCGAGCCATTCAAAATTTCGGTACGGTAAATACTGACGCATCGCAAAACCGTATAAGTTTGTAGCGTCTAAATACATAATGAATGATGTAGGCTCGGAGGAATCATAATTTGGAACTAAACAATTGTTGGCAATAACCTTCCTACCAATAAATGTGCTTATACCACCCCTAATTGACTTTTTGAGAAAATGTATCATGTCCATGTTTGTCAATAATTCTAATTTGACACCCGTAGTTCGTAACATAGCGTCCCAACTAAGACCTAGATCCGTATAGTATTGGGCAGGGTCCAACTTGTATGTTTCCAAACATAACTTCCTAAAATTTTCAAATACGTCTGCCAAAATCAACACGCCAGTTTTTAAATAAATGTCCAAGTAATTACCCAAAGTTTGACAGTCGAAGGTGTTCCACACAGAGACGTGTTCCTCATGTAAAGAGTCGTAAAACTGAACCTTCAAAGACAACTTTGCAAGGTTCAGTTTTACGAATGAGTCTAAAAAGGAATATGGGAACACGCCTTTCTGTCTCATTAATCGAAACTTTGCATCGTCCCCAAACAACCTTTTAATTTCAAAAAACTGATCGTCGGCCAAATAATCAGCTAAGGTACTCAACGATCGATTCATAAAACCATAACTGTTCAGAAATCTAATTTGTCAATAAACTTTCTTCGTTTTGTAACCAACATCAATTTAATCTACCAACAGATGCTTGCCAAAGGATATATATTGTAATGAACCACGTTGTGCTACTTTATATTTATGTATTGACCATAGCAGCTCCACGTTATGCAATGTCTTAAATGTCAAACAATAATTGCTTTTAAATCGAGATCTCTTATTTTCAGGGTGGGTTCGCCAAAATCTAGTTCTTTATTAATTGAAGTTTTAAAATTGTATTTTCAAAATTATTTGACTATCAATGACATAAAACGTCAAACTTTACTTTTAAAATTCATCAAACCAGGTAATTGACAATTGTATCTTACATAAACACATTTATTATTCAATTCACCTATGTAAGTACTATATCAACTTTATATTATCACTTTCTTTTATTCACAGTTATTCAAAATGCTTTGTCAACCTATCTACACAAACCTTGATAATTGCTCTAGCTTTCCACTGCATCTTCCAACAAATACCGGATTCTGACGTCCATAGACCGCAACACCTACTGCCCACTTCACAAACAGCAACACCTATGATGGCCTGTGAATCTTTTCAACTGCATTCGTCCCGTCAAATCAACTCCTCTGCTCCCAAAATCCAGTCCTTGTTTCTCCTGAATGTCACTGTCACACGAACTAACTCCTGGTAAGTTGCTATATTATGATGTTCCAAATCTAACTTTGTTCCCTTTTTGCAGATAGTCCGATGTCTCTTGTTATACTCACAAAATATCCAAATCAAATAATAACTTGTAACAACCTCTACTAATATCTTGTATGTATGAATAAATCCAAATTTCTTCAACTAATATAACATTCTGTATTCTATATTTTCAATTAACTGTATCTGTATACTCTCTTCATCCACTTGATGTATCAATAAATTCCACTTTTATATTTCACCTGTTTAACCTTGCATACCCGTTTACAGCCCTTCTTCAATTTGTTATTATCAAAACAAACACAAATTAAGACATAATTTTCATTATTATTTCATAAAATTCTTTATATCAAAATTACATGTATGTTTTTATGAGTTGTTTTTCAGTAACTAACTAAACAAATTTCTATCCCTATTAGATACAATTCTTAGTGCACACTTCCTATATTTTAAAATAATACTATTATAGGATATTCATTCTGATTATTAATAACAAATACATTTGTCTAATGTTAAAAACAGTTGAAGCATTTTCACCGCGGTACGTTTGAAATTTAGAAAGACTATCGTCGTACAAACACTATAAAATATGCAAACGAGTAAGGTACGTGCTCGCACGTCTTAACTGTAAACGAACTCTCGAGGTCTGGTTGCGTATCAGGTTCCTGTACAGGTTTTAAAATCGTCTCAAAATCTGCGTCGACAAAGAACGGTACCTTTAATTGTTTATGGTAATTTTCAAATTTCAAAATATTTTGTGGGGTTGTTTCACCAAGTTTGTCCACGATCAACTCATCGGTTGAGATTTTGGTATACACCTGATTACAATCGAACTTGATATGTTGTCGCAAGTGCTGTTCAGTACGGAAGTAATGCAAGCATCGGTCACAAAAATGTTTTGCCCCCTTTCTAGCAGTTATTTGCTGCGAAACGAGGCGGGATTTTTTTTTAATGCAACAGTAATGACTGTCACCCTCGTCATTAGTTAACAGAAGCAAGTTAACGTGTCTCAACCGCTTCATGGCAAAGGTCCCACAACTTCCCAAATCATTTTTCGATTTTCAAAACGCGACTCTAACCCATACACGTTAACCGAAAGTTGAGGATTAAGTTGTTCGAATTTCGGAATATCGCGCAATTTCAATGGAAATTCCAACCCATCTAACGCCAAAACAGTTCCACAATCGGGATAAGAACTCGTACAATGGGGGGGAGGGGGGTCTGCTGGGTTTAACAATACCGGCTAAAATCGCTTACCCGAAACAGTACTCATCATCGGTTTGAACGTTGACAACAGCTTTCTTTCGCTCAATGAATGATGGCAGTGGTAGGTACGAGGAAGCTCTGAGGGGGTTGTATTTGTTGACGGCGACGACCAACGACAGCAACTGCTTCAGAGCCCAGCCTGCAACAATTCAAGTGTTCTTAATACAACTATCGTCGAGGTATCATCAACTTACCAGATTCCCGTTCCTGAAATTCAGACACCTTCTCATCCAAGATGCCGCAAAAATTATCATACAATACGTCGAGGTCGGTACCCAAAGTTACAATTTCATTGCGCGTGTTAAATGACTTGATTTCTTCCAATCCTTTACTTTCTAAAACGAAGTATCCAAATAATTCCAAATTCACCTTTAAGCTCTTTAAATTTCCAAGCTGCTTCGCAATAACGTCAACACTTTTTCTTTAATTTCTAAGAGAAACTCCTCGACCATTATATGATAATTAATGGTTGTAACTCTGTACGTGACAATCAGGGACCTAAATGCTGACTGCAGGGGTGCCACTCCATCATCCAGGCTTGACCTCCCGGTTCGCAACGCATGACGATTACTTCGCATGTGCCCAACGAAGCCACGCACGGGAACATTCTCGTCGCATACGGAGCAATCGGAACTACACCGCCCACTCACACGCACACTCATACGTACTTAGATTTTTACCAGGGCGCGAGCTCACAGACACGCTCCTCGACGTAGACGGTCCAGTCTACGTACATAAAAATAACATGTGATATTAGTGTAGAACTTAGTTACTCTTGTACATAGAAAAAATAAATATTAGTTTCCTCCATATATTTTTTTCTAAAGTGTTTGTGTACATGTTCTCAAAGCGTCACCTGTGGATAGCAGTAGTGGAGGTCAATGTCGATACTAAAAAATTCTTTCGAGGTTTTTTTGAGACAAGGGTAGGTCAAGGTAAGTGTTAGTGTGCAAGATCTTGAAACAGTGCTAGTGTACACGATCTCGAAACGTCACCTGTGAATAGCAGTGGTGGAGGTCCATGCCGACACTAAAAAATTCTTTCAAGATTTTTTTTGAGACAAGGGTAGATCAAGGTAAGTGTGCAAAAGCTCTTGAAACATTAGGTGTAGAACTCATTGGAGGAGTGTGTGCCTTGAACAAATGGTTGAGGTCATTTACTTTAAATATTTTTTCTTTTGGAGTGTTCTGAGACAAGGTCAGGTCAAGGTTGTCACCCTCCACCACTACTTAGCCTTGAACTTAATATTGTTAATGGTGGGAGGTGGCAGGTTGAGTGGTGGGTGATAGCAACCTTGACCTGACCTTGTCTCAGAATACTCCAAAACACCCTACTCACAAGGGCAACAAAAAAATATGGGTCCAGAAGTTTATGACTTATAGTCGCTTGAAGAGAAGTTCTTATCTCAAAAATTTATGATTTACGAAAAGTAAATGACAAGTTGATACTGTCAAGGTGAACCTACACTAGGATCCCTGATTCATAAAAAAAATTAAAAAAATATCAAATTGACTAACATACAATAACTTTGCCCGCGGCATTAAAAAATACAGGTCGGGCTCGGTAGCTCAGTGGTTAAGTATTCTGACTACTGTTCTAAGGGTCGCAAGTTTGATTCTCGGTCCTGGTGGGGCTTTTAAAAATAAAAAACCCGGATAAATGCCTCTACAGAATGCCATCATTCGGAAGTGATGTAAAGCTGTGGATCCCATGTTATTACGATGTGTAGCATGTGAAAGATCACTTGCTAGGGTTGGAACTCCTTAGTCTTGGCAAAATTCTAAGTAGGACTTTGACCGTATGACCATAGTAGTTAGTATCTAAGGTACCTAGTACTCTCAGTGTTGGGTAAGTTACTCTAGAAAAGTAACTAAGTAAGTTAATCAGTTACTCGACAAAAAAGTAACGGAGTAAGTTACTAAGTTACAGAATTATAAAAGTAACTTGAATAAGTTACTAAGTTACCATAAAGTAACTCGTTATTTTTTAAGTTACTTTTTTTATGAGAGGCTACTAATCTACATGCAATTACTATCAACTTAATATCAACAGAAACACATATTTATAAACAATTGTTTATTAGTAAATTAGATTCCTATTTGGTACATTTCTGTCTTATGTATAAAATTTATTGGTTTTTAATAATAACTGCATTTCAAAATTTTTATCGCTTAATTTTGTTCGTTTGAAATGGAGAACGTCTTTTGCAGTGCTGAACAATCGTTCTACTGGAGCACTGGAAGGGAGGGCAGTATTATATCTAATAAATATTTCCCTAATTGTTGGAAATTTGTCTAAAGCTGTTAAATTGGATGAATCGCACTTCATATATATTTCAGTTTCGTCCATATTTTTGGACCGCTTTACTGTTTTGAAAGAAAAAAAATTGTGTTCTCCTTTGTCTCCATCATTATTTTGTGGACTGGGAAGTGGACAAACTGATGAAGTAGAAGCACGATTTTTTACTTCATTTTCCAATAATGTAACAGCGTTTTGTGTTTCTTCTGCATCACATATCCACTCAAATTTGAACCAAGGATGAGTAACCGCCGCCAGAGTGTAGTCAGAATTGTTGCGAATTTCTGTGAATCTAAAATAAAAATTGGCAACAACAGTCAATATTTTTGTTAATGCATTCCTATTAAATAAATACCTTTTATTTAAGCCATCGGTGATAGCTTTAATCAATGATCCGCAAAAAGTAAAATTCTTTGTTTTCAGTAATTGCATTTTCCGGTATATTTCTTCTATGGTTGGTTGTAAGTAGGCCATGTACATATTGTTTTCGCCTTGCAGTATGTCTAGGGCATTAGCTACTGGTTCCATAATCTAAAATTAATTATTTATAAAAAACAATTGTAAATAAACAAGAAATATTTGACAAACCTCACAATATTCCGCTATAAACTTAATATCTTGCGCTGACAACCGTGAAATTTTGACAAGATCACAAGCATCGTTAAAACTATTAACGTTTTTTGAAATCAATTTTGCTATTAATTTAACAGCATCGAAAGTGGAATTCCATCTTGTGGCATTAGGCGTGGTTAAATGGATACCCAAGCACTTCTTTATTTCATCTGCAGCAGGTCCAGAGTATGACTGTTTATTCCACAATGCTTGACATTTTGCAAATGCTGCTCGAGAAGCTCTTTTATAAATAATGTCCTTTTCTGCTACTAGGGCATCTTTTGTCGCTAATAAATTCAATGTGTGGGCAGCACATCTATGATGAGGTGGCAATAAATAATGGTTATCAATTTCCATTTCTCCATTCTGAAGTAGTTCTGTTATTTCTACAGCTTCTGTCACGTCTTCATTATCTTCATCCTCTTCTTCTTCTTTGTCACCAAATAATCTTAAAAAATTAGAAATTGTAAGCAAGCCCCAAAACGGAATATATTTTAATTGTCATAATCTGAACTACGACTACTGAATACTGAACTACATACCTGAAAGCTTTCACAAAATTCGACCCGTTGTCAGTGATAACCTTACAGATTTTATGTTGGATGTTATATTCTTGAAATATTTCCTCCATATTCTGTGCTAAAATGTTGTATCTTACGCAACCTTTTAAGCGACGACAGGCAATCACAGCAGATTTTCTGTGTAGGGTCGTATTTTCTATCCAATGCACAGTCATTCCCAGAAAACTTCTAAAAACAATCAGAATGTTGAAGTAACACGAAAGGTATTTTTGTTTAATACTTGCCTGTTATACATTTTCCACAGGTCTGCTGTTACAGCAACAAGATTTGGTTTTTCTAATGCAGCTATTAATTTTTCCTTTAGATTGTGGAAGGATTGCTGCACTTTAGCCATGAGAGTTTTCCTCGTCATAATGTGGTTTGTTGGAAATGCTGTGTTTGTAAAATTTCTCCAAGGCTGTCCTTCAATAAATGAAAATGGCAAAATAGCTTCAACAATTAAACGCTCCGTGATCTGATTTAATTTTAGCTGTGATATGCTGCCCTGGCGGTTAATACAACTTTCAAGCGTTTGCTGTTTGTTATCACCGACTTCAATTCGTTTTTTCTTGCAAGCAGAGATCGCTGCATCAATTTTCTTTAAATAAGAAGAATGATTGATCTACAACAAATGCAATTGTAAAACACTGGGAATGATATTTATTTATTTATTTTCGTTTCTTTGTGACAAAAACCGGCTAAGCCCAGTGAATTGCCCACTACAATTTTATACAATGATAACAAACTTAAAATTAATTCAATTTAACATGAATTACGGTAAAAAGCGAGGATTTATTAGTAGGAAAGAATGTAGATAACATTCCCAAAACTTTTTCGAAAAATGCAAATAAAGTCATACTAGGATAATAAAAGCCTTGCAAAAAGCCAAGGATAAAAAAACAGAAACGAATCCATTGAAAAAAGCCATGAAAAAACTCAGTGGAAAAGCCACCAAATAAAAATCCAAACAAAAAAATTTATGTAGTGGTTGTGTTTTCTTGTGTGTTTTTACCATAGCTTTTTTATACTGATTACCCAACTAAATTGTAATAATCTAGAAGAATCCGTGGAAAAAAAACACTGCATATTAAACAAAATGCATTGCCGCTTACCTTAACATGTTTACGTATATTTGACGATGATGTAACGGCACAGGACAAAGGTTTTGTTTGCGGTAGACACAATTTACACATTACCGTAATATTTTTTTTCAGAGGATCTTTATAAGCTTTAAATTCGAAAAATTCTTCATACCCAGGCCAAGGTATTTTATTGCTCGCTAACCGCACGTCTTCAAAATCATCAACCTCCATTAAAGTGCTATTCATTTTGTTAAACAAACACTTATTGAAACTTGTAACAAATTTACTACATGAAGTGCAAATAGCAACTACAACACAGAATTATTATAGTAATGTTTAAACACCAGAAGGTGGGGGAAGGAACAGATTTAGAGCTTAGACGCGCTAGTTCAACGATGTTTTTGGGATCCAGTAATCCACATTCCTGCTCAGAGAGCTTCTAGTTGTTAAAGGATTAAAGATTACTGGAAATAGCTGTCACCACTCAAATAGGATCCGTCAAATATTATTTATTATCGACTAAGTACAAGACCTGTGGTCGGTATTAGCATTTTCATACTGAACCATTCGCAATTTCTACAAATTCTTCAGCTTCAGGTATAATTTCTTAAATACTACGCATTAAAAATCGAACATTTTAAAATATTTTACATTTGTAGCATGAAAATGTAACTTGTCATATTCAGTTACTTAAGTTACTAAATAATTGCAACGCGTTATAGTTACAATTACTGAAAACACAAAAGTAATTAAGTTACTATTAAGTTACTGAAAAGTAACTAGTTACCAGTAACGAGTTACTTTTACTTAGTTACTACCCAACACTGAGTACTCTGTATGTTTATACCTTGTTCATTATAAGTGAGATTAGCAGTGCCGGTTTAAGGTACTTTAGCGCCCGGTGCTACTTCTGCCCGCCGCCCATACCTATGTTTTTGCAAATTAGTAATTTACACAATCTGAACTTGAATTTGTATATTATGTTAAAAAAATAATTCCGAAATCCAAAACTATTTATTATAGATAACTTTACAGAATACATACATCAATAAAAAATAAAATAATCAAAACTATTAATGTGCACACTCAAACCAAAAAGCTAATATTTGGTTTTTAATTACAAGAATAAAGTAAGAAAAAACAAAAAAAATAACATTCTTAAACATTAGGTTGCCATTCCTGTTTTTTATAATATCCTAATAAATATACTAGGAATATTTTACGCCCGATGGCGGGCGCGTCAGACGGTGAAGTAGGCGTGCCGTGTATTAAGTGCAATAGAAAAGTGATTGAGGACGGAAAAACTATACAATGTGACGGAATATGTGCGAGAGTGTTTCATGCAAATTGTGTAAAAATAACTTTGTCGAAACTCGGTAAGATACAAGAACTGCGTGAATTTGTGCAATGGTTTTGTGGTGATTGTAAGCAGCTGCTGAATAACCTGAAGATAGTTACAAACCGGAACACTACAGCTACGGAAATAGAATTTAAACTGAACCCTAGCATAGAAGAAAAAATAAACAACATTGATAACGTCCTAGAAAAAATCGACAGAATGGATGAAACTATAAAAACGAGCTTAAATAATATACATTTTCCAACCAAAACTTATGCCGACACTATTAAGCAAGAATACGGAAAAATACAAGATTCAACCACTACTAAAATAAACTGCCCGGGAATTCTGATCAAACCAAAACAAGAACAGTCGTCTCAAATAACCAAATCTGAAATACAGAAACGAGTAAATCCATGCAAAGCAAGAGCTGGAATTACAGCAATAAAAACAACTAGCAAAGGTGGCGTAATAATTAAGAGCAATGACCCAGAAGCAACTGAAAGGCTATAAGAGCTTGCAGAAAAAGATATTGGTGACAAATACACAATTACACTGACAAAAATGAAGAATCCAAGACTAATAATTGCAGGGTTGGAAAAAAATTACACAACCGACGAACTAATGGAAGACTTGATAGCCCTAAACCATTTCATCACTGATGAAGATAAAATTAAAATCACCTACAGCCGCCAACAAAAGAAAACCAAAAAATGGATTCTCTACTTAGAAGCAGCTGGAACCACATTTATCAAATTAAAAGACCGAGACGTAAACATTGGATGGAGATCACACATGGTAAGAGAAGACTTGAACATATTAAAATGCTATAAATGTAATCAATATAATCAGAAAAGTGCAGCATGCAAAAATGAAATTATCTGTAGTCACTGCGCAAGTAACCACAATGTCGTTGACTGTAAGGTCATCCACGAAAAACCAAAATGCACAAATTGTATGTATACAAATACCAATTTTAAAACTGAAAGGGATATTTACCACACTGCAGACGACGTAAGTTGTCCTACATATAAAAGGAAAATTGACATAGCTCGAGAACAAACAAATTATAACACAACTGACTTATAGCTTAACATATTAATTAATTAATCAATATATGGATCAATTTATAAAAGATTATAACGTAATTGACATAAACACACAATATGCAGACAATATAGAGCAATGTATAAATAAAATGAAAGAAATGGAACATAAAAATAAACATCTGCTTAACATTTACCATCAAAATATTCGCAGCATTAATAAAAATCATAATGAATTATTAGTACACCTCAGTCAGTTTCAGTGCCAATTTGATATAATAGTACTCACGGAAACGTGGCAAATAGATAATCCAAACATTTACGATATAGATGGATACGAGCTAGCTTACAGCCATGGAAATTTCAATCAAAACGATGGCGTATTAGTCTACGTTAATAACCAACTAAATCATGAAACAAGTACACACACTATAAACAATATTCAAATATTAAAAACATCAATAAGCTATGCAAGTAGGAAAATCAGTATTACTTCAATATATAGACCGCCAGCTACCTGCCCCTACTCTTTTAATAATGAACTCAGAACATACATAGACACTCTTCCAAAAAATGACACCTACAGTTTGATCATAGGAGATATAAATATTGACATTCTCTCAGATGCAGAATATTCACAGGAATACCTAAACATCTTATATGAACAGGGGTATACACCTGTAATAAATAAGCCCACCAGAATACAAAACAATTCAAAGTCGTGCATTGATCACATATTTATCAAAACAAAAGAAAACCTACAGGAAAACTGTACTCCTATCATTCTAAAAAGTAGCATCACGGACCATTACTCTACAATAGTTAAAATAGTATCAGAAGAATCAAAACTAAACAGCCAAACTCCTCCAAAAACTATTACCAGAATAGATTATAAAACTGCAATAAATTATCTATCATCACTCAACCTAGAACAAAAGATGAAATCAATGAACATAGACGATGGAACAAATTATCTCATAAATAAAATAAATATAGCAATAGAAAACGCAACAAAGACGATAGCTATAAAATCCGCCGAGATAAAAAGGAAGGAATGGATAACACCCAGTTTAATCAAATCAGTTAATAAAAAACAACAGCTATATATTCTCTGGAAATCTAATCCTAGTAATAATGAACTCAAAAATGAATACATCACCTACAAAAACCACTTAAATATGCTGATAAAAACCGTGAAAAATAATTATTACAGAAATAAACTAAACAATTCAAAATCAAGTAAAAATTTGTGGAATACCGTCAAAACCTTAACTACGGGTAAGAGAAATGTCAATAGAATAAAAACCGTCACAAATTCGAATGGCATAAAAACCACAAACAAAACAGAAATTGCAGAAGCTTTCAACGAACATTATATCAACATAGGCAGCAGACTAGCTAATAAAATTAAAGTACCCACCAATTACTCGCCTCCAAAGAGAGAAAAAAATCCGAATTCTATTTTCTTATTCCCAACCAACGTAAATGAAGTTATGGAAGCTATCGCTCAACTCAAACCCAACAAAGCACCCGGAATTGATACCATAACATATGAAACATTAAAAAGGCTATGCAACACAGTCGCTGGACCAATCAGCATAATAATAAACAAAATTATGAGTGAAGGACATTGCCCAGAGGCTTTTAAAATCGCCGTGATAGTTCCAATCTACAAAAGCGGAAAGAAAGACAAACCAGAAAATTACAGACCGATCTCTCTAATATCCAGTGTGGCCAAAATATTTGAAAAAATTATAAAACATAGATTGGTGAGCTTCATTGGAAAAAATAATTTAATCTCACAACAACAGTTTGGATTTCAAGAGAAAAAATCCACCCAAGATGCAATCACCTTGCTTACAACTGAAATCTATGATGCACTAAATGACAGCAAGCCGTCTCTGTGCATTTTCATTGATTTGGCCAAGGCTTTCGACACCGTAAATCATAGCCAACTAATCGACATACTTCATGACATTGGCATACGGGGAACAGCAAACTCATTATTCAAGTCGTACCTGGATAATCGCCCACAATACACCAAAATAGAAGACATACAAAGTAGTAAAAGAGCGGTCGAAAATGGAGTCCCACAAGGAACGGTTCTTGGGCCAGTGTTATTCAATTTATATGTTAACGATCTATTCTCCCTTACAACCAGTGGAAAAATAATCGCCTACGCCGATGATACTGCAATATTTTACAAATCAGATAACTGGAAAGATTTAAAGCAAAAAGTAGAACAAGACATGACAAATATTAAAAAGTGGTTTGATTACAAGTTATTGACCATCAACTTTGATAAAACAAAATACCTTCCATTTTCTTGCAGAACAAATATCCTGCCATACTTTCACCAGATAGAATTACACACCAGCGATACTTTACGAATAAACTGTGCGCAGTCTGTCAAATACCTGGGGTTACAGATTGACTGTCACCTTAGATGGAACACACATGTAGATAATTTACTAAAAAAACTTAGAGGCATCATTTATAAATTCAAAATTCTCAAGGACATTCTGAATATCAAAAACCTAAAAACAATCTACCACGCTTTAATAGAACCTCTTCTTCAGTACGGAATCATGCACTGGCTACACGCTTATAAAAAAATTAGAAGTCCTACAAAAACGATTTATAAAAATCATATTCAACAAACCATACAACTATCCTACCAATATGTTATATGCAGAAACCGGCTTGATGGATCCCAACCAGCTATATTTTAAAAATCTAGTCATATACCAATATAATCATTTGTCAGTAGCAACGCATATCGGACATACCTACAATACACGAAATAAAACCAATAATAATATAGAAATACCTAGAGCTAACAAGACAGTAAGCAAAAGATCGGTGAATTTTATGGGAACACGATTCTACAACCTACTACCACTTCAAATAAAAAAAGAAAAACTTAAAACATTCAAACAATCTGTACAGAAATGGATAATAGAAAACAAATGCCTCATTTTATCTGAAATTAAAAGACTAAGTTAAAAGTGCAAATTACTTGTAGTTTAATAATTAGAAATTCTTTTGTATTATTAATTAAAATTATTCAACATCTTATATCAAGTTAGTACAAGTAAGTTCTATCAATATTATAGTTGTTTCTTTAGCATTATATAATTGTAAAATAGTCTGTAAGTTTTTAAACTCACGCACAAGCTATGCTTCCTGTGAGTATGTATCTGTTTATTTAGGTATGTAAAACTGTGCAACCAAATAAACCATTATTATTATTATATTATTAATAACGCAATCATATTGTTCGTTGTCCTAGCAATGGGCTTACTCTTCTCTTTCGTCTAACTCATTGATAGTCGAGTCGGCCGTTTATGGTTGTATTGTCCAGCAGGGTTGACTTTTCCTTTCACCTGGTCTATTGTTAGTCGAGACAAATGTTTGTCCGACTATTGCCCCTGTTCCGTGATGCAAAAGAGTACTTACGCAACTCTATCTTTTGTAGGCCAATATTCCTGCGCCGGCGGTATAAATGATGCTGTGCTAGAAATTGCATCGTGACGTTGGGAAAGCTAGTTTGCATTCTTACTCGACGACACAACTCAAACATTACAGATCGTTCTTAACCGCACGCGCACAATTAACCCTTTCTCTAGAACTGTCACATCCCGAAATTCACTTTTATGAGCTCATTTAGTAACGTACTATACACTTAAATTTTACATTTCTTGGTTCATGGCAACTGCACGAAAGACGTTTTCATGCCGTTCGACACAGCTGCACTACATCTTTATCATTTATTTTTTTAATTTAAACAAATCTGAACATGTTTTGTATACTTCGGATCTGCGATTAATTTCAGACTGAAGATTATCAAGAATTGGAAGGTAACCATGTGTTCTTATTTTCCCTCTAGGTTTTACTCTTAAAATAACTTCTGTATTTGGTTCCCCTATGTGGCTATTTCTTTTAGTGCTTCGTCTTTCCATGCAGCTTTTGTTGCCTGTTAATGCTAGTTCTTTGAATTCATATTGACCAAACTCATTTCGGCGATATTGAAAGTACTGGGCCAATGGAGATAAAAGGTAGGATGTGGTACTCAATCAAAATGTTGAAGGAATGCCATTTTCAAGAAGATTTAATTTCTCAGCAAAAGAAGCCGCTTCAACCCACACAACACCTTTTTCTTCTCTATCTTGAGATATTTGTTGAAACATCCTTTTATTAAAGCGTGTTTTAGGGCTTCAGTGGTATCAACTCTCTTAAGTAAAGGAGACTCATTTTCCGAATCTTTTATATGTAGCCGGAACGGGCTATTTTAAATTAATTTACAATGATTAAAATGCTGGCTACAATTGCCGGAATGACATCGGCCCCGGGCAGCTCAGAAAAACCAAAGTACCAAATTTTATTAGCGTATAATATGTTTAGCTAGATACATCAAATTAAATTAGATTCGATCAGACAAGAAATAAAAATGTAACAATGTTGATTTTTGAGGCTTTCACGGCCATTGTCATTAAGTGACAAACGAAGTTCTTCGATCTCAATCATGACACAGTCCAATCGCGGAAGTCGTTTGTTACTTAATGTAACAATGCTTGTAAAATTAACAGAATTTTTCTAACGAGGCGTCTCACTCACTGGGAATCGTGCCGTCTCAGTCTCTTTTGGACCAGCCTAGGTATGGAACAGGTCTAATGTCCTGTAAGCAGTTTTTCGGGTCTGGAGGCAGAAACTTGGCAGAATCTGCCTAATGGCGGCATATAAACATCAAATTAGATTTTAAACTTTTGCGTAGACGAACTTGCGGGCAATATCATATTAAATTACATGCCTACCTGGTACAACTAGTGTTTATCGCGGCCTGCAGTTATACTGTGGCGGGATTACGGGCGTTCGGCGGGCTCATCTGGTTTTACCTTAGTTAGAAACTTCGCACCTCCAGGTGAGTGGATTACGATTGAATACCAGCTGGCCTTTGCTGGCGATGATCCCCTTCAAGTTGCTCCCTTAGCGAGTGCGCGTAATTATGGACGCCGGCCTCTGATGCTAGGTGCCGTTCTGAGCGCAATTAATGCGTTTAATTACGTCGGTTTCGTTGTCCTGGTGCGGGGAAATTGGCTCATGGACGGGATCGTCGCCGGCGAGCTCGGTTTAATCTTCCTGGTAGCCAGGTACTGGGAATCGTCGTCTGCGAGCTCGTTTTAGCTCTCCTATTAACTAGGTACTGGGAATCGTCGTCGTACGGCCTAGGTGATCCTTCTGGGTGACTAGGTGCTGGGAAGCGTTACCGACGAGTCTGGAATGACCCTCCTAGTAACCAGGTGCTGGACAGCTGGCAGGAGTCTCCTCGAAGAGTCTAGAGACCCTTCTTTCTCGTACCCATCCTATAATTTCCATTCTTGGCTGAATACGGAAGCAAGGTCCCTATAGTAGCCCCGTCCCCAGTTGGGGGAATTGAAATTACCTGGAACCTTTAGCTTTTTTCGTGTTCATCAAACCTGTGTGACTTTGTGTGCCTCGCTCGGACTTGTCTGACTCGCTTAGGCTCGTCAGTCAAACGCGTCCGGTCTCGCACACAAACTATCACTTTTACTCCTAATTAACATAATATACTATTATATCCGGCCTGCTTAGGTCTGTCAGACGTCAGGAAATAGCCGGACATGATAATATGCTTACTAATATGCGTACTTCGTCGTCTTGCCAACTTTATTAAAGTGTGAGTGTGAGTAATAAAAATATCGTATGTGACCGCTAGAGTTATACTAGCGCGCTCCGCGCGCCGCCCTAGACGAATTTACCGCCCGGTTCTACAGCACCCAATAGCACCCCTGTAAAACCGGCACTGGAGATTAGGAATGTTTTCTAGTATATTACAAAGTTTGATTATTAATAGGCACTATTTATTTAGCATTTCAGAAATAGCGGCTTATTATTAACTGAAGTAAAATAGAAATAAACAAGTGTTATTGTACACCAATAATTTATTAATAATATGGT
The DNA here is from genome assembly GCA_940337035.1 of Agriotes lineatus. Taxonomy (NCBI): domain Eukaryota; kingdom Metazoa; phylum Arthropoda; class Insecta; order Coleoptera; family Elateridae; genus Agriotes; species Agriotes lineatus. The sequence continues at coordinate 131,373,315 of OW679197.1, read as the reverse complement.
GGCGTCAAAATTTATTTGATAAAACAAATTTCAATCGTAGGCACACAAACAAGTCTTTCACAGTGTATATTTACGAGTTTTAGGGCCGGTTGCAGAAAGCAATGTTAAGTCTGGTGTTAGCTAACGCGACGTCAAAGTGAACAAAAACGAATCAAATCTCAAATGCTTATGGTAACTAATACATTAGTAAACAAAATTTGATGCGATTTTGTTCACTTTGACGCGATGTTAACTAACACCAGACTTAACATTGCTTGTGTGTGAACTGTGGAGCTTAAATGACCATGAACGTAGCAACATACAAGCGTGCAAGACGCATTTTCTAAGAGTAACAGTTGGAGTCACAAAACGAGATCACATCAATAAGACGGTCACTCGCAAACAGTGTTGTGTTGAACCTGTACTGAACAAAGTAGAAAGAAGGCAGTTAATGGGGTACGGTCACATTGTGCAGATGGACAATTGCAGAAAGGTGAAACATATTTGGAAAATCGGAGTAGACAAGACACGCAAAAGAGGGAGACCTGGAAGAACCTGCAACAGTGAGAAAGGGCAAAGTACTGCGGAAAAGAAATGTAGACTGGAGAGAGGCAGATATGATTGACACGGAATCGAAAGGCTTGGAGAACCTTCTGCTTCAACATCTCTACACCTTAAGGTAGAAGACAGATTATGTATGAATGTACAAATTTCAAAAAGTCAATGTTAAATTTAAAATGTCACATAAATTGTCACTATTGTAATTTAGTTTAAGCCAATGAATTTATATTTTCTAAAAAGCAGTTTATCGTTGATCTGTTTGTTGTTGTTGCTGTTGTTTAATTTTACATTATTTGCCCCTTGCATGGAACTTGTTCAAGATGCTTAATGCCACTTGAAAATTTGTCCCACATAATACACGACAAACTTTTGTAACCAGAAATCAAGTGATATTTGGCTAGTATTTCAACTGTACTTTTGTCATTGCCTATAAAATACACACGGTTTCATGAAAGTAAGCTGATATTTCTGAAATTCTGCAAGGGGCTATAATTTTATATTCTGAACAACTTTTCTTAATAATGTTTTGCAGTATTTGGAACAGAACAGGTACTTTACCTAAATTCAAAATTTTGACTACCGCTTGATCTAAAAAATTAAAAATATAAGTAGGTACCTATTTAAAATTAGTTTCGAGCTAAGCAGAACTTTCTCCCCAGTTATGATATTAGAATTCAAAATTTTATTAATCATACTTCTTTGTAAATCAACAATATTTTGTAGAAAGCTAACAGATACAAAACACAAGATAAATGTTATTGTTTGAATCATATGTTTAATTATTATACCTATTTAAAAATTTTATTGTTATAAGTGATAAGTATCTACTTTTATTGAAAATTAAGACGCTCCAATTAGTGAGGGAAGAATATTTCCAGATGAAATATGTGTGCACAAATATGTGCAGCATCAAATAAATAAGTGATATAAATAAGCAAGGGTTGAGAACACAGGCCAATTATTATCCAAGTAGTTAACCAGTTATTTTAGGAACTTTAATTAATTGGTTCATAAGCAACATTCGAAAATACAAGATTTTATAACCGCCAACGGGCGCGTTCAGCCGGGAGTAGCGCTGTCTCAGCGGTCGCCTTTTGCTGAGTTGCAGCAGCTACGAACGGCTGAACGACCTTGGTTAGCGAGCGCTATGTTTACAAACAGAAACGTCAGTTATGTTGTGATTGCGTAGTGACGTATTTTTGCCAGGATGACAAGGCTGCAAAATCTCCATTCAAATGTGGACGAAAATAATTAGAATGAGGATGGACCTCAGACCTCATGAAGAATTTTGAGTTTGAGCATTTAACTCTTGTCAAAATTAGACTGAATTTTTTTTTAATTACTACTTTTCTATCACATTTCAGTGGCTATTTGTTTCAATAATTTCAAGGAACTATTGATTTTGAGAAAATGGTCATTTTAATTTCTTATTTTTTTCGGTTTCCCAAAATGTGCCTCTACAATTTCGCCGTTAATGCAGAAATGCAGCACGGTCATTTTAAGCTACAATTTTTTAAATTTTAAACTGCGTTTTGCGGTGACCTCCCACCACTCTCGCTGAATAATTTAGCGGAAAGGAAGCGAAAATAAATTTGCTGGAAAAAATTGCAACCGCTGCCCCAGCGCTGTCGCTCAGCAAGGCGTTCTGCGCAATCGCCAACGCACAGCGCTGCCCCGGCTGAACCCGCCCAATCTTTTCCCATATTCAAGTGAGAATTTAATTCGTATGAATTTTCAGCCATTTATCATCTCTAAAACTTAGGACATCAGCCAATAGGACCTTGTACCATACTAAAAATATAGCGACTCACAATTATTGATTTGGTACAACTTCACTTGGTTTTGTTTCATCTATCAAATAAAATAATTTAGAAATGTAAGTGCCTTTTTAGGTTATGTCGTGCGTTTTCAGCATAAAAAGCAACAAAAAGTGTGTTGGGGACAAAACATTGATCATTAGCATTAATACGGAAGTAATAAAAGAGCATTACGCTGTTTCTGGTATATATTTTAAATCATTACCTATATTTTCTTCCTAAATATAATTTACAGTATGCCTAATAATCTATAATTCTTAATGAATATATCATTTCGTTACAATCCCAATTCAAGAAAATAGTTCGTTCTACGGACTCGTTTAGTTTTTCTTTGTATTAATAATCGATACTGCTTACAAACTAAATGTAGAATGGACGTAATACCTCAATGTAAAAAATAAACAATACGTTGTGAGATGCTACCACAGATTCTCAGAATCGACTGTGCAACCCAAAAAATGAAAAGTAGAGTAGTAGAAAATATATTACACAGTGTTGTTAATTTGTAAAGTAAATAAATAACTCACAATATTCATAAAAACAATCAGCGATAATAAAAGTACTACTCCTGTCAATAATAAATTATTTATAAGCTTACCTGAAGTCTGTGAGGTAACTGCAGAATTAAACTAGACACTTGCTATTGCGTCAGATGCTAGTTTTCTATGTTTTGTCCTCAATCTGAAAGAGCAGAATATTCATATTACACATGAATGCTTTTTAGTCAGTTTCTTAATGAAGTACAGACGAATTTGCATAATTAGAAAAAAATCGAACATGGCTATTGGTCATTGCATGAAATAGGCATTATACTTGTTAGTAGTTATTTATTAATATTATCTTTGGTTCTGCTTACTTTTGTAATTCGATCTGTTGTTTATTTCACACAATCGCCAAAGCATGCTGCTACTAAATAAGTGATTTTGAAGGATATAAATACAAACATAAGATTCACTAACTACCGGTCTTATAAAGACCACTAATCTGACGTTAACTTTAATTCGCTGTTAAAAACAAACAAAAGCGCATCAAAATTATAGTGCTTATGACATTTCATTCATTAGTAAACAAATTTTGATGCGCTTTTGTTTGTTTTAACAGCGAATTAAAGTTAACGTCAGATTAGTAGCCTTTATAAGACTGGCTGCTAATGTGTTAACCTAACCAAGACATACTTTTTTTGGTGCCATCTCTTTCTCAAGCCAAATAATGTATGTGTATTTTTCGACGACTGACATCGAAAGTAGATTTTTCTCACTGTCATTTGACAACAGAAAGTTGACATTTGCTGCTGAGCGTGCGTTTTCATCACTATTTCGAGCTAAAAGTGCGGTTGCCGCTTTTGTGTGATTGCTGGTTTCGGCTTTGCCTCAACCAGCAATATTCATGCGCAAGCGGCAAGAATGCACTTTCAGCTCTTAACATACAATATACTATCAACTTTGTCGTAATTACGCTGCCAACCCTGAAGCTAGGGCGCCAAAATTTGCATGCCAATACGTTCTATGTCATACTGACGTCAAGGCACCTTATATTTTCAATTAATTTCAAAGTAATCGGCACACCTTACGCATTCTAGAAAATTTCTATAGGATCTCTCAAGTTTTTCTGTGTTGGCTTTTATAGAAATTTTCATTTAAAGGTTTTGCCACACGCCTCGCTTGCATTGATTATTAAAAATTGAGAAGCGTAGTTTTTTAATCAACGCAGGCGATGCTCACGCACAATACCCTTCAGTAACATGACTATAATTTCGAAGAGTCTTCGCAAGTTAAATGTTTGTTCTAGGAACTGGACAAATGTACTTCCTTGCAACTTATGTAAAACACTTAAAATGCAAACAGTTTTTTGTTCCACAAAAAATGATTTAATTTGACGTTTAGGTGTTATTCATAAAAAATTATAGTAATAAAAACATACGTTTTGAAAACCCAAAAGAAGCATGGTGTATTATTTATCTAGGGTGCTGTGCTCACAATTGCTGTATTTGTATCTATACCCTTCAAAATCACTGTACCAAATTCACTAATCAAATTTCGGCAGATGCAGTGCCGATTTCATGCACTGATTCGGTGTAACATATATCCTACACATACCAAACGAGCTCAATAGTATCTAAAGGATTTGAGGATTGTACTAAATCTACCATATGTATGTAGTAAATGTAGTGCACCCTAATTAAGGGTCCCCCAGCGGTCTTGTTGAAAATGTTTCACAAAACCAAACTATTATAAAATGCACTAATTACACTTTGTTTATATATCAAACGATTCGTATTTTAACAAGGAAAATCGCTAGCATTTTTTATTTAAAAAAAAGTAGTAATAAGAAATTTATTTAAAAAAAAACAGATAAAATATACACTTCTGATACTCCCTGCGAATTCTACAAGTTTATTTCGTATCGATTTCGAAAAACTACATGCCCTTAGAAGCACAACAGAATGAGTTACCACGCTTGCATAAAGATTTGGTTTAAATTATGTTTTAAAGATAGTAGAAGCAATAATCTAATTGAGTCCGTGGCTATTGAACCATACGAGTAACGCTAATATTTTTTAGAGAAATGGTGACCTACTATGCCACTAATGTTGTAGACCATATCTGGTTCATTTACAACATTAAGTAAAGACAATAATATTCAAGTTTGTAATTACAAAATGTTCCTAAATCGGGCCCAGTAGTTCATAGTTTTACCGCCGCCATAAGTTGGCGCTGTTGATATTCCGAACGCTTACGGGCCGCATGGGAAGATTACAATAATCCTATTATAAGGGTGCATAGAAATTCGAGAAACCAGTCAACCGAGAATATTACATTTTTAGACTTTGACCACTTTTACATGCTTTTACGATGTCTAATTATTTATTTATAATTAAATAGCAAATCGTATTTTTATTCATAACACTCTTTCAGATCTCAGGATTGTTTAACGCTCAAAATCTTAGTTATTTAAGATGTGTATTATTAATCAATTACATATAATATAGTAGGTACCTGATCAAATCAAATAAAAGAAAAATTCAAATGTAATAATATATTTACAAGATTTTTACATAACACGTATTTTATTTTAAACCTAGATATACATCCCGCAAAGGCAAATTTCTTAGACGCCGCGAATCTATAAGTTCTGGAAGTAAAGAATTCATATAAAAATCATCTAATTTATCTGCCATGTTTTCCCAGAATTTCTTATCCCTACGAATTTCTTCGATGCAGACTCCTTTGGGGGTCCAAACAACGAAGTAACAAACTTCCTTATTTGCTATTTGCAGTTGTCCTTGTACTTGATACATATATTTACTAGCTGAAACCCGCGGCATATGCCGCATTTAAAATGTAGGACGAATTTAATAACTTTTGTTGCACTAAAGAAAGTTTTAAAAGCACGCTAGAGAATGGCAATAAGGAAAAGTTCCAAAAAATATATTTTCAAATGGAAAGTTTCTGGAAAGGAAACGCTCGCCTCTGGAAAGCGTTTTATGGACATTCTTGGATAGCCTCCAGGCAACTGTCTTTCATATTGGATACGGCCAATACTGCTGAATTGAATAGTGTCTTCTTTTTCTGTTTATTATTAAATGGTAAATGGTACAGTACACGCAAGCATGAAAGATAAGCGATACAATGTTCAGGTAAGATACATTTTAGCTTAAAAAGTATAATTATTTAAAATACTGATTGGTGCTTCAGACGGATTCTAAGCTGTAACGAATACTGAGTATATATTTTTACATTGTAGATCTTCCTCGATGAAGACAAAAACATAACCTCAACTTCTTGCACATGTCCTCGTGGACAAGTTTTCATGTCATCATGTTGATGCACTGGCACTATTTGCCCATTACAATACATCAGTTACAGACCAGTCATGTAGCTGGTCAGTGCCTAAACAATCCAAAGCACTTGATGAAAACGTGAGAACAATCGATGAATTGTTTTTGCCGTTCTAAGGAATATCGAGCTTCAAAGAGAAGTGTTACCAAGGAAGAGATCGAAACGCTTAGAGAAAAATTTGATTCGTTTGGAGGGGTGGTAGGATTCAGTTGGCTTCTAGCACCTAGACTTACTGCACAGGAAGATATTATTGTTCCGCAGATTAGTTATATAATTTTCTTCGCAGAATATCAAAATATATCTGAAAAAATTAGTTATTTTGAACAAAAAGTGAATGTTTCTCCTAAGCAATAACTATATTTGAGTAAACCATAGGGCAGTAAAAAAATCCCTTGTGCTTAATTATTCGCAGGTTTCGTTTAACAGCCAGTTCGTTCGTACGGTGCTAGCAACTTGCAAAAGAAATCGGTACCCTGCATCGCTTTTCAAAAAACTACCAGGTTTGCTTTGCAAAATATTTTTCACATTTTTTCATAAAGTTCTCTTATTATGCAGGCACATATAACTTAGATGGAGTATAGGCAATTCGGTGGGGGCGAGAACATGAAAATAATGCAATAGAAGCATTTGGGGCAGCAACTGGACTTCCTGTGACATCTGCTGGACTATGGCTCCATCAGTGTGGATACCTTGGGGCCACCCAGATGGCCTTGTAGACGAAAAAGAGCTTGTGGAAGTTAAATATCCATTTAAATATCGCAATTCCAACTTGATGGAATCATTGCACATGATAAAGGCTGTATTTGTTCTTACGATAAGGTACTGCAACAGTTTGTGGGTAAATGAAAACCATGAATATTTACACCAATACATAAAAAGAAATAGTATCTAGTTATCTGGACTCCTCAAGTCAGCAATAATTCCAGTTACAAAAAAAGAAGAATGGGCAGAAAATATAGAAATTTTGAAGAATTTTTATCATACAAAATGCCTTTCATCTCTAGTGAATGTCGAAATTAAATAAATGTGTAACTATGTTGTGAGTAAAATAGCATACATACCTCGTGAGAAGGCTTATTCCAACTTCGCGCTTTTAGCTGACCTCCTCTATATGGAGCTCATCCCAGCGCGGGAAGCAATCACGGAAACAAACTGTGCACATCATCAAATATTTAGTTATTAATTTAAAGTTATTGTTTGATGACGTGCACCGTTTGGTTCCGTGATTTACCTATAGTTAATCATATTTATTGTAACTATAGGTAAATCACGGAATCAAACGGTAACTTTAAATTAATAACAAAATATTTGATGACGTTCACCGTTTGTTTCCGTGATATTGCTGTACTATTAATAAGAAATTTTTTATTAGATAGCAGTAGAGCAATATTTTTGTAAATACTTTTATTTATTAAGTTAAGTTCTGTAATTAACAAAACGAATATTTGAGTAAACATAAACTAACATATAGTAATGTACAAACTATACAATAATAAAAAAATGTCTTATTTAAATAAATAAGCAGTTGTTAATTAACACTCTTATTTCTATTTTTACTGTTCGCCTTCAAAATATGTTTCAACTTCCTTTATTGGTGGAAATTGGTTAGTGCGCCAGACACTTTCCAGATTTTGGTTGCCGAGTTCATTAAATTTTGGGGTATTAGATTTAGTATTTTGTATGCCTTAATACGACGAATTGCTCTTTCCACATGAATTCTAGCACGAGCAATATTTTTGGTTTGTATTACCCGAGAAGGAGTAAACTGTGGTTGGCACAAAAATGGTGGAATATTTAGAGAAACACCTGCCGGTAAAATGTCGCCAATGAGAAATCCCTTATCTGCAATTATCAAATCTCCTGGTTCAAAATAGTAAGTACTCCACAGTTCTGCACAATTTTCTTATCAGAAGTGGAACCAGGATACAATAAACTCAAGTAAATCACAACTCCATTTGGTGCAACTCCCACAAGACCTTTTAAAGTGTTACGGTGTTTGTAATGGCTATGTCGCTTTTTGCTTTTCAAGCAAACATGGAATTTCAGAAAAATTTCGGTGCGATCTAATACCATTCTTGTAATCGGAAAGAAAGCAAAACAATTAGGTAAACATGCTTGATTATCTTTAACAGATGGTACAGATGACATTAAACTGGAAAATATTACTTCGCGTAACAAATTTAACCAAGTTAAAAAAATATTAGTAACTGTTGCCTACAGTTAAAGCGCTGAGCTAAATATTTATGTGGGGGATTCTGGCGCAGATTATATAACGTTAAAAATAATTGATCGATGCAGAAATACGTTCCACGTTCCATTCTAAATAATAATTTTTATCAATATTTTCCAACAAATTGAAAAGCGATAAAAAAATTTCTTTGTTGGGTAGTCCAGTATATAAGACAAAGTTAGTAATTAATAATTACATAAGAATGCTATAAATTTTAACAAAAAATGATCATTCTATTTATGGTAGTTTCTACACTTGCGCCAAGTTACGAAGGCAAGCGACGTAAACAAAGATTCTGACAGTTCCCGGTGCATGCTAAACCAGTTTCACACCGGTGCGCATTTTACATAAACTTCCGTCGCATGTTGCTGTAAAAAGAAATTACCGCACAACAAAATAACGCTCATTCCTCCTCTAGGTTAACGACGCGTATAAACGGTGTTCAACTTTCTATTCGAAAGGTCCATAAAAAAATTTCTTTGTTGGGTAGTCCAGTATATAAGACAAAGTTAGTAATTAATAATAAGTACATAAGAATGCTATAAATTTTAACAAAAAATGCTCATTCTATTTATGGTAGTTTCTACACTTGAGCCAAGTTACGAAGGCAAGCGACGTAAACAAAGATTCTGACAGTTCCCGTGCATGCTAAACCAGTTTCACACCGGTGCGCATTTTACATAAACTTCCGTCGCATGTTGCCGTAAAAGAAATTACCGCACAACAAAATAACGCTCATTCCTCCTCTAGGTTAACGACGCGTATAAACGGTGTTCAACTTCTATTCGAAAGGTCCAACCGCAGAACGCCTTTCTATCACGTGATATTCACCGACTAATTGCGTTTGTTTACTTGGCTTGCCTTCGTATCTTACCTCAAGTGTAATGATTATTACACACTGATTACTTGATAAGCTTCCCTAGTGCTAATTATCAACCCCGTAGATGGTGGCATAATTAGAAATAGAAATGCAAGAAACACGCAATTTGAGTTTGTTGGCATTATTAGATCAATTTTAAATCATAATTCGTATATTTTATTTGATTTTTATTTATTTTATTTTATTCCCAAACAGGCGTTGCCTCATTACAAGGGAATGTACCAAAAAAAAAATATAAACACAGTAGCAATATAAAAATGCAAGGAAATATACATATAAATATACACATAAACATATATATACACAATATACATCCTAACAACAGAATCTCTAATGCGACAAATTAAATGCCTGAGAAGGCAGCCATGAAGATTGATCTATATATTTTAAGAACAACTTACGACATTAAAATGCTGGTTTAATGATTTGGTAAAGTTGCAAAGATTCATAGCAAAATCTAAATCGGTAACAGACATAACTTGGTTGGCAAGCTGCAAAAATACTGTTATAGGAGAATTACACTTAAAAGGTTGTGAATGTACAGCAAAAATTGCTGACGGTCGTAAGGTCTAGTAGGGATTTTGAAATTTAGCAAAGCAAGAAGTTTAGAATCATAAATCATATTGTTTAATAATTTATAACCAAACATTAACACACTAAATTGTCTGCGATTTTCCAAACTCCAAGTTTCAAATGTCCTACGGAGCTCTATCGTTCTGGTAGTTAAGTAATTTGGATAAGATTTGTATTTTTTGAAATATAAATACCTTAAGAATCTATTTTGAACCTTTTCTATTTGTATTTTATGATGAAAAGTTTGAGGATATCAGACAATGGATGCGTATTTGAGTTTTGGCCGTACAAAAGTTATAGTATAAAATTTGTATTGATTTTATTTGTTTAAAATTTTTCGTTTGCCTAATAATAAAACCCAAGCTGCGTGATGCCTCTCCACAAACCCGTTCAACATGAGAATTAAATCTTAACTTGGAATCATATTCAACTCCCAAATCTTTAACAATTTGGATTTGTGTCAAATTGACGCTATTCATTTGATAATTAAATAGTATTTTATTCTGTTTAGTTGTTATGACCATTTTATGACATTTCGATATATTAAAATGTAATTTATTAATTAAACTCCATTCGTAGATACGATTTATATCTGCCTGTAATCTACAACAATCATTAATAGTTTCTATTTTTTGATATAACTTCCAGTGAACTCTAACGTAACTGGAAAGGACCCGTCGCGCGCGCAAAGCACGCAAAACTGTGTCAGGGGCGACAGACTGAGATGGAATGATCGTGTAGTATCCCTATCTCTGTTTTACACATGCTAAGTGAATGGCAATTGTGCGGTTCATTTCCCATTTATTAAATTTTTTTTATTATTTTGAGGAGCTTGTATCTGTGAAAAGGTTTTTAATTGTCGAATTACTTTTACATCAAGCAGTTCGTGTATTTTGTTGAAAGCAAATTGCAGCAAAATAGTGTCAAAACCATTTTCCAAGTGTTGAGTTTACAAAGTGAACCATCATGTGCTTAATTGTGTAGCTTATGGTTGCAATAATGTACAGGATGCAAGAAAACCAATTTCATTTCATACGTTTACAGTTTTTTTATAGCCTAAAGTCTATAAAAATCTTTATTGTATGTTAAAATATAAAATACTCATAAAATGTAGTTAACCTATAAAAGTGAATAAAATATATAATAAATTTTATTATTAATTAAGTATATGTTTATTTTAGTTTTAGTTTTAGAAAGAAACAAGAAGAGAGAAATGGTTGCCTTCCAAGACGACTAGGCTGTGCGGGGAACATTTTTTATCTGTGGATTACCAAATTAGGCCAGGATGTAATACTAAATTACTCAAACTTGATGCTGTGCCAAGTATTTTTCATTTTCAAATATCTATCAAAAAAGGCAACACCTCGCAGGAATTAATTCGACATGATGTGAGTTATTAAAATAACCTTCTGTATTATGCCAAAAATTATTGTCTTTTTATTTTTTTTAGATGGCAGATGATAGGGTTAAAGAAGAACCTATGAGTATTGATTTTGGTGTTACTACACCAGAATCGATAAATTTGCCATCGCCATCTGCTAGAGGATCAAAACTGCTCAGGGACCAAGAAACGCAGACTGCAGCAATAGATGATAAACTTTTCCGCTTGAAAAGGCAAGTAAAAACTTTAAAACAAAAAGTCAAGAGGAAAAATTTAAAGGTGTCTACTATGAAACATCTCATTAAGGAAATTTCAAAAAGGGGCTTTAGCAATGAAAATTTAAATACTGTCCTGAAAAATTATTTTGAAGGTTAATAATAATGCTTGTGCTAAACTATTGGACTTTAAAATTAATAATGATTTTTTTTAGGTCTGCCTTTAGAGCTTGGGCTTCTGCAGAAAACAGACTCTGAAATTAAAGATCGTGGCTAAAGGCGATAAATGTAGACTAATTGTATTTTACATAATTTATTCATGTAAATATTTGTACTATGAAATATTATTAAATACATTTTGCAATTAATATATTATATAAAAGCATTTATTCTTTATAATTTATTGCTAATTACAACTGCTGAAATGCTTAATATCACTATTTCTTTATATTGCTCTTGTAAGTGTTTATAATAATGTTTACAAACAATTATCGATATTAAGCGTTTCACCATTTGCATTAGCCGTGATATTTTAAATTGAAATAATATCATTGTTGAAATGAAAGTGTTACGGAATCCAGTTACTTATTGATTTTTGTACCTTTTCTCATTTGTAATTGTTCCCTATATGTGTATCTATAATCTAAACATATGACAATATAGATTTTAAATATTGTTTTATCAGTCAAATAAGGGTTTTAAAAATTTCAATGACTGCTAAATTTGTATGGTCACCTACCCAGAATTTTATTAAATATTCGACAAATACTAGAAACAGTTATATAATTCTTTTACCTCTTAAAAGATTAAAGATTAATCAAATAATCTGTATAAATTTTAATAAATTATTTAAAAAAAGATAGGATAGGAAATAAAAAATAAAACCTTCAAATTTGCTCATTTCTGCCATTTATTCAATATGTTAAACCGAGAGGGAGATACTACACACTTGCGGGTTGCCTAAAAATCAACTTGCCTCACTTTCAAAGCATTTAGGGTCCTTTCCAGTTGTGATTGAGTTCACTGATAACTTCATATCATCTGCGAATAATAGGCACTTTGAATTTCGAATACAATCTGGCAAATCATTTATAAATATTAAAAATAACAATGGCCCCAGATTTGAACCTTGTGGAACTCCTGAGTTTGCTTTAAATTTACCAGATGTATTTCCATCATGCTTTACAACAAAGTGCCTATTTTGCAGGTATGATATAAATAGTCTTAAAGTATTTGAGGTAAGTCCATTACGGTACAATTTCTGAAGTAAGATGTCGTGATCGACTCGATCAAAGGCTTTTGCAAAGTCAGTATATATTACATCGGTTTGAAATTTATTTTCTAGATTAGTCTTAACGTCATGAACAAAATTTGTCAAATTTGTATTAACGGATTTTTTTGAAACGAAACCATGTTGGCAATCGTTAATATAGGGGTTTATATGATTCCACACTTTATCGTATATGATTTGTTCGAATACTTTAGTGACAGCAGGTAAAAGTGCTACGGGTCTATAGTTTTCCACACTTGATCTATCACCAGATTTGAAGATTGGTGTTACTAAGACAGTTTTCCAACATTCAGGAAATGAACCTGTTTGCAGACACAAGTTAAAAATATGAAGTAGAGGTTCTTTAAGCCAATCTGCATAAGCCTTTATAGCATAGGGTGGTATTTTGTCTATTCCAGCTGATTTCTTTGGCTTGAGCTTTTTAATAGCTCGTTCATAATCAAGCTGCGTAATCGCTTCAATATTCAACAAATCACTCGTATACACGACATTATCAAATTGAACGGTATACGCCGCTGGGGTTTCATTATAGACAGATTGAAAGAAAATAGCAAAATTATCGGCAATTCTATCCGTTTCTATTTCGTGACCATTCATTTTCATTGCAACATGTGAATCGTTCGTCTGTTTTTCTTTTATGTAAGACCAAAAATGGTTAGGATCATGGTATAAGGACTGTTCAATATTATTTATGTAGTTAGTGTGTGCATCTCTTATAAGTTTTTTTAATTTTCTCCGAATATCTGAAAAACGATTGTAGTGATCAGTAGAAAGATGTCTTACTTTTTTTAATTTAGTCTTTTCTTTGAAGCAGTTTCTAATTTCGTTAGTAAACCAAACGGGAAAATGAGCTGAACTGTATTTTACTTTAGGTACTGCAGTGTCCATTATAGAATAGAAGATATTGTAAAATTCTTGCAATGCGGTATTTATATTATTTTGAGATAATACAGATGTCCAATCAGCTGCGCGAACAAGTTCAGTGAATAGTTCGAAATTACCGCGTTTAAAGTTATAATGCATAAAATTAGTATCGGCATGTTTAGTTTTGATTTTAGTTTTTAAATTTATACTAATTGACAAAGCTGGGTGATGTGCATCTTCAGGTGAGATTGGAAAATCACATTTGGTCACTTTAACGTGGGGTACATTGTATATATTAGTTAAGAATTGATCTAATGTTTTATTATTATGATTCTTTATGCCATTGCATAATTCGAGAGAAGATGCATTCATCCCTTCGACAAATTGTTTGTAAGACTCATTAAATGCAGATATATTGAAATGATTTAAATCTTTTTGCCAGATATCTCCCAAGTTAAAGTCTCCAGAGATAAATATATTACTATTATCGTCTTTAATGTATTTAGCAATAAATTCGAAGTATTCTTTGTAATCATTAGGTCCTGAGTTGAGCGGCATATACACGGTTGCAAAAATGAACTTTGATTTGTTTATTCTTGCTTCTACCAATATAGAATCATACGTTCTACATTGTTTTTCAATTTTTAAAATTTTAAACGGCTTTCGTAATGCTATTAATACACCTCCACCTCTTGCTTTACCTGTCAATTCAAAATTCCGGTCACACCTAGCTATATTATAAATATTCAAATCTAAAATTTCAGCATTTTTAATATTATTGGTCAACCAAGTTTCTGTAATACATATAATATCATAATGACCTTCAGCAGTACTAATGAAGAAATCTTGCAATTTGTTCTTAATACTTCTACAGTTTTGATAAAATAATGCTATCTCAGACATATATTGTCTACGGAATTAATGCTCACGATATATGTGAATGTATTTATACCTAAAAACAAAAGAAACCAATTCTAAACGACACTAGTGAAATTGAATGGTGATTCCAGGTTTTGCATAAGCACTAAAATAATTTACCATAGAAAGAATGAATGTAAACACATGTAAAAAATATTCAACAAATAACAAACTCTAAACTGCATTCAGATCAGTTTACAAATAATTGATAATAAGAAAGGTAAAAACACTAGCCTTTAAAGTGATGAGCTTGTAGAAACCCGCTCCAACAGATTGTGTACATCTGGAACAGTTTTTACTAAATGTTTGCGCTCTTCATATCTCACCCAAATTCGACCATCCAATGTCCATACGTTTTCGCGCTTGAATTTCTCTTGGGCACATTTCAATACTTCCAGCCTGGAGAACAATTCAGATTAAGAAACAGAGAGGTTCTAACAAATGATTTTAAATAGTGCTTAATAGAAAGTGGAAAGTTAATGTCAAATAATTACATATTTGAATAAGTCATTCAATAGGACAGGTAAAAACGGATGCATTAACATATTATCTAGGAGTGTTAAATTTACAATATAAATACATAAAATATATTACTATGGAGAATTGTAGGGGGGAATAATAACAAACATTTTTAATCGAAAACGTTTAAAACCTATTTGGTAAAAATTGAAAATTTGAATATAACCCTTTTATCAAATGATTTTTATTAATCTGGTTACTGCATAAAAGGGTAGACTTGGTGCTAAATTAACGAGCTGAAGAAAAAATTAATTTTTAAAAGATAAACTGTATAATGGATTTATGGAGAAAGACGTATATCGAATGATTACAATAAAAAGTTAAACTGCTACAATCTACAAAGAAATTGGGTGTTGTACTGAATTTATTGTTGGTTGATTACCTCATCTGGGTTGAATGACAGACGTTGCATTTGTTGGTTGTGTCTCGTCGAGCTTCATCTTAGAATAAAATCTTGTGAATTGGATAGAGGGTGTTTCATTTACTGGTATTGTACCTTGTCAAGCTTTTTGTCGGAGTGGATATCTTGTGAATTGGATAGAGGGCGTTTCACTTGCTGGTATCGTGTCTCATTGAGCTTCTAGTAGAGAGAACGTCTTGTGAATTGGATAAAAGGTATTGCGGTTAATAGTAGTGGATATTGTCTGTATTCTTAGTGGAAGTAAAAGGGTGTACTGTCATGTTTGGATGAAGAATGTTTGCTGTTGCTAGCGGGTTGATGTGCAGAGGAAAACTTCAATAAGCAGATGCAATACATTTGGAACAGTGAAGAGGCAGACTGAAGTAATTGGAGTAGTGAGAACTGCAGGTATTTGTAGAAAAAGCTAAAATTATAAACATTATAATAAAGTGAATTGAATGGAACTACATAAATTATTTCATGTTTAGCAGATGATTAGAATTGTAATAAATAATACTTTGACTGATTTCCCATTTTTATAGTTTTTTGACATTGACAAGTATACAACTGTCAGATAATTTTCAAAGTAAGGTTTTATTGAACAAAACGATTTTTCAATTGCAATAATAATTTTTGTAATGCATGAACCGACCTGAGTTTAAGAGTACTTTTTAAGAGTAAAATCATTACACTACATAAATGGGTTTGCGCCATATTCAAAACGGTACAATATATTACCCATTTAGTTAATTTACTAAATTTGGTGCAATTAATTGTATTGTTCTTAATTTTATTTTGTTATGTTGTCGTTATATCGCAGCTGGCGCCTGTATTGTTTTCCCCTATTATAATTTTGTTAATACAAACCCACGATCATAGTCACCGGGAAGTGGAACAACATTAAGATTTTTCAATACAAAATTAATATTTATTTATTTAGCATTGCTTTTACTGCTTTGTAATTTTTATAAAATTAATATAGTGTAGTGGAAGTGGCTCGGAGGTATGAGCCTCTGGTATTAGGCCAGAATATCGTAGTTCAAACTCCAATAACTCTACGGTCTTTATTGCAATGCCTCAATTCGGCTTTGGCAACCGTGGGATGTTACTCGTTATACCTAAACTTCCCCAAAGTGGAGAAACCTATGTTCCTGCAGTCGAGATGTTATGAACCAGGTTGACAACAATAATTAATATAGAGTTTTTTAATAGACAGAAAACGCTGAATATTACACGATATCATTTTAAAGTGGTTTAAAGAAAAATGAAAAGCATTTTTATTGTTGTTTCAGATATAAAGGATAGATATCAAAAACTGACGTAGTATATGATATTTTTACAAAATCACAAATCACTTTTTTGTCATTATAGGTATACACGTATGCCACACAATTCTTAAAATCGACAATTCTTGAAACCTGATACAGGTATTTATTGTGATTTCATAACACTGGTAAACTTTACTTTAATAGTGTATTTAAATTTCTTGTTTTGCTTCTAAAGTAAATCTTTCCACTACCGTTATTATGAGCCCTTGTTTCTTTGGCATATTGTCTTTGAATAGGACTTAGAAGAAGTAGAAGAACTGACCACGGTTATTGGAACAACGTGAACCTTCTATGGTATTTTGAAATTATTATTTCTTGACTTTTGTTTGCTGTTTGAATTTTCATTGTGCACGTGTACTACACGATTACAATCACAACAAATATCAGTAAATGGCTTTACTCAGAACTTCATTGTAAGTGGATGTTGTGACATTAAACAATTTTAAAAATCAAAGGGAAACTGGACTAATAATTTACGTTCGTAATAATACTGAAACACTTGGTAATGCGAAGATGCCTCCGATCGGTGAGTTGCCGCGGCCTTAATTAGAACGCATTTATTGTTTACCGATGATAATTTTTTACAACATTTATTATGTATCTGTTAGTTCCCATCTTTGTCAAGAGTAAAACCTGAGGTATGTGCAAATTGTTACTTTTATCTATTTCTCAGTTAACACAACAATAAACAAAATTTTATTTCGTTAAGGTGCTCACCCTGTATATATTTGTCCGAAATTTTCTCGGTTTTATGCCGGGTAGATAATATATAATCTGCATGCAAAATATCGTCTTCATCCAACAAATGATGTTTGAGTTATACCGCCAACAGGCAGACAGACGGAATTGAGAAAACCTTTTTTTCGTCGTCTAAGGACCCTGAAACGTGAAGAGCTGAAGAAATTTCGGAAAGTGATTTTGTCATAATTACAATACTTCCTTCTGCTTTTATACGAGGGATGTAAAAAGAAACGAAAGTAATGTGTACGTACAATTGAACTATAATTAGTGGAAGTTAGACGCGGCTTCCATTCTAATAAAATTTACTGGCTGTATCTTTTCCAAATTATAATTGTAACGTAACTGCATATTGATTTATAAAGAAGAATTGTCAATCACCAAGAAAACTTAAACTGATTAATAGTTTAAATAGAAGTGCAAGCATGTCATTACGGAAGGGTTTTCTTTTATATGGGATGCTAGTTTATTTAACTTGATACAGTCCTCTTCTTCTTTCTTCTTTCACCACGGGATTGTCAAATTTTGGACAGACACCTTTCTTAGCTCTATTTCGCTTACTTTGTATCTCCCCGAAATCAGTTGTCCTCACAATATAATCGTTCCACCTTATTTGTGGTCTTCCACGTTGTCATTTGTCCCAGCATGGACTCCACCGCTGAATAACAACATTTCTTCTCCCGTATTTTTGTCTAGAAAAATACCATTTCAGTTTAGCAAGATGTTGTGCACAGTCTCGTTACTTCCCTTAGCAAGTGTTCAGGTTTGTGAGCCGTATCTCATGGCCGGTAAGATACATTTATTGAACACTGGATTTTTCAATGTTACGGTTGGCCATTATAAATTCTGAAGATTTGCTTGCCTGTGGTACTGTAGAAAACAATGAAGCACCTGACAAAGACAAAATTCTAACTGGAACGATAAAGGTAAGTAAATAGGTTGTAATAAAATCCCTTAAACATCTATTGAATACATGTTCCTACAAGGGAGATATTCCCAGAAATTATACTAAATTTCAAATAAGCATGCAGTACTTGGAACTGAGTAGTAGTCATAACAATGGCCGTGACTGGTCGAAACAATGTCGTCATTAGAAACATCTGAAAATCAAATATGTTTTCAAAATTGTCAATTTGACATTAAGTATAAATCTTAAACATATAAAAAGGAAGCCGATCAATAGTGGACACAAAAGGCTGTCCTGCAATTTGAATTATATAGGACATTATTGTCAAACACGAGCAGTCGAACAAACTTATACTTCCTAGTGTAAAACTGCGTTTGAGTTTAGAGCGCCGCCTACTGCATTTATATTTGGAATTTAGTATAAAACAATGAGCTTAATATTTTGCTTTATAAAAATGGAGATCAGAGAGCAATTTAAAAAATTAACGTCACATTTCATTGTTGTCTCAAATATTTAAACTATTCATTAGAATAATCACTATCTACTCAACGTGTAAACCACGCCAGAGGCGAAACTCATCTAACTATCGGAAGAAGGAAAGTTAAATTTCTAGTCAAAAGTTGTCGCGGTTCTGGGAAGAGGGCAATGGACAAGGTTCAGAAATTGACAAATGGAGGGAAGGGGAAACCTTAGTTTCGATTGAGACTATTGGGGTGTCTGTAAATCTCAATGGCTTCCCAAATCTTCGTGTTAAAGAAGAATGGGGATTTGCAGATAATGGAAGTGTCATCAAAAATCATTTTATGGCCGGTATAGCGTTGGTGTTCGGCTATGGCTGATGCTGAAACGAGACCCGTCCTGAGGCAACGTTGGTGTTCAGAGATACTGGTTTTTACTAATGGTCCTGTTTTACCAAGCTATACAGCATTGCAGGTACAAGGGAGAGTATAAACACCTGTAGATGACATAGTGTTTTATCTTTGGGTGAAGGAAGTACCTGTGAGATCTTACTCGGTGGTTTAAATACTGCTTTTATGCTTTCCTTTCGAAGAAACTTCCCTACGCGATCGGTGACTTTGTGGAAAAGGGGAAGAAAGACTACTGCTGCGAAGAATCGGTTTTTGAGTAATCGTGGATATTGATGGCGATTGATGGCGGACTGTATATTCATAGTACGGTAAAACTTGAGCTTTTCCAATATGATTCAATTCAACATGGATATTATCCGGTTGGGATATGTGAACAGCACGGTGTACAACTGAATTGATGACTGAAAGTTTTTGTGACGGATGGTGATGGGAATCAGCATATAGATAGCAGTCAGTGTGAGTGAGTTTGCGATATACAGAATGAGCAAGTATGTCATTGGGTTGGAGAGAAGCATGTACATACAAGAAAAGAAGAAAGCCGTTGCTTTCTATCTCCATGGTGAAGTTTAACTGTCTTTACCATGTGGCCAAATAATATAGGTATCGTCAACGTATCGAAACCAGAACTTGGGTTCCAATTCTGAAGATTCCAGAGCCACGGTCTCGAAAGCTTCCATAAAGATATTGGCAACGACAGGTGAAATAGGCGAACCCATAGCCGCACCAGAGATTTGTTTAAAAATCTCTCCTTGAAATATGAAATAAGTGGAAGAGAGTAGTTTTTGTATACAGGCAGGTAGATTTGAAGACGTCTCACCATGTTCCGATAACAACTGTTGGATTGTGACAATGGAATAAAGAATAGAAACTTGTAAAGGGGGAAGTAATATCGAATCTCACAAGCAAATTCTCAGATTCAACGCTTATATTGGATATAAGTTCAACGGAATAGGCTGAATTGCGAACAAATGATGGGGATTTAGCAGTAAACCTTTTGAGGATATTAATTAGGTATTTCGCTAATGAGTAAGTAGGGAAAATTATGGTACTAACCTGAGGAGAATGTCCTGTTTTGGGAAAACGACAGAGCTGAGGAGGTTTTTACGCTCATTTTGACATTTTCCTATTTATTGATTGAAATAAATTAGTCAGATTTGGTCATTTACTTTATTTTTCTAAATAATACAATATTTTACTTATGGTTAGGCAACCATACTACCATCAGTCGTAAATTCAGTTTCAAAGTATAGCACTGCTGTTATCAGTTCAGAGCACTCTGCATTCTTTAGTTTTTACGTTGGCCAACTTTCCAATTTTTGGGAACCTTGCTAAGCTGAATTGGGCTGGTTTTGAGCATTTTTCGGCTATTTCCTGGCAAGTCTTGCTTCGTGAAAGTTTGAATCGCTTCCTCTGGGGACCTGGTCTCATGGCTTTGGTAGCCATCTTCATAGTTGGAAGGATTTAGAGGCCCCGTTTCCCTGCTTGAAGGCTTCGGGGATTGGTATTGGTATCGCCGGCATTCATTCCGTCACAGACTGATTTCATGGGACGTTCACTCTTCGCACGCTTGGCTTAACGAGTTGGCTGCACAACATCTTAAGCCATTAAATCTGGGATCGTATTAAATCTGGGATCGCATTAAATCTGGGATCGCATTAAATTTGGGATCGCATTAAATTTGGATTAAATTTGGATCGTATTTGCCATTAAGTTTTTGATCCTCCCAAGAAAATGCTTGTTGAATGGAATTGGTTCGCTTACCTTGTTTGGTGCTATGTGTATTTGGGGCAAATGCTTGCATTGCATCGCCTACCCGCCATCCTCCCCACGACGCTCGCTATTCTGTTGGACGTCGGATTCTGCTCTGCGTGACCTTGGCGCACCAGGTGCTTCCGAGAAGCTAGGGGCCTGCGTTCGGCCTTGGAAAGCAGCATGTGTGAATCGTATGTAACATGACTTGAGGTGTGTATATTTGTACTAGCGTAACAACCGCCTAGCTAGTTGTAGGCATTTCATATAGTATTTCCATTGTAGGATTATTTGTGTAACTTGCATTAGGGCATATCTGTCGAATCGTATTTATTGTGTAGATTTCATTTGGGCTTATCTGTCGAATCGTATTGCACCTCGTGTAATTGTAGAATAATCTATTGTTGTGGTAGCTGTATTAGCCACGCTCGTGATATGTGTATATAAATTTTAGTTTACAGCTGACAAAATTAATGAAAGCAAGTTTTGGGAAAATTTGCAGCTAATTAATACATTTCAATAAAAAGGCAAAGCAGTGTAATAGTTAAACATAAATATATTTCAACCAACAATGTGGTCTTCTTCAGTATGGGAAAATTATCATTATAAAATTAATTCCGAAATGTTTGTAGTTGATAATATTTACTACATCAAAAATGTTACTCCAATAACACTATGGAATCGGGGTCCATTAAGTAAGGTAAACAGTAAAACATAAAAATTGTTTTAAAGAACTTGGAAAGTTACGTCTGAATAATTAGTGAATTGATGTAAATGTGTTAAACTCAGTATAAGTTAATATCATAAATTTGTAAGTGAAATTCCTCATAACCTCACTAAAGTTATTCAAATAACATATTCGGATGTGAAATCAATCAGGCAGGGATAAAAAACACAAGCTTTAAAAGGCTCAAAGAAGACCATCATTTGTACAAACAAACATTTGATGGATATTAAAAATCTTTACAATAGTTAATCCAGTTTTCTTGAATGTTCGTAAGCAGCGTTCGATGTTTTCTCCATAGGCAAAGGCACTTTGCCGATTTTAACGTGTTTATTGCTGATTTATTTTTGCTGTGTTTTTGATTTATTCGTATATTGTTTGATTCTGTTTGATGACTTGCCTGTTTGTGTTTGATTTGCTCCTGAGTTATTTTGTGTGTTGCACTATAGTACCGAATAAAGCTGTGATATTTTTATTGGTCGTTGCTATTTTGTTTAACTTGCTGGATATATCTCCGACCTTGTGACGGTCCGGCACAAGGATGATTCGATGTCGAGGACCTGGCGCCCACTCTCTTCGTATTTTGTTTAGTATTCTTTTCAGCGTAGTTGGAACCCCGACCCTCGCGACTAGTTAGCCCATTAGGCCGATATTTACCAGCCGGGAAAATATCTAATACAACTTTCGCCACCAGGTGAGGCCATACCTTTTATCCTTCCTCACAAGGTTTTGAAGTGCGAGGAATCAACTTCTATTGAATACCGGTAGGAAAGTCTGGCGTGGTTTACACGTTGAGTTACCGTGTTCTTTTGCTTTTCTCATGATCGAACCCCTCATAAAAATGGGCAAAACGTTGAGTTCTTCAATCTCAACATGACATGGTCCAAACTCGGATGTCGTTCGCTACATGACAATAGCCGTGAAATACTTCGAAATCTTCTTAATAATCTCTACGGGGATGGTATCTTTCATAAAACCTCTATATTTTCTAAATTTAGACATAAGTCATTTAAACTTATTTTAAAATGGAAGATTGTAGAGAAAATTGAGAATGTTTTTAAACATTCTTACAAAATTAACAAAAAGGCTTAAATTTGAAAGGTTTATAAAGCAAGAGTGACAAAAATTGCCGCACAGTAAGCAAATAAATAAATATGTTGATAATCTAATCAAGCACTGCATCTATCGCATAGGTTCAAGGAATTTTAAAAAGATGAAGCCAAAATCCTTGATTATGAAACATGTTAGTGACGAGACTATTGCAGAGGCCAGCTAAAGATCATTGCATCGTATGGGGAGAGGAATCTTTTTGAAAAACAAGAAGTCTTACACACAATTAATTCCAGATGGTTCTGACACTACTATTGAAGGTTAAGGCAGTAATTGAAACTTGTACTGGGCAATACACAAGACAGCATAGAATTACTTAGCACTACTTGTAAAAAATGTTCGTCACCGATGTAATCATAGTTCAAATAATCTAGACGGTGAAGAAAATAATAAAACGCTCCAAGTACATCTGAAAAACAATTGTGCCATTTAGAGATGACATACTCAAAAATTGGTTGTTTTTCAATATCACGAAAGTATGCACAGGATTAAAGAAAAATGTTGAACAGTGATAAAGGCTTTAGGCATTCTAGAAGTTTTTTTGGAATTTTTTTTTTACATTTTTATGGGTTTTTGTGTAAAACCCATTTGCTTTTATCGAGAATCCATAAAATCGCAATTGAATCAAAACTGAAGGGGTGAATAAACTTAGTGTCAGTCGGATCTTTCTCATTTTACATGGTTTCCAGAACATTAGGCACACTGCTCGTCGCTGTGTATTAAATTAACTCAGTCGGCATCTGCATGACGCAGTAAGTTCTCAAAGGGAAGTGACAAGATCGACCAACCGGAAGTAAATCGCCGATTCGTGCAATGATAAAGGAACCAACCCCTTTGCTCTAACTGAAATTTTTTGCCACACATCTTTCAACATCTTTCTCGTTCTATCTGCATGTTATTTTACGTTATCGCGTCGTTTATGGAACCGGCGGAGCGAGTTTATCTGATTAGGTTTGATCGCGGTTGGCGGCGACTGTATTCGCTTACGCTTGTCATTTGTTTTGCACATTTGCTTATGCTACATTACCCCGTGTGTCAGTTTGCGGTTGGAATCCTATTTAGCCTTGCTTTTTGGATGCCACTGTTACGCTAACTCGATTATAAATATAAATATGGAATGTTTTTCATGCAAAACTGGCCCCTTCCTTAAAAAACTTACAGTATCTGAGTTTTAGCATGATATACATAGGATGGCCAGAATATAAAAAGGTTTATATTTTTACCGGCGTATTTAGAAATCTCGAATTTTGTTATCAGATTCTTATGTTACGCTAATATCCGTGGTGTTATTTTCTTTTTCAGACTGTCTACTAGGTACCTTTCTGATTTATATAACTCCCAGTGTTAGCTGAATTTTAAAGGGATATAAAATTTTTATAACTATTGCCGAATGAAAAATGTTAAGACAAGAATTTAGTTGTTTGGTAAAACTTACATTATAAAATTGTTTTAATGATACAGTTTCTCTGCGTAGTTAACTAATCGAACACTTACTTTAGTTTTTCATATTATGATCGAACATTGGTTGACCTACATACTGATGTAAGTAACGAATTTAAATGGTGGGGCGACAGTGGTAAATGTTATTTTCGCGGCAACTTCTTAAAAAATAATTTTGTCTTTATTAGTAATTTAAGAGCTAAATTGCCTTTGTTACTAAACAATTTTACCACCCACTACGATTTTAATTGTTAAACGTGTTTTAAGGTCGCTTGGTCGTTCTGAGACAGAAAGCTGTAGTATTCCTTTCTTACCATACCGCTCTTACTGCATTCGTCAGAAACAGAGAAGACAAGCTGATATCATACTATAATACTGTGGGAGATTAATATATCTAATGCACAAATTTATATTATCTAATTTTGGTGAATGGGCTCATAATTGTTAAAGAACGACCTTGACATTAGAGACCTGGCGGGTCCAATATATAGAACCAGCATCCGACCCTCGAACCGCAATTTCTACATTTTTATGCCCGCACCCGACTAGCAACCCGCCGTTTCAAACACGGATCCGACCCGCGATCCACAATTTCTGCACTTTTAAATCTGCACTTCCAGCAGATATAATGCTTATACACAATATCAATCTCAATCTCAAAGCCCCATTTCTACCGTCCATCTTTAAACATACTAGGCCTTCTCCATGGCATTCCAACGGTCTCTATTTTGTGCTTCTCTGGTCCAATTCAGTCCTGCAGTTAACTTGAGATAATTTGTCCTTCGGGTTGGTGGACGTCCTCTTTTCCTCCTGTTCAGGTATGGCCTTCAGTGGAAGATGGTATTATTGCATCGCGAATCCTTACACCTGGCTATATGTCCAGCGTAACTCCATTTTAGTGGTAATTGTGTCGACGGTGCCTCTCATTTCTGAAGTTTGTCTGATCCAATAATTGCTTTTTTTGTGTTTTTAAGATATGCCAATCGTCTGCCTCCCCATGGCTTTTTGTGAGTCTCCTATTTTCTTTAATCTTTGTCTATCCAAGTCCATGTTTGGCAGCCGCAGGTTAAAACTGGGAGGATGGATTGATCGAATAGCCGTGATCTTCGTTTTATACACAATAATGAAAGTTTTTTTCACACTTCGGCTGTCAAATTACTATTAGGTATATTTTGTATACACAAACGAAATTTATGTTGAATAAATTAAGTTGTACCTACCACCCGACCCGCAACCAGCAGTTTCAAATCCGCACTCGACCCGCTATTCGCAGTATTGATATAAATCCAATCCGCAGGACTCTACTTGACATATCGGCATACCGATTGAAGGTGACGAGGATTCGGAATGAGTGAGACAATGTTGTCAGGATATTTTGCAAGAAATAAGTTTATCTAGCTTTGAAGTAAAGCATAAAGATAGTGATCACCTGATCACGTAAACACTGAATGTATTTTTGTCACTCGCTCATGTAAGGTTTTCACGACAAATATTACATAAAGCGCAATGCTGAACTTTCTCAAAATCTTCGACTATAACAAAAAAATGTCTTGATGTGTGATACATTGTAGAATTCAGGATTACATAGGCTTCTAAAATTTCCGTTAGGCCAATTATAGGCGTCGTTGTGGAGTTATGAGGACTTCCTACCCCACTAACGACTGTCATGATGTTGTTATGACCGCCGGGACCAACTTTTTTCAGTGATAGCCGTACCACGAGGCTCCGAGAGATGCAGATCGAACGTGGACG
The DNA here is from genome assembly GCA_940337035.1 of Agriotes lineatus. Classification (NCBI taxonomy): domain Eukaryota; kingdom Metazoa; phylum Arthropoda; class Insecta; order Coleoptera; family Elateridae; genus Agriotes; species Agriotes lineatus. Next base: position 131,347,231 of record OW679197.1, on the reverse strand, counting down.
CTTGTTCAAGCTACACCACCCAGGACCTGAATGAAGAAGTAATCGTAATTGTTCGGGAAGGGGTATGACAGCAGCCAAAACAATTTTTTCTCGTGGAATACAGAAACTTCCGGAAAGATGGCACCAGTTTATTAAAAGAGAGGGAGACTGAGTATAAAAATGACATGATATACATTAGAGTCCGTGTGTTTGTTTTTGAATATATATTAAATTAATATTTATATTTATACGCTCCTCGTACTAAGTAAAATTATAATAAAATATCAATCAAGAATAAAGTTTACTGCTTAACGATCTTACAATATTATATTGGCATCTTAACAGATAAAAGCATCTGAAACAAACAGTTATATCACTCATATCGTTCTTAATAATGTTTTACTCACGCAAAGTAGTATGACGATGAGATTTAACAAGTTAATCGATTTGCAGCATTAAATTTCAGCATACAGGGAACTGTCCATTTAAATGTGTTTTATTTTGAATAAGGCAATACCAAGGTTTCAAAGCAATCAGCGCTAAATTTGTTGAAAAGGCAAGTCAAACTTACTCGAATTATAGCTGTAGCTAGCTTTTCAAACTGCTAGTGGAACTCCGGGAGTTGTTTTGCTTGAAATAACAGTTCTGACTTAAAATGTGAGAAAGATAACGTTTAACCTGACAATTAAAATGTTGGTAATACAGATCACGCATTACTTACAATTTGTTGGTTGTCATGGTAATTTTCAGTCAATTGTTTATTTATAAACAGAAACAATTTCTCTCTTTAAAAATAACCCTTGGAATAGAGCGAGGGTAAAATTTCAACTCCAACAACATCTATTTGTAAACCGGATTTTTTGGCATAATTCTTTGCCTATTGCAATAGTAATTAGTAAAAATCGTCGATGATTAGTGCCGCAAGCTGTGGAGTGAATACAAATGCTATACAAATTTAAAAGTGAAAATTTAGCTGAGCTTGCTCCAAGGTGTGCAGCGCATCGCCACTATTCTGATCCCTCAAAAATCAAAACCATGGTCGAGCAACGTAATACAAATGAATTTAGCTGCTGTACAAGTGCAGTGCCGCATTCAGCAATTTGTAAGCACAGCAGGAGCGAGAAAATGTACCTGCATCTAGCGAAGTAGCAGTGTACGCTAGACCAAACGTCTCAAAATACAGACTACCTACAAGTTTGAGATCAGAAAGTCAGATCAGGTGAAGAATGGATTCTTGGTTCTATGCAGAGACATCCTCATCTTATGTTCGCAAGTCATAAAACACGAGTATGGTGAGAGATGCTATTTCTAATCAGGTCAATGTTCGAAATTTCGTCGAGAACTATGTAGAGGTTTTTAAGGAATTCAAGTTTACACCGCAGATGAAACAGGTGTGCCGACACTTTTACCGAATCTTGAAACAATTGCTGAGCACAGTTAGAAACAAATGGAAATAGTGTCATCCCAAAAGCGATCAGAAAATACAACAATGTGTGGCACCTTAAGTGAAACAGGCCAATGTTATCCTCTAGTGTTGATATTTCTCCAGATTTATGGAAGGGTCCCCAGTTGGCAGTTGGCAGCCTAGATAATAAATTTCGTTACATGACTAGTGAGTTGTACTAAAGGTCCTGAAGCACATTCAAAAACATCTCAGTATTTTAAAACTCAACTTTGTTTTTATTCTGATGGACAATCACTCAAGTTATATGAGCTTGGAGGCAATTTCATTCGCCAAAGAGGCAGGTATGACCTTACTTTTATTTCCTCCTCACTGTTTCCATAAAATTCAGCCGCTTGATGTGGGGGGTTTTGGTCTCAGAAGACCCGTCATGAAACATCATGGTAGGCTAAAGTAGAATGACCTGAAGTGAGGTATGGCGAAGCTGAAATGTAATATCTTTTCCAATGTTGTTGCTGGTCCTGCACAAGAAGGCTAAGTTGACACCACTCCCACGGGATCACTTCCAACGGAAAATGATAACTCCTGAAGAGATATTGGCCCTACAAAATTTAAAGAAAGGTCGGGCTAAAAAATTCAAGAAGCAAATAGAGTCGACCATATACACCAGCACACCATTTAAGACAGCGATCGAGGCTAAAACTTGTTCGGAAGAAAATGTGAAGAAAGCGACATCGAATCCGAGGTCAGTGTGGTATTGGAGTCAAAAGATGGGGGCTGGGCTCAAGAAAATTCAATGGGTGAAGCTGGGATGAGCCCGTTGACTGGCGAAGTGGCCATTCTGCCACCATCCATTTATTCCAAAATAGGGAGCCAGAACTGGAGTCTACATTTTGGGTTGCTCTTTTATTCCTTTAATGTTAACTAACACCAAGTATAAATAAATAAGTGCAAGTGAATTTCTTTTATAATATAAATTGCTATTTTTGTTTATGTCTACGTTGATCCCAAGTAAAAAATATAAATGCACATAGTACATCAATGTTTTGGAAATTTCCAAATTCGGAGACAGAACAAAATTAATAGGCATACCATTTATGTTTAAAAAATATTTTAAAAAGCCGTCCACCTAGTCTCGGCAATCCTTGCCGGTAAGGTCTCAAAGAGACACAGGTGAAGCTAAGAAAATCCATATCAACAGCATCTGATCCATAATGGGCGGCTGTAAACTGGACACTTCCTTGTCCTAGAGTCAAAAATGGCTCCAAAAGATGATGAATCAACAAGATGATAGTTAAGGGCATATGAATGCAGAAGACGACGAGAAACCACTGCATTAAAGGCCCAAACGGGCATCCCTAGTATAATCACAATGGTCTTAAATCAATTGATAAACTTTACTGAGCATGATGTAGAGACCACAACGTCCGACAGGGGAGAAAACTCACGAATAAACTACAGGGCCACCCAGGTTGTAAGCCAGCGAAATCCCTGTAGCAATATTCTTCTTCTTCTTCTTTCTAGCCTTCATTCGTCCAATGTTGGACAAAAGCCTCCCCCATTCGTTTCCAGTTTTCCCGGTCCTGCGTGCTCTTTCTCCATCCCCGTCCTGCTGATCGCTTGATATCGTCTGCCCATCTGAGCTGTGGTCGTCCTCTACTTCGCTTAGCTTCCCATGGTCTCCAGAGCTGTATTTTTTTATTCCATCTGTTATCAGTGTGCCTCATGGTGTGACCGCAAAATCTCCATTTGAGTCAGGCTACGTGTTCTGCTACGTCTATTACTTTGGTTTTCTGTCTTATCCATTGTTTCCTTTTTCGGTCTGTTAATTTGATATTTAGCATTTGACGTTCCATTGCTCTTTGTGCTTTGGCAACTTTATCCATATTTGCTTTTGTTAGTGTCCAGGTTTGGGCGCTGTATGTCATTGCCGGAAGAATACATTGGTTGAATACTTTACTGCGTAATTCTAACGGTATCTTTTGATTGTTTAATACATGTGATGTTTTTCCAAAAGCAGCCCATCCTAACCTAACCCTCCTGTTTATTTCTTCCGTTTGATTTTCTTTGTTGATTTTTATCGCTTGTCCAAGATATATATACTCATCGACCCTTTCCAAGTTGTTTCCGTCTTCTCTAATAAGTATTTCCTCGTCACTGTTTGACATTATTTTTGTTTTTTCCATATTTATTTTCAATCCCATTTTTTCCGATTCGTTCTTTAGGTCCCTAAACATTTCTCTTATGTCTTGAAGGTTATCGGGTATTAGAACTATATCGTCTGCGAATCTTAAGTTGTTTAATCGTTCGCCGTTGATGTTTATTCTTTTGTTTTCTCAATTCACGTTTTTTAAAGATATCTTCTAGAGCTGTAATGAATAGTTTTGGGCTGATTGTATCCCCTTGTCTGACCCCTCGCTCGATAGGAATTGGATTTGTTTTTTGGTGTAGTTCTATTGTACAGCTGGCCTTTTCATATATATTGTGTAACAGATTTATATATCTAGAGTCAATTCGGCTATTTTGTAGGCTTCTTGCGATCGCCCATCTTTCTATTGTATCGAAAGCCTTTTCATAATCAACAAGTATAAGATACAAAGGTAAATTATACTTATTAGCCTTTTCAATTAGAGTTCTAATGGTTAGAAGGTGGTCGTTTGTAGAGTATCCGCCGCGAAATCCAGCTTGTTCTACAGGTTGATAGTAATCTAGTTTTTTCTCCAGCCTGTTTGTTATGATTTTTGTCAATAGTTTATATAGCTGCGATAGGAGGGTTATTGGACGATAATTTTCTAGCAGTTTTCTATCGCCTTTTTTGAAAAGTAGCACAGTCTTCGCTATATTTCACTCCGATGGTATTTGCGCTTGATGTAAGCATTTATTGAATAATATCTTGAGGGATGTCATTAGCGCTTTGTCTTCGTTTTTTAGCATCTCACCGATTATGTGATCTTTTCCTGGGGCTTTGTTGCTTTTGCATTTTTTTATTGCTTCTTCAATTTCATCTTCTTGAATGTCTGGTAATTCTTGGGAGTTGATATTTATGATTTTTAATTGCTGTTTTGTTTCTGTTGCTGGGTTTTTTGTTGATCTATATAGGGTTCTATAGAATTCTTCCGTTGTGGAAATAATCTTACCTCTTTCTCTTATTTCTTTTCCATTGTGTTTAATTGAAATTATTTGAGTGCGTCCATTCTCTCTTCTTAGGCATTTTATTCCTTTGTTATGTTCTATAAATTTTATTATTCTTTCTTGGGTTTTCTTATATTTGTCTTCTTTTACTTTTTTTCGAATCAGTTTATTCAACTCCGTTTAGAACGGACACATCTGTCACTATTTCTTTGTGAGAAGATAGAATGTAGTCGATTTCGTTCTTAGTAGTCCTGTTTGGAGATATCCATGTCCACTTTCTTTCTGGTCTTTTGTTAAAGAAAGTGTTCATTGCGAAGAGTTTGTTTTGTTCTAAGTATTGTATTAGTGTGTGTCCTCTATTATTTCTTTTCCCTAGGCCAAATTTTCCTATTTTTTCTTCATTTGTTTCTAACTTTCCTCCTATTTTGGCGTTAAAGTCTCCTATAATCAAACTATATCTGCTGTTATCCGCTTTTAGCGCCTGTGTGACTTGTTCATAGAATAGTTCTATCGCTTCCTCAGGATGTGCTGATGTTGGGGCGTATACCTGTATGATTTTTAAATTCAGTTTGTCATTAATCCTAAGCGTTAGGTATGCCACTCTATTAGATATTTCTACATATTTCCTAATGTTGTTAGCGATATTTCTCTTTACTATAAAACCGACCCCTCCTTCTGTTGTGTTGTCCTCGCCTTTGTAGTATAAGGTTCTCGCCTTGTCTTCTCAGTTCGCTTATACCTAAAATATCCCACTTTATCCTTTTTAGTTCTTCCTGTAATTCATATAGTTTTTCGTGTCGTAACATAGATTTTATATTGTATGTGCAGATGTCAAGATGTGTTGTATTTCGGTTTGAATGGGTTTTCGTCAGTCTTTTGCCTCCCCCAGAATCCGTGAGGCAGGCTGCTAATTCAGTGAGGGATTCAGGGCTTGTAGCTCTACCCTCCTGGGGTAAATTTATTCTATTAACTGACATTTTCATTTGGGGGGGAATTGGCGATAAAACACCGCGCTCGCCAGGCGTCTTGGTGAGTAAGTTGCGTCCCGTCTTCTTTAGGCTTTGGCCGCTGCCGTTGATCTATAAGAGATTCTGCCGCCACCGATCCTGTCGATATCTCCCAACTCTAGAGTATCCAACATACTAGGTCTTTAGATACTTCACTAGTTAATAGCTCTAGTAAGTTCGTTGCTGGTTTTGGTCCGCCCCGGGTATTTTATTTTCCCGGTGCCCACCATATCTGGCGAGCGCTCCCCTATCCGCCACCTGGGGAGGTGCCCGATGGGGGATCTAGCAACCCCGCACGGGTGTAACAATATTACCAAGTAATATCCCAAAGAAAATGGAATATTATAAGATAGGTACATGGAATGTACGAAGTTTATATCAATCTGGAAAAACTGCTATCTCTTCAAAGAAATGCGCCGATTACATATCGATATTTTAGGATGCAGCGAGGTGAGATGTCCAAATAGCGGAAAGTGTACAAAAAGATTACCATAACTTGTACTACTCCGGTGATATAATAGCACCCAATCAAAATGATATAGCCATAGTTGTTAATAAAAAAGTAGAAAATGCAGTTAAAGGATTTCCGCTCGTCTCATACAGAGTTGCATTACTGCAACTCGACACCAAAAGCCATTAAATATAAAAATCGTTCAGTTATATGACCCAACCAGTATCAATAAAGAATTTGAAAAGTTGTATAATGGCCTTGAAACAGTATTGAAAGAAAGCGAGAAACACGAACTGACCATCATATTAGACCTTAACGCGAAGGTTGAAAAAGGAGAGGACGAAAATGTGGTAGGCAATTTCGGCCTGGGGGTTCGTAATGAAAGTGGAGAAGAAACTGGTACAATTTTGTAAAGAGAACAACTTTGTTATAACAAATACACACTATAAACTACCCCCTAGGAGATTCTACACATGGAGATCACCTGCGGACCACAAAGAAAACATCGTGAAAAACCAAATTGACTATATTCTCATAAACCAGAGATTTCGAAACGCTATTGCTTCTGTGACAACCTACCTAGGTGCTGACATCCCTCTTACCATAGTCTCTTGTTATCCAGTATGACTCTGAAATTGAAGAAAAACAAAAATAAAAGTATAACCACAAAAATAGATAGGAAAAAACTTACAGTGCCATATAATGTCAGATAAAAGAGGAAATAAACGCAAACATTAAAACTATTAAAGAGAAAGACATAAAACGCAAGAAGAATGGCAATCGCCAAAGAATAATCTGAAAGACTCAATGAAAGAAAAACTTACGAGTGATACAGGAAAAGCAAAGCAGGAATGAATGACCACTGAAATCCTTGCGTTAATGGAGGAACGTAGAAAACACAGAAATAAAAATAAAAATGACTACAGAAAAATAGATAAAATCATAAGACAGAAAATTAAGGGTGCAAAAGAGAGACGGCTAGAAATAATATGCACTGAGATAGAACCATTGGAACATCAACACGATAATTTTAACGTGCACATAAGAAGCAAAGAAGCAACAGGGTTATATAGAAAAAGTGCTTGGATATAATAACAGATAAACAAAGAAAACTAACAGAAGGAAACATCACAATAAAACTAAAAAAAAATGGGAAGAATATATAGCCGAATTATTTGAAGACGACGAACGATGAGACAAAAGAAACATTCCAGGAGCCAAATAAGAAGTTCATAAAGCTATGCAATGCTAAAAAGACGGTAAAGCAACAGGACCAGATGAAATTTCTGTAGAAATACTAAAACTAATATCAGAAACACAGTTAGACATTCTAGTGGAGATTTTCAACAATATACGTATATTACAACAGTGAAATATCAAAGAGTGACTCTTATCGACATTTATAGTACTTCCAAAAAAGGTAAACTCAAGGACATGTGAGGACTACAAAACTATCAGTCTGATGAATTACATTCTCAAACTCTTTTTTCGTGTAATTCAAAAAAGAATATGCAGCAAATTAGAAAGCACACCGACAGATACACAACTGGGCTTCAGGAATGGGTTGTGCACTAGAAAACCGAATTTGGAATACCAACGCTAATAGAAAGATGTCAAGATGTTAGCTGTAAGGTATGTGCATGCTTTGTGTACTTCGAAAAAACTTTCTACCGAGTGTCACCCTAAAAACTCACTGAAATTATAAACCTCTGAAAACGATGACAAAGGTACAAGAATAATATCAAATTTATGCTGGTTGTAACAGGCGGTAATACGAGTGCAACAACAGATCTCACTAGGAATATCTATCGAAAGAGGAGTACAACAGTGTCTTGTCTCGTTACTGTTTAATGTGTATTCCGAAAAACTCTTCAAAGAAACCCTTGACAACGTATACGAAGGAATCATATTAAACGGAAGACGCATCAATTACTTACATTATGCGGACGATACAGTGCTCCTGGTTGATAGCACAGAAGGTTTCCAAAGAGTAGTTGATTGGGTAGTAAACACATGTAACGAACATATCATGGAACTTAATATTAGAAAAAGTAAAATCATGATCATAAGTAAAGATCAGAATGCAAACGGAAACATCACAGTTGCGGAAACACCTCTACAAAAGTAACAACTTTCAAATATCTAGCTTGTGCAACAATTGAAAAAAGGACCACTCACAAGTAATAAAAATATGCATAGAACTGAGACTGAGACTACACTGAAAAAAACTGGAGAATTTTGAAATGTTGCGCTACCACAGAATTCAGCGAATATCGTGGACACAATACATTACAAACGAGGAAGTCTTAAAAGGTATGAATAAAAGACGAGAAATTTTAGAAACGATCAACCTGTGAAAATTAATCGCCACATCATGAGAAACCAACAGTATTAATTATTATTACAACTTACCATTCAACGCAAGATTGACGGTAAAACAGGACCAGAAAGACGCCGAATATCGTAGTTGAAAAACGTTAGAGAGTATTAAAGAGTAGAGTTCCTATATGTACTAAGAGTTGAGCCATTGGATCCACAAATCAAGGAACATGTGATGTAGCAAAGATATATTTCAGTTGTTTTAGTTGAAAGAAGTATACATAAAGTTTAAAATCGGCAAAAATCAGATACTCCATGGTTTGTGGATCCAAAACAAGTCACCCAACTCTTTTATATACAGGGACTCTATTAGAGAGTAGAGTACCTATATAAGATCTACTTACTATTGTATTAGAGAGTACAGTGCCTTGATAGAGACAGTGGCGACAATAGGCAGAATTTGCCACAAAATGACGGCCAATGGCCTACTAACTTTAATAAATTGAACTTTTTTGAATGGTCATGGTTACACAACGTATAAATAATATGTTGGTGTCACTGTAAGTCTATGCCGAATTCGAGGTTATCAGCTTAGGTTTTGCGTCAGTTTTGACACAAACTGACTCAAAATCTAACCTGCTAACCTCGAATTTGACACAAACTGACGCAAAACCTAACCTGCTAACCTCGATTTGGTATAAACAAACCAAAGCATCAACAAATTTTTCCTCTTAATGGCGGCCGATTCGAGCGACCAATAAAAAGTCACTGTATTAGAGACAGTGGCGATAATGGGGTGTCTTATTTTTGATTGTCTCCCTAAATCACGTGGTTTTAGCCGCCATGTTTAGGCTAAATCACCTGTGATTCGTGTTATACTTTTGGCAGTACTGAAGTGTATTGTCAGTCTATGTCAAATTCGAGGTTAGTAGGTTAGGTTTCGTTTGTTATTTGACACAGGCTGACGTAAATCTTAACCTGCAAATCTAGAATGTTTTCAGTACTGCCAAACGTAAAACATGTATCACAGTCGACTCTGATTACGGATTTAAATGAACACCCGTTAAAAATTTGCCTAAATATGGCGGCGGGGGTGTGGCTTAGTTGTATTGTCGCCACTGTCTATATAAAGGCACTGTATTAGAGAGTGGTCTGGTATGACATCTGTTGGTTTGTTTGGAGCAGCAGTGGATAAGGTGAAATGGGACGGAGCAGAGCCAGTATATATAGGAGAGTACTGCCATTCTTTGATCCGTGAAAATGCAGCCATCGCCGCCATTTTTGTTCCCATAAGCAATAACTGATTGAGTTATGTCTAAAATTTTACTTGAAATTGGCAAGACTGTAAGTCTATGCTAAATTCCAGGTTAGCAGGTTATGTTTTGCGTCAGTTTGTGTCAAAACTGATGCAAAACCTAGCCAATTTTAAGAAAAAGTTTTGCATTGCCAACAAACGTCACGTTGACGGAATTGTGCTACAAACCTCAAAGTGACGCATATGTCAGAGCAATAAACATGGCGGATGTGGCGGTACTCTCCTATATACACTGGCTCTGGGACAGAGTGATAACCAACGTCTTCTAGGATACTAACGAGAAGAACTAGAATATACATTGCAGTTACTATAATATTAAATAATTTAATAAAATATCTTGAGAAACAAAAGGGTATGAAGGGGTAACAAAGAAAAGATACGATAAAAAAGAAAAAATACGGGAAAGAGATGCTACTAGTGGAGCCACATGTAGAAAAGGTATACTATTAGGTAGGTAGATAATTATGTAAACTTTAGAGTGGAAGATAACGCCGACTAAAATGAGGATAGAAGCAAGAACACTAGTGAAAGAGAAGGCGCAAGAGTTAGTGGCCGAATCAGAATGAAGTTCAAGTTAACTTTGTAAGTGCAGTAATCAAAATATTCGTGAATTTAAAATATCTTATAATTAGGAAGAAACGGTGAAACTGAAAGTTAGTCAGTTTAAAATTTCGATTTAGAAATTGTAATTTGAAATTTGAAAAATTTACATACAGCTTCAGTGATAACTAAGCTGATTAGAGCGACCTCCAAATTATATATAATATTTTAATTCTATGCTAATGCTCATTAAGTAATAATTTTATACATTTCTAGGGTAACGTTGCAATGCATTATTAGTACTTGAAAATCGCAATTCGCTAGTATGTTTTTGTTTATAGCTGAATTCGAAATAACGAAACTCAAACACAAAAAGCGTCATATGAATATGCATACGAGGAATGAGGCTCCAACACAGACAAATTGTATGTATAGCAAAATGCTTTACAACGTAATGCCTGCGGTACACTGTAAACTATCAATTCTTGTTGCTTAAACATTATCAACTTTTTAATATTGTTCCAGAGCCAATCTTCCTTGTGTGCTTGCACGTAGCAGAATTCTACATAAATATAAAATTTGGAAACATACTTTAACTCTATATTCTAATTATAAAATTTTAGTTTCACATATTTTTTCTACCAGTTTTGTAACAGACTGGATAAACTGAGCTGTAATGACAGCTACTGAATTGATGTTTCAGAACGAATAATGTGATCGGAATTAAAGTTACACTGTTGATTCCATTCTTCACCCGAACAGTGTAGAAAACGCGTTTTTAAAATCTGAGATTTAGCTTTTTTAATTTCGTTTAATCTAATCGTGCTAGCAAGGATATTCCAGTAATTGGCCTGTGACGTCATGTGGGGCCCTGCGGGACTATCCTATGAATAAATTAACAATTATCTTAAGCTCATACAAACATATCCAACTGTTTTGCAGACTGCATTTCGTGCTCTGTTTCCACGAAAAACTGGTAGATTATATTTTGCGCCATGTTTGTTTTGCTTTAACACTAGACGTGACTATTTTATTATACGGAGAAGTTATGCATAGTTTCATAGGTTTTTGAATGCAGTTTCTAAATTGTAATTGCAGTTTGTGTTGTCATTCAGCTAGGGAATACAAGCATTTAGAACTGTGTAGTAAAATGTGCACACGGAAGTATTTTAAATAAACTGCAAAAAGGGAAAATAGCACACCTCACTCCTGAAATTACACCTGGCAATCACTTGAATGCAGCCCTAAACCGTTATAGCTGGCATATCGGTATAGCTCGTACAAAAGGCGGTTATAGACAAAACCGCCGTGAAATGTGAAATAATCGCAGCGACAGGTACACATTCGGTAAAGGAAGAGGGTGCAGAGATGTTAAACACATACATGTATAATAGCTGTCATTTTAAGTGACAACGTAATCTGAAAGTCGATTTGTACCTCGCCCATCTTATCTTCAGAAGTACAGCTCGTATACCTTTGCACAAAGTATCAACAGATTTAACAAATAATGTAGACAACCACTTCTGCGCTGTTTGGTGAAGAGAGTAGGAGAAGTGGGCGTAATAACCTGAAATTATTACGTTGAAGGAGAGTTAATCAGATTAATAGGTACTGTCAGTGGCTGTTGTCTTATTGTGTATTATATTTTTACAAGGGGTGGTCGATAAGTGTGAGAACAAATAATGTATTCATTAAAATGAGAATAACGTTTTTATCAGCGTAACGTTTGAGAAGTAATCTAACGAAACTAAATGGCTTTCTTAATGTAAAATTTTATAATATATTTCTATCCCAAGCTGAAATATTACTCGATGACAAATTGCAGTATTTAATTATAAATAAGGATGCAAATAAAATATAAATATTACTGGGCACATTTTATTCAATTGCCCAATGACATATTGAGGTAACTGGAACAATTTTTACTTACTATTAATTTTAGCAGACGTGTAGAATGCCAAGTTCATAGACTTATTAATGGAAGTTAGGTCCAACTATATAACTAACTCATCATCAGAAATAGCTAGAATAAATAACTACGAATAACTTTCAACGGTGAAAAATATCTAGGACCTTGAAGAATTAGCTGGAAATGTACTGAAAATGAATCACATAAATCTCTAATAATAAACTAGATATCCGAAGGCATTCAGGTGACCAAAGAGGTCGGTTAAAATTTATATAAATCATGTGCTTCCAAAATGTCTCCCTCGCCTGAAGTGTTTATTTGCATGTTTACATATACAGGGTGCCCGGATTTCGTAGGGACAACATGGGTAACTTTTGTATTTGAAGAGATAGAGAGATGGTTAAATTAGCAAAAAGGTGCAGGTTTGAGAGCTCATTAAGAATCCATCTTCAAATTTTACTTGTCATGGCCCACTTGTCTAAAATTAAAAAAAAAACAAAATCTCCTCATTTCTTTTATATGCCGTAACTTTTTTGTTACTTAAGATATTGAGATGCGATTTGAACTAATTTGCATGGTAATTTAAATACTTTTATTGGAACTTAATAAAACCAATTTTATTTGTGTAAATTTTTAGTAATCTAACCTAACCTCAAAATTTTAAATTGGTACCGTGCAATTTTTCTGGCCCTTTTACGAGAGGATTTTTTTCTGAATGCAATGATGTATTACATGATATGGAAACTTTTTCAAAATTTTGAAAAACTGCACATTCCTTTTACAGGCACAAATCACTAGTGCTATGATCACAATAACTTTGTTTTTTGTTTATCACGTTATCTGTAAAATTGTTTCGAAACAAAAAACAGGCTATCATCATACGTGCCTGTCAGTAGTGTAAGTGTTATTACTTCAACTTATAATGGAAAATTTTGAAAATATTATGTATTTTGTGCGTATATCAAGTGCTACAAGAACGTAGAACTTACAAACATACGGAACACACTGACACTACTAGAAGGCACGTATGATGATAAGCGTGCTTTTTGTTTCGAAACATAATTTTACAGATAACGTGATAAACAAAAAACAAAGTTATTGTGATCATAGCACTAGTGATTTGTGCCTGTAAAAAGAATACGCTGTTTTTCAAAATTTTGAAAAAGTTTCCATATCATGTAATACATCATTGCAATTCCGAAAAAAATCCTCTCTTAAAAGGGCCAAAAAAATTGCACAGTACCAATTTAAAATTTTGAGGTTAGGTTAGATTACTAAAAATTTGCACAAATAAAATTGGTTTTATTAAGTGCCAATAAATGTATTTAAATTACCATGCAAATTAGTTTAAATTGCATCTCAATATCTTAAGTAACAAAAAAGTTACAGCATATAAAAGGAATTAGGAGATCTTGTTTTTTTAAATTTTAGACAAGTGGGCCATGACAAGTAAAATTTGAAGATGGATTCTTAATGAGCTCTCAAACCTGCACCTTTTTGCTAATTTAACCATCTCTCTATATCTTCAAATACAAAAGTTACCCATGTTGTCCCTACGAAATTCGGGCACCCTGTATAGGGGGTTCCAGAAATAAGCGCAAAAAAACTAATGAAAGAAGCTAATAAGTTAACATAGTTTATAAAATAATTATGAAAATCCGCGTAGGCATTGCTGAATTAAACATTATTAAAGTTTTTCTAAAAAAGTGCAGTGCGCTACTGATTCTTCCTTTACTGTTGCTGACCTATTAATTGTTGTTAACCATAGCAACATTAGAAAAATCTTCACACTATGTAAAAATATGTCCTTAGCAACTATATAGTTCCGATAGCCAACTCGTCTGGATCGGATCAAGGTTTTTGTAAATTAAAGCTTAAATGCTGGGAACAAAAAGAATTAATTTTTTGGGCCAATTCTCACTTTTGGGATACTGCAGATTTTTTTGTGCACTTGTATAGTCAGTTTGGAGTTGCATGCGTTTTTTAAAAATTGTTAAATAGACTTAAATATTGTTATTAGCATACTTGAAAGTGAGCAAGTCAGCTGTGTACGAGCATCGAATAATTTAACTTGTAATACAGGCAGTGACCACAGACTCGTGAGAGCTGCATTAGCCATTAATAAACAGCTGGAAAGAAGACGAATAATGAAAAACCCTATAAAAAATATGACAGCAGATGAAATAAGAGAAAGAGGTGAGATATACCGGGTGTCCGTTCTCAAAGTCGAACATAGGCGATTAACATTGTATTGAACGTTTTTGCCGATTCCTGCTCGCCAATTCAACTTACAGGGAAGGTAATGGTATCAATGGAAAGATAAAATTATTGCGCATCAAATGATATCAATAATAATACTCAAGATGCAATTTTTATTTAAAATACTAATTTAAAACTTGGGAATTTTTTAAATACGTCTTGCCTTGCTTTTCAAGTTCGATAGCATTTGTCAAAAAAATTGGTAATTAGTTGGCGTAAATCAGGTATTTTCTGGCAACATCTGTTAAAATTATCTACAGAAAAATGAATTATTTCAATGAAGAACGAGTGAATGCACTAATGTTAATTGCTTATGTTCGACTTTGAGAATGGACACCCGGTATAAAACATTTATAAATAAAAATCTAACCGACATTGACATCGACGATGATAACGAAACGATGGATGAAGTGAATGAGTAAATAACAACAGCAATATCTGCTTCGATAAAAGAGCTGAAAAAGCTGATACCCTCTAAGAAACATGGGAACACTGTCAACGAAGAAACTAAGACTTTGATGAAAACCCGAAGACAGCTAGCAAAAGAAAACAAAAGAACAACAGAAGAGTATGCGAAAATTAATAAAGAAATAAGAAAATGCATGAGAGAACATAGAAGGCAAATACGAGAAAAGCAAATTAACGAAGTGATAGAGAAGAACAAAGGGTTGAAATGTCTCAAACATAAACTGGGAAAGAAGGAAACATATGCGTTAAGGAACAAAGAGGGAATTGTTATCCACAACAGAGATGAAATTCTAACAATAGTAGAAGAATTTTTACACAGATTTATATGAATCTAAAATAAAGCCGGAAAGGGAAGGTGATAAAAAAGCAACCGTAAAAATACAAAACGTAGGATCTGAAGAACAACCAGACATAACAATGGAAGAAGTACAAGCAGCAATAAAAGACATGAAAACTAATAAAGTCACAGATGATGATGATATAGCAATAGACATATTCAGAGAAGGTGGAGAAAATTTAATTTCAAAAATAACAAAGCTGCTTAACAGGTGCCTGAAAGAAGCTGAAATACCTAAAGCTTGGAAAAACTCCAATGTCATACTACTGTACAAGAAGGGTGAAAATACAAAACTAGACAATTATAGACCGATCAGCCTGCTATCACACATATACAAGCTGATGACAAAAATAATCAATAATAGACTGGTAAGAAAATTAGACGAATATCAATCACAAGAGCAGGCGGGATTCAGAAAAAACTACAGCACCAGAGACCATCTATTAACAATGAAAATAATCATTAAAAATCGAATGAATATGGATTCCCCTTACACCTCGCTTTTATAGACTATCGTAAGGCATTCGACAGTGTAGAGCATTGGGCTATATACAACTCGTTGGAAAATAACAGAATTGACCACAGATATATCCAACTCATAAAACAACTGAATGATGAAACCACAGCAACATATATTCTACATGAGAAATCCAAACCAGTCCCAATCAAGAGAGGAGTAAGGCAGGGTGATACGCTCTCCCCGAAACTCTTCACTTTAGCGCTTGAAGATATATTCAAGAAAATGAATTGGACCGAGAAGGGAATAAACGTGAACGGGGAACGGTTAACTAATCTACGTTACGCCGACGACATTGTCCTTATATCACAAAGTAAAGAGGACCTAGAAGAGATGATCATCGATCTTAATAGGGAATCGAAAAAAAAAATATGACTAACTATAAACTTCATTGTTGATCCTCACCGCTGCCTTGCTGTTTTGATACAGGCTCTGTATTAAATATACACGGTGTCAGGATACATATATTTCCTCCAAGACACAAAAGCCTTACTGTAGTCCAAAAAGCAAAACACTGCCGGTACTTGGATATTCACATTTTTCAACCAGTTGTCTGAGATTGAGTATTTTTTCTCTGATTTCCTTGCCCTTTACAAAACTAGCCTGCTCCTCCGGTCTATGCCTTTAGACGTTGTTTTATGATGTAGAGCATGATTTTACTAGCATGGGAAGTTAGTGAAATAAATAGTTCTGTAGTTTTCGCACTTCTTCACGGATGCCTTCTTATGTATAGGTATGAAGATTGATTTAAACCAAAGAGTACTATATTTAGTACTCTTTGTTTAAATCAATTCTCAGGTCAGTCACCAGTGAATTACTGCAGTCTAGCATAATGAAAAGTGTGAGTATAACCTTATTACGTGAGCATTAAGCCGTCGGTCCCGGTTTTCACTTCAGTTACAGTCATTAGGTTACGTCAGAGGCGCTCACGCAACTTGGAAACTCCGACACCAGGTTTCCTACCTCAAGCCATACGATACACAAATTACTGGATTTTGTGTGTTGAGCTATCGATATGGATCAACAGCCGTCGCGGTGTGCTCAATACGGCAGTAACGGACACGCACAGCCTTAAGACGCACGTCCTTGGAGGAGACTTAAAGTGAATTTTGCTTACACCGAACTGAATAAATAGAGCGGCTGAATTTACTGCATAAGTGTTTGTGTACAGCTAGCCAGTGTTGACACTTCATGTAAGTGCCAAATAACCGTGTACTGAGTAAGTACGCCTTTACGAGATCATCAAAAGGTTTCGTGGCATCTATTTAGTGCCGTGATAGGATCCGCCAGCGACTCTATTCAGCGAGCGTGCAGTTAGGTGATTCCAGACCCATTCGAGGGAAGGCTTTGTGGACATTTTGCAACCGTGATTAATGGACAAATCAACTTTGCGAATGAAATCGAGATGGCGGATTTCAATGCAGTATAATCTTTGCGTGTAGAAACAGTTATTTCATCGTATTTTTAATGTCATTTAAATGTGAATGTATTGCAGATATGTTCAGCTAGTACTGAATTTGTAAACGCGTGTAGTTACGAGCTATTGTACGTTAATAATCCATTATTATTGAACACCGTTCAGATTTTATATGTGTGTATTTAAAAGATATCTGTGTTTATTTGCATTTTCGTGTATCATTGCAGATGATTTTGGTACCCCAGTTATAGGTCAGCTTCCTGTTTTTAGCAAGTATTGATACTCTCTATCCACGAACTGAGCGAAATTGGAAGCTTCATGTATACTGAGCTAGCTAGGTGAACAATAAGGGCAAATAATTTATAAAAACACTAAACGACCAATTTCACGTAATATAAAATTATAGCTCAAGAATTTCAAAACAAATCTCCAACCACCGTATCACTTTTCATAAAAGGAAAATATTTAAGTAAGTAAATAAGTTCATTTATTTAGTATAATATACTAGTACATAGAAACATTATTATTATACATTAACTTATTTATCATTAATAACATTAATTTAATAGTATTGTTTCACAAAGCTGCTTAAATATTTTTTAAAACTATAAATGTTTGTCGTTTTTTTACATCTTGAGGAAGTGAACTATAGACTTTCAGTCCGTTGTAAAACAAAGAATTTTGTGTACTCGCTTTATTTAATTTAGGCAGCCTAAAATAAAATCGATTCCTTGTTTTATATTGATGAACGTCAGCATTTAGTATCAAATGATCCGACATATAATTTGATAATAAGTTATTAACATGTTTGTAAATCAAAACCATTGTATTAAAATAAATACGCTGTTTGATACTTAGCCATTGTAACGTATTCAGCATTAACTTAATCTTCGTATATTTAGAACATCGTAAACTATTTCGCATAGATCTGTTTTGTTGTTTTTGCAACCTCTGCAAATCCATTTCGTAACAAAGAAAGAGGATACTTGCACAGTAATCAAAGTGTGGCGCAATAATGGTTTTATAGACTAGAATACTAGCATTAATACTTAGTTTACTAGTTATCCTTCCTAAAAATTCTATTTTTTAGCAACTTTCTTAATGATAAAATTTATTTAACTACGAAAACTAAGTCTATTATCTATAATAACTCCCAGTTGTTTAATTTCAGGCACTTGTTATAGTTCTAGACCGTCTATTTTTACTTTAACAGTTATATTTTCTCTGTTAATTTTATTCGACACAATTAGGTATGCACTTTGTTTTGGCAATATTATTTTAGTTTATTGATTCGTAACCACTGTGATTATATCTCAAAATCTGTATTTATTTTGGTGACGGCATCAGTAGTATTTTCAGCAGTTACCCAAACTAATGTGTCATCAGCAAAGAAATTTAGCGAGCAGTGTTTTGACATTTATTTCCAGATCATTGATGCACAGTAGAAATAGCAAGGGACCTAATACGGCTCCCTGAGGAACCCCCAATGTGTTAAGAATTTCCGTCGATTCGTCTTCATCATACACAGTTGTTTGGGTTCGCGAAGATAGATAACTCTCAAACCATTGTTTCTCGATTCCCTGTATTCCATATTTGTCCAGTTTTGTAATAATTTTTTTTCTATCCATTGTTTCAAAAGTACGCTTATAATCTAGAAACACGCCCACTACACTTTTCTGTTGATCAAGTTCACATTTCCAATTCGCTTAAACTAGATTTAATGCCGTTTCAAACGAATGCTTGCTTCTGAATTCGGATTGTTTGTCACTTATAATCTTATTTGCTTCGATAAACTCCTGCAATTGGTTCTAAAATGTGTTCTTACACCGGCAACGTATTAATTGGTCTAAATTCTTCACATTTCTTTGTACCCAACTTTTTTGATAAGAATTACTTTGGATTTCTTCCAGAATTCATGGAAAATTCCACTCTTTAACGACTCATTTATTAATTTTACTAGAGGATTTCGTATAATTGGAAATGCATCTCTTAGAACCTGAACAGAAATGTCATCTGTGCTACCCTTTCTTTTTATGCTCGTTATTTTTTTCTCAAAATCGATTAAAGAAATCTCCTTAAATTTAAAGATCTTAACAGGATCAGGTATGAATGCCTTTTCAAAATCGGTGTTTAGCATATCACGATGTATGTCGACAATACTATTTATGAAGTACTCGTTAAAATTTTCAGCTATCTCTTTGGAATAGGTTACTTCTACTCCTTGGAATATGTTTTTTGGTGTAAATTCTGCTTCCGGTTTTTTATTATATGTTTAATAATTTTCCACATATTTTTTGAATCGCCTTGACTCTCCCTAATTTTGTTTTCATAGTAGCGATTTTTTTTCGTTAATTAAATTGCTATATTTGTTTTTGATTTCTTTATAATGTTTCCAATCAGTTGCATTTGAAGATAATCTAGCCTTTTTTTATGACGTATCTCTATATTTCCGTAACCGTTGCAAATCAACAGAAAACCATGCGTGAGAATTTTTCACCCTGCTAATGCGGCACGTAATCAGGTCAGCTCAGCAATTATGCAAAAACTGCACAATGCCTGCAGCTGCAATGGGTATATTTTTCTTATATCGTACTTGTAATTAGCTAGTTTATTTAATAAAGCAATTTGTGAGCAGTCATATAGTTTAATGACATATGCACCATCAACTTTTAGAGAGAAATATTTTATAAAATATTGTAATGATATACACCCCTGTGTGTGTTAGAATCAATTTTAGAGAAGATTAAGGGATTGCAATGGGTGAAAATAATTATTTAAATCTAGTCAAATATAAAGTGGGAATGTGAATGGTTAATATGCAATTACAAAGTAAACAAGAATTTATTATTTGAGTGGAAAAATGATATGTGAAAGACATATGGATTCGAAAAATATTTTATAAATTTGAGCCTGAAAGGAATGACAAATACTTAATTGAAATGAATTATAAATTTAGTAGGTTTAATTCAAATAAGATAAGACTAGAGTGCATAAGGAGGAAAATTGATATCGTTAATTAATTTGTTTCGATTATTGAGAAATAACAAATTTAAAAAATGTAGAAAAATAATTTGGTGTGATTAAAATATAAAAAATAACCTTGTTTTATTAATTAAATGTTTGGATAAAATAAGAAGGGTAGTAATAAAATCTACGTGGTGAAGTAAAATGGAAATTTAAAAATACGAAGAATAATTAAAGACATAAAACTAATTCAGATTACAAGTATGTGGTAAAAACTAATGGCTAGCAGAATTAATTTAAAAAGGTGAATCATTGGAAAAGAATAATAATTCAAGTTTATTGTAAAATTCCATTTGACATAATACATTAATCAAATTGGATTACGTCAAGCTGTGTGATCTAAGGAAGAGCTCCAGAGGAGGATCATCGGTTAAGGAGGCATATTCCAGGAGGTTGGCGGATGCAGTATTGCAAGTAGGTGTCTGCAGATTTGCGCTGTTGGCTGCGTATTGTGGAAAAAGGTTGATTTGCTCATTTTGGACGATTACGATCTGGTATTTGTCATTTTGATTTCAAAGCTGTTTGACATATAGCTGACATAAGTTATTGTTACGTTTTTACGTTCGGGCTATTTAAAAATTATACGCCGCTTTTTGTATTAAACATTTATTTACAACTATTAATTATTATTATTTACAAACACACGAATTAACAAGGCAGAACACAAATTACTTAAAGTGACGAACTACAGGCACTATTTCTAACAACGATACATTTATTTTAATAATTATTTATATACGGCTTAACAGTAATGATTTATATGCTTATACACTCTATTTATTTACACTGGATTAAACATCAATTATTTATGTCGCTATTTACGACTTAAACACTAACGATTTATATGGTTATTTATCAGTTATTTATTTACACTGGATTATATACACACGGTTCATTTATATGGGAGCCCTACGCGCTTCGCTGCCGAATTCGAACTGATGAAAACTGACTTCTTATTCCTGTGGCGCGTATTTATATATCGGAATAATTTCCTTCTAGAACAATCCTGACTTCACTCGTATGTTCCGGCAAATGCATGACGCATTCGCGTGTTAGTCAGCAAGGTCGCTGACGTCACGCGTCTGCAGCTGGCCCCAAGGTTGCTTCCGGACTATTCGGCCGCTGACTCACGCGTCTGCATCGGCCCGATCGCAAGGTCGTTATATTACATTGACTTTTGGGAATGATAAAAAATTAAATCATCAAATTTCAGAAATAAGCTATCTAGATAAAGGAATCCACCCCTGTTACTGATTTTCTATACAAAAAAGGGCAATTTTAATTTGATAACATAAAAATATAAGTTAAAAACAGATTAAGATCACGATACCTGAAGGGAAATAGCGGATTTGAGGCCCTGCAACGTGGACATTAACACATCTATGACGGCACTACGTGTGACAAATTAATAATCAAAAAGAATAGCTTATTAACAATTAAATAAAGACAGCTTACGAGTTGTGATCCAGTGCAATATTCATAGCTTGGCTATCATTTTGCGGGAAAGTAAATGTAGTACATCTACATTCGTTACTATAATAATTTAAAGATAAAAATTTTCTACATAAACAGACAACACAAAAATATTTAAAGTAAGAATTCCCAAGAATGTATATTGGCAAAATTTACATCTAGTGTATTTTTGATTTTTACTAATTATTTATGAAGAAGTCACAGATGTGGTAAAACGTCAAAAGACAATTTTAAAAATTTAAAACTATTTTAATGTTTCAATAAACATGGATGCGAAATTCTCATGAGAAAAAGCCAAGCTTTTTTTCTTTTTATCAAATTAAACCATCACATTTCTTTAATTAGTATTTAAAAGCTGCAAAATCAGTATAAATAATTTTGTTATTTATTTATACTGACAAGCTTCTTTTACGATTTCGGCATTGAGAATTTTTCACATCATAGAGGATACGCAATGAAGGCAGGTAATCTGCTATATTTGAAGGTATTTTACATACAAGAGATTCACGTTTTCCATAACCATAACCTCTTTTAACTAGTGCCACTAAAGCTCCGGAATCAGTTTCGGTTATGGTTTGAGTTAGAACTCACGTCCGCCAGTTGATAATTAAATCGAACCCTTAGCGTTTTGGTTATAATATAAACACACACGATGAAATAAATTATTGAAGAAAAATAGATTTACACCTCATTAGAGTGATATAAATACGTTGAGTTTGCAATTATATGTACTTAGTAGTGCTGAATATGTTAACAAAAATATTGTATTTATTACTATTTTTGCTATTCACTTTTTAAATTATCCTCTTCAGTATGCAGAAAGTGGTTTTTATTTGATTTGTGTTTTACCAAAATTGAAACGAAATATACAATTGCTATTATCATAAAACTCCAACATATGAGTGGTACAGTCACTTTCAAAATTATTCTAATGGGGTTCCGATTATCGAATGCTAAATCCTTTATCTTCATAGTTTTAGTTTCAGCTGCACTCAAAATACTGCTAATACACAATTTAAGAAAGAAATTAAAATTACGTTTATATATTTAGTAAAACTTGTATACATCCAAATGGACATTCTCAAAGTATTAACATATTTGTAATTTAGAAGAGACAATATTTAAAATTTAATTTTTTTTAAAGATTTATATATATACACTATACCCACGTTCCCAGCACAATGGAAACAGAATAAGAAACTTTGAATCTACCAGAATTTCATAGCTCTGTGTAACTGGCAAGCAAACACACATAACTACCCCAGTTATAATGTGTGCTCGCTTCGGTCCATTATCCGCGGGTTATGAACCAGAAGTGCGATAGCGCCACAAAGGAAATGACGTCACACGCCCATTGACTGCTCTCTGTGTTGGATTGATTCCTAATCGATCACCAATACGACCTGTCAGCTCGACATTCAGCCGGTTATCTTTATAAATGACGCTTGATGTTTTTATAATGGTCCCGGTATGTGGGATCATCGTGATCGAGCTTATCGCTTTATTACCTTTATGATGCTAGCATTTTGGAAAATACAGGCGCGTGATGGATTTTAGAACGATTTGCATCGCGACGCTCCTCGACTTGCCATAACGGTTTACAAATCTCTTAACGATTCGATTTCGCTATTCAAAGATTTATAATGTGGTTGTAATTCAGAGTTTAACATCTTATCACTATAAAATAGCCCATAAATAGTTATGGTGATGATAAACTGTGTCAATAAAATTGTTGATGTTTAAAAGTAAAAATTTTAAATTTTAGATATTAATATAAGGTATTTAGCAGTTGCTTTCCTACATTACAATCTTGAATTACTAATTAAAACTGTAATTTGAAATAAATACTATCGCAAAAAGCATTTGGCAACCAAAAAATATAAGAAACAATATTTTGATACAATTATTAATACTTATAAAAATTACGGTAAACTGTAAACTATTTATAAAATACCAAATTCTGAGTTAATTTATTAGTAAACTGCTTCGATAAAAGCACTAGTTATATTCTTATGTGCAAGTCATACTTCATACGTGGCTTAGAAGTTATTAATTATTTAGTTACTTATCTTAGCCAACGCTTAAGAATTTGTCAAAAATACATAATATCTACTTATACTAATTTTAATTTTAACAACTTCGTTTTGTTTTAATAGCATATAAGTAATATTGTACATCATTATTTCCAAAAATAATGAAATAGTCATAGAAAAATACGTAAACTATATATTATGAAATCAACATACGAAAAATATATTAGGCATATACAAGTAAATGAGAATTGCACTGGACTTTCCGTGGATATGGTAAGCAACAGATATGTATTGGAATTGTTTGTCAAGTTATTTCCTCCAAAAGAATCAAGAACGCTAAAACTTATATCATCTTTTAAACAGAACGTTATAATGGTTTTTCAATATATTTTTTAATTTTCGGGGTATAACGATATTCAATAGTATATGTTGTCAGGCCATTTTATTTTTCTGTGATTCCTATAGCTACATAACCATTTCAAACAGTTTCAGTACAAAGTTTACGATCTCTCCTGTATTTAGGTTCAGTTTCAGTCATATTTCACCGCATAACATTTCCGCTATTTTGCATCTCAAATTCTAAAGTTGCGTGGCTTTTGCTTAATTTAAAGGTTTAGCGTACCTCGCTAGGCTCTAGTCGTTTCCCTTGCAGCTGCAGTCGGTTTCATCCTGTTAATTTTAATTTAAAAAGAGGCACTTTGAGTGCGACAGAGAGGCATTTGTTCCCTCGCATTCTTTGATATTCTCGCGGCTTGCTTGGTGGTCGTCAGGCGAAACTTACCGCGTTGCTATTGGTCACATCTGCCGGCGTGACACAGCGTCGCGCGAAAAGCTTGGCTGGCTTCTGTTTTTGGCAAGGCAATTGAGTTTCGGCCCGCAAGAGAGTACAGTCGGTATAGGGCAAGTTTGTCGCCCCTTTGCTTCGTGTGTGGGCGGGCGACCGTGTTGCTTTTGTTTTACTAATTGTTTTGGACTTCGTTTCGAGTCGTCAGAGCGAGAGGTGGTTTTTCCTGGCTTCTGGCTAGTGGAGTGTGTGTTGGAGTAGTGCATGCAGATGACCGTCAGCCGTGCATTATTTCGTAAGGCCAAGCTAGGCCCTTTTTCCCAAACTGGGGAACATAATCGCAGGGCTGTCCAAATCTTTGGTCTCACCGTTACTTCGTCTCAAGGCAGACGTGACTCATTCTTCGCCAAATTGGTCGAATCTCCGCTGGTGCTATCCTCTACTCCCACGCTTTCGTTCGAGCTTACGTCACAGCAAGCAGGCAGCTGGCTACCGTCTCGCCCACGCTTGGAGCATCGCCACAAAGGTACAGTACCTTTGTAATTAGTCTAGTAATTAACCCCTTGCAACTGTACTTGCCGCAAATGCTATATAACTTGGCCGCTGTCATACGTAAGTAATTGTGCTTATCTGTGTTGGCCTAGTCTGAGCGCTTTGGTTGTATAATTAAATTTATTACGGTCTACCAAGACCTATTGTATGCTTCACATTCTTTACGGCCCATCAAGGCCCGTTGTATAATTAAATTCATTACGGTCTACCAAGGCCTGTTGCATGCGTTAAATTCTTTATGGTCTACCAAGGCCTGTTGTATAATAGAAATTAATACGACTGCTTAACTGTAACTAGTGATAAAGCGCCTCCCAGCTGGGCTCTATGCTGGTATATTTAGCTTAATCCTTTGTTGTCACGTGTATCGCTAATTTTACATGTGTGAGACCAATATATTGATTATTTGAACTGATGCCTTATAATTTACGAGTCTGTGCATGCCCCTTTCAGGTTGCAGTGTAAATATTTATGTACGGCGAAGCCTGAGAGTTGGAGCGTCACAGGTAAGTTGGTGACGCTTGCTGCTGTAGCGACGAGAGTTCGTGAGGCCGAGTTCTCGTATTACACCCCGTTTGAGCTTCATGGTTCGGTAAAGCGTGGATCTCCCTGATTCGGCCTTGTAGCGCCCTTTTTTTTTTGTAACGGCCTATACATACAGTCGCGCTTGCCCTGTGGTGTACCGCTTCTAGGACGCGCCCATCTTCCTGGGCGTATTAGAGCCGCGGCCGTTGAGCCTGTTTGTAGAGATTTCCAGGGTAAGTGTTGACGTCTCGCGGACATGTTTAAGCATTTGGCACTCCCATACCTGAGAGTGTCGTTACAACAGTTTGATTCTATAACAATGTTTCACCGTTTTACTCTTTTAGAAAAAAATCTGTAAAGGGATTTACTCAGAACTTCCCTCACAAGTGAAAGTTGTGACACTATATGTTTTAAAAAATCAAAGGCAACTAGAAATAAAAATATCTGAACGTTCTTAATAATACTGATACAATTAAAGGAGACACTTGGTAATGCGAATTAAATCAACTTGCACATTAAAAGAATATTGCAGACGGGATCCGAACTCAGCGCGATTCAGGGCCTGCGGAAAGGATTTCAACGGGCAGCAGAAGGCCGCGCATAGCGCGCTAGGTGATTCCATTCTGCCACAAAGCATTGCCTCGCGTCGCCCCGTGCGACTGTATTACATCCTACAAGCTTATTGTTGCACATTTTACTTTTGTTGCAACAATAACCCTGTATTTAGTGCGCCCCATTTTTGCCAAGGGCAAAGCCTGAGCTATGTTCAAATTATTACCTTTAACTATTCTTCAGTTAAAGCAAAAATAAACAAAGTCTTACTTTTTAAGATGCTCACCCTGTATATACTTGTCCGAAAATTACTCGGTTTCATGGCTGGTGAACAAATAATCTGTAAAATATCGTCTTTCTTCAACAAATAATTAATTTTCGAGTTATACCGGCAACAGGCAGACAGACAGGTAGAAAAACAGACAGACAGACAGATAGATGGAATGGAGAGAACCTGTTTTTCGTCATCTAGGGACTCTGACGTGAAGATCTAAAGAAATCTCGGAAGGTGATTATACGCGATTACGCGATACTTCCTTCGTCTTTTAGACGAAGGTGGTAAAAAGGTGAAAACATTTACATATTATTATTCGCAAGGGTTAATTTTACACGTTGGCTGCCAATTTTGTTACAGTTCCACGTTGGGTGCCAATTTTGCTGCATGCCTACACATTGGATGCTAATGTTTCTACAAAAGTATTGGGTGAATATGTAACAGTAACTCAGTCGAAGTGTCGTTTGTCACCTGCTTACAGCCATACCTAAAATTGGAAATAAATGACATTTATAAACAACAGTTGCAACGTTCTACGCACTCCCAATCATTCTAAATGTTATTACACAAATCTAGCGTTTTGATGAAAATAAATTAAAAAATATAGGTATGACCGAATTGTATGTAGGTATTACAAAAACGATTGTATAATACACGTCCGTTAGTGCCTTTACTGCCTCGCCAGTATTATTCGACTCGCTCTTCGAGCTTGTCTCACAAACTCTCTGGCTCGACCGTAAAGGCTATCCTAACGGACTTTTACTGTAAAATACTATTCCATGAGCGTAAGATGTTAGAACAATTCAAAAGTGATCTTAGTAGCTGTGACGCATAGTGAAAACACTCAAAAGAAATCACGATCTGAAATCTGAATACCTAGTCCAGCGGGCGTGCAAGATAGGTTATGTTTAGGTTAAGTTTAATGCAGGGACAATTGCTTCCCTTCACTGCGACTTTTATAGGTCTATTGTGACTCGCTCCTAAATAATCATTACCTAGTAAACTCGCTCTTCTGACGAAGTCGGTGAATTGACTAGGCGAGACTTGTTCGTATTCCGCGAGCTGAAATTGCCCATCGCCAAATTAGGAGAATAGAACACTTTCTAATCCGGCTCAGGTACAGAAGAGTGTTTTGCTGATTTCCCCTCTAGGTGGAAGAAGCGACAAACTCGGTTTCTGTTATATCAATGGGTTGTAGAAGTCGTCCCAATCAACAATGTCCAGTAAAGAGGGCTGTGAGAATGCGCAGGATTTATCTCAGTTCCGGGAACAAGGCCGTTCTCTGTTTTGAAGGCGAATGGAGAAATGCCTTCGAATGATTTTGGTCTTCAATTCCAAGCCAATATAGCAGTTTTTCATATTTAGCCCAGTTCGAAATTACATTCTTGGCAAGGGATTTCGAAATCCCTAGATATGGTTCCGATCCTACAAAATCGGATTCAGTTCACTTTTTGGCAATAAAGTCGGCCTTTTTGTTACTTTCTATGCCAGAATTCTGGGATACCCAGAGAAGAGTTACTCTGTTGCGTAGTCTAAGGTAAATGAGAGCCGTTAGGCAGCTCCACACTACCTTCGAATCAGTTCTATAAAAGCGCAGTGCTTTTAAAACTACACACAGTTCAATGGCTTGTACTTCGTCCGGCAGTGGGATTTGAACTTTAGCCGTTCAGCGCCTGCGAATGCGATTTCAATGTTCCCCAGTAGCCCGCCAGCAGCCGCCCGTTTGTTGCATCTGGTCGCGGAGCGGTCTACGACATTTCGGCGCAGCCGATTCGGCGCGACCGATTCGGCGCGAAGACGTTTCGGCGCGGAGACAGTTCGACGCAGAGACGTTTCGGCGCGGAGACTTTTCGGTCAAAAGACGTTTTGGCGCAAGCCCATTTGGCGCGAGGCCGTTTCGGCGCGAGTATGCCTTTTTTGTGGGTTCAGTTTTACATTTAAATCACAAGATAATTAAATGTTATATTTTGTTAGTTTCCTTATGAGCCTCTTTCGAATATATTTAAGTTAGAGGATAGTAGAGGATAATTAAAATTCTATATAATTAAAAAACTAAAGCTTTTGCGTCAGAATACAACGCTAAAATTTAGTATATTTTTATGTTGTATGTAAAGAAAAGTTTTGAAAGCATACTTCTAAAAATAGAAGGTTAAATAATACTTAAAAAGCGTTTGTTCAATATGTAGGTATTTTCCCTAGTTAACATATTCAAATAAAAGTAAGAATAACATTGACCTAACATTGACTTCTTCCCAAATGTGTATACAAACTCATACGTTTTTTGGTTTTGTGGTCTTGAAAATAATCAGTCTACCAAAAATTAAAAAAAATTCTGATCGTTTAAATGTGTAATATGCTAGTTCCTTTTGAACTAAATTAGGAAAACATCAATAGAATTTGAAATAACTTTAAGAAAACATAATATAATTAGTAAATTAAATTTACAATTGTATTTTTGAATGTCTTCTACGTTACTTAGTTAGTACCTATGTCATGAAAAATACATGACGAGCAATGGACGCGTTTTCATTGAAATGAATTTACATATACTCCATTTACTCCAGTATGTAATAGGGCTTTTAAAAAATATTCGCTTTATTAATTTTTGTACCTTGGGGACATTTTATAATCACCCAATTTTGTGAATTTTCTAAAAACGACACTCTTGTTCTATAAAATTTAGACCGGAAGTGGTACTTTTATATACCACTTCCGGTTGCCCGATTTTAACCAGAGATATTGAAGTTCGGCATTAATTGCTTTAAGACTAATCATGCAGTTGAATCTTGTAAATATAGACTCTGTCGACATTGAAAACAAAAACACAATTCGTTGTTTCAGTCATTTAATGAATATGTAGCTGTGAATCTTCAAATCACAGTTAGGTTCGTTTTTCACTTATGCTAATTACAATGACATTCCAGGAGATGTATGTTTATCAGAAATTCAAACAGCAATCGGATAATGTAAAAAATGTCAAAGGTTATTAGATGTAAGTAACCTTGTTTAAAATGAAGATTAACCTAACTGGCCCATAACTATACCTTGTTCACCGAACAGAAATAGTTAAGCCACTACCTAGCAACATTTTTCTATTGGTCGAACTTCTAAAACTCGTAGTACAAGCAAGTGCGTGCTTCACTTGAAACTTCTCTTGATAATTTTCTACCTGTCGTGCTTTTATTAATTTGCATGTGAAATGCTCCGCACACATAAATTGGTGGGAGTGGATACGTTTTCGCGCCGAAATGTTTTTCCGCCGAAACGTCTATGTGCCGAAACGTCTCACGCCGAAACGTCTCGCGCCGATACGTCTTCGCGCCGAACCGTCTCTGCGCCGAAGCGTCTTCGCGCCGAAAGGGCTGCGCCGAATCGGCTGCACCGAAACGTCCCATTCCGGTTGGGGAGGACCCTTC
This sequence comes from Agriotes lineatus, assembly GCA_940337035.1. Lineage (NCBI taxonomy): Eukaryota > Metazoa > Arthropoda > Insecta > Coleoptera > Elateridae > Agriotes > Agriotes lineatus. Next base: position 131,317,549 of record OW679197.1, on the reverse strand, counting down.
GCATCTCTGCGCTGCGGTTGCACTATATAAAACACATTTATAGTTTCCCCGTTTTGTCTCTTTTAGAACATTTACCATGTATTTGTTGAGTCCCATTTTAGTCAAGGGTAAAGCCTGAGCTACGTGCAAGTTATTACTTTTATATATTTCTCAGTTAAAACAAAAATGTATTTTTAATGTGCTTGCCCTGTTTATATTTCACCGTTTCTACGTTTCATGCCAGGTAGACGAATAATCTGCATGCAAAATATCATCTTCCTCCGACACATAGTTTCTGAGTTATACTGACACCAGACAGACAGACATTGTAATAGTCCTTTTTCTCTTAATCTAAACTTTTGTAATAAGCTTCAAAATTAAAATTTAATATCTTGATCCCAATATTTCAAATTTTACAGTAGTTATTAAAATTCTAAGTTATCTAAATAAATCCAAAATGTTAATTTTAAAATGTAAACCCTTAAAAATATCCTGAACTTGACTTAGCTTTCAATTTAGAAAATAAATTGAATTCTTATTTACTAAGCACTTATTAAAATCTAAACAGAAAGTTGTTTCTGTCTCAAATAAAATTGATTAAAAACACAGATTGAAATCTCCTTAAAACGTTCACTGACCTTTGCCGAATTTTTAGAGGCACCTGACTTTCATCTGCTCCGTGTGGAACACCCCACTGGTAGTTTTACTGGCAAGCTCTGTCCCAGAAGCTCGTTGCAAAATATTTTTTTTCTAACAATAGAAACCATTTCATTGGCACAACAATCACTCACTGATTCTGCGTTAAATGAATGATATACTATATTGGATATAAAATAGAAAAATATTAACTCAGATTGACTTCATAATTTGGATCATAATGATTTGATATTATTGCATCAAATACTATCACAGGGAAAGCTATTTTTCCACTGTGTGTAACAGTAAGATTATTAATTATTTACAACTGACAGAAATTCGACCTTCAGCGTGATTTCAAAATTTGGAAGTCCTACAAGTAAATATTATTAACTCATAGTAACCTCTTGCTATCTCAACTGCCACCATTAATTCATACGATTGTTCTTTTAATATCCTTTGAAACTGACTGGATTTAAAAATAAAAATAAATAGTGCATCCACTTGAATGTTGCATTACAACAGGTAGACAGACCGACAGGCAAATAGACGGAATTGAGATTACAATACTTCCTTCGTCTTTCAGACGAGGGACGTAAAAATGAAGAAGAGATTCGTAAAAACATAGTCACAATTATAAAATAAAGTAAAATGTGAGTTACTAACTAGATACTCTGAATGATCAAGTAATGTCTTTGTTATACTTTCAGAATTTATTGTAATGTAGTGTCCACTTCTCTACTCCAACAAATATTAAACAAAAATAAGGTGCCAATGTACTGTGGATTTATAAATCTATTTAAAATTCTACATACAAAATCAAACTGCGTGGCAATTCTGATGTTTTTAAATTCTTCATTCATTTTAAAAAGAGAGAAACTTTTGGATATCAGTGCAGGATAATTTGGTCTCTATATTAATATTTTTAAAAATGTATCCAAGGTTTTTCCAACTTTATGAAGTTCATTCAGGTAGTATCACTTTGTTGACTACTAATGTCTGGACCAATTGAGGCAATCAGAGCTGGACTTGTTATGATCCAAAGGAGTCACATTCAAATTTTTGGTAGATCCTGCTCTACTCAGGCGACTTCAAATGTCGTAATGCTTTTTGGGTCACCTAAATAGTTTTAAGTGGTTTTTGGATTCACGAGTAACAGTCCACGATCTGAGGTAGGACTTTGTTAAATCTGTTTTAACATAGGCGACTGCTATGGCGAATTTGTTTTCAGACCTTTTTCTTTCCTTTTCCTGTTTCTTTTCTTTTTTCCGTTTTATCTTGTCCTCCGTTCGATGATCTTGCAGTAGTTACTTCCTCGATATATCTACGCGAGGGCGAGACACGCTATGCTTGCTGCTAATAAAAAAGCCCACGGCCATGAGTAGTAACCGTTCGTGTTATCTTGCACACTCGCACTAGGGATTCGACGCCAAGCAAATATCGAACACCTGCAGCAGTGATTTCTTTTGAGCTACTTCAGTTGTTGTTGGAACTGTTTTTTACGGTTTGCGATACGAGGTTTCTACGTCAGCCACCCCGACTGCTGCTATGGAAGTGCTCCTGGACCTACCGTCCTTGCATATTTTCTTAAAGAGGGATGCCAGAATGGGAGCACACAGAACTATGTCAAGGCCACTTTCCCAAGCTGGGGACGGTATTGGAGCACCATACAAGATACTAGACGTGGTGAAAAGTCATCGTATCCTGGAGATTTAACTTTGAGGGGCCGTTTGAGATCCTTTTCCTTATAAAAGACAAATAGGAGTTGAATGAACCCCATTTAACAACGGCCGTGTTAAGTTGGTACAAGGATGGCTCAAAAACACATCAGGTTGTTGAATCTGGCGTTACAGCGTCAGACCAAAGGTGGAAATAACAAAGAACCTTGCTCAATACACCACGATTTTCCGGTAATGTTTTTATTTGAAAATTGATGCATTTCGCATTAGCAAGTGTTTCCTTTTATTGTTTCAGTATTATTAAGAACGTGAAGATATTTTTACCCCTACTTTTATTTCATTTTTAAAATTGTTTAGTGTCACAACGACTACTTGCTAGGGAAGTTCTGAGTAAAGCCCCCAGCCCCTTGTTGTTAGAATATCAAAGAGAGCAGCTCTTCTACAGAACGAAACAAGTCTTTTTGTTTTTTAACTGCAGATGATGTTATGTATTTTAAAAGACATGAAATGTTGTGCAACTATTTAAAAATTACGAAATATGTTATCTTCCACCCTGTAGCTCTGGCATATTTAGATCTTGTCTCTAGTTTCTGTTATTCATCTCAAAATTGACTAATGCTTTTGTGTAATACCCTCTAAGACGAATATTTGTTGAAAACTCCATTTGAATCAGGTCTTGGAGAAACTAGACTGGTTTGCTTGGATTTCACCACTTAGATTTTCTCTCACGGTATGTGATTCCTCAAAGCTCGGTAAACAATTTTTTCCAATTTGTAGTATCTTAAGATCGATTGTAAAATCTACGTATATTCTTCTTTTACTCATTTTACTTCCCTCAGCCTCCTTTTTAAATACAACCAAATAGTTACCAACTGGTGGTTCTTAACAGTGCTGTTTTAGGTTCAAGAGAATATTCATGTGTAATAATACCAGTTGGTGTTTTTGGTGGAATATAAATAAAGGTTAATTCCCTCCTGTTCGGATTTGAAGAAGCAGAAAATGCGAATTCTCATATTGCTATACGTATGACCTATAATAAACTCGGTCCAATGTGTTGTAGAATATAGAATTTAGTGAAATTCAGCCTGTCAAACGTAAGCGCGTACTATCATCTTGGAAGGATGAGCCAAGGGAGGATATCCATAACTATAATAAATAGGTGAATAGCTGACAAGAAGAAGAAATAGACGAAGGATGCAATGATAAGAGTAGGTACTTGACAGAAATAGTACAGAAAACTCCATTTGAATCAGGTCTTGGAGAAACTAGACTGGTTTGCTTGGATTTCACCACTTAGATTTTCTCTCACGGTATGTGATTCCTCAAAGCTCGGTAAACAATTTTTTCCAATTTGTAGTATCTTAAGATCGATTGTAAAATCTACGTATATTCTTCTTTTACTCATTTTACTTCCCTCAGCCTCCTTTTTAAATACAACCAAATAGTTACCAACTGGTGGTTCTTAACAGTGCTGTTTTAGGTTCAAGAGAATATTTATGTGTAATAATACCAGTTGGTGTTTTTGGTGGAATATAAATAAAGGTTAATTCCCTCCTGTTCGGATTTGAAGAAGCAGAAAATGCGAATTCTCATATTGCTATACGTATGACCTATAATAAACTCGGTCCAATGTGTTCTAGAATATAGAATTTAGTGAAATTCAGCTTGTCAAACGTAAGCGCGTACTATCATCTTGGAAGGATGAGCCAAGGGAGGATATCCATAACTATAATAAATAGGTGAATAGCTGACAAGAAGAAGAAATAGACCAAGGATGCAATGATAAGGGTAGGTACTTGACAGAAATAGTACAGAAGCGAGGAGAAATTTCGAATTAACATGGGCGGAAGAAGAAATGATATGAGATATTAAAAGGTTGGTTGAGAATTTGAATCAGAGCTCTACGGGTAAGGCACAAGAGATAAAAAATGGAGAGGAATAAAAATTGTACGTAATGTATCACTTGCACAAAATATTTTGCCATAGTCAATCTGGAATAAAATATTTGAAATTTGAATCGCCAAATAAATTGTCAGTCCATCGTTAACAATTTTAGCGACTTTACCTCTTCTTCTTTTTTTAACAGCCCTTTAGAGTTCACTTCAGGACGTAGGCCTGCACTTCATGTTGCCATTCTCTCTTGTTCACTGCTATTTGTTGCCAATTTCTGCCAGTTTTTCCCTTACATCGTTTATCTAACGTCTTTGAGATCGTTCAATTTTTATCTTATGTGTTTTTGGTCTCCAGTTTAGAATTAGCTTGGTCCACCTATTTTCGTCCTGTCTTACAACATGGCCCACCCAACTCCCCTTTGCAACTGCGATTTGTTGTATGACGTCTTTGATCGTTGTTCTAGTTCTTATATTCTGATTTCGTAAGCGATTTCTAGGCTGACTCCTAGCATAATCTGTTCTATGTTTTTCAGTATTTTTTATTTTGTTGGCGCGACATTGTTTCCAATCCGTATGCAAGCTCTGGTGGAATACACGTATTGAAAACCTTTGTTTTCAAATTTCTGGGGATGTCTTTGTTCTTAATAATTCCTTTGAAGCGCCCGACGCCTGCCCACGCCATTCTAATTCTTTTTGCCACTGTTTGGTGTTTTTTGCCTAACGCAATAAAATGGCTCGAGTATGTGTACTTAGTGAGTGCAGAGTGCCTTAACCTCCAAGATGTTAAATATAAATTACTTACTATTTCCCAATATAAAGAAGTTAGTTCAGCCTTAACTTCAACTTCAAATAATAACATATTTCAATTATTATTTAATATAGTATGACAATAATTAAACTTTCCAGTTTACTTTTTGCATAATTTCTTTGCTGCGATTTGAAAGTGAAATTGATTTTGTAAGCAACGTTGACACTGTATATGTATATCGTAACAGTAATTATTTGTTATTGTAAAGAAAAAAGTTGTCAAATGATGCTGCAGATGTCTTTACAAATGCAATTTAATGTGATATGTAGACATAAATTACTCACATTTAGATCAAACTAAAGTATTCCTCTATTATATTTCATCAAATTTGTGAATGCAGGGCAAACGCAATTCTCACCGAAATTGTGCAGTCTCCTCAAAAAGCGACATTTTATTTATGAAAATAAACAGGAAATAATTCTTATTTACAATTCCCAGATGTAGACGAAGTTAGGATGTTGCCTTCAATAATTGAAGCCGCCTCCGCCGAGCCAAGGCGTAGCTGTCGACTCATTTCCGGAATGAGACAGGATTTTTATATTTCCAGGAATTTCTAAATGTTTTATTGCTTCTTATTCAGGGGAACTTATAATAGAGGGACGTTTGCTAGATGAAAAAGGCTTGAATGGCAGTCGACACAGCCTCAATTTAACTTTTCGTCAAATTTAGAAAACGTAGGTTTGAAGGCTGAAAACAGGTTGTGGGAAACTTACGGAAAGTGATTCGATTTGTAAATCAGCGACTAATGGGATGTCGTTAATTGGTGAAGGATATTGAAATAAAACAAATTCATACATATGGAATCTGTTTTCCTACCAATATTATAAAATTGATAAATTAAAACCTGCCATGAGTTGAGCAATGGTCTAAAATATACAGTATTTTGATTCCTGCACGTTAGTATTTAAAAAAATCTGGTGTGATACACAGACACAACTTCCTTTTACAGTGGTCTTATAATTAGCCAAAAATTTGATTTTTAATTTTTAAGCATTTGTCAAAAATTACAAATTCTACAGAAACCGTACCAGATAAAGCGTTAGTTCAAGAGACAAATTTTGTCTAAAATTTTAAATTGAATTCAAAAATGTAATAATATACCTATTATATATATCTATTTAAAATAAGAGTTAATAAAAAAATTGAAAAAAAAACAAAAGAAATCCATTTTAGAGGTCAATAGAGTAGTCAAATTTTGAAAAAAATCCTTAGATCCGTTTTTGAAAAAATAGAAAAAACTGAAAAATCAAAACACCATACTTCGGGTTATGCGATTTTCTTCAAAAGCTTGCTGTCGCATCTAGATAGTACACAAAACTTATACAGGGTGTAGAAATGCTTTACGCACCATAGGGATTTCAATGGTAATTTTTTCATATGAAAATATTTGCTTCCCTAATTATTTTAGAGCAAACTTGTATGGAAGTTTTTTCTAGAGAAAAAAATTCTGTATCCATTTGTGCCAGCATTTGTCATTTTAAATTAGTGGTGCCTTGAAATTATTGAAGCATCTCAAAGTATCAACAAATGAGTTTGGTGTTTATTTGTTTGCATCTATCAAATGTAGCTGCAACCATGGCACTTATTGCATCTAATCTGCTTCCAGCATACCACCACTTCACAATTTGCACTGATTTTTGAAAGAATTATAATTCTAGTTTATTTCATTATTAGGTTTTCTGAAGTAAAATGTGAAAAATGGTGGCATAAATGGATGCAGAATTGTTTGGTCTACAAAAACCTATGTACAAGTTTGCTCTAAAATAATTAGGGAAACAAATATTGTCATACGAAAAAGTTACCATTGAAATCCCTATGGTTCGTAAAGCGTTTCTACACCCTGTATATGAAGTTTCAACGTCATACCTTTTTTCGTTTTTGAGATATTCTGTTCACAGGCACACAGACACACAAACAGACAGACCAATGAAGAAAAACATGTTTTTTGGGTTTAGGGGACTCTAAAACGTGAAGATCTGTTGAAAACTCAATTTCGAATTTTTGGGGTGAATCCAATACTTCCATTATCGTAAAAGAAAGTAAAAATTAAATATTGAAATGTTTAGTAAGACAATCAATTGCTGTTGGTTTTTTATTTTATGTTTTCCTAAACTTACCTATGATATATAACGATTATTTTGTTGAAATAATATGTATAATCTCCAATAAATAAAATAGTTTTAATAAAAAAGTATTCATTCAACAGGACAGTTGCTCGAATTACCATAGACGCAGCATTTGAAAATAAAGTAGTTTGCATGTTAGAGTAAGCAAGAAATCATTCTAAAATGCTTTCAATAAACTCGTGAAGGAAATCCAACTTGAATTTTATAACAGCCTATCATCCTAGACGTGCTACAAGGAATTGATATCTGAGTTTAGAAACAAAGTGTTCCAAACTTTGGACTTATTCAAGCTAGTGAAATGGAATTTTTAAGATTTGTATGAGAAAAGAGAAACTGGAAAGCGCACCTGCAGAAGGTCCTTGTACATAAAAAACAAAAGCATCACATTGAAGATATAGGATACTGCAGTGAAATAATCATAAGGGTGACTTTGAAACTGAATAACAAAAACTTTCATGTGATTAGCGTATACGCACCCGATATTGGAAAGCCGCGAAATGAAAGAGAAAAATTTTATGATGACTTGCAGAATAAGCTAGACAAAATAACATCAGAAAACATACTGATAATGGGTGATCTTAATGTCAGAATTGGACAAAAAGTTATACCAGAAGTAAAACAAAAATTTAATGAAGAAGTGGAGAACGACAATGGGCACCTAACATAATTTTGAGCCCAAAATACTTTACGAATAAATAATACATTTTTCGACCACGAATACAAATACACATACACTTGGGAAAATACAAGAGGCAACCAAGCTGTCCTGGATTGCATAATAACTAATAGATCCATACATCCAAAACACATACTAGACGTAAGAACTTTGAACTGTGCTAATACTGGAACCGATCACAAGCTGCTTCTTTGCAAACTACGAATGAATATGACTAAACAGAATAAGAGAGAAGAAGAATGCGATATCATAAAAAAATATAATATACATAGAGGGGCTAAGATATGAAACTAACCAAGTACTATACGAAAGTAGATTAAACTTCACTATTTCAGACAACAAAATTACAGACGATGACACAGTGGAACAAGCCTGAAATAAATTAAAAACAAACATACAAAAAGCAACTCTCGAAGCTTGCGGAACCAGAAAAACGAATAGAAGCAAAAGAAGCCCAAAACCAGAAATTAAACACTTAAGTGAAGAAAAGAAAAAAGCTTACTTAAAGTGCAAAAGTAGTCAAAAACAACCGACCTCAAAAATACAAAGAAATAAGGAACGTCCACAATTTAAGAACAACACGGATTAAAGAAGAGTTCTGGGAAAGTTTCACTAAGGGTATGGAATACGATTTGACAGGAACACAAACAAAAGTGTGGAAAATAATGAGAAACCAAAATACAGAAGTAAAAGAATTATCTCACAACAAAAAAATCGGTGCTCAGGAGTGGGTTGAATACTTTGAAAAACTCTATTTTTCAGAAGCAACACCTATAGAAATAGATCAACAAACAGCTGGAGAAATTCAAATAACAAAAGATGATGTAATAAATGCACTAAAATATCTCAAAAATAGGAAGGCTCCAGGACTAGATGAAATACACAATGAGCAACTAAAATATGGAGGAACAAATTTAATAAAAGAATTAAAATCACTCAGTCAACAAATTTTCGATTCACAAAACATGCCTAACGAATGGAAGTCCAGTATCGCAATACCTCTCTTTAGAAAGGGTGATAAAAAGTTACCAGAAAACTACCGTGGAATAACCGTCCTTAGTTCAGTTCTAAAACTAGTGACAAAGATTCTGCTGCACAAACTAAACCAACACGTGACTGTCAACGAGCACCAATTTGGGTTCCGTACCAACAGATCCACCACAGATGCCCTTGTATTAATTATTATTATTATAATCAAGATCCCTGTTACCAATTGGTGTAGGGAGTTACAATATTTTCTTAACTTAATCTTAATCTATAATCTAAATAAATTGAATTCTTATCTTACACTACTTGAGTTTCACTGTACACTATATACAAATTTTCGCCACTCTTTTCTCACTTGAGCTATTCCCTTTGCTTCCTGCCATGTTTTGCCCCTTGCCTCCAGTATCTTCCCCATCATCTTGTCCCACGTCTCCTGTGGCCTTCCTCTGCTTCGTCTCCCTGTGGTCTTAGCTTCCCATATTTGTTTTACCATTCTGCTTTCTTCCATTCTCTGGATGTGTCCCCACCAGCTGAGTTGTCGGTTTTCTATGAATACTGTCACTGGGGTTATTTCGAGCTCGTCTCTGATTTGTGTACTTCTTATCCTATCTTTGAGTGTTACACCTTTGACTCTTCTCAAGAATTTCATTTCTACTGCTTCCACTTTTCTCTTCATCCTTTTTGACATTACCCAGGATTCGGATCCGTATGTCAATATTGGCCTGAATACTGTTTTAAATACACTCAATTTTGTTCCTTGTGACACTTCCCTCTTGCTTATAAAGGACTTGTTCATCGCTTGGAATAGTTTGTTTGTTTTCTCTATTCTTTCTGTTATGTCTACTTCTTGTTTGCCTTGTTCATCTATTGTCACTCCCAGATAGTTGTATTTTTGTGTTTGTTCTATGCGTCTGCCATTTATGTTTATTTCTGTGCTGTGTCCTTCTTTGTTTACCACCAGTATTTTTGTTTTCTCCGTGTTTAATTCCATCTTGTTTTCTAGCAGTATCTTATTCCATACGATTAGGTTTCTCTGTAGGTTTTCTTCGCTTTCTGTTATAATTACCACGTCGTCTGCAAACGCGCACTCTGATATATATATTGGTTGTAAGTTTCGATATCCTATATGCATTCTCTTGGTTTCTAGTTGACATTTCCTTATTATTTCATCCATAAAGAGATTAAATAGAATTGGGCTCATCACCCCTCCCTGTCTCAGTCCTTTCCTCGTTATGAATTCCTTGGAGCTGTTGTTGTTGCTTATGACGTTATTTCTAGTGTTGTTATACAAGCTTTTAATCACTCTTCTCAGCTTTGGATTTACTCCCCTGTTCTTTAAGCTTTCCCATACTTTTCTTCTTGGAACTTTGTCGAAAGCCTTTTTTAGATCTAGAAATGCTAGGAATGTCTTCTTGTTGTATTGTAGTCTTTTGGCTATTATATCTTTGATGGTAAATATGTGGTCTTGTGTACTTCTTCCTATGCGGAAACCACTCTGCGCCTCATCCAGTGTCTGTTCTGTTATGCTTCTCAGTTTCGTTTCTATTATCCGCTCGTATACTTTGAGTGGGATACTTAATAATGTTATGCCCCTGTAGTTATCACACTGTTTGTTGTCACCTTTTTTGTGGATGGGTACTATTTGTCCTATTTCCCAGTCTTGCGGTATTTTTTCCTCATTCCATGCTTTGTTGTATATTTCCAATAGCCATTTCTTTCCTTCTTCACCCATTTCCTTGACCATTTCCGGTGTGACCTTATCGCAGCCCGGGGCTTTCCCGTTCTTCAACTTTTTTATGGCCTCTTCCATCTCTTCTCTAGTAATCTGCTTCTCGTCTTCTTGCTGCTCACCTCTGTTGTTTTGTTCTTCGTTTTCCGTATTTGTACTGTCTTCTTCCAGACCTGCTTCCAGCAGTTCTTCAAAGTACTCCTTCCATCTATCCATGGTTTCCGAATTGGTTTTAGTTATCTCTCCTTGTTTATTCTTTACTCTTGTTACTCTTTTTGCTTTTCCTTTTCTTAGTGTTTTTAGTACTTTGTAGAAAAGTTTTTGGTTTTGTCTGCTATCTTCCTCCATCTTCCTTCCGAATTCTTGCCATGCTTTCTCCTTTCCTTCCCTTACCATATTCTTCACTTTTATTCTTTGTTCTTTGTATCTGTTATATTTATTTTCTGTTCTGTTCGCCAAGTATTCTCTCCATGTTTTTTTCTTTAGTTGTATCTGTGTTTTTATTTCTTCGTTCCACCAGCTCGTTCTTTTGTGTTGTTCGTTTCTTTGTTTAATAGCTCCACATGTTTTTCTCGCTGCCTGTATAATTATTCCTTTGAGCTTCTGCCATGTTTGTTCCGCTGTCATATGTTTTATGTTTGTCGTTTCCTCTAATATTAATCTATTCACCAATTGGGCGTACTGACTTGCCACTTCTTTTTCTCTCAGTTTGTATGTTTTTAATGCTTCTTGGTTTTCGTTTCGTTCTTCTTGATCTTCTATGTTATCAGTCCTCGGTTTTTTGACTTTTGCCTCTACTAAGAAATGGTCGCTGTATATTTCTGCCCCTCTTTTAACTCTCACATCTTTAATAAGTTTCATGTTTTGCTTCTCTACTAGCACGTAGTCTATTATAGAATTTTCCCCTGTCGTTGGCGTTTGTCTGGTGTATTTGTGGATATCTCTGTGTTCGTAGAACGTATTTAACACTATAAGGTTGTATATTGTGCAGAAGTCTATTAGTCTTTCCCCGTTATTATTCCTTTTGTTTTCTCCGTGCTTGCCTATTACTTTCTCCGCCCCATTTTTCCTTTTCCCTACTCTTCCATTGAAATCTCCCGCTATATATAGTTCTCCTTTGCTGCTGTCTGTTGCCCTTCCCAAATCTTCCCAGAATTTATCCTTTGCTGCTTTTGTGTCGTCCTCATTGGGTCCGTAGACCCCTATTACCGTTATTTTCTCTTCTTTGCTAAGCGTAATATCTATCGTTAATATTCTTTCCGACCAGCCCCTCCAGTTATCGACTTTATTTACTAACTCTTTTTTGAGCATGCAACCTATTCCTGCTGCTGCTCTTTCGTTTTCTGGTACTCCGCTGTAGAATATCACATTCCCGTCCTGCAGGTCTATTTCCCCTTTCCCTTTTTTCTTGGTCTCTGGTAAGAGTAGTATGTCTAGTTTCGTCCGTTTGAATTCGCAGTTTATTTCTTGTTCCTTGCCTCTTAGACTTCTTGTATTCCATGTTCCTATTTTCCATATTTTGTTGTTCCGACATTTGTTTTTGTCTCTTTCCCCTTGCTTGTAATGTTTTAAATCCTGTCCATGTTCATTGCCAGTTCCGCCACCATCTTCTCCCAACACATCTTTTCTTAGTAGTTTTTTCGCGTCGTACGTGTTATTTTTCTTATCTGTTCTTCAAAGCTGTCGCTCTCCGGGGACCTGTCCGCTACTGTTCTTTTTTGTGCGTTGCTTCCACTGCTTGTCTCTTTTTCTGGTTCATCCTCTCTTTTTACATCACTTGTCTTATATGCTACGCCATTGACTATCAGTGTGTTGTATTTTATAAAGGCCTTGTGTCCCTTGCTACGCGCTTCCTTCATGTATGGTATCAGTGTTTTCCTGTCCTCTTGTACTTCCTTGCTGAAATCTTCGTCTATCCATATGTCTGTTCCTTTGAGTTTTCTAGCGTTTTGTAGCATTGCATACTTCGTAGCTTCTTTATTTAGTTTCACGAATATGGGTCTTATCTTGCCGTTTGTGAATCTCCCCATTCTTCTTATTTGGTCGATGTCTTCTTTCGTATCTATGTTCGCGCCAATTTTCTGCATTATTGTAGCTATTTTTTCCTTCGTCTCGTCATCATTTTCCTTTTCCTCGTCTATTACTCCTTTTATTATGACATTCTTCTTTCTAATCTCTCTTTCTAGCATGTCTATTCTTGCTTCTTGTTTTGCTACTATTTTTCTTAAAGAATCGTTTTCGCCTTTTATTTGTTTCATCTCTAACACTATCATATCTAGTTTCTCGTTCATATTTTTCATGTTCTCGTCTATTCGTTTGAGCATTCCCTCCAGTTTGTCGCTCATTTTTACTTGTACTTTTGATGTCCTCCGTTAGTGCCTCACTTTCGTATGGTATCGGCCTATGCGATTTTGTGCGCTTATACCACCCACTAGGCAGCTCTACGTACGATGTGTTGCCTATCCAGTTTGGCCGCGCAGCCCACCGTTGGAGGTCACTCTTCTTTATCTTTTATTTATATGTTATTGTTTAAATCAGTTAATATTTAGTCTAACCTGGCTATTCCGGTCCTGTTTTTATAGTACAACACTACCCTTGGTCTCTTCTTACTCTTGTTCTCGTTATTCGTGGTTTAAATTCACTCGAAAGGACCCGATTTGGATTTATTTTCGGAGCAAATTATCACCACATTTACCACGTAAACAATCTAGGGCTTCGATGCCCTTGTATTAATGAAGGTTTTAATTAGTATGTAAATAATTAAATAGGGCAAATCACCACAATTCTCAGAGTATTTTTATTGTGCAAACTTTGCCTGTCAGTATTTTAGGCTAATCAAAAATGAAATGTACCTGTTACTTTTCAAATGAAATGGTTAATTGTCCCTTTCTATATTTTATCGAATTACAATAATATTCTGGGCTAGCTCCGACAACACACAAAACTAATCTCTCAGGTTCGGTTCAAAACTGAGTTTTATTTGAACTTATTGTCGTATAGAAAGTAGTCAGAGTAGGTCACATGCGCAATTCTAGTACAGCTGTGCTACCGAATTCGATTTCTCATAATCTCACAAATTGACATTTGAACACAGAAACTCGTTGGTGCAAACTGCGTTTATTTGAATATTTAGAAAGTGAAATTCAGCAAGGAACCATCAGGTAAATTAAATTGAAAATCCCGCCTGGCAACAAATAACTTGCTTTTTTTAGCGGTGACGTAAAACGACGCTCGATGCTCTCTTGTCCTGCTTCCTGTGTGGGCATCAAATTCTAGCAAAACCGCAGATTCTCCTGACGCCGTGCAAATAATTAAGACTGAGGCGTATCTGAACGCCTGGAAATACAATGGACCTCTTCCTCAAGGTGTATTCTTCAAGTTTACTAGTTTTCTCGGCTCCCAAACATTCAAAAACATGCCACCCCTACCTTTTGGAATTCTAGCCGATCTGTGCTAGGAGATGGTTCAAGGTGACGCCGACGGCTTTATGCTCTTGAAGTCGCTTCCCTGGCTCCAAATGTTATACCGGGATGCTCGTACACACCTCCTTGTCCTGTTGGATTGAAAACTCCTGGCTTCGGCAGCTAAAGTGGCACGGTATCGAAGGTCGAAATTCTCAGGTGTCGTAGCCGCAACTCACAACCGAAGCTGGTTTGGAAAATTTATAATTTTGTTGTCGCAGAAACTGCTGCAAACACTTTCACTGATGCCTAGTCACTAGTAAACATAAATGGTATACTTTTTCAACTTGAGAAATAATTTTTATTGTGTTAAAACATAAATTTATTGGAGCACAATTTTACCCCAAACTAGTCAATTTACAGCAATTGTTCTTCTTTTTTGGCAAAACAGCATCGCGTTGATTGGTAACCGCGATATGATATTGTTTATAGGAAATTAGTTTTAGTTACAATTTTTACATTAAGGAATAACATTTGACATGATTCTTAAATTTAAAAATTGTCTTTATTTCTTATATCTAAAAATTGTTCTTTCTCGTCACACTTAAATCGTTTTAATAATCACTGCTCTGCTTTGAAACACTTAGATTTTTTTTAAATGCACTGGCACTTGAATAAAATTTTATAAATGTCACTGGATTTTCTCCAATTCAGTTGCCCTCGTTCTCTTTTGCTTTTTGGAAATTGTATTTTCTCTTGCTTCGATTTCATCTACCTTTCAGCTTGCTTGCTTTTCACTGGCCTGTACTTTTATTAATAACGCTCATACAGTATGCACATAACCAACCTTTTGTGTTATTTAATTTTTTTTGGTATGGCTTTAAAAATGCTCAATTCAAATTCAATCCCTCTGAAATCTGCTTTGCTTATGCTTGCCTTTATTCCTCTAATTATACTTCTTGCATCTCATTACCAATGCATTTAATAACTTCAACTAGTTTAGATTGCAATTAAACAAAATATGTTAACTCTGTGCTTTAATTGACTTTGTTCAATATTTCTCACTGCATACAGAGCTAAATTGTGAGCTTAAAACCATCTCAATATACAACTACTTATATGATACATAATATTAAAACTTAAATATAAAGAGTGGTTGATGTGCTACGGGGAACAACAAAACAATTATAGGAACAAAACAAAATATATGCAACTTACCAATAAATTAATCGTTCTGCGGCTCTGTTGATCGTTAGTGCCTCGGCTGGTGTGATTGATGTGTGACCGATAACTCAATTGATGACCACTACAATAACAAAAAGTAGGTGCTACAAAGATATGAGGTTCTTGCATGCGTTGTCGGTTTCACGAACTGGTGTTTGGTCTTGACTGCGCGATAGTTTGATGCGGCGGTTAAAGCGCGAGGAAAGAGGAATAGCGGAGGTATTTGGGGTTGACAAGCATTCGTACAAAGATTGAAAGTGCGCCTTTTATTGTTCTCTGGTTATTTTAGTTGATTCCAGCAACCAACCCAGTCATCTCGAACAGTCCAGAACAATAATTGCATAGTTTATCCAATCCAAATACAGATGTAGATCCCCTCTCATATTGGAATAAAAGGAAATGAAATAGCCGACCGAGCAGCAAAATCGGCCATAAGCAAAGACGAGATAGAAGAAGTAGATCAATTCTATGAAGATGTTAATTATACCTTAAAGAAAGAAATAGTGCAAAAACGGCAAAAGGAATTTGAGAACACCAATAACAACAAACTTCGGGCAGTAAAACCTACCACAAAATCATTGATTTCTTCTACAACTCGTCAACAAGTCTGGTTGACCAGATTGAGAATACCCTACTCGACTAACGCATGATTATTTATTCCAGGGAGAGGGCCCACCGATCTGTAATGTTTGCAATGCACGAATAATAGTGAACCACTTTATTATAGACTGTGAAAATTTTGAGGAAGAAAGAACAGCTAATATTTCAGGAAAACATTAGAAGAAGTGCTAAGCAATGACAGAACTAGCACAGTGAAATTAATGAATTATTTAAAACACAGTGGATCACCAAATAATTCATAACATAGATTCCGGGGTTAATAGCGACAGTAGTTGATGCCCTATAAATACTTGCAGTAATAATAATAATTTAAATCTGGTTTATTGTTTCGAATCATTTCAATTTTTCTCTGTCTTTCGTATGAATCGGTTCTTAGAGATGTGTAACTCTCCCAATGCTCATCTTCAATTTTGTTTCATTGCGCTGTCTTACATACCTTATATAATTTTCCTGCCTTCTGATTTTGTTGATATCATTGGTAAGCGTAATTATGTTTGCAGAGTTATTTAAGTTTTTTCAAATAATTCCGGAAGTCAACCCAAAAGGTTGTGTAGTGGCAAAAAACACCGGTGATGATGGTTGTAGTTATTTCCAATAAGCGACGCCGACGGTTTCGCAATATATCGAAATTCCGGACTAGTTAATAAATAAGTGGATTCGATTAAAGAGCCACAAAGAAATTAGAGGAAACGTTTAAGCAGGAGCGGATAGCTGACGTAAAATCTAATAAATTACCGTTGAAACGTAGAAAAGGCACAAAAACTTTATAACATTAATCTTTGGGCCGGCTATTGAGGCCTTAAACACTTTATTTTATAGGAGGCCGTTCCCTAGACGCACCACGATTTAGTAGTTAGCGCTGGTTAAATAATGTAGTGCGGGCATTGTGAGGCTATGCTGGTCATCCTGTGGAATCCTGAGGGATTTGTGGATTAAGTTGGCAGCCATTACTTTTGGACTAGGGAATATCGATGCTCGCCGGACACTGCGGTCACGCTTGCTGCGGGTTGCTGGTCCTGCTCAAAGAAAAATTACGGCCGCTTAAAGGGTGAGCTGGCTGAGGTAAATACCCATTTATTACCCTCGCCTTTTAAGGCGGTTTGTTTCTTTTAATTCGCAGAGATAAATGCTTGCGAATAGAAATCCTTACTCCGTACTATTTTATCCTTATGGAAACAAACGGTGGCTAATCTATAGTCATCCTTCTATTTATTTGCTTTTGACCAAGAAAAAATAACTAAGACACCAAATATATCTAGGAGTTTTATTTTAAGCCACATAGCGAGTATATGTTAATTTTATTATTTAAACATTACATTGGCATATGCTAGAATTACCATGGTAGAGAATGAGGAAAGATGTATTAAAATCGACGAAATCAGTTACTAAACATGTTAATTGTTATTATCATTATTCTTTTCTGGTTGGCTTTTGTACTCCTTAAACTGCGACCTACTAAATCTATCGTGCTTTCTAGTATTTTCCGATCTGAAAGATGTATTCTGGTTCCACAAAGAAGTCCAAAATTATGTCTAAGGAGCTAAGGAGGTGATAATTAGCTTTTTGGGTTCGATTATTGTGTCCCCAAAGTTTTTTGTCGAAAAGATCTGCATTGGCAGTGTATTGGAATCCTGTCTTTCTTTTTATTACCAGTGCTATTTTTTTTAATCTTTGTGTGCCAGTTCAGCATAGACTGCTATTAATGGCAGAGTTAATTAATACGTTTATTCACACTATCATCACTACGCACTAGTCATTGATTTGAGAACTGATGGGTATAGTGCATAAGTTATCGTCACGTAACATCAGTTGACTCGCACTATCATTAGGTAATGTTTTCATTCACTGTCACTATTTAAGAGGTCAATTGGCAGTTTACGTTTTAATCTAATGTGCACTGATTTTCGCACCTCCGCAAAGGTTAATATTATCATAGAATTTTTTAGTTGTTTGGGTGATGAACTGTTGTATTGTGGGAATGCCAGTCTCTGCGTGTAACTGAGTGTTTCTAATAAACCATTCTGCATTGGTAAGTATGCGCAGAACTTTATTCTGTAGAACCTGAACTTTATGAAGATTTGTTTTGGATGTTGCGGACCATACACTGCATCCGTAAGTGAAAATTGGTTTTATTAAAGATGTATACATTAAAGTCCCACATTCAATTCTGAGAAGAGACTTTTTATTGATAATCGGGTATAACATACTTAATCTGACGTATGATTCCGATAACTTTTTATTGATGTGTATACTCCAGTTCAGTTTTCTATCTAGATGAATACCAAGATAGCGAACGGCACTATCCTTTGGGTTCCATTGAATGGAAGTGTTGTTAATAAAAAAATTTGGGGGATCTGGAGGTCTGCGCAGAGTAAAGATCTTTGCTTCACATTTATCTGCGTTTATAGAGATCCTCCATTTGTTATACCACATATTTAGCTGATTTAGAGCTTCTTGAAGGTTGATGGATGCATTATTAATGTTCTGATCTTGGGTTATGATCGCAGTGTCATCAGCATACATGGCAAGACTTGAACGATGAAGAGTAGGTATGTCTGACATGTATAAATTAATTAACGTGGGACCCAGGATTGATCCCTGAGGAACACCAGCCAGAATTGGAAGGATGGAAGAAGTGGAAGAGTTAACTCGAACTTGGAAGGTCCTGTCCGACAGAAATGAAGTTATTATCCGCAATAAGTATGAAGGAATGTTTGTCGCTATCATTTTGTGAGTAAGCCCGTCAATCCAGATCCGGTCGAAAGCCTGCGCTACGTCAACAAATGCAATGAGCGTGTACATTTTGTTTTCAAAGCCGTTTTCAATAATTTCTGTTAGTCTCAGGATCTGATGAATTGCTGAATGAGAATTTTTGAATCCAATCTGTAGTTTTGGAATAATACTATTAGTCTCCAGGTATTCATTTAGCCGAGTGTGTATCGCTCGCTCTATAAGCTTAGATAATGTGGATAGCAAGCTAATTGGCCGATAATTCACTAGGTTATTATGTGATTTTCCCGGTTTGGATATCATCGTTATTATTGCTGGTTTCCAACCAATGGGGAAATATCCAGTTCTCATGCAGACGTTGAATACTGCTGTAATATAGCATATGCATTTATCTGGTAAATTTTTTAGAACTATGTTTGGTATAAGATCAATTCCTGGCGCTTTCTTGGGTTTGAGTTTCTTGATATACGACTTAAGTTCTGATGGAGACACGGGATCAGTAAGTGGTATCTCGGCAGGCATGCGACAGTTTAGTTCTGTCTCCTTGGCAGGATTAGCATCAATCGGGTTAGGCGGAGCAGTAAATGTTTTTTCCAATTGATCAGCAAATACCTCACATTTGTCTTTATCTTCAGCATAAGTGTGACCTCCACATCGGAGTAGCGGGATGATTACTGGCTCTTTTAGGATCTTTTTTGTAGCTCTCCACATGTTGGGGTCGCCCGGTCCAAGAGATTCTATGTGGTTTTGGTAGCAGGAAATTCGATATTGATCCAATTCAGTCCTAACTAGTAGGATAAGTCTGTTTAAATGAGTCTTGACTGCGGGATTGCGGGTACTTTGCCATAGCTTGCGTACTGAATGTTTCTCTTTTATTAACTGTTGTATGTATGTAGGCGGGGATTGATCTATATAACGTCGATGTGTTTGAGTGTTTTTAGTGGTTTGTTGTATTGCAGTTGTTACTGTTTTTTGAGCAGCTCCACTGCATTGTCTATTTCGTTCTGAAGTCTAAGGTTTGTAGGACACTTTATTGAATCGTTTATAATATTTTGGAACTTTACCCAGTCAACAGGTTCATTAATTAATTTAGGAAGTTGCGGATAGTACAATTCTGTGAGCACTGTTTGAGTTATCGGTAGGGTTAAATTTTTGTGCAGTACAATATCTAGGATATCTGGTTGCTGGTTATATTGATAAGGGAAATAGGTATATTCAAAAGGTGCTGCAACGAGTATTGCTAGTTGAGAGGAATAATCATTAAGTTTTTTTCAGTTGGGGTTAGTAACTCTGCATCCCCAGTTTGTGGGTTTGGAGTTTAGATCTCCAGCTAAAAGCGTGGGATGATGGCTGTCGAAAATTTGTTTGAGTTCGTTAAGGTTGAGCTGACTGTTGGGTGGTTTATATTCTGAAACTATTCTAAGTATAGAATTGTTATTAAGGGTTAGAGTAATGGCGGCAGCTTCCAAGTGGTGCACATCTTTGAATTCAATTGGTGAAGCAGCTAGTTTTTTCATAATTATTATTGCACTGCCTCCCCAGCCTACCTCTGTGACTCGATCTGTCCGATAAATGAGATAACCCGGTATTGTAAATTTTTCATGTAGTACAAGGTGGGTTTCTGTAATGCATGTAATATCAACCCTATGTCAAGATAGGAATGAGATTAATACCGATCGTTGTCTTTTGATGCCGTTGGCGTTCCAATTCAGTAGGGTTAACTTATCTATAGGGAACTGATTATTTGCTGCCATTTAGAAACAACATTGGAATTAGAGATATAATAAAAGTTTTAATTTGTTCAAGATAAGGGGTGATTAGTTCAATAATAGATTGAAGAATATTGGAATTTGAGTTTGTTGACTGTTGATTGTTTTGGGTTGGAGCATTGGTTTTGGGAGTATGGGGTTGGATTTTACGATTGATGCGTATGTTGTATTTGATGTGATTCTTCCAGATATAGTCGCGTTTGGATTTGTAGGTCTTACTACCGGAAAGGATTTGATGTTTAGGACAGCCTCTATAATTAGCTGTGTGGCTTCTTCCACAGTTAACACATTTAGGGAGGGCAGAATCCTTGGTTTGTTTGCACTGTGAGTAGTGGTGGTTTTCAGTGCATTTCACGTAGCGTGGAGATAAGTGGCAATAATTTTTGGTATGCCCTATTAGCTGACAATTTGTGCACTGTGGGATATCACTATTCTTGCGACGGGGTTCTACGACTACTACACAATGTAGCATTCTGTTTCGGGTACTTTAAGTTTATTAGTTCAGCTTTTACCTCTTCTTCGGTTACTGAGATGGGGACGTTACGTATGATAGCAGAAATATTGGTGGTTTCGGGGTTGCAGTATGTGTAGTATTTGACTTGGTGTTCATCGTAAAACTTTGTAAGCTTTCTATAATCATCTATACAATTCAAAGTAATTTTTAGCTCCTTACCTTTGTAGTTTGTGCTGAAGTCTTCTGTAATTGTGGATTTGATATCCGCGATGTTTTGGTAGTTAGCAACGTTAGGAATAAATATCGGAGGGATTTTAGGTTTTTCTGATGTATTTACTGTGGTACTAGTTTGTGGGTAGTTATTTCTTCGCTAGTGAGTAAAGAGTAGAATTTGTAATGAGAAACTAAAGCGTCAGAGTTGAATAAATACCGTTTGCTGAAATCACTATCTTCCGGTGAGATTAAAGGTCATTTAAGTTTTTTTGTTTCATTATCTGTTTTGTTTTGATCTTCAGTGCTATTGTGTACATGTGTTTACTCATATAATATTATCTAATATTCTTGTTATATATTTTATTAATTTTCTTATATATTTCAAGAATATTTATATAGTTTTCTTGAAAAGTTCTTCGTTACGATGTCTATAGCAAAGTTTGTGATGGTTTTTCAAATAAAAAGCAGCCGGGTACGACCTAATTACTAGTGTGCTACTTAAACATTACACTCCCAAAATTTTAACTTTCTTAGCTACTAGTTTTAACATATGTCTAAGTATTGGATATTTTGCTGAAGCCTTGGAATACGAAGAAGTTATAATAATTCTAGAAACAGGAAAAGATAGAACAAATCCCTGCAGTTACTGGTCAATAAGCCTATTATGCACTATATCTAAAATTTCTCATTTATTAATGAAAATAATATTCTACCGCCATTTCAATTTGGATTCCAAACAACCCATTCGACTACTCCCCAGTTGCTAAGAATTTCCGAAAAAATTATACATGGATTTGAAACAAAACAACATACGATCTTAGTCTTTTTAGACATGGCACAGGCATTTGATAGTCTGGCACAAACTATGTTTGAAGAAAATGCTGACTTTAAACATACCTCCGTTCTTAATTAAGGTACTATCTTCATTTATTACCGAGCGAACATTTTCAGTTAACATCAACAGTACTAAATCAGTCCATACATGCATGCTTCAGAGATTCCACAAGGGTCGGTTTTAGGACCAGTTTAAGTTAATTTATTTATGTATGATATACCATCCCCAAATGACAGCAGCTAGCAATGCACGCAGATGGCACCACCGTAGTCACACAGCATGAAAACATCCATACATATACTTATAATCTACAAAACTATAGCGACCGCTATCCCTCTGGTTTGCAGACTGCAACATTGCTCTGAATTCCGCAAAGTATGTTACTGAATGTACAGTCGTGTGCAAATAAATCTGGAACAGTGTTTTTTTCACATGCAGATTCAGTTAAGAATTGAAGAATATCTCCATGGATTTCTTGCTATCAGAAAGAGTTACATTAAACTTTAACAGGTACTGAAACCCGTAACTCTCTCTAATAAGAGGAAATCCATGGAAATATTCCTCAAATTCTTAACTGAATTTGCACGTGAAAAAAACACTGTCCCAGATTTATTTGCACACGACTGTACGTCACTGAATGGACACCGTATGCAATATAAAGCAGCAGATCAAGCAGTGAAGTATCTCGGGGTGCACCTGGATGGCCTACTCACATGGGGAATTCACATAAATAAAAAATAGAAAAATAGTTTACCCTTTAATAAACAGGAAATCCAATTTGAAAATTAAATGTGCGAAGATATTGTGCCTTGGAATAATAAGACTTGTAATAATGTCCGCCAGCGTAGTTTGGGGCTCCACAAACAAAACTCATAGCAGAAAAATAGAAATAGGTATGTACTCCAAATTAAAATATTACGCATAGCAACAAATGCAAAGTGGTTTGTATGAAATGAACGTTTCCACAGAGAATTGCAAATTCTAAAAATAGAAGACATATTTTTCCACTATCTTCTTTGCAATTGATCCTTACACTGTCAGATTTGAGGGATGTGGCAAACATTTACAAACATTGTTACGGTTTCCATGACAATGTACTTACTTTCGTAGAGAAGTATAGCTATTTAAGTAACAAGGAACGTAAGGAGCTATTAAAATTTGAGGTAGGCAAGTACAAGCCAAGGCGAAGTCGCGGCTTGTTACCTGCCGAAATGTTCCTAGATTTTTGAAAAAATTGTTTGGTTTGTCACCCGTCACCAGGATTAATTTTCGTAAGTCGTGTTACCTGTGAGTGTCACATGTCACATAAACACTTGCAATTATAAACAAAACGTCTAAGTCTGCATCTTGCGTTGTTAATTTTATTATCCTAGGAAATTAACAATAATATTAAGTTCCGTTGTCAAAGGAAAGCAGCAAACAAATATAATCACCGACGTACACGTTTTCTTACTAAGGCTGTATCACTGACTTAAATTGTCAGCTGCCGGAAAAATTATTAACATTCCGCATTTATTATAATTGACAAGATGCCATATCTGCCATTTGGTTAATACGAAGAAAACTGTTATTGCTCGTACTATTATCCATTTTTAATCAGAATATAATCACAATGCTCACAAAATAGCACTCGCCATCGTATTCACGCATTTTTTTCCAAGAATTTTTCGCAGTGCATTTATAACTGTCAAATAGAACGTCATAGCGCTATAAGGCTACTATAATTTAGAAAATGTAATAATCGTATTCTAGGTATTACCATTTACTTTACATAAGGAAGTATTGGTAGTGAAAAAAATCATGTACTTTACACAGGATGTAGGAAGATTTACATACTATTTAAAAATATGTAACAATGCCCAGCAATCGAGTACTACTACATCGGAACCAAGTCAATCACCACCAGGCTTACCTCAAGACTACCCTAAGACGTGCGGCTATTATCAAGTGATTCAGAATAGCAATATTATTTTAATATTTATTATTTATCGTATTACCATTCAAGTTTTATATTATTATAATTGTAAATTAAGTACCATCCATACTGTGTAGAGCCGCTATGTGCTCAACCAGTAATCTATAAATTTAAAAAAATTTAAAGTTTTTGATGTTTTTCTAGTAACCAGTTTCTAGTTCAAGTAGGTTCCAGTTCTATCGGATGTTTTAAATTTCCCGCCTTTATTAACTCATGAGCATTTTCATTAGGTTTTACCCCTAGTGCTATGGTACCCATACTGGACGTAGTCTATTATATTCCACATGTTGGACCAGTCCTGACTTCCATTGGTTTGATAATACAACTTCTGCAGTTTGAATGTCTAAGGTGTATGGTTATGAATGGAAAGGTCCTATATACGCACACATCTATTCAATTTTCGGTTCTGGATGTATCTCTGTATTAGATTTATTCTTTCTGTTTGGTTAGAGTTTTTAAAACTGTCTTTAATTTGTCAGAACGCATTTGTAGAAAGAAAATTTCATGTATATGACTGAATATTGTTCTATGATATCTTAAGTGTCGCATAGTTAAGATAATCTGCCTTTTCAGCCCATTTAGCTACCAGTCCGTCTTCTGCCTCTACCCGTGAGTGAAATGGAGAAAGATCTAGTAGGATTCCTAATGCGTCCTTCTGCCGGGGTAGTTGACATTACCCCCATTATTCCAACAAGCCATTGTGCATATTTTGTTTAGCCGGTTTTTATTTTCTATGATTTTGTAGAACCACTACAAGCAAACATATAGAAAATTAATTTCCCTCATAGGCATAAAAAGAATTGTTGTACTAAGGACAAACCTATTTATCTTCGAAAAGCATGTTAAAAAGGAGATATTTTGGCATTATAAATTAGCGTTTTTACATTTGTTTATCGTTGTAAATGTTGGTTTATCAAATGTTTATTAAACCAATTTTAATGCTTGTGATATCGTTGAAAAGAGTAATTAATTTTAGTTGGTCACTGATGGGGATGGTCACGCTGGATTACGGTGGGTCTCGTCATGAACGTGAGTAAAATTTTAAAATAAGGCCGTGAACGTGAGTGAAAATTTCTAAGACATGATGCACGTTTCACGTTAATTTCACATTAAATATTATATATCCATGTGGAAAATCTTATGCTGGAGGTCATTGTACTTCTATGTGGCAGCCTACAGCGACGAAGCTTCGCACCTGTATTGCGTTGTGAATTTTGTGTCTACAGTCAATCGCGTGTCTGCGTCTATAAGCGACCAAGTAGAACTTACTTTTAGTTCCTCAAACGTAAAAATTCTTTTACACCTAGAAACTAAAAGTGTTGCCGAGCAACATATACCTTCTTGTACTCGTATCAGTAAAAGAAACGTCTATTCCAATGATAGCCGTTGGTATTAAAAGTAATCTCTTTGAAGACGGTTGCAAGAAATGTTTTTGCGAGAAATCAGTATTTATCCCTTGTTGTCAGCTATTGTAGTCAATTTTTATTTATTTCTTTTCATGTCTACTATTCTGATTGCAACATACCACGTAAATTATTTCACGTGCAGAACATATTCTATTTTAGAGTTTTTAGTTTAGCCATGAAACAAATATAGATCACGTTAACAACTCCTTTCAACACTAATACACTTATTTCATCTTTTTTTCCAGTTGTCCCACACCCTCAGAAAAAAATTCCTTCGGTAATAGTGCAAAATATTCTTCAACCGCCTCTTTGAGTTCTTCATCAGAGGCAAAACGTTTCCCCCTAGGATGCTTTTAAAATTTTTGAATAAAAAGAAGTCTGACGGAGTTAGGTTGGGACTATAAGGTAGATGCCTTTACTCTATAAACAAACCCATAGTAATTGATTATCTGCTAAACGTTGTTTGCCTTGTGAACGCAGACCAGTTTTTACATTTTTACTTGTGTTTCCGTAGGCATCTGTATTTATGGTCGACTCCCTCGGTACGTATTCAGTGTGCAAGACTCCTTTAGCATCCCAGAAAACCATTGCCATCAGTTTTTTCCCAGAAAATTGTGTTTTGGTTTTTTTTTTTTTTTGGTGGTGGAGAGCCCTTATGAACCCACTGTATGAATTCTGGTTTAAGTAGGAGGGTCCCAGTGATTAACCCAAGTCTCATCCCCGGTGATAATACTTCGATAAAAAATATGTTTGTCCCTCTCCTACTCTGACATATTTTCTTGAGACACTTCTTTGCTGTACAGGTTTTGTTCATGTGTAAGCAATCTGGGAATTCACCATGAAGACACATATTCTTCATGCCGAAGTCGTCATCCAACATTTTCAGGACATACGGGATATATTTCGGATATACGGTCTTCATTGGCTTTTCGACCTTTCGCACAACGTCTTCAGTTAGAGCTTCCACGGGTCGTGCGGACTTTGAGTCATCTGCCCCATGGAAAGAGTTTAGACCAAAATTCTTTCATGAATTGCTTTTGGATCATTGCCTTTTTTGGCAGGAATTTTATTACGCTGCTATGTTCAACATTAATTTCACTCATTTTATCGACAAATAGACCGTCTCAAATCTCTATAAACGGCACAAACTAAACACAACTCAGCACGTGTACTCCTAAAAGTGACAGACATGTTTTAATAATTTGTTTCACTTTGTCACTTTTTTTATTCATGGCTAGGTAGATAACATAATAATATGCCTCGTAACATTAAAATGGGATAACTTAAACGTGATGTCGAAAGTGAATTTTAAACTTAAAAAAATTGACAGTTCTACGATTAGGTTTGATTGTCTTCAATAGCTCCCGCGATCAAATTAATTTTTTTTGTATCACTCTGTACCATAACAGTACATTTAGAAGCACCATCTGACCCTACATTAATACAACGCAGAGGGCGGCAAGGCGACAGGATATCGCCAAAACTATTCCTACCAGATATGGCTGATGCATTTAAAAAAACCTAGAAAATACAGGTATTATTATATGAAGTTCAGAAATTCAATTACCTGTTTTTTGCAGAAAATGTAGTATTTACACAGAGAGCTCCGAATCAGAAGTAAGAAGACGTATTGCAATAACACGAACCGAACAGCCATGACAAACTTAAGAAAAATATGGATAGAAAGACAAATAACTAAAAACACAAAAATGGGTCTGGTCAGAGCTTTAGTTTTTTCTATATTTTCGTACGCATCTGAGAATTTGCGGAGAATGCTACGCATCCCATGGATAGCCCGAAGAACAAACGAGTCAATTCTCAACGAGCTTAATATCAGTGACGTCTGCCCACCATCTGTAGAAGACAAACTCTTCAGTATTTCGGCCATATCACCCGACGTGATAATGATAACTTAGAAAAATTAATCGTGCAAGATAATGTTGAGGGCAGAAGATGAACAGATAGATCACCAGCACGATGGTTAAACCAAATAAAGAAGATCACCAGAGGTCTATTACAATCGAGTCTTCGCTATGCGAAAGATCGACAACAATGGAAAAATATAATCCACAAATTAATGTACTACATAACCATATTGTCACGATTCTTCACACATGAAGATACGACGCAGGAGGAGTAGTCTTTAGATCCGAAACATTTCGCCATTTAGAATCCAGTCAAATAGGTTTAAATAAAAACCTTACTGAAACAAAACAGGCGACAAATATACAAGGCGAACGGAATATTACGGTTAAACGAACAACAAATAGACAAAATGAAGCAGAAACGCATACATCCACATTTGAAGAAATATTCGATCAATGTATTCTTCCTCTAATATCTCACTGTGCAGACTTGGCTACTAAGAAATCGCAGTGGGCTATACAAAAATTTATGTAGTATACATTACACAAAAAAATAAAGAACGATGTGTGTGTTAGACAAATAAGTAAAGTTTTTTATATAGCTGAATACGTTGCGCGAATGAAAGATGGGACACGATAACGCAATACTGGAGACCGTAGATGATCATAGAAGGAAATGAATGCTGCAGATGCGCTGGGATGATCATATAAAATGTTAACTGTCTTATAAATAGAGAACAGTGGAAACAAATGGAGGAAAATAATAACTAGAGAAAGATATTTATAAATAAAATAAAATACAGCTTATAAAAACATTATCATAAGATGTCTATATTAGAAACATCAATTATAAATAAATTAAAACGCAAGCTAATTTTTTAAGATCTATTACTGTTACTAAAGCACTCTTCGTCCTAAAGCTCTCGGATTGTTACTTTTGATTATAGTACTTAGCTACTAGTGGTAGCGAATTTTCCGTAATTTTTCTATGACGTTTTATCGTACTATTTTTATTACATTACCTATTAACAATAAAACATTATTTGTCACAATCTATCATCATAACATAGTCGATTTTTAAAATTGAATTATCAAAGGTAATACCACAAAAGGTGAAAATTGTTTGAGAATTTTTTTTGTTCACATGCAAATTATTGTGTTTAAATTTCGCGAAACCAAAACTGCGTTAAAAATTCCGCGAGACCGCAGGTCGAGTGAAATTTGAGCAGTTTCTGTTGAGAGAAATTTGTAATAATTAGCATGTTAACGAAAAAAATTCTCACATATAATATCATAAGAGCATTAATTCTTTCCGGAAATTTTTTGAGTGCGTTCCAACAACGTCGTATTAATTTGCCCGAGCGGGACGCGAGGACAAATTAGGACGTTGTTGGAATGCACGAAAAATAATTTCCGGATATGAATTAATGCTCGAATGCAGATTCGGTAAGAAAATCGTAACGATACAAACCCTAAAAAGAAGTAATGTCTACCTACAAAAAATTTCCAAGAAATTTTTGTTGTTGTCTTGGTTACGACTCGTGAACTAATTTTTCTATTGGTCATTAATGAGTGTCGTACGATTTTCTTAAAAATTCTTACCTTGAGTGGTATTTGGAAAGATTATTCAATAATATGGGTATATGACTTTTACTGTGTTTGACAGTACACATTTTTAACGTTTTCCACTATTAATTCAATACTGGAGCTTCCATCACGATTATTATGAGTTTTTAGAACGAGGCCGATTTGAAAACTTCACTTTGACGTTTTAGCGAATTTTCAGTCAAAGGCTACTCACTAAATTGAAATCATTGAAATCAATTGGGCTCACGTGAAAACACTGCGACATTAGGTGTTTTCAAATACAGTCAATTTTGATTGGCCGTTTCTGACAAATTGAAAAATTTTCATTGGTTCGTTTATTATAGTGTTGAATAATCGGTAAAAGTAAACTGACATGCTAAATTGAAAATATTATGTTATTAGAATTCTATGCAGCCAATAAAGCTACGTGAAACTTACTTTCTCTAAGTTGCTTGAATAATATTTGACAAAAAATAACCTTTTCTATGGAATAACAAAGCAAATACATATAATCAGGGCATTAAGTTTAAAGCAATCAGTAAATTATAAATCCCAAGGCAATTTTGCGCTATCGCCGATTTCCTGGTTTTCCTAGTTCCTGGCGGATAAATCTGTAATAGACCGTGACTATCACTTTATTATGGTGGCTACCACAAGACTAAGCTTTGCAGCTATCATTTTCATCACCCTTAACCCTGTCATATAAGTTTCCGTTATCTTCCTCATCCTTACACCCTCTCCTTGGGGTTTCCTCCCGCCGCCACTCGAACAAACCGTCGTCTGAATGTTCTCTACCACCGTGAACGATCTATACACAATACCACTCGAGGGGTGTCTTTGTTTGACTAAATGTTACAATTTAGAAGTTGCCAAGTTGTTTGCTGGGTGAGGTTTCTATTATTGCCTTTATTAAATTGAAGTTGCCATTTGCGCCTGCTTTGTCTGAGAAGTCTTATAAACTATTGAATAATAACGTTTTCATTGTGCGAATTTGTTCGCTTATTACGTCATCCGTGCAAATAACGTAAATTGGCTGAATAGATGCGAGGGGATTCATATTTGTGGTTTAATATAAAAAAATACTCCTCGTGTCACGGTTTAACTGTTGCTTTATAAGCAAATAAATTCAATAAAGTTTTCATGTTTTATTTCTATTTGATTTTCAGAAACATCCAGCTAATATAGGCAAACAATAAGAATAACTAAATGTAAATCGAAGATTTAAAAGAGACTACATTTTGAATATCATGCAAAACTATTCGTTTAAATAAAGTGATAGCTTCTGGGTTCTATATTTTTTTAAATGATCAAGTTAGAAGTTAATTTCAGCCTAGTAGCACTTTCATAAGTTATTAATATTCTTATTGCAACAGATTTACAGTGCAACAATTACATGGAATTAAAAAGATTGCCAACAGATAGACAAAGATGTAAATGCACAGGGTGTCTCATTTGTAATGGGCGTAAATAGAAATTCTTCCTATTATTAAAGCTAAAGGAAAATTGTTTGTACTAAAGAAGAAAAATTACCATAATTTCTATATTACTACAGCTGACTTTGATAAAATATGGAAACTTGAAAAGGTAAAATCTACAGCCAACTACAATTTGCATTAAAATAAGTTATTATTGCCTCCGTTGCACTTCCCGCGAGGTATGAATGGTCCTCGACACCGAAAGGTAAAAGAGGCTATAGATTATGAATGAATTAATTACGACTGGATTATGTTAATCTACGTAAAAAGTGAGTTAAGTATCTATGGTATCTCGAAAAACAAAATTAACTCTGATGTCGAATAGAAGTGTGGAATTTTTCATTTTTCTACTGTAGCTCGGAAACCAAAAGAGATATTCAATATATTCTGTTTTCATAATTGTGTTGCTCTCGAAAAGTTTGCTACATAATGTGTCAATCATTTTCCTTTAGTTCGAACACTATCGGAGATTTCCATTTAATCCCCTTGAAACTGTACCCTGTACAGTAGGTATTGAATTAAACTAATCGAATTGATTGATAACCACAAAGAATAATTTTTATATTGAAATAAGTTGTAAAATACAAAATAGTAGAACTTTACACCGAAATATTTCAGAAGAGTTAGAAAAAACTTTTGATTTGTTAAGGTAGTCTTATAATATTGTTCTAAATGCCAGTCTTTATATGGTGCTAAACATATGTTAAGCTAATGAAACTGCAACAGAATTTTTGTATGTGGAAGAGAAAGAAAACTGTCACCGTCTATATTACATTTAATATATGTACAGGGTGAGGCACATAAAGTGTTACAGAGCAATAGCACTCAAACTATTAATCATATCCAAAAATGTTTCAGACAAAAGTTTCAGTGTTCGAGAAGGCCGTCATACTGGACCACCCTATTTTTTTATCGGTTGAGGCGCTGAAGCTACGTCAAGGTCAACTCCACTTTTTTAAATGGAACTATGTATTTTTTGTTCGATGACATTATTACCGATTTTAAGACGAAGTCAGCGACCTGCAACACAAGGTCATTTTTGTCACGCAAAGTATGAATATAGTCAAAGAAT
The DNA here is from genome assembly GCA_940337035.1 of Agriotes lineatus. Taxonomy (NCBI): domain Eukaryota; kingdom Metazoa; phylum Arthropoda; class Insecta; order Coleoptera; family Elateridae; genus Agriotes; species Agriotes lineatus. The sequence continues at coordinate 131,286,410 of OW679197.1, read as the reverse complement.
CGAAAAATATCGGAATAATCACTTTCAAAGGATCCACTAACCTTGTTTTGGGTCTACCTAAAGAAGATGCTCGAAGTGATGACCCCCGACTTGTAAGCACTTGTTAATTCGCTGATGAAAAGACCGTCTAACTTCAGCCAACATTTGCTGTGTAATTTCGGTACATGCTCGGCGTATTCTGTCTTTCATGTCGTCAGGCGTGGTAGGTGCTACCGCCATTACGCGATTTTTGACAAAACCCCATAAAAAGTAATCTGGTGATGTTAGATCTGGCGAACGAGGTGGCCAAGCTACAGGACCGCCTCGTCCTATCCACTTTTCACCAAAAATCTCATTCATCACTTGTCTTAAACATAGAGCATAATGGGGTGGTGCACCGTCGTGTTGACTCGTGTTTGTTGCACTGGTGCATTTTTCGATTTTTCGACTATTTTCATACTTTGCGTGACTAGAATGACCTTGTGTTGCAGGTCACTGAATTCGTCTTAAAATCGCTAATAATGTCATAATAAAATATACATGGTTCCATTTAAAAAGGTGGAGTTGACCTTGACGTAGCTTCAGCGCCTCCACCGATAAAAAAATAGGATGGTCCAGTATGACGGCCTTCTCGAATACTGAAACTTTTGTCTGAAACATTTTTGGATGTGATCAATAGTTTGAGTGCTATTGCTCTGTAACACTTTATGTGCCTCACCCTGTATATCGACGCCTCCAGGAAAAAGAAAAATAATGGTCATTATAAATACGTTTTAGGTTTTAAAATAGTTCCTTTGTTATAATATCATTTTAGTTTAGCTACAGTTTAGTTTTACTTTTTCTCTTGATATTATATCATCTACTTTACGATGGAGTTAGACTTATTCCTTTTCTGTTTTACAGTTTCGTTTTATATTAGTATGTACAGCGTGTCCAAATTTCGATGTTCTCATACGTAATCTTGACAAGTATAGGAGACATGGAAAAATGGATCCCCCATCCTCAATCTCTTTTTTCGAGAAAAATTTAATTGCGAAAACCAAAATTGACTACCGTCTTATGTTTTTGAGTTATAAACAGAAGTTCGATTTTTGGTCTTTTTGTTTTGTGGTACTATATCTCGCATATTTATGAAAATGGAGAAAACTAATTTCAACATTTTTCAGGCAGTTTTTTGATAAGAATGCAGTTGCGTAGTCAGTTTTTCAAAAAAGGTTTCCAAATTGGAGGTATACGATAAATTTGTATTTTTCTATATATATTTTATAGCAAAAACAAGTTTCAAAGTAGCTTTTAATAGTTCTTCGTTTTCTAGTAAAACCTATACATGATTAAACACGGTATATGTCATTGCATTGTTACCACCGGTTGATTGACATAATTAATTACGTTTGTTTGCTAGTTATAATTTTACACACTGTCCGTGTGCCTGTCATACATTAGGATACATGGAAATTTGTTTTATTATACATTTATCAGAAAATTTTATTCTCGATAAAAGTCTTTGCATCTTCTCAAACTAAAAATGCACTTGCCAAAATTTAAATATCCTTTCCAAATAACATTCTTGTCTATTTTGAAAAGTAACGGTACTTTATTCTTGAGCCATTTTCATTTTTTGAATCCTTCTCGTATACGAAACAAGATATCTAAATTTTGACAAGTGTATTTTGAGTTGGAAAGGATGTAGGGACTTTTATCAGGAATAAAATTTCATGATAAATAAATAATACAAACATTCCATGTGTTCAAGTTTACGACGGACACTGCATATTATATTATACCGTGTGTCCACAGGAATACGCACCATAGGGATAACCAAATAGAATAGAAAGATCGGCTAACGCTGGAATCGCCGGCACGATAAAACGTTGTTTTCTGGCTTCTGACTCGCCACTGTATGAAACAATATTGTTATAAATGGTACAAGAAAAGGGACGGTGGTCATAGCACTGGTTGATATTTATATTCTATTAGCATTATCTTATCTCTATGGTGCGTACTCCTGTGGACACACGGTATATCATCATATATTGCAATTACTTATGTGATATATTATTTTATATTGTAATGAATTAGCTTTAACTATAAATCACCACACAATACTTTTTATTTGACTTTAAACGGACATTGAATTTTTGGTGAAAAACAACTCCGGGTTCTTTATTTATTGGCAATGTCGTTAAAAATGGTGTTTTGCCCCTATCTGAATTACTTATCTGAATTAATAAGTTGGCTAGCTCATAGAATCACAGCATGAAATTTAAAAATCTCAAACGGGCGTTGGGTTCCTTAGTTAAAATTAGTGCGGGACGCCGCTGTATTATCGTGAAAATTACTTTACAAAGCGCCTGCGCTCACAACGTCAAATGGTGACACACTAAGAATTGTAAACATACCGAAGTCGTGCGTTTTTGTGAAATTAAATCAACTAAAATGAGCATATTTTATCGGTAAGTCAATTATAATTTACCGCCATCAAACGGCGTCTAAACCACTTTTGTTTTCTAGTGACGCTAAGCCTTGATTGTTTTAAACGGCGTGGGTCTGCGTTCGATTGTTTATGGGGCCCATTTGCCAATTTTAACTAATTTTCCTGGGCTTGCTATTATATTTGGGCACACAAATCCTCCGAAAACCGGCTCTCCAAGACTGCCTTCAGGTTTGGCCAAAATTTCAGCCAGATCGGACGTATATAAAAAAAATTCACTAACCTAACCTCTCTTGCAGGCGAAGTCAGGGCCAGGTCCCCTCTGGTAATTTACCGCTTCCTGCAACCCCCCGGCGATGATCTAAAGGTTGCTGGCTGCTTGAACTGCCCACTGGTAATCCCTGCTTGCTTCTCAAGACATCGTACGGTACTCGTTGTGGTGTCCGGAAGGTCCCCGATGCCAACGTCGAAAAGCAGCCGAAAGAAATTTATTTTTATGACGTGGAGACTCTTGCCTTTATTGGTGTCGATGCTCTGCAGCCTTGTGAACACGATGGTGTACTTTATTTTTTATCTGAATTTCAACACCCAAAAAGATTAATTAAAACTCGAGCAATTTTCAACGTGTCAGCATCATTTTATTGTTAAAAACAAGCCCCCTCTGGTTGCTATGCAACTACCATCAAACATTGATTTTAACAGGAAGTAAGTAACTCAATTACATTAATTTAAAATTCTAAAACTAACAAATGTGATAATTATATACAATAACCTTAGCCTAAAATAATTGTTCTTTAATTTTCATAAAATTGCCCATCTAGGAATGTGGCAATGTTTATTTAAAAAGCGCTTTTAAGTTCAACTTGGTCACTGCACTGATTATTTATGTGTTCACCAAAATTTTAACACTGGCCTGCTTGGATCTTCATTTCTGTACTTTTGCTTGCTATCCTTCAAATTCCTCGGTTTTCCTTCTGTATGTAAATTTGGCTGGCTTTGTGCTCATTTGCACGTTACAATCGTTAATCCTCCTCTTACCACTTATTATTTTAAACTGCTCATTATAAGACCTTTTGTAATTTACTTTAGATTGCTACGCACCTTTGTGACTTTGCATGTTTTAAATTTTACTGTGCCAGCTCTATTAAATTGGCTTTTGCTGGTATAATACTTCAACCTTTTTATATTTTACAAATTTACATTGCTACCTACAACCTATGAAATTTGAGTTTCATTCCGTTCAAGCCTATTTAAGTAAATTCGAATGTTACTGGCTACATTTTACAGTGCAACTTTCAATTGACAAATTATGTGATTTTATTCAGATATGCAAATCATTTCAACTCTGTGTTTTTTATGACTTTAATATTTAATTGTTTGGCATGACTACCAGAGCTGATTTAAGGATCAAATACCATTTCAATATATCTCTGGGATGGGAAAAATCTGTTTTCTTGTGACGCCACAATCAACTATGGGTTCCATACAAAAAATATAACTTTATGGTATAACTCGTTTTCAAAACTTTTTTTAATTGACTAAGCCACTACATTCTTACCAAAAAAGTGCCTGAAGGACGTAGAAATTACTTTTCGTTATCTTCATAAACAAGTGAGATATAGCCACAAAACGAAAGTTGAAATTAAGGTTTTCCCCATTAAGCTTTTCTCAAAAAAAGAGATTCAATATGGAACGTCCATTTTTCCATATCTCGTATAGTTATCGAGATTCCCTATGAAAACATTTAAATTTGTCCACCCTGTACAGTTTTTTACGTCTTTCTTTTAATAAATATTTTCCTGGGCATACATTACTATATTTTTGAATTATATTTCTATTGCACATTGTTGTACTAGAACATTACTTTGAATATAATTTATGTTTTTTGTATATTATTACATGCACCACTTTTTATAGACGTCTCTTCACCTGTTGATTTTTAAAGCAAGAATTCCATATAATCATCATATTATTTGTATCTAAAATAATTTTATAAACAATAAAGAAACTGTGTACCTACGCACACAAAAATGTGAACATTTATGAAGTACAGACTAATGTTTGACAATTTTGAGGTGTTTTTCATGGTTTTATTGCTAAACAAATTGTAAGATTAAACATATTTAATATAACCATAAAAACTCAGATCGCATATTACTCATAGTAAACACAAAATTCAGAACCGCGAACAAGATAGTCAAAAAAAATTAAAATAGAAGAACTAGGTAACACAGAAAAATAAGAGGGATGTCAATAAAAAATAACAGGTATCCTAAATGCATTTCAAAAACAACAAGGTTAACAATAAAGGGTCGTAAACATAAGATGGGAGAAATTATACGGAACCATCCTAGCAATGACAAGTATGCTGAATGAAAATAATAAAGCACAATCACAGAAAAACAAGCTGGTGAAATGGCACAGTCAAGGATAATTCGACGCGCACCCGAACTTATAAAAAAAGTAGGGTGGAAGGTGAGAGAATGGCTAAAACCATAACCAACACGTATGGACTATGGAGACCTCATAGCGAGGTAACCCTAAAAAGGTACACAAAGGTAACAGAAAAAAGCTAAGAGAAGAAACATAGGAAAAATTAGATGAAGAACAAGCGACAAAAGACATTCACACCTTCAGAACATTAATAGAACAGTCGCTAGATAATGGTAAAAACATTTACATACCGGTTTTTGACTTGACAGCTTTCGAAACAATTTCGAAAGAATAAATATGGAATGCACGGCAAGCACTCGAAGTAAACCAGAAACTTCAAAAAGATTCATTAAAAGTATATACAGAAAAATACACGGAATTGTTCTGCTAAATGGAGACACTTCGGGAATATTCAATATGGAAAATTGCATGAAGCAAGGGAATAGCATGAGCTCCCTTCTGCTCATAATTTGTATGATGCAAATTCCTACAATTGCAGGATAAGACACTCCGTAATAGGATATTGTAATTTAACCGCAGTCTTGGCCTTCAACTTAATTTATGCAGACGAAATCGCATTGACATCTGAAACCAAATCTGAACTATAAAGAAATATCAAGATCTAAAAAACCTGTCTAGAGGAGAAGGGGCTAAAGATAAATATAAATAGACGCAAGATCTTATCAACAAACAAGAACAAAAAAAGAGAAAAAAACATGTAACGTTTCGCTCTTGAATTTAAATTCTAAGGATACCTAAAAAGTATTCAGAATTTAATTCATCGCATTAACAAACGTTTGCATCTCGTCACCGCGTCAAGAGGTCGCAAGGTTCGATTTCTATGGCCGTCTGCTATGATTCAGGTGTTTAGGTGGTTTTTTATTTTATTTTCTTTTTATTTTATTCCGCACTCTGTCAACAGCCGTTAGGCCAATTATAGACGTCAGTGTACATTTTATGGGGACTTCCAACCCCACTAACGACTGTCATGATGTTATTATGACAACCGGGACCACCTTTTTTCCGTGGCAGCCGTACCACGAGGTGCTGGAAAAAGCAGCCGTGAAACTCCCATCCAAGTTCTGACCAGAGAGAGCGTTGCTTAACTCTGCTGATCGAACGTGAACGCTTGTTCAAGCTACACCACCCGGAACTTTTTCCTGAGTCAACAGAGTACATTCTCTGAGGCGAATGCCGGGGCAGTATTTTTCCACCTTTCCTGATCTATCTTCCATTCTCCGCCCTTCCTTTCTCTCACCCATCCTATAATTCCTGTTCTTGGCTGAAGAGGGACGCAAGGTCCCTATAGCAGCCCGCTCCCAGTTGGGGGAATTGAAATGACTCTGAACCTTACCTTTTAGCTCCCGAAGAGATTCCATCCTGAGATCCCTATCGAGATCCTTTCCTGCCTTACCTGAAGTACTATTTTACCCTGGCAGCGTTACTGTCTAAGTAAAGGGGAAATCGATTACAAAGGTCCTTATGGTGCTGGTAGCGTTTCTGTCAGCCCGTGAGGACACTCCAGCAACCTAGTGAACCTTTCTAAACTCGACCGTTATTAATTACAAGCCGGGACCGCGGCCTCTGTAAATTAATGTCACCTGCATCCTGCATAACCAGATCGCCGTTAATTACAAGCCGAAACCACGGTACTTGTAAGCTAACTTTCCCGTAATCCGCCGAACGAAATCACCGCTACTGTTTTGTCCGTAATCGCTCGAAGTTAGAGCGTAAATTTCAATTACATTTCCGAAGGCCGCGTTTCAACAAACTTAAATTTTGTTGGCGGTAAATCACTCCGACATTTTTTACCGCTGCAACAGTCTACCAGTAACCGACACCGGAAGATCTCGAGATAAGGCGCTCACCTGCAAAATCAGCTTCCTGCATCCCGGAAGCCCGTACCTGAAGGCATCCCAGTTGCAGCGCTCGCAATTTTAACGACGGAACTCCGAGGTCAGCGCTGCCTCGAAATTCGAGTACCGGCCACCGGCAAATCTCCCGGCCGTGCTTAAACAATTCGCTGCACCCAGGTAAACTCCAGAAATACCCTTTTAACCCTAAGAATTTGCAGCGGCTATTGTTGTATACAATTGATTATCGCGACCGCTGCAAACGGCCTACAACCATTTCTAGCAGAATCGACGCGCGGAGCCTCTAGTACGCAATCGGATCTACTCTATAACACCGCCCAGGGACTTGGCGTGCGTATTAGGACGACGTGTTCAGCGAGGCAGCAATACTTCCATGCGACCTACGTGGCAGCCCCGTTCAGCGACTCAAGCAGCCCCTCGTTAACAGCCCTGTATTTTGCGGAAATCACATTTCATATCAATTTGTTAATGCATTTATTTAAAAACATTATATTTAATTCCGAATGTTAGCTGGCGTTATAATTGATCTATCCCATATTTGAGCCAAAATAACAATTATTCGACTAGAGCTAATCGGAGGCACAAAGTTTAGCGCCTTTAACAAAGAAGGCGGAATATTACAGAGTTCCCTTCAAAGGGACCTGGCAAAATATTACAAATATAGAAATAAGGCTAAATGGAGAAAGACTGAAGTTGTGGACACGTAACAACATCTAGCAACCATTCTAGCAAGGGATGGAAAGATAGATCGTGAAATATAAAATAGGGTGCTGAAAGCAAGGAACCTTTACTACCAAATAAATAACAAATTAATGTTACAGCAATTGTATAGTAATACACTACGTTTTGATAGTTATTGTGCAAAATTGCATTCATTTATGCCATATCCTTGCTTTATTGTTTATTAGTTAAATTAGAGTACCGAAACATAATAAAATTCGTAACTTTGGAAGGCCACTCATCGAAAATTATACATGAATGGATGTTGGCAGTGTACAGTGAGAATGGACCAAACCTGTATCATATAAAGTACTGGTGAAAACAGTTTCGTTAGGGCGGTGAATCAGTAGAAGGCGATTCAAGACCAGGACAGTCGAAATCTGAAATAAACCCTGAAATGTGCAGAAAGGTGGATTCAATGCTTCTTAAAAATCTACGTTTGAAGGTAGCAGAGATCGCTGTAACCTTTAGTATATCCGAACCAAGTATTCCATACATTTGCATGATAAATTTGGAATAAGTCAGATGTCAGCCAGATGGGTTCCGAGACTTTTGATTTCTGAATAGAAAGATTGTCCTCTATAGATGTTTTAAAGGATTCAGAATTTATTAAATAATCCACACATGTGCTAAGAGTGACAGGAGATGACACCTGGGTCGATTACTGGGATCATGCGACCAAACAAGTATTAATGTCGAACACAAGCATCTGCCGGCAAGGTTATGGCGACAGTTTCTTGACACCACCGGGGAATTCTTTTAATTGATTACATGAGAAAGGTAAAACAAGCAATAGTGGCCTATTCTATCACACTTGACAAACTATGAGTTTCCAAAGCCGAACCTGTTCAAGCTTTAATGCAAAAATTAGCTCTTTGCTGCTATTATTTATTCAAAAATTTAACAAACAACCTACGAGGTCGCCAGTTTTCTTCTGAGGAAAACTTCAGCGGGCTGTTAGCAGTTATTTTGCTGAATAGGAGAAATATTGCAACTTCAAGAAAAGTGGAAACAGTTTGTAGAGTTACATGGTGATTATATTAAAAAATAAAAATAATAAGTCTTTTTTCCTACCGCAAGTAGATTATTAATTTAATATCCCTTGTATTTAACGTGCACAATCGTTAAGTCAAGTATATTAACATATTTCGTTAGGTTACGTTACGTGAGAGCCTCGGTAGGTCAGCGGTTCCGCAGCTGCGGCCGGTTACAGTGAAACAAAGGCCGTTCGGGCGTGAGTTTGACTCCCGGCTCGAGCGTTCCAGGTTCATTTAGTTAAAGCTTAGTTTAAGTGAAGTAATGCGAAAATGATTCCAGGGGCGAACGACAGGTTGGTGAATGCTTAGAAAATAATCGGTAAAGGGCTTTACTCAGAACTGCTCTGGTAAGTAGGCGTTGTGACACAAAACAATTTTAAAAATCAAAAGGAAACTAGGGGTAAAAATATCTTCACGTTCGTAATAATACTGAAACTATAAAGCATACACTTGGCAATGCGAATCAAAATCAATTTAGAATTAAAAATACATTACCGGCGATAGAATTTGAACCTCCGGCTGTATGGTACGTGGCGGTATTAAACAAAACGCAACTTATTGTTGCACCTTTCGACTTTTTTACATTTATCCGGTATCTCTCGAGTGCCATTTTCATTTCTCTATTTCTCAGTTCAGGTAAAAATAAACAAAAAAGTATTTTTAAGGTGTGTACCTTGTATATGTTGAGTCCAAAATATACCATTTTCTTCAAGGGCAAACATCTGAGCTATATGCAAAATATTACTTTCATTTAAGTACTAGTTCTTGAGTTCAAGCAAAAATAAGGATTTGAATTTTTAAGGTGCTAACTCTGAATATATTGTATTAGCTCACTACATTGCAGTACTATTTATGTTTGCAATGATTTTATCTTATGGCAATATTTGTTATGTTTTAGCTGTTACGTTTGACTTTTCTGATACTACTTAAGTTTTAACAAATTCTCTTTAAGATGAATTTATGTAATTTCTAAGCCCTTGATATAAGTTATTAATACTTGATTATATTAAATATTTCTAGTTCCAACAGAAACAATTGCTCTTAAAAACAGGTCGGGTTCATGCATATTTCGGATTATTGTTACACCTGAAAAGTGATTTTGTTCAATGAAAGCTTACTTTGGAAATTATCCGACATTTCTATACTTGTAAATGTCAACAAAGTATAAACGCGGAAAATCAGTCAAACATTATTTGTTACAATTCCAATTATCTGGTAAACATGTAAAATGTAAGTATAGTTCCTTTTATTAATCAATTCACTTTATTATAATATTTATACTTTTAGCCCTTTCTACAAATACCTGCAGTTGTCACTACTCCAAGTACTTCAGTCTGCCTCTTCACCGCTCCAAATGCGTTGCATCTGCTCGCCGAAACTTTCCTCCGCAGATCAACCTAATAGCAACCACAAACGTCCTTCATCCAAATACAACAGTACACCCACTTACTTTCACCAAGAAGCCAGACAGTGTCCACTATTAGTATTCGTAATACCTTTTATCCAATTCTCAAGACGTTCCCTCCAACTAGAAGCTCGATGGTGTATGATATCAGCAATTGAAATGCCCTTTATTCAATTCACCAGATGTCTACTTTGACAAGAAACCAGCAAATGAAACTCCTTTCACCCAGTTCACACCATGTTTACTCTACGATGAAACTCGACGAGATCCGCAACCTATAAATGCAACGTCATTCCAACCGTATGATGTAATCAACTAACAATCAATCCAGTACAGAACCAATTCCAGAGAACACTTTCTTTGTAGATTGCAGCAGTTTAATTTTTTATTGTAATCATACCATGCACTTCCTTCTCCATAAATTCATTATACAGCTTATGTTTAAAATTAAATTTTTCTTGATCTCGCTGATTTAGTATTAACTATAACCCTTTATGCACCAACCATAATAATAAAATTATTTTATAAAAGGGTTAGATTCAAATTTTTAGTATTTACAAAATAGATTTTAACATGTTTTCTAATCAATTTTTTTACATAATAATAAATTTCTCCATAGTGATATATTTCATATAATTGTTTTAAGTTTAATACTACTAGATACATATTATTCTACTGCATTTACTAATACCTGACATATAAAATGGTTTCTTCAAATAAATATTTGATATTAACTTTCCACTTTAATTCAATCAGTATTTTCTGTTTCTTATTTAGAATTGTTCTACTGAATTTTAATTCTAATCCATTATCTTACAAAATACACCTGTAAATAATTATGATTTTCCTCTTAATATTTAAATTCATCTTTGTATTTGTACTAATGAAATATTTTTCCAAAATAAATTATTAGTCTTATATGTAACCATTACATATTTTCCCCATTTTAGATAATTTAAATAAATATTTTTTATTAAAACAACACTGAAATTCTGCGTAAATAAACAAGCAAACAAATTTTTAAATTAAGCTATAATAATTTAACCACAATTGAAATTATTTACTTTTTTTATATATTAACAAATATCTTTTTCAAGTAACCAAATTCAAAATTCTATTCCATTTTTGTTGTATAAGGATATATCATTCTTATATGAAAACGTTCTTGTACTTTATTTTCTCTTTCGTTTATAAGTTCATAGGTGTTACTATCGGAAAATATTTTATTTATTTTGTAAAGCCCTTCATATGCCCAAAAAGGTTTGGCACATAACTTTTCTTTCCGATTTCCTACCCTACGTTTTTTAACAATTACTAAGTCTCCTATTTTAAATTGCACACTTTTCTGTATTTTCTTGTTTTGTTTTTCCCCATAACGACCAAGAATTTTAACCTTCTTCTTGTTTTTTCTACAACTGAATTATTTCAATACTATCCTGTTCTTTACTCCAAGGTCTAGGTGGTATTGTTTGTTGACATCATGTAACTGGACTAATCTCTGTTTCTGTGTGTGGAACATTATTTATAAAACTTTCAACCTCTGGCAAAAAATGTATTTTATTACTTCGTTGATGTATCTTTCTGCAATGTTACTTTGTGGATGTCTAATACTACAAAACCAATCTTTATGCCCTTCTTTTCTAAATTATGTATTAATCTTGAATTTCTAAAATATGTTGCATTGTCTGTCAATATTCATCTTGGTTTACCTAGTTGCTGTTGAACATTTTCAATTGACTTAATAACATGTTTTGTATTACTGCTCTTTGCTGGGTATAATTTAATAAATTTTGAAAATGCATCTACCATGATCAAAATATGTTTCTAACCGTACTCTCCTGTAACTAAATTCCTTAAATAATCTATAGCTACCAGTTCCATCGGTTCATTTACTATAATACTTTTTACAATATTCTGATTCTTAAAATTCTTTTCATTTGCAAATTGACAAATTTGACACGTCTTTATTAATTATTTAATTAATTTAATATCATTATTGATATAAAAACATTTACGAAACATAAGCCAAATATTGTATGAATTTCCTCAACAACTTCTAACATGTTTTCCCTTAAAACCAGTAATTCTTTATTTTCAATAACTTTTACCAACAAGTTGTAGTTGATTTGATAACGTTTATAATTGTTTTCTTGGCTTTGCAACTCCAAATTTCTTATTTCTTGAAATGCTTCTAATTATGATATTCCTTTTAATACTTAAATTCATCTTTGTATTTTTATTAATGAAATAGTTTTTAAAATAAATTAGCAGTCTTATCTGTAACCATTACAATATTTTACAGAAACTGTCTGGGTTATGCCAGGAAGGCATGTAAAATATCGTCTTTCTCCAACAAATAATGTTTGACAGACAGGCAGACAGGCAGACGGATTTGAGAAAATCTGTTTTTCGTCATCTAAGGACCCTGAAACGTGAAGATCAGAAGAAATCTCGGAAGGTAATTTTTTTGCGATTACAATACTTCCTTCGTCTTTTAGACAAGAGAAGTAAAACGAAGTGCAAAATGAAAATTTGCCATCGACAAGATCTACTCTAACACCCAAACCTCCCAGAACCGTTTGGATGGGACAATACTCTCCTACTATGAGTACGCATCCATGTGCAGCTGGTACTTTGTGGTTGTGACAAAGGACGGAGCGCTGTAAATTTTAAATCTCAAGCACAGTCGACTGTGTAAGGTGTACAGAAATGTGTATGTGTGGTGGCAATGAAAAGATCTGTGGCAACAAATGAGTATGTAGACGATGAAGATGAATTGTTGGATGACCTTTAAAGCCATAATTTCTTGCCTCTAATGTATAAAAAAATAATATTAATAAATAATGTTTTTACAGATAAATCAAGTAATTTATTCAATTATCTATTACACATTTAGCGATTTCCAGTGAAAGTAACAATTCCGGAAGCTATATCTCAGAAACGGTAACAGATATCAAAAATTTCTATAACATATCTTAGTACTTATCTTATTGGGAACAGGCGAGCACGGCCTCTTGAAATTATGACGCTCCACAGGCTTACGGCCACACATTCAGACAAAACACCTGGTAGTACGTGATTGTGTGATTCGTAAGTTATGCATCCCCACTAGTCATACTAGTCCTTCATTCAAAATCCTACGGAATAGGATATATTAACTAATGCCCCTATACTTTATATTCATCAAATTGAATATGTTTTAGCCGTTCCTGCATACTTTTATTCATCGACGTTTTTGGAATTATTTCCTCAGAACGTTTCTAATATTTTGCCACTCGAAAAAGTATTCGGATACAAATGTGTCTTGGAAAGTATTTAGAAATTATTTCTAATTTTCAACTATAGTATGATGTATTGTCTACTAAAATAACAGCATTGTAAGGTAATATTTTTAATAATTCTTAAACCATTCTTTTTACCTTCAAAACACAATAATCGTTCAACAACACTCAACTAAGACCAATCGTGTAAAATTATAGGACGTTTTCCTTGCCCGAGGAACTTTTCAGCCCCATACACAGGGTGAACTTAAAATTACCATTTTCACAAAAATCAGTGGTGCATTTTGATGCAATTTTCATTTCTTCAATTTTTCGGTTTTCCTAAATGTAAAATGATAATCGATGGCATGCTTATACGCTGAACTTTTTTCTCTATAAAAAACGTCCGTACAAGTTTGCTTTAAAATAATTAGGGAAGCAAATATTTTCACATTAAGAAATTACCATTGAAAACTCTATGACGCGTAAAGCATTTCGACACCCTATATAGCCTTTTAACAAATTATTGCCGCCGATTTTGACACCATTGTTTGTCCACACTTCTTTATTATGGGTTCCATTTACCCATGTTCCATCAAGACAATACATAGGCCATCCACCGCTTCTATACCCCTTCTTCTTCTTCTTCTTCTTCTTAGGCTCCACAACCCATTTGGGTTTTGCCGTTCCAAAAGGAACTTTCTTGATTCTTTTTCTGGGGTGGGTTAGTCCCCTTTCCTCGTGATTTTTACTTTTTCATAAAATTTGGTGGGTTTTTGCTTTCTCGACTAAGTTTTTCCACGTTTTTCTGTTCATGGCTTCTTCTTTCCAGTTGTTCATTCCCATTATTTTTAAATCCTTTGTCACCTCGTCTACCCATCTGGATCTGGGCCTTAGTTTGTTTCTTGTCTCACTCGGTTTCCATTACGTTGTTGCTTTTATAGCTCCCTTTCTCTCACTTTGTGTTATGTGGCCTAGCCATCCTATTCTTTGTGCTTTTATGTGTTTCACTATGTCTTTCTCGTTTATTTCTTTCTGTATTTCAAAGTCCATTAGCGCCCTATATTCGTTTTCGTTTGTTTGTTTTGGTCCTAACGTTGTCCTCAGTATCTTGCGTTCGAATATTCTTAGTTGTTCTTCGTCTTTTTTTCTTATACATGGTGTTGCCATGGCATATGTCACCACAAGCCTTATTATATATTATATATTTTTAATTTTGTATCCCTTTTTAACGTCTTATCTTTTAATAGGTACTTGTTTGCGTAATATACCCTATGGCCTGTTAGGATTCTTACCTTGATTTCTTCATTACTTTGACTTGAGTTACTTATTTGTGTCCCCAGGCAGTTGTATTTGCATGTGTTCTCAAAGTTGCAGTCGTCGACTTGCAGGTTTTGGTTTTCGTTTTCATTGTAACTTCCATATTTCATATGTTTCGTCTTCTGTTCGTTGACTTGTAGGCCCACTTTTTTTGCTGCTTGCTCCTTTCTCTAAACGCTTTTATGAGTCCTTTTCTTATCCTGCTTATTATCGCCATGTCGTCAGCGTATGCTATAATTTGCGTCCCCTTGGTGTTTATATTTCCTTGGTCTTCTATTTTCCTTACTACAATTTCTAGCGCTATGTTAAATAACACTGCTGATAACGCATCTCCTTGCCGCACCCCCATATTTATCTCAAAACTCTCGGTTGTTCCATCTTGTGTTTTTATTACTGCATTGGATTTTTTCATCGTCATTTCTATTAGTTTTATTAATATCGTTGGGATTCCAGTGTCGCCATTTCTTCAAACATTCTTTTTCGATTAATTTTGTCGAAAGCTTGTCTGTAGTCCACAAACAGTATATTTAGTTCGATGTTAAATTCATACCTAACAACATCGTCACGTTCTATTGATATAATAGGTGATTCAAAAACGATTAATCAAAGTTGCTCTAGAAAAAAAATCATACGTGTTGTTGCTTGCATTTGGAATTACTTAATATTGCATCTACTCTGTCAAAATAAACTCATTCACAATTGAGTTTTTTTACCGTTCCACGTTACTAAAGTACATATCTAGCATTCACCGTATTAAAAAAATCAGTGTAATCCGTGGTCTAAATTATATAAAACTAAAGAGTTTGTCTGAAAGGCTGTTTGGGATTTGTCAAATTAAGCTGACATAGAGTGACAGTTGTATCAATTAAAATGTCCTAGGTTCTGAATCAATACTACTCATACAGTTCATGTGTATCTGTTTCTTACTTCTCTTCGACGAATATATTTTGAATCACATATTACGTTTGCAGTTTATTTTCACATATACCCCATTTACTCTATTTGTAATTCTAAGCAGGATTTGAATGTACAATTTTACGGTGTGAGGTACACGTAGTAACAAAAAAGTACCAAAGTCAAAGCAAAAGTTGGCATTTCATCATTTTCGATTCATCAAATGAATTGAAGTTATCGAAAATAATATAACATATTCCTCCAGTACGGCAGAAAGTCACGAATGGGTTTTCTACGGTGTGTTCAAAACGAAATTACATAAGGGTAGGCCATGGAATACAAAACTAATGCCAACAGCCAGATTTAGAATTCTTTAACTGCCATCGCTGTTGTTGGAATTGTAAGTTGTCTCTAAAGCTTGCGGTTGACATTAGTTTTATTTTCCATGGCCAACCCTTATGTAATTTCTTTTTGAACACATGGTATAACTGGAGTACTTTCTACAACCTATAGAATGTAATGTCATTTTGATATTAGTAACTTCTTTAACTAAATATTGTATAATCAAAAATTATTTTCATCTAGGATAGCTATGGAATAGTTCCTAATTTATGAATGCAGCTATGTGTATACTTAAATGACATTTGATTTTTAAATAACTTATAGTTGCATTCATAAATTAGGAACTATTCCATAGCCACACTAGATGAAACTAATTTTTGATCGTACTAGATTTTGGTACGCTGGTAAAAATATTCATATTCAAGGCCTGCTCAGAATCACACATTGAGTGAACAGCGTATATGTACAAAATATTATTCACTTGAGCACAATTATATCTGTAAATAGTAGGCCAACATCGGTAAATCTACGCTATTTGTATATTTCAGTTAAACCTTTCTTCAAAGTAGGACATTTATATTTGCAAGTAGAAGTCCTGCAGGTCCTATACTATTCGCCGCTAATAAGAATGTTTAATTCCTTCGTCCAATGTTACAATAATCCCAAGTCTTCTTTTGTATTGGTTGTCGTTAGAAATCTTTCCGGTGTCTACATTCTTCTACTGTATGATATCTAGTAGAGTTTACAACCTTTAAGAGCAAAGAAGTTAAGATTTAATACAGTAATTTTTATGTCGTTTAATATATTTCCCACTGTGTTGGCAACTTTAGATACGATTGCAGTAATTTTCAGCCCTTGGCCATCAGCTTCTAATCTGTCTGTACATGTATATTTAGTAGACTATATATTACTTGTTTGCTATAGACGCATGACTTGTAGTGGGTGCAGCATCCATATTGGAATTCGGCTTCGGCATCTTCGTCCTCAGCCTTGTTAGTAGATTACCAATGCAGGGGATTGACCTTTTTTCTTTATGGTTAACGACTTGCGTAATGCCATCCCAGTTTTCACAACTTTATTTGCAGACCATACGACCTTTGCAAACCACATAGAAGATGAAACTATTGTCAACCAATTACAAACCAACATAATTAACCAAGCCTCAGATTGGTTCAAGGCAAAAAAGCTTTGTTTAAACCAAAATAAAACTACCACTTTACTATTTTCAGGTTCTAGGAAAATTCACCGGCAGCAATTCATCGCCAGCAATTTATCGCCTGCAGTTTCAAAGCCAGCAATTCACCGCCTCAGCAATTTACTACCTCAGCAATTCACGGCCAATAATTCACTGCCAGCAATTCACCGCCGAATAATTTATTATATTTTTTTTATTTTCATACATTTTTCTAGTTTTTTACAAATTTTGATACATTTCTTTTTATTTTTATACAGTTTTCTAGGTTTTTATATTTTTATACATTTTTTAAAATTTTTATACATTTAGCTATTCCACGTAAGTAATCGAAAATATTCATATCCGGATTATGATATGTACAGTCGTGTGCAAATAAATCTGGGACAGTGTTTTTTTCACATCCAGATTCCGTTAAGAATTGAAGAATATCTCCATGGATTTCCTGCTATTAGAAAGAGTTACATTAAACTTTAACAGATACTGAAACCCGTAACTCTCTCTGGTAAGAGGAAATCCATGGAAATATTCTTCAAATTCTTAACCGAATCTGCATGTGAAAAAAACACTGTCCCAGATTTATTTGCACACGACTGTACCTACTACTATTTGCAACCTTTGAGCAGTGTCAGGGTATTTTTTCTTAGGCCTTGGAGGTTTTTCTCCACTGAAACACTGCTCAAAAAAATGTATAAAAATACAAAAAACTAAAAAAATTTATAAAAATAAAAAAAGAGAGACTAGTAAGTCGACCTCCCACGTGGTGTCTCCTGGGTAACGCTAACAGGGTTTTTTCAAGTATTACATTTTTTCGGCGGTGAATTGCTGGTAGTGAATTGCTGGCGGTGACTTATTGGCGGTGAATTGCTGGCGATCAACTGCCGGCGATGAATTGCTGGCGGTGAATTGCTGGCGGTGAATTTTCCGGACACGCTATTTTCAAATAAACAAAATATCTGTGAAACCGTAAAATTCTTAGGCCTTACATTGGATAGCAGGCTAACTTCGCACGCACACGTTGACAATCTTTTGAATTAAGTTATCAAGATCGATCTATGTAATTAGACAAATACAAAATCGAGTAAGCTTAGGTGCTGCCATTAGTGCATACCACGCATTATTTCATAGTGTGCTGACGTGAAGTTTCCGATTTCAGATTTGTTGAAAATTAAGACTATCTTGTTTTATTGACTATAGTATGTTGTTGTTACTGTATTTTCCTGTAGGTAACTGTTTATTTGTGTATATGCGTTGTATTTTTTAAATTTTAACGAGCATTGTAACACACCATGGCGTATATTATGATCAATAAAAATACTACTACTACTATTAAGACTCCATTATTGTCAAAGCCGGATTGAAGAATCGAAGTGGAGTCGACACAATATTTTTGTAAGGGTCAGAACCAGAGCCTTTTACCTCTGACCCCCCAACACTGAGATTCCAAACGAAGAAAGAAAATTGAACTAACGTAAATGCGTGTGTAAACACGTAGGCAACACAACCAATTACCAGTATCGGTTTAGAGCAAAAACATTGAGTCACTGTTTCTAGTAAAGAAATAGACTATAGTACTTTGAAAGCAATAGTCAACAGTAATTACATAAGTGGTGATAATTTTTTGATAATTATAACTAGATTCACGAATCTAGTTAAAATTATTTAAAAAAATTATTACCACGAATGTAATTCGGCGTGAATATTTTTTAAACAGTCCAAGTTGTAGATAGGGTTTGATGGAGCTTCCAGGTGAGTGTCCTGTTATTTTTAACAACTGCTGCTCACCTACTCCACTGTTATCTAGTTGTGTTACAGCAGAAGAATGATTTTAATGGTTTGTGAAAAAATAGTCACTGTAATCAGCTACTAGCAAATAATCGGTGAAATTTTGATAATATTGGTCGATTTGAAATGTTTTCTCATTACTATTGGCTGATAGAACTGTTTAAAAAATAATCAAGCAGAGTTTTTCTTATTTTGAATTAAGAAATAACATGCCTCTCCAAATAATGGGAAGAGCAGATTCTAAGACTTTTGAGACACCCGTTATATTAAGCACGTGATATAATTAAGGAAACAAATTACTATTGTACTACAGTAAACACCTTTAATATACATTGCATTTTGTTGCAAACAATAAGACCACTTAAACTGAACAATGCAAAGCCACACGGCATGACATGACGGACGTCGTTTTTACAGGAAGAAATATGTTTGGATAGTTTAAGTGAAAGATGGGATTCGTAATAAGCACTTATAAAACAATAGGGTGTCGCTATACGGGTGAAGTTAACGCAGAATAATGAATAGCCCACATTAGTCCGGGTAAGTCCGGGTTCCAGGCGGGCAAAGTCCGGATTAGCGACCACTAATCGGGCGGTTAATCGATGTCGTCTCCGACAGCGAATTGTTCTTGACTACTCCAACAAACTTAATTTCCGAAACACGCAAATTTCCTCGAAAACGGGAAAAGTGGGCAGAATCGAAGGCGGCGGCCGGTAATTTCCTAAAACTGTAATTTGAAAGAGGAAGAAACACCATTCCGCGAGTTGAGATTTATGCCCGAGTTAGCCTAACTGCCCCCTGGACGATACCTGATGGGAGGGAATGTGTCCAGCGTCCACGGGGAAGTGTTAGAGAGCTTGATTCATGCAGGGATCGGCCCCTAATG
Source organism: Agriotes lineatus (assembly GCA_940337035.1). NCBI lineage: Eukaryota > Metazoa > Arthropoda > Insecta > Coleoptera > Elateridae > Agriotes > Agriotes lineatus. Next base: position 131,266,852 of record OW679197.1, on the reverse strand, counting down.
GAATGCTTACGGCCCGGTCAGCAATTGTCCAAGTTTTTGCGGTAGGATGTAGTATAATGCGAAAGGGGCAGTGATTTATATCTTCCGAAAAGAAGAATTGATCTTCGGCTAATGCATTTTAAACTTTTAAATAACGCCCAGAAGGGTTGAACCGCTTAAAGCCCGGCGTTTTAAATTTATTTCCTTGAGATATTGCGGAACCGTTTATTACTGAGAAGACCTAATTTAAGACTTAAAGTAAAGAAATCGTAATGAATATTTATTTATAAGCTAATCACGATTGTTTTGAATAAGCCCATAGAAATCTTATTGTTTTATATATGTACACTGGGTCTCAGCCTGTGTGAATCGAATTTTTAGTATTTAATAGACGTTATACAGATTGCGGGAGGCAACTAGGACCATAGCAAAAGCAAGGGGACCTTACATGTGGCCTGCCGCAATCTGTATAGTATTTTGATTTAGAGGTTATGAATCACGGCTAAGTTTATGTTGGTATTGTTGAAAAATATTATTTTAATACTAGCAACCCAGTGAGACAAATGTCTCATTTAAAAAAACAAAAAAGACCGTTTTGCAAATAGAACGCGTATTCACCACACGTACGTATATGACGTCATTGTTGGTAGCAAACTACCAGTCGCATTCGCCTTGATAAAATTTGCCTAGAATCTAACCTAAAAAGTTAGGATTAGGATAATTAAGATAATAATTAGTGTTAGAGACTGAAATTCGGTTCCTGACCTGACATGACCATTCCAAACATATAACTTTAATAACTTTTTTCTCTATCTCTTACGGTTTGGCTGCTGAAACAGCGTCCCGGACAGGCAAGTCTATTAGATAAAGGATAATTAATAATCAGGCAACAAAGTATCATCTAATTGATGTGACATTGACATATATTTTCAACTTGACAAAACTAAAACAGTCACACAAACAATTAATGGATTAAAATAACTCAAACACCTTAACAAATAAAGCATGGCCACACTATATCAAAGTAAACGAAAATGACATATCTGCATATATAACCAAAAAATGGGACACTTATTTAGTTCCACGTGAAGCAATGCCCTTGCGAAGATTTTGTATTTAGAGGTATGATGAATGCACCATACATACGATGATGTGCTGAAATGTCTAGACTAACACGGAGATAGTTACTGTATCTCAGAAAAAAATATTTATCATGATCGTTGTTTAACTCGATAGACTTACTACATCGCTTCTAAAGTAATTGTACATCTTGGTCTGTGAACCAGACTACAGCAGATATTGCCATTTCATTTGAAGAATGCCGCTTTCCTTTTAAATTTTGAATTTTAGAGTAATGTAACAATCCGAACGGGTCAAATTCGGAAAATATGGGGCTAACCCTCATTGATTAATTGTGAGTAGGCGCATTATTCTGCAAGAAATAGCTATTTATGCAACAAGTGCTAAAAGTCGACGTCTTCTTTTGCCCTTAATTATGCCCTGCATTATACTTCCTAGAAACATGGATTTTTATTTCTTCGTGATGCGGCTCAGGTGTTAAAGTTTTCTCTTTTTTATGGTGTTTATAAGTTCGTATTCTTTGCCTAGCAGTTGTAGTACTGTTGCACGACACATCAAATGCTTCTATGTTTTGTATGTTTTTTAGTTTCAATGTCCAAACTTAAACTCCATATACGAGAGTGAATAAGACGTAGTAGCGTAACATTTGATCCGTAAGTCAATGTTAGTCTTTTAATTGCTGAAAATCTTTCTCATTTTATTAAAAAGTGTTCGAGAGGTTTACTCTTCCAAAACGTGTGTCGTTAACTACAAAGTTATCGTTGATGTTATAAGTTTTTACTATTAATTATTACCATGAATTTGTACGTTATGTTGATGACACTGTACTATTTGCAGAATGAGAAGAAGAAATAGAAGAACTATTAATACTGTTAGAGAAAGAAAGCAATAACTACGGACTAGATATTAACTATCAGAAGACCAAGATTATGGTGGTCGACAGATTAGAAAACAGTAGGCCAAACATACGCCAAGTGAGAAAATGCGAAGTAGTAAAGCACTACGTGTATTTAGGAACTTTTCTTACTAAGGATGGCGGTAGTACACCCGAAACTAGAAGCAGATGTGAGATGTCGAGAAAATCGGTTAAGGACCTACACAAAACATGGACGGACAGTGACATAACTTTAAACGCCAAAAAATAAGTTATCAATACGTCAGTGTTCCCAGTCTTATTATATGGTGTAGAGTCTTAGACACTGAAAACCCAAGACGGAATAAAAATTGACGCACTCGAAATGTGCCGTTGGTGGCCAATATTGCGGATTCCATAGACCGCCAGAAGAACGATTAAGTCAATCTTTAGAGAAATCAAAGAGCCTCAATGATTATTTCACGCATTCTTAAATATTTGGCCATATAGTAAGACAGGAGGAAGACGACCTCGAAAAACTTGTAGTTCTGGGTAAAAAGGAAGATACCAGAGCCCGAGAATGGTGGATTGGCCAAATAAAGGAAAAAGCTAATACCTCAGCACACCAGGCTTCGCAGATCTCTGGAAAAATGGAGACAAATCGTGAGAAGAGTAACTGAAGCTCGCGAAAAAAGCCGACCACGACTCCTCTCTCAAGAGGATACGAAGAAGAAGAAGAAGTAGAGTATTTTGAAATTTTATTTTTAAACCGTAACTATTGCAATAGAGATTGAACCGTTGTAGAAGGTGTTTTAGTTCTTCTAGAGTTGCCGACATTAGTACCATATCGTTGGCGTATCTCATATTATTGATGATCTCTCCATTTATTGTTAGAAATTCGGATACTTCTGATAGTGTCTTTTAACAGATGGTTTTACTACACCAGCTAAATACAAGAGGCGATAGGATACACTCCTGACGTACTCCTCGACGAATTTCAATCTTTTGTTAAATTATGTTCAATCTCTTGCTTTCTGACACGATTCAGAAATTCTTTTAGTTGCATGAAGAAAAATCCAAAAATCGCAGGCACAACACCAAGGAACAATCCCACACGATCAGCGTCATAAAATGGCCGCCGAAAATCAAACTGACAATTTTTTCAAAATTATTTAAAATCCCCTTAGAGCTTCAAGGATTTTACAAAACACATACAGAAAATGAAAATGTAGCTAGACAACGAGACATACAGTAAGGAATTGTTAGCGACTCGAGATAATTCTTGGACATTCATGCAAAAATAACACGTAGCAGCATGCTGAGTTTTCCACAAATTAAATTATATTTGTTAGGGATGTCGTGCCCGGTCTAAAATCAAACCCGGGTACCCGAAAGCAGTACCCAGGTACCCCCGGGTACCCGAAATATATAACAAAAATGTTACCGTACATCTGAACATCTGAGGTAGCTACAATTTCTATCTTTTACGCCGCGAGTTTTAAATTGAACTAAATTGAAATAGTACCTACCCATCAATTCAAACTGCAAGTCGTCTGTTATTCGTAAATATTTTCACACTTTCAAGTGCTATCAAATTCAAGTACTTGACTTTTTGTCCGAAATTGGTAGCAGCATCAATCAACATCACACAGAGGAAGTTTATGTTACTTCATCCCATACTGACGCGATTTCTTAATGGTACTACTGACAGGTTGAATATTTCCGTGAAGCGGATTTATTATCTTATACGAAACAAGAAACATTATGTGGTATGTGATCACCACACCCCATTCTTGTTATTATTGCATGGTTATGTTTTTATTGCGCTTATCCCTATTGTTTTTATCATCTTCTCCGAAAAAGGCTGACTTCCTAGAAATTTCATAATTTACTAGTCGGGTACCCGGGTCCTGAAAATATACCCGGGTCGACTATTACCCGGGTCGGCCCGGGTACCCGGGTACCCGCCGACATCCCTAATATTTGTAATGGAGCACACTCTCCAATAACGATGTTCAACGGTAAAAACTACAAAAAACCCTTTTTAGTTAGAAGGTATTAACAGTTTGTATTTTGCAAGTACAAATACAGCATCTTTGCTTTTTGAAGTAATTCAAAAATGAGATTTTTAATAATTTGATTAGTATATAGGGTGTTAGTTCCAACTTTTGATTTGGTGCCCCGATTCGTAGTTATAGGAGTTCTCTTGTTTTTCGAAAAATCGTCATAACTTTCTTATTTTAAGGACTATTAAAAAAAACAAAAATTTTCAAAATTCGCTTTCGGCTCCCTAAAGCATTTGCATTTACAATTATTTTTTATTTTTTTAAATAACAAAATGGCGATCAATCAAAAATCTCAAAACAAGATTTTTGATAACCACTCCATCGATTTTTGAAAATAAAATATTTATAAAATCCTTAAACTATCTACTACAACATTTGTCCTAAACTTTTTTTTATTTTATCCATAAAAAGTCTTTATTCTTGAATTACAGTTAAGTATTAACAAACTAAAAAACCATTTAAAACGAAGTAGCTTCCTGCCATTGAACAATGAAACTGAAGAATATTAGATTTGACAACTACACAAAGCCGAACAAGATACTTCAAACTTAATGCAGGTGTATGTTTTCTAGTTTATATATTACAAATTTAAATAATAATGTGAAGTTAATCATTTCTGTGCGTATATTGCATAATTTGTACTTAAAAATTATGTGTGATACACGCACACAGCTTTTACAGTGATCTTTTAATTACACAAAAATTCGATTTTTAATTTTTATGCATTTATAAAAAAAATTCAAAATACAAATTCTACAAAAACCGTACAAAATAGAGCGTTAGTTGAAGAAACAAATTTCTCTTTAAATTTTAATCTGAATTCAAAAATGTAATAGTATACCGAGTGTTCTATTTAAAAGAGGGGTTAATAACAAAAAATCGAAAAAAACCAAAAGAAGCCGTTTTTGAAAAATTGAAAAAAAAAACCGAAAAATCACGAGAGTAGACACCATACTTCTCGTAATGCGATTTTCTTAAAAAGCATGCTGTCGCATTTAGATAGTACACGAAACTTATATATGAAGTTTCAACGCCATACCTCTTTTCGTTTTTAAGATATTCTGTTCACAGACACCCACAGACAGGCAGACAAAGCTATGAACAGAAACATGTTTGTTGACTAATATGGCGGTCGTCGTGTACTCTTATCCATTCACAAAACTCGTGAACTGTCAATGTCAAATATTTGCTGAGTGTACATGGAAATTCGGACGATGTTTTAACAATTAATAACACACTTGAAATACACTCCATTTGATTAACAACCGTAAACTGACTTTTAACCACGATTACAGGTTAATTTAGCTCGCTTCCAACTCTCGAACGGCAGCGAAAACGAACGAAAATGACCGAAGATAGTACACGCTGTCGACAGCGCCGCGACGGCTATCCTCGGTGTTTGATTCACACAGATGCGTGCATCAAAACCTTTTTGCTTATAATTATTCATGTAATTCAAGTCATAACTGTTCTATCTCATTCAAAGGTCGTGGTAAAGTCAAATTTGCATCTTGCCGTATTTGTTTGCCTCTGTTAATATTGGAAAGGAATTTGTAAGCTTCCCTTAATGGCTTTTAAGCGGATGGATACACTTTCTAATAGGACTTAAGCCGACTTAGCCTAATTGGGGCTCATGTGTTTATGGATTTCGTTCAATACAATGCCTCATTGAGAGAGCTTAGCATTAAGATTTCTTAAAATAAGCATTTATTCCTAAACAACGTGCGACGCTCCGATTGGCTAAGCAGGATCGCCTCAGCCAATAGTGTTTGAGCCTTCCCCTCCTTGTTGAATTTGCGAGTTCAGCTGATTGTCAATTCAGCTTAAGTTAGATTCAGAATTTCGAGTAAGCAAGTTCAGCTATGCTTTGTGCTGGTTTGCGGTCGGTCTAGCTCCCTGGTAAAGACGTTTCCAGGTTGTTTTGTGTGACGGTTACGCGCAATTCGCTATTTTCGCGTGGCCAATCCAAGCGTGTCACAACAGTTGAAGCTATTGTAAAAAATCATCGGTCTATCAGTGACGTTTGTAATCGTTGTTACTCAATATACTCGTGTTTGTTAAGTCTTGTTTCACTCCAACAAATAACTGAACCCAAGTCAAGGGTTATTAAGTGGCAGTTCCCGGCAATCCCATTGAACCGGAATTCGCAGCGGATTAACTGGGGGCCCCATTCGTGGAAGCCTCTTTTCAAGTTAATCATACAAAAAACACTCGGCATTGGGGCCGCTTTTATGCACAGCCGTCATGGCAAGTTACGTCTCCTTAGTACAGTCTTTTTGTGCAGGGCTTACGTTGCCGCGAATGGTGGCCGTTTTGATAATATATTATAAATAGTGTACCTGTCAAATCTAATCTTCTTTTGTTTCATTGTTCAATGGTAGAAAGCTACTTCGTTTTAAATAGTTTTTTAGTTTGTTAATACTTCACCGTAATTCAAGAATAAAGGTCTTTTTTTGGATAGATTGAAAAACATGTTTAGGACAAATGTTGTAGTAGGATAGTTAAAGATTTTATAAATGTTTTACTCTCAAAAATCGAGTGGTTATCAAAAAATCTTGTTTTGAAATATTTGATCGATCGCCATTTTGTTATTTAAAAAAATAAAAAATAATTGTAAATGCAAATGTTTTAGAGAGTGGAAAACTGATTAATTTTGAAATTTTTTGTTTTCTTTTCAATAGTCCCTAAAATAAGGGAGTTATGATATTCTTCGAAAAACGAGAAAACTCCAATAACTACGAACCGGGACACCAACTCAAAAATTGGAACTAAGAAAAGTTGTTTGTTTTAACGAGTTCTAACTGCCATTGTCGGGTGTAACGACACCCTGTATATGAATTTATTACTTTTAATTCCATATTACATTTTTCCTGGATGGTAGAATATTTGTTCATTTTTACAAGTCAACTTTTCTGATAAGATTTTATTCTATGCAATTTTAACCTACTTTTTGTATTATTTTAGACATTTATTTGATTGCTGCAATTTGCATTACTCTTATAGGTTTCATTTATGTTCCGCTTCTTCCTGGACACTTAATGTATTAAATTTGTAATTGATGCTAATGTAATTTCATTTTCTTAGTAGGATAAATCACAACAAGATGTATAACAGCCTTATTAAGAGCGTCACACACAAAACAAGCATGTGGATTATTATTCTTAATAAGATTTTCAGCTTCTAAGTTTTCTTTAAACGCCACATATTGGAGCTGGAATTTCTCCTAAATCATTTGAACTTGCAGAGTAAATCACTTTTAGTAACTTACAGCGCTTGCAGTCCAACTTTATTATCCCTTTTTGTATTAAAAAGGATTGGTGCTTGCTTTATAGGCTATTTGGGCGCACATTATTGGTACAAATTGCAAGGAAACATGTGAAATATAAATATAATGCGCAATCTGTCCACATTTACGGAAATCCCCGTTATTATGGCGAGACACATGACTAGAGCGTCGAGCACTTTGTCTTAATTTCTTACCGAAATAATACTGTTTGCTATCACGACTGAAAATAAACCGAAACAAGAGATGCAATTTTTAACCATCTTGGCGTTTTCATACGTAGAACTGTTCCACCAGCATGACTGGTCAGATATTCTGATTCTGGTTCTTGATCGACATCGTGAAAAGGTTGTTCAGATTTAAAGACAGTAAACAAACGCACATATTTTTCAAAAGTAACTTATATGGCACCATTTACACGTTTTCGATTATATTTATTCAAAATATATTCATTTGGCGTGAATTTAGCGGTCATAATATGAGTTCAACTATTTCTGATAAAGTTTTTTATAATTCGCATTTCAAAAAAAAAAACCCTGCCGATGCCTTTTAGATGAAAGTAGCGTCAAAGACAGCAAATAATCCAAAGGTTCTCTTCGAAGCCAAACATTGATACATTATTTTCTTTGTGCGCGGCAATGCGTTGTCAAGCAAAAAGCACCTTTCTAGTTCAAGTCAAATCTCCTAAAAAAACATTGCAGAACTTTCCAATAATAGTCCTTGTTTATTATTAGGCTTTATATAAGAGCATTTTTAATGCAAGACCAGTCTTATCCATATCGGCGACCGTGGGTATAAAAAAAATTAAATTTTTAAGTGCCAGTTAATGCCATTATGTGACATTAGAAACTGCGATTGGATACGCTTGACATACAAATATTTATCGAATCCGAATTGCCACTTGTTTGTTAAATTAACGTTGATAATTGAAGACTCCAAAAAGAAGATAAATCCAGTTTTCGACAACACGGATTTAATTGGGAAATCAAGTGATTTGATCAAATTCCTAAACTGAATAAGTGAAATGACAAAAATAACGTTTCTAAGCTATTACAAATATTTATTTAGTTAATCAAACAGATTGGTTGTGCATTATACTTTTGATTTTTCACAGCAACACTTCTTGGACCCTTGACATCCGAATAAAGATAATTTTCCTGAAATTCCACGCAAATTCAGCTTAATCGGTGGAACTGAATCGGTACATTACATATGGTTGTAGCTATTTGAAGAGCGTTTCTAGGAAGCCAATCTTTTATGATGCCAACTGAAGTACCAATTTGAAATTACTTATTTTTCAAATTTAATACGATCCCCGTAATATTGTTTGCATCTAATGGACCTTTATTTCCCTTCAGTACATCAATCAAAACGATGGAACCCACTAATTCGTTTTTAAATTTCTTCGAAGAAGTATCTTTCATTTTTTCAGCAGATCATTTCAGGTTTTGTGCAGCATATTCCCTTTGTTCTTCTATATTTCCTTCTTTTTGGCATAAATAGCATAGAATTCTCGACCCATATCCTTCTTCTCCTACCGTGTTTCCACATATTGCGGGCAGTGGCTTTTTAGAAATGTTGCATGAATGGGCTCCATGTTTGTTTTATCATTTCACTAAATCAGTTTAGAGATTTGATCAAATTGCTTGATTTGTTTAGGGAAATGACCATATAGAGTTGTCATTTTAACATCTCCCATGAATTAATCAATTCTCTTCGCGATTTGATCAAATCCTTGTGTTTACCATATTCCTGCGACATATATATTCAAGATGTTCTCTGAATGATGCCATTTTTGAAACTCCCGAAACGTTGTGTGATAAACACTTGAAACAGTGTAAAAAGTCCAATAAAATATATCATATATATTCAAATGCATCTGTATTTGCTCGCTATTCAATTATATTTATATGGGTGCAATAGTAATTTTTGTATTAAGTGCGCGAATTACTTTTGGCATTCTCACGCACAAAAACACTCACTTCGCGCACTTAATACAAACAATATTTTCCCTACAACCGTCAATAGCTTTATAAGAAAACGTGTGGGACAAGATTGACCAAATCTAAAAGACGAAGGAAGTATTGTAATCACCTTCTGTTTCAGTGTCCTTAGATGACGAAAACGAGGTTTTATCAATTTCGTCTGTCTGCCTTTGTATGTCTGTTTATCTGTTACTGGTATAACTCAAAAACTATTTGTTTGAGGAAGACGATATCTTGCATGCATATTATGTGTCTACCTGGCATGAAACCGAGAAAATTACGGAAAAATGTATAAGAAATAAAATTTTGCTTATTTTCGACTGCTAGTAACGTATTTTTACTTTGAAAATTGATGTAATTTGAATTACCAAGTGCTTCCTTTTATCGTATCAGTATTATTAGAAACGTGAATATATTTTCACCCCTAGTTTTCTTTGATTTTTTAAATTATAAAATATTACATTTTATCACTAGAAAATTTGCTTATATATTAATGATTAAAGTAAAACTTGCTGTAGATAATAGTGTATTATACATTAAAGGAGAGAGAATCATGATTTTTCCCAAAGTGTAAATTAAACAAATTTACCAAGCAAAAGTTGCATTCTCTCCTACAGTGCCTATACTACTTTTTCCTCGACCGGGAGCAGAAAGACAAAAACTGGTATTTTCGTAAATAGTTAGAGCATTTCAATGTATCGGAATTATATTGCATTATACCGGGTGGCCATAAATATCTGATATCACATTACCTTTGGAATCAACACCGCTTTATTAAAGTGATGAATCCAACTAAACTAAATGTCATTAATGTCATCACAACTAAAATTCCTATCTGTCAAAAATTATTACAGATTGCAATAAGTATTGAAGTTAGAACAGGAGATTTTTATAATCGAGTCGTAGGCTAAACTGCAGAATCTGGAGCACATTCCCCTCCTCTTATTTGCATTTTATTACATTTCATACCAATACTTATTATAATTGAAATATGTTTAATGCTAACTAACATTTATAAGTAGCTAATTCCATGGCTACCGGGATCTCAGATGTTTATGGCCACCCGGTATAACAGATTTTTTATTTTGTTTACGTTAAGAATACCATGACGACATACATTTTTGTAATCGCGAAAAGATTACCTTCCGAAATTTCTTCCGATCTTCACGTTTCAGGATCCCTAGATGACGAAAAACAGGTTTTTTCAATTCCGTGTATCTGTCTGTCTGTCAGTTGCCGATATAACTAACTCAAACATTTTGTTTATTGTTTCTTTGACTAATAGATAAAAGTAATAATTTGCACATAGTTACACCTGACGAAAATGGGACCCAACAGATACAGGGTAAATGTAAAAACAGTAGAAACAGTCAAAATGGGGCAACAATAAGTACGTTCTGTTTAATACAGCCGCGCATCACACAGAACCAAGAGATTCGGTATGGCCTAGTGAAACAGACGGGTGGAACCGAAATCGCATTCGCAGGTGCTGTAGTTAGAATACCACCACCGGTAACGTTTTTTTTTATTTGAAAATGTATTTAGTTTATTAGAAACGTGAAGATATTTTTACTCCTAACTTAATTTGATTTCTAAAATTATTTAGTGTCACAATGTCGACGAGGGAAGTTCTGGGTAAAGACTTTTACAGATTTGTTTAAATGTTTTGTTTTGTCCACTCAGAAAGAATATACATATAGCTTATGGCAATAGTTGATCCTTATATAATTTCTCAATGTTAATTTTGTCATGTCTGGTAGTCACTGAAAGATACTGTATATGTTTTTATTCAATTTTGACGAAATTTTGAATAAAAAAATATAAAAATATTCAAATCAAGATATAAATTTGCCCATTCATCATCGATTTGATCTAAACGTTAGTAATTATATATTACACACTACAAAGAGAAAGAATAATTAAATGTAAATATTTGTTGAAATAATAAAAATGTGTTGTTCTTTATTGAAACTTTTTTAATTCACTAGTGAATCAAATCGCTAAAATTTCACTTCTGAATAATTGACTGCTTATGAAGGTTGTTACGAAGTTCATAATGTGACTTTATACTGTCAAAATTGAATAAAATTTATTTGTTAAGTGTAGTATTCATGGAAACAATGCAACCTTACCTTATTTGTAATTAAACAATGTTGCCAGGTCAACTAGTTTTGAGATTAAAGAAACCTCGTTGTATCCTCAAAAATAGGAAGTGCTTCTTAGTAATGTAACATAAAGTTAATGCATCATATTTGGATCAGCACTTGGCATCCCCTTTGTAAAAATTTGCAAGTTAAGAACTTCAGAATGGAGCTAGTTTGTAGTTCCCAGTTTGGGCATTTTTGAGTTTTCCTTTTACTTTCGATGCTGTAAGACGCACTTTTTGGGATCTTTGTGATGAAGGCTTAATAAACGAATTTATTCCAAAAATCATTAAGAACTGGGTATAATGATTTAGCAAATTACTGTACCTATCTGATAATTTCAGAATTTCAATGTTATTTTGCAAGTAAATCCAATTTTTGGCCATATCAGGTACGGAATCGTTCACGTGGTTAGATGTTTTATCAGATTTTATTTTCTGGTAACTCTCGATATCCTTTATCTCTGACAATCTGTCACAAATCTTCAAAAGATTAAGAAGCCGTCCATGGCGTCCTCCGTTTGTTGGGTGCACATCGTACACAAGGGAAAATCTTGGCGCATTCAAGCAACTAATGCATTCTGACGCAATTACAATCTTCCGACGCATGTGGTCAGCGAGTGCAGATCAGTGGTAGTTCGCTCAACTTTTTGTGTAACCAGGGCCGCAGTCACCGCCTTTGCACCTCCAGCTTCGATGATTAAAATCGCATAGATTGTAGAATTACGTTTCTTATGAAGGTTACCTATTGTATATTTACCAGTTTCACTTGCTTGGTATATTTTCGGGATTTGTGCTGTATTTTCTATTTATCAACAATAGTAAACGGTTAATATATGAGCGAAGTGCTTGTTTTTAAATGCTAGTCGCATTATGATCGTTTTGTGATTTCGCGTATTTAAAAAGGTCTCGTTGCGTAATGGAATCCTTGAATCATTTTATTAAATAGTTTTGCTTGAGTATTCGGTGATGCTTATTTCGTTTAGGTTTTACATACTTACCCTGATCAATTTCAAGTGTCTTTATAAAACTTGATTTTTTGAGGTGGATTTTATGTTAAGTTGTAGAACTCGGAGCCCTAAGCTATCGTTACTTGTAAGGTAAATTACTATATTATTTCGCACCCGCCACCTCTTTCTCGCTTCCGTTTGTGCTTACAGAATTTAGGAGTTCGGTTCTAGTCTTTTAGTAAAACTTAAGAAGTTGAAGTTTGTCTTCTTTCTCTTTAGTCGTTTTTCCTCGTAATCTAGCTGTCGTGATCTACGTATCAGTTATTATTTTATATGTCGGTTGCTCTTTTTCCATTGCATCCGATATTCTGTATTTTTTATATTCTCTTCTAAAGTGGCTCTTGTGTCTACCGCTATCTGATCGATCCATCGCTTCGGTTGATCTCTCTGTGCACTTTTCCGAGTTACTTATAAGTGCTCCCAGGTAGTAATAGTTTTTTACAATTTCGATGTTTTGGAACGGTTGCATATTTCGTGAATTATTCTTCCGTTGGATTACCATTATTTTTGTTTTGGCTTTGTTTAGTTTGAGTCCGAACTTTTCACTTTCTGTTTTTGTTATTTGTAGTAGTTCTTACAATTCTATTCTGTTTTCCATCGGTATAACGTAAGTGTGATATTGATGACACCAGTCGGGTTATCGAGTATTCTTCTCAATATGGCTTCACCGTACACCTTTTTCTTAAATCACCCAAAAATGTGTTTACAGTAGTTGTCTAAATTACATATTATGTAGGAATACAATACATATATGACTGCCTTCTTACATGTCATAGTATTTCAACTATGTTCCTATAGAAATAGCCAATTACATTTTATTATCAAATGTGTTTCTTATTAGTGCCTTTGGTGACTATCGATATAGCTCACAGCAGTCTGTTTTAATTTTTAACAACTTATATACTTGCATTTCTTGGGAAAGTGAAAAATGTGCAGACAATTGCTTCTTTCAGCTGTGCAGTTGTGGGACGCTGATTAAAAATTATATTTTTTTTTCTAAAATGAAAATCGTTGAAGAGCAATACGAGATTATGAAGAAAATAATTGACGCACTTGGAAAGCGTTGTGGTACAATTTATTGAAACGTTTTCTTATGAATATTAAATCTAGGAATCTAAACTGTGTCACTGGATATCATAATATAAATGATTTCGGAGGCTTTCACGGTCATTGCCATTAAGTAACAAACGACTTCCGGGATTGGACCGTGTCATGATTGAGGTCGAAGAACTCAAAGTTTCGTCCACTTGCGTAACGGGCTTCATTTGGAAGAAAAGCAAAAGAGCACGGTAGCACAACGTGTAAACCAAGCCAGAGGCGAAACTTAGATATAATTTAAAATATGAACGAAACAATGTACGCAATTTAAGCAGAATAGAATATTATGTTCGCTATTTATCTTTGTAGCAGTTAAAGTGGGTTTAGTATCAAGCGGAATATTTTGTATCTACTATACTAAGGTAAGATTTCATAATCAAATTTAAAGCTTTATTTAACTAAAGTGACATTAGAATGTGCAGAGTGACATGTGGTACATATATCATCATGCACATCTAACATTACTTTAGTTAAAATTAGATTTAAAATTGATTATGAAATCGGCCCTAAATATAGAAATAATAGTTGCAATAAGAATGCTGTACATATGCAAAAACATTTATTTTCAGTCAAATCGACGATTTTGAAATACGAACATAACAAATAAAGCACCGCCGACTGGAATTCAGCTTATCATATAATAAGTGTTTGTACATTAATGGAAAGCTTGGCAAACACGCATATTACGCTAATCATCCAATTAATTATTTGTAATTTGAAACACAAATACCTCCCAAATTACAACAAATCCGGTTTGAACGCTAATGAGTTTAAAGCAAACACTCGATATCAATGTAGGGAAAAATCCCCTAATTGTATGCAATCAATTCATGTTCGGATGTGCATATCCATAGTCCGTGACGTCAAATGTATTGAATCCATCAATCAGTAAGCCCCATTATCGTGCGTAAAAAAATATATTACCGTGTAGCACTTGCAGCGTGGAAGAGAGAGATAGATCTAGAAAATCTGGTAGTAATTTGTAGGATAGAAACAACATGTGTTCGGGATCGTTTTAAGGGCTTCAGGATATGACCAATTGTTTATGACATGAATCTAATTGGGCCAGCGCCACCTCCCTCTCGTGCTCACGTTGTAAGGGACGTTCTCGTCTCTCTCCTCCTAATTCCATAATCTGTTAATTATACTGCAGGCCAGTTGCCCACATTGATATTTTCTGCATCGTTCAATAAGCTGTCTCGTAGGAACGAGTTAGTTTAACTCCGAACGGTTTTTAACATCCCGCTGTTTTTAATTAGTTCTGACATTTTTAATTAATTTCAAATGCAGACGCATTCCCTATTTGCACGCATATTATACTTTCGCCTCGAGTGTTTGCTGCAGTTTTGCAAAACAGTGAACAATGGAATGGAAAATCTGAGCGATCAGCAAAAAGCATCCTTGTATTACTTCTTATTTAGAACTGTCTTAATTGCATGTTTAAGGCATCATATGTTTATTGTGCTATATCTCCTGCAGACGAAATCAAATAACCCCATATATTTTAAGTTTTGTACAAAACTTACTAATAACTGCGATACATATGTGTAAATAATAATAACAATGGAAGACCAATAATTTTTAGTTTATAATTTTTTTTCTTGCGTAGTTAAATTAGAGAATAGTACCTAGTAACTCAAACTATCTTTCTTTTTGTATCCATTCCTATATGTATGAACCTGGAGCCGTAGGTGCTGAATCCTTTATAAATGTTTTGCCTTTCAATCTAATTTTTGAAAATATGCTTTCTCTTCTTTCAGCAATTTGCAGATACTCTACTATATATTATTTTCGTATGTTTTGTCCTTTACATAGGAATATATTTTGCAATTTAATGATACTCATTCTTTATTTTCCTGAACGTCCTTACTTTGAAGTTTCTGGTATATCACGTCCTTTCTCACTACAACTAATTTTACTAATTGTTTTCTTCCTAGGTATTTCAACTTAGATTTGTAAGCATTGATTTCCCATGAGTTTAACATTCTTGACCACAAGGATTGTAAGTAGGGTTCATAAATATGGGTCCCGGGTGGTGTAGCTTGAACAAGCGTCCACGTTCGATAAATGGAGTTAAGAAACGCTCTTTCTGGTCAGAACTTGGATGGGAGTTCCACGGTTGCATCTCTCGGCGTCTCGTGATACGGCGGTCACGGAAATAGTTGGTCCCGGCTCTCATAACAGCATCATGATAGTCGTTAGTGGGGTTGGAAGTCCCCATAAATGCACAGAGACGCCTATAATTTGCCTAACGGCTGTTGGCTGAGTGCGAAATAAATAAATAAATAAATAAATAAATGGTTTTAAATCTTAATAGAGAAACTAGAAGTTTAAATCCCAACTTTTATTTTACAGAAAAGTAATTATTTTGTGGAAAAAGGTATTTCTTATACGTGACAGCTATGGCATTGAGAGGGAAACTACCTGGACGTGTATGGAAAGTAGCATCAGAATGAACATCTACGGAAATCACTAAATATTGTTGATTATGTTCTCATAATGTTAGGCGTTAGCTTACACTCAAAAAATACTTTGTTGTGGCACTAGCGTTGTTTACACTAAAAACACATCCTAAATAAGACTGAAAAACTACCTTGTAGGTTGTGGAATGTGAGGAACTAGAAAGCTTTATAATCAAATACCTTCAGAAGACAAATAACACCCGGGATGTTTACCAGCATCCAAATAGAGACATTGGTAACCTTTGAAGATTGAGAGATTTCTCCATGAGGCCTAGTAACACTTGCGAGCACAATCGGTCCTCTAGATCAGTGGTCTCCAAACGTTCTTGATCGCGTACCCCTAAAAAACTAAAAATTAATAGTGCATGCCGCTGATGTATACAGTGTGTTTCATTTGGAATGAAGGCACCTACGTATGTATCCTTTTTATATTTAAGCATAATGATTTGAAATTGTGATGGATCGTATCGACCCCTAAGGAGACTTAAGTTATGTATTTTTATTATTTCCGCCTTTGCATGTATGACTACTATACTCGATGGAAGGTGCAAATTTTTCTAAACTTAAACGAGCCACCCAGGAAGGCTGGACTTGATTTCAATTTTGTTTAAATCATTTTCAAAAACTGAATACTAGTAATAATCGCAACATGGCCAAAATATAAAATCATGGAAATTCAAAATTCTACAATTTTGAGAGCTAAAAACAAACATTGTCTTCAATTCATTTGCTTTTCAGAAAGTTTGTTAGATTTTTGAGTGAGTTTGTATGTCTACTATGCTAATTTCTCTTTAAAAAATTGTTCAAAAGAATTATAGCGTTAGCACCAATTTTTTTTTAAATAATCAAGATTGTTATGTAAGGAATGTAAAAATTCGATTTGAAAATATTCTCCATCATTCTCAAAACTTTTCAAATAACTTTACGTTGTATTTTGTGGTAATTTGAATTATTTTACTATTAGAATGTAAGGCATTTTGAACCAAAGTACATCGTTACAATTGAGCACGACTACTGTAAGGTTGACAATAACCATTAAACAATAGTGTTACTTGAACTAATTAAACAATTTTAAAATCTATTTATGTTATTCGCAAATTTTGTGTTTGAATTTTCTATCATCATTGTAAACTTCAGAATCTCTAAACATTTTGCATATTACGATTTTTGCGGTTCGAAATTTTAAAATCGAAATTCTGATGGAGGCAAATTATGTATTACCGGGTAAGGCGCTGCAACTTTTATACAGGTAGAGTCCCTGTAATATACAGGAGATTTAGGAAATTTTACCGACGGAAAGTTGACCGAAAGAAAAGTTTACCGTAAGGAAAGTTTACCGAAAGAAAAGTTTGCCGAACGGAAATTTAACCAAAACACAATTGACCGAAAGAAAATTTGACCGAAATTTTATAAAATCCTATAGACTGACACGATATTAAGATAAAGGTAGCTAGTTCTTTATTGGTTTATCTATCTTCGGTTAAAGACAAGTGTTATTTGTTCTATAATTTTGAATTTAAAGGAAGGATTGTTGTGTTGATTATTTATTAATTGTTAGTTTTCCCAAATACGGCATGATTCATTTGCATTGTTAATCTTGTTGATTGTGTAATTAGAATTTTTATGTAGATTTAATTTTAAATGTTATGTAACGTGGGCATAAAATATGGGATAACATATACTACATAATCAGACTATCTAGTCAATAAGATATCAGAATTTTATAAAAAGTAGTAGTAAAAATAAGCAGGTAGGAATATGTTTGGATTGATTATGAAAAAATGATCACATTTGATTTGAACAAAATTTTTTGGCATTGAAGCAATTAATCTCATTACAAAATACGACACAGCTAATGTGAAGCGAAGCGTGAAGGAAAATTGAGAAAAATAACTAATTCACAAAAAGTGAAAATTAACACACCCTGTACATGGTGCATCTAATATTTGCAGAATACTACTTAACAAATACTAAACGAAAAAGAAAGTTATTTCTCTTCTATTGTTATTAAATCTAAGATTTTTGTAAGAGATACCAGCGAATACTATTTATTTAAAATCAATTAACATACTTGCGCTAATTATACTCTAGGTGGAATGCATATTTATAATATTTAAGAGTATCATCATCTAACATATAAAGCACTTGAAATAGTTGTAATTGTAAAATCAGAGTCACGCTCTATGTATATATAGGATTTTATAATTTCGGTCAAATTTCCTTTCAGTCAATTGTGTTTCGGTAAACTTTCCTTTCCGTCAAATTTCCATTCGGCGAACTTTCCTTTCGGTAAACTTTCCTGTCGGTTAATTTTACTTTCGGTTAACTTTCCGTCGGTATAGTGTTTTCGGTAAACTTTTCGAGACCCATATACAGGCAGAGCCAGTATATACTAGCTCTGTATACAGGTAGAGACCTTGTATGTTAAGATTGGAGATGAGACTTGATAAAAGAAACCCATTTTAGAGGTATTCAACTGGAAAATCACCTATCTCCCATTAATACACATTAAAAGTGTAACAAAAATGTAAAGTTTGAAAAAGATCTTTAGTAGTTTTTGATTAAATTGAAAAGAACAGAAAGATCACAGGAGTAAACACCATACTTCCGGTTATGCGATTTTTTTCAAAAACTTGCTGTCGCATCCATATAGTCCACAAAACGTATATATGAAGTTTCAACGCCATACCTCTTTTCGGTTTTGAGATATTCTGTTCACAGACACACAGACAAACAGACCAATGAACAAAAGCATATTTTTGGGTTCAGGGGAACGTGAAGATCTGTTGAAAACTTAATGTCGAATTTTTGGGGCGAATCCAATACTTCCTTCATCGTAAAAGGAAGTAGAAAATCTAATTTTACACTGATTAATGGAAATAAGACATTTGGATAATTACAATTTAAGATACGATGTCCAATTTTCTAGTAATTTCCTTTTTCGTCCAGTTTACTGTAGATAAACAGAGACGGAGTTGTAACTTGTGTATTTCCACAACACAATTTTTGGACCCATAAACTGTATTTTAGCTCATTTTATTGCCTGTGGTCACATTATCCACCACCAATCTGTATACGTTTTTTGACGTATGCAAAAATTTGTTTTCTATTATTATGGAGTACTCCAGGTGTACGGATATTGACGTCATACTTACATGCAACGGAAGTTTCCTTAGAAGAATTATATTTGTCAGATAGTATACGAAGTGATGGCATATAAACTGAAAATTCGAAGAAACATGTACTTACATCTTATTTGGAGATGTGCCAAAACGTAATATGGCAAACATCTTTCGGGTTAAAAATATCACAGTTTCAACTATCTATACAAGCATAAAGGAGTGTGAGAAGGGTGTATCAGATAAAAATCTTCCAAAACGTGGATGTCTTAAGGTTTGTTTAATGCCCAGTCAACTAGATTGGTGGTAGGTGCAAAAAATCGATTGAGATGATTAACTTGAAAACTGTCTCGAAGATTTCAGGTTTCTTACATGACCATCAGTCGAGGACAGAGCTGAAAGGGATAAAGATATCTTCCAAAATCGGTCAATTTTAACAATCACCGTTCGAATGATGAAATTACATTTTAGTCTGATCGAGCCTTCTTACATTAAGTTAGAATAACCAGGTGATGGTTAGAGATTCAGAATATCCATTTTGTGCCCAGAAATTATAATCCTTCAAACGTCCCATAAGAACGCCCCATTGAAGAGTTTTGGGCAATGTTAGGAAGAAATGTTTATGATAATGTCTGGAAGGCCGAAAATTAAAAAAAAACGATGCAGAATCATTCGCAAAATTTGGAAAGTAACAATCTGACTGTTCAGAACACGATAATGTCAGACAAAAATTGCGTGCCATCGAAGACAATGGACCCTTAAGTTTTATTTGGATTGTATCTTTCTTAATTGGGTAGTAAGGAAAAATTCCTAAATATATGCTTTAAATACACTGTATTAATTTTTGGATACTGCACATTGATTTTTCCGAAAACTTTTGTTACATACATTATTAGTTAAACTACTACATTAATTATTTTCAAAATTTAACTAATTAATAGTTAACTACGTTTCCAATATCACTATTGGTATTCAATTTAATGCGTTTATTACCAAGTATTCGGTATTCATAGCTTTTCTCTGGCATTCAATATTTAATTTTATCTTCATGGGTGTTGTTATAGCCTACTTACCTAATTAATTTTACTATAGTTAAGATATTCATTACCGCACTGAGCGCGGTAATATCATTATTTTTTATATAATATATATAACATCTATGTATTTTTTTATTAAACTACAAATACACTGAACCAGAATGTATGTAATTAAACAATAATAACATTTTTATGATTTATGTAAATAAATTGTAAAGTGGTTACAGTTTGTAATACATAGTCCAGTCGACGAAAGTTGAGCTGCAGACTTTGTAATGAAATTTATTAATATCTTGGTTTAAGTTGCTAGTTGAAGCGCGGATGTTGCAGACTTCACCCAAAATTTTTGACGACATTATCTTCTTTTCTTTAGAATGTTCTATGTAACCTTCGGCTACAGTATCAGACCGCCAGCCACGATACCTTTTGACAGTTAACAGTTTCGCTCTGGCGTCCACAAGCAGTAATGCAATGCAGATGATTGCCGGAAGTGTTCTGTATTTGAACCATTTAAGAAAGATGCAATAATACTTGGCATTTTTCCAATCATGTCAATACCAACTGGCTATTGAGTGCACTTAGTATTTTTATACCCAATAAAAAATCTGCTGTGAGTAGTGTTGTATGGTCGAAGTGCTCCGTACTTTCGGATTAATTCCACGAAATTTACTCCTTCGATATTACCAGTAGTCACAAAGAATTCTCGCTGGATTTTGGTTTTTGTGTTTGGAATGAGAATAGGAATGCATTGTCCTTCATCTATAACACCTTCCTTACATAATTCCGTTAATTTTTCACACCTACAGGCGCCTACGATTAATACTACTTTGGTCAGAAGATAGGCTTTGTCATCCGTTTCTTGTCGAAATTTTCTAATATCAGCTCTTATTTACTTCTTGGATTGATAGCCCGCAGATTTTCTTTTTCAAAAAATTAAGTGAACGTACTTTCTGATATTTATCCTGTCAACGAATTAACTGAACCGCCCATAAAAATTGCATTTGTTACATTATGTCATAAAATATATACCTACGTAAAAGTTTTTGTTTTATAGTATACTCATATTAAGCATATTTAATTGCACTATCCTCAAATATCAACTAAAGTATTAACCAAATCATATTAATTAAATTAAAAAATAATAAAATCACAAGAAAACTATATTTAACAAAAATAAGAGGAAGAACAAAAAGAAAATTAATAGTTTTTTGGGTCTCCTTGAAACGTTTAACAATGTTTGGGGCAACGATTTGCCATACTTTGTATGCAATGTGCTATCAACATTTGGGTAAAATTCAAAATTTTCAAATGATAATATTTTATTACTGGACTTAGTTTTATTTAAACCAAATTATGAAAAGAAATGCTTCTTATAGTGACAAAATCCTGAAAGGTTGCCAAAAATGCCATGACTGTCCTTTTGGAAAATATTTTTTAGGATTGCACCAATATATGCAAATGATCCAGTTCATTTGTTGATCAATATATATTGTGTTTTACCGATATCATCGAACGCAGCATGGAGTAATAGACCCAAAGCGATGAAGGCTTGTGAAGTTTTGATAGTTGTTCAAAGTACACCAAAAGGACCTTATCATTATGGATATTCTTGATCCGTTTAAGGGCACACCATTGTTCCAACTTGTGGTAAGTTTCTTCGTACCTTAATTTGGGCTTTTCGGGGAGCAAAGACGCTACAACTTTTTCTGTCGTCATTTTTAGCAATTTTGAACTTTTACTTGCGATATCTGTAAAATTTGACTAAATTTGACAAAATAAACAAGTGTTCTTTACAGTAACACAAACCATTACCTTAGCAACAAGCACAACGACCACTTTATTAAAGCCGAAAATCGTACGACACTCATTAATGACCAATAGAAAAATTAGTTCACGAGCCATATCCAAGATAACAACAAAATTTCTTGGAAATTTTTTGTAGGTAGACATTACTTCTTTTTGGGGTTTGCGCGTTACGATTTTCTTACCCAATCTGCATTCGAACATTAATTCATATCCGAAAATTATTTTTCGTGCATTCAACAACGTCATAATTTGCCCCGGAAAGAATGAATGCTCTTATGAGATTATATGTGAAAATAATTCAGTTAATTTCCAATGTTACGTCAACATTTTTGTAATGTGAAAATTTCAACGATGAAGATAAAATATCAAACAATTTGCTTATGGCACTTAACGAAACTCGTTTGATTGTTGCAAACCTCGGCTTACCGCCTCGTTTTGGCAATGAAACTCGTTTCGTTAAGATGCTCATAATCAAACTTGTCTCGCTATAGATATTAACGATACAAGTTTGATTATGAGCATCTTAACGACACGAGTTTTGCTGCAATCAAACGAGTCTCGTTAAGTGTCATAAGCAAACGTGTATTGTTCAATATTTTATCTTCATCAATAAATTCTGGTTCAACGTATTTCTTTATACAAAGAGAGTGCGGTAATATTCATTACCGCACTCAGTGCTCTTAACAATACTAAAATTCAATGGTTAAGAGTCTATAACAACACCGATGAAATTAATTTAAGTATCGTTAAGTAATCTTTTTTTACAAAACAAAGAATAAGTTAAACCAAAATTTAGAGATAAAATATTGAAAAATACACGTTTGTTTATGGCACTTAACGAATCTCGTTTGATTACCGCAGAACTCGGCTCACCGCCTCTTTCTGGAAATCACACTCGCTTAGTTAAGATGCACAGAATCAAACTTGTATCGTTAATATCTATTTTTGGCCTCCTGACAGTGTTCTTACGCGTCCAGGTGCGGTAAAATAACTAGAAAATTATCAGCTTTCAGAGAACCTTATAGAAGAAAGTTTCTCTGTAGTAATAAAGTGTATTTGCAGAAACGCTAAGTACGTAATTTCTCGTTAATTGAGTTTCGGAGAAATAAAGATAATTGATATTTATGACTTTGATTTTTGAGTTTATAGAAAATGTTAAAAAAATAAGCAGGACAAAAAAATTAATAGAATACTCAGTGTGTTAACCATTTTACAGCGCTCGGTTTTATTAAAGAACTCCGCTTCCCGTCGTGCCTCAAAAATTGAAACCTTGTGCTGTAAAATACAACCTACCGTACTCGTAATGTAAATAACTATGACTGGTGTTTTAACCACATTTATTATCAGTTCAACGAGTTTTTCTGCCAGCTTAAAACCTGTTGAACTGATCTTGGAGGTGTAGAAATGAGGAGTTGCGCTTGTCGTATTGCTTTATTGCTACGCTATTTGAATGTAAATGTGATATTTTAAATAATTTAATTGAGATTCTTACAGTTTTTCTAGGTTTTGTAATATTTTAAAGGTTAATGTTAATTCTTTGAATTTTTATGAATTCTTGTTACTTTTTTAATATAAGCGGTGTAAAAGCATTTTTAATATTTTAAATTTTTTCTAAATATATTCATTTCAAATCTACCTATACTTAACTAACTAATTTCATTCCACATTAATGTCGTCAACATTGAAATCAATTTGTTGTTCTTACAACATATTAATTTTCTGCATAAGGTAGTGAAAAAAGTAGTTTCCCAGAATATTATTCATTGTGGAATAAACATATAGTTTAACTACTTTTTAAACGGAATAGTTAAACTAAAGGGTAGGTAGAGTACAGTTCTATCGAGTAGTTAGTAGTTAGTACTAGACTACATTCAGAAAGTAGTTTCTTCAGCTTTGCCTGTCTAGCTCTGTACTACTGCAGCTTTGGAAATACGTTTTTTAATGAATGCATGCAATTATTGGTTATACAATCGTAAAAAGTACTACCAACGAAGAGAATTTTGAAGCTGCCAGTACTATATGCAATAAATTTCACATACCTTACATACAGTATGCCTTAAGACATGTGCAACATAGGAAACTTAGTTAAAACTTGTTATAAATAAAAACTAAATGTAACAAACTACTTACGGGCTCATACCGAATCCGTGTCCGTCTCCGAAAACAAAAATTAAATGTACTGTAAATGAAAATTAACGATAAATTATAATTAGCAAAAAGCGAAGGATCTACGTCGGTTAACAACTTGAGCAGAATGATGTAAATAAATGCGTTTTATGTGCACGAAGTGACAGTTTCTACAAATTTATGCTGCACAGTACGGGTCATGCCAAGCTACGTTGATCCTTAGCGAATTTTATCATTGGCGCTTCCCTATGTTGCGCATACTGCCAATTTTAAGGATAATTTAATGTATCTGAAATCTTCTTCTGTAACTTCTTACCTTGTGATTAATATCGCCTAGCAGTCACTTTTTTCAGTATTAAAGTTGCTTTCAGAGTAACCAATAGATCGACCGTCAAATATAACCGATATTCAAATATCAATATCTGGCAATTTCAATAGGAATAATTAAACGTTCTGGATGTGTATTCACTCAATCACTGTCACAAGCTGTCTGTAGCGAACGAATAGATGCAGCAACAATTAGAATATAGTGCCATATTATTTTAAGAACGGTACACACAAAGCTATCTATAAAAATTTAGTGTATTGCCTAAGTAATAAAATAGTTAAAGATAATTAAAGTTGAAGTGCTGCATACCAAGGTGCAAGTCAAATTAACTAACCTTCATCAGTTGCTCCATATACTAGCATGCTCAAACTTCCATGGAAAGAAACAGTGACACAACAATGGTAACAAGTTTTAAATTGAGAGGTTGATAAGATTAAGACACTTGTTCCGACTTCACTACCACCGGCTTCCAAGAAAGTTATTTTGAAAAAAATAGTGTTTTAGGTGAAGTCAAAATTAGTAGTGATTTACTTGAATTAGGTACCTACCCATTAGGAATTGTTTTTAAATTGAACATTACGGTAAAGTGATGCACTATGATGTAAATAACGATGATTTAAAAGATGTGTTTCAACAGGAATTTTATAGATTTACAGGGACAGTACACTAACAGATTGTTGATTTAGTGATCAAAACTAGTAATTTTTTGTTAAAGGTTGGCATTCCAAATGTCACTTTATAGGCTCAGTGTCACAGCCTGGAACAAAATAGACTGCCTTGGTATAAGACATTATTATCAGTGGATTACTAATGAGTGAACAGGGGTGTTACGGCAGATCACACAGTAACTTTTTAATAGCAAGACCGGTAATTTCTATTTTTTCTGGAAAAAGATATTTAAGAGTATATTACGTACCGAGGTGGGAAGTGTTTCATTACTGTCGAGAGATTAGGTAGTTTACCGACACGCGTAGCGTCGAGGTTAACTTTATCTCGAGACAGGGATGAAACTTTCCACCGTGGTATGTATACTATTTTATTTGCAATCATCTAATTTTAAAAATAACTACAATTGAATTCTGAATAATAGATATCTTGATGTAGCTAATATTTTTGTTACCATGAAAACAACCCACTCAATGTTTTGTTACCATGGCAACACCCCACTCTTCAGGTATGTAATATTTTTCGGGGTATGTAATAATTCCCTGGCTAGTTTCAAGTAATCATCTAGTTCCCAGCTGTTGTCATGTCATGAAATTGACACATTACAATGTGATTGCGAATAATAGTATATTACGTAACGGAAAATACTGTTTTTTGCACGAGTAGACAAGATTCCAGGATGAGCCGTAGGCGAATCCTTCACACCTGTCAGGCATTCGTCTTTTTTCTATATTCTGATTTTGCACCTTCCGAAACAACATTTTTATTAATTATTTATTTTCATGTCTCCAGGGTGTCTCAAAAAGAATGGGACACCGATTGGTCATAGATTCCTTAGGTTATGATAAACCGATTAAACCCAATATATGTTCGCACAAAGCCCCTCCAGTAAAATATTATAGCAGGCCCGCCATCAGTTGTGTTGCTTGCCAGCTAAATCAACACACCGAACCTCGGACGACAACAGACAAAATAAATAACTGACAATGCTCACTACCAGCTCACTACCGCAGCTCTCTGACGTCATATGCTTATGATGTCGGTTAAAGTAGGTAGTTAATTCCCGCGACGTGAACATGTTTACAGCTTATAGTTGCACGTTGGTTGGAATTATCGATTATAATTGAGCTTTTGTAATAGGAAAGCCACTTAATGCCTTTGTGTTTAGTGCTGTGTGTGTAAGTTATTTACCACCAGTTTTGCAGAAATAAACACTTAAATTACGGTCACTGGTCGTTGCATTATCACCGTAATAGGGAGTTGTTAGAGTTTCAAAACACTTGCCGGTTAATAAAGTAAGTAAATATATTGTGTTGTAATTTTATACCGTATTTGTACAAGTGTCTGTAGATAGATATTGTAATAGCCCTTCTATTAAATAATATGGGGTTTGAAATATAAAATAAAATTTATAGTTATTAGCAAGGGATACTAAACTATATGAATTGTATTAGATGATTCAATTATGAACCTGCCTGTCAAACTCAGGGCAAATTAAAAGAGTGTAATAATAATTACCACTAATAAATGGTTTATTGCTCATTCATTATTTCATCTAGTTGCAATTCGGGCATAGCTCCGGTGAGCATCAAATGAAACTTAACTCAGGGTGTCGGTTCATAAAATTAAGTAATACTTTGTATGACAACTAACTCGTTGTATGTCAGTTTAACTCGGGTATTAAGGCAAATGCATAACTTCTATCTGACGTTTAGATAACCTCTAAATTTGACTGCCACAACAAAATGATCTGTGGTCGCAAGAACAGCGTAAAATAGAATTTTAAAACACCAAATTGGCAAGGAAACATCAGGTAAATACGATTAATACTATCATGTAGCAACTGCTAAGCTCGTTTTGTTTCTAGTGTGACGTTGAAACCCACGCGCGATCGTTTTATGTTCTGCATCCGGTCAAAACTGAAAAATGCCGCGTTATCATGCACCCTCAAAAGACGCTTCTAAATTTCTCGAAAACGAAGGGACTTGAACAACTGGAACATCTACACCTCGTAGACAATCTGAACTTGATGATATCCAAAAAGAATAGACCTACTCCAACGCTTTCCCTGTGAAATTACCTGGAAAAGGGCTGCTTCGTAAGCGGAACACGTTTTCTGAGGACGCTTCGTCGATGGTAATTTTCGTGATTGCTTCCTGCTCAGGAGGAACAGCTTTACACGTTGGACACAAAATTCTTGCTGACCGATGCTGTTCTTTTATGGAAATGAGCCCTTGAAGTTACTAGCACTTGGACGAATCTTTCTGTTGGCTAAACTGCTACTCTCGGATATCTTAACACTTGGCGAACTATACCCAAAGATTCCCTGAACACTGGCGAATAACTTTACACACACCTGGTATTAAAAAAGACTTTTTATTTATAATTTTAGGCAATAAAATGTGGAGCTCAATCTGACCCCAAAACAAATTTTACAAGCTTGTTTGGTAATTATAACAAAAGACTGTCTGGTAACTTAGCAACTAGATTTACAATTTTTATAAAACATAGGATTGATAAAATGCTTGACCTTATGGACTACAGTTTCAATGTCATGTCTTTGCCTAACTATTGAAATTGTCTTTTTCTTAGAATAAACTGATACACTTGGAGTTCCTTTAGCGTCTGACTAATTGTCTTTCGATCGGCCACCTTCCATTTTTCATTGCTCTATTGCAATTATTATTTTGCTAGCACGATTTCGTTTACCTTTCAGCTAATTTGCCGTTTGCTGGCTTATACTTTCAATACATAAAGCTTATATACTTTCTGTACTTAGCAAATCATTCTGTATCATTTTATTCCCATTATGTTTGCCTTAATTAAGCTCAAATCCGTCAGTTGCAAATTAAATTGCATTAGCCCTTCCGAACATTTATCATATCTGAAACTCTGAACTTAACCCTTCTGAAATCTGCCTTATTTCATGCTAACTTTTATCCCTCAAATTAGTAGTTACTGCTGCTCACATCAAGTGCATTTATTCATGTAAAGTACTGATTATCTTGCAATAAATAAAATATTTAATGCTGTGCTCATGTTGACTTTATTCATTTAGTTAATTAGACAATCAGAATTGCTATGGGAATTAGTGGGCGTGGAAGCAATAATTTAAATACAGCAGTATGTTTTCCTATCTAAATCTCTAAACCTTAAACCTATTATAAATGAATGGATTTCGAAATTGTCTATAGAAGCTTATCAATTAACAATTTTTGAACTATATAGGCACTAATGTTTTTACTTTTTATGTAGATTTAAGTATCATTATTATAGTATGGCAAATAATGTAATTTTTGAACTTCGTGAATAAATTACATATTTTAGGCGTCAATTTGAGTGACTACAGTGCCCAATCCCAAGAAATATTTCTGCCTAAATGTTTGTAACCTAAAAACAGATTTCTACTCCCGGTCGTGGAAAAATACCTTAGTATAGGTAATCTCTGAAACTTCTTTGTGGCGTGAATCTATAATTCATATTCTTTTTTGGGTATTTCGCCACTCTGCAAATTAAAATGATTAAATAACGTAAATAACGAATGTTTCGAGAGACAATCTGCCCTCGTTATCAACGAATAACAATTAAAAAGGAACAAGAAACTTAGCTTTTTTCACGGAGATTGAAAAAAACCACCAACCTCCAATGAATTGTTTGACACTGACGTTTGTTGATTAACTAAACCTACTTGATCTGATCTTTAAGAATCGATAGCCTCTGCAAATTAAAATTATTAAATAACGTAAATAACGAATAAAAAGGAACAAGAAACTTAGCTTTTTTCACGGAGATATTTTTAGACAATAGTTGGCTATCGATTCTTAAAGATCAGATCAAGTAGGTTTAGTTAATCAACAAACGTCAGTGTCAAACCATTCTTTGGAGATTGGTGGTTTTTTTTCAATCTCCGTGAAAAAATCTAAGTTTCTTGTTCTTTTTTAATTATTATTCGTTGATAACGAGGGCAGATTGTCCCTCGAAACATTCGTTATTTACGTTATTTAATAATTTTAATTTTCAGAGTGGCGAAATACCCAAAAAAGAAAATGAATTAGTATAGGTGTCACAATTTCTCATGGTATATGGGAAAAGTATCCCCAGTAGGTAATAGTTATACTAGTTATGTGAAACTAACCTGACAAAATGCCAGATATGTAATTTTAAATTAGGTTATATTTTTTGACGTTACACAAATACAGTTATAGCTAAAAGTACTTGTCAAACGTAAAAAATTATAACTTAATTTAAAAGTACCTACCTTTATTTTGTCAGGTCAGTTTCACACCTACTGGGAATACTTTTCCCAAGGACCATGTGAAATTGAGACACCTCTACCGCTCTACCGTAGTGGTAATAACTTGCTAAAATACGAAGTATGTTTTGTCGCCATCAGATACCACTATTTTTATTTTGATAACTTAAAGGTGTCATTAAATCTTACGTGTGATTATTCCTTCGACTTTGATTTGGGAATAAACTTCAACCTGGGGATTAAATGTAAAAAATATATAATATTAGCTGACATCTAAAATTGTGAATCCTTTTAATTAAATTATTTTTTAGATAATGTACGTTCACTAAATAATAATCTGCTAAAAATCGCGTGTTATTCAGAAAATTGACATTCAATTTAAATGTAATATTTAGAACTATTTGACCTGAAGGAAAAATATTGTTAACAATAATTTTGAAATTTCTGTTATTTATTGTCTTTATAAGTAAGAGCAACACACGAGAAAACACAAAGATACCGGACCTGGGTTATAGGAATCTGTATTAATATCTTTTATTTCTTATTTTTATGTTAATTTCCACGAATATAAAGATATCGAGTTGAATTCTGGTAGACATGCTTACTATTATATGTTGCAATAAAAGTTATAAAATCATATATTTCAAAAATAATAGATTTCTCTATATTAAATTAGTATTGGAAGAGGTGTTGGAGAAAATAACAAGCAACAAACTTGATCGACTTAAAGCGACAGGTACTAAATTCAAGCAAAGGCACTGTAAGAAGCCTCCTTACCTAGAGTAACAAATAACTTAAAATTATAAACAATTAACGAAAATATTCTTTAGCATAGTGTAGATCAAGTTTTATATGTAGTTATGATTCTATTGTAACGTATGTTTCATAAGTTTTGTCAAAAAATTCAAGGGGGCTCAAATGAGATACCTATGCAACTTATCGAGATGGCTTTGGAAACAAAAGTATGTTTCTTTACTAGGATTCAATTTGATATATGAGTATCGTTAGTCAGTTTGCGAAGAATGTCATACAAATTGGAAATTAGAAAAAGTATTTATAATTTAGTTGGGCAAATGCCTAAAGCTGAAATAGTGCTTATTTTTCGAAACCAAGATATATCACCTAGGATCGTATATGGAACCATAGCAGAATGCGACCAGGGTATCCCTTGTACGAACCTTCCGGAAAGTGGAAGACCAAAGCTGTTCACCCCCCAGCAGTGCAGAAGAGTAGTAAGAAGTGCTAAAAATAAGATTAGTGTGTCTGTGAGGAAACTAGCCAGAGAGAATTGGACTATTTCTAGAATTTTGACCAGAAGTGGCCAAAAACACCCCAAAAGACAAAACTGTCCAAAATACACCCCTAACCAGCTAGCCCGAATACCCCGATGTTGCCGTAATCTTCGGCGTATTCATTTTGCAAACAACAAGTTCATTGTGATGGACTATGAGAAATACTTTACTTTGGAGAACTCAGAAATCAAAGGCAAAGACGGATTTTATACTGATTATATAGAAGAATGTCTAGACAATGCGAGATTTAAAGAAAAAGCAAAATTTTCTAACCAAATGGGCACCAACTACGTCGTAGGATTTTGACTAAGATCAGGGAAATTGATGTTGTTGCCGCCCAGACCCGTATGAGAGGTGTTCGAAGAAAATTGCGCCTCGTAGAACAGCACGGGCCGTTACATATAATTAAATAATTAAATTATGTTCTCAGATAGTCCACTTATTTTAAGAAAATAATAATTTCTAGTAAAAGTTTGGTGTGTTAAAAATATTTGAGTTTTTATTTTGTGTCAAAACTTATGAAACATACGTTAGTACGTATTATTGCAGGATCAAGGAAGGACCACTGATAGTACAGTCTTTCTAAAAAACGTTTAACTTAACCATTAAGTACAATTTGCCGTTTTTTACAAATTGTTATGAGCGATTGTAATTATCATTATCAAGAAGTTTAAAAATAAAAATAAATTTTTCTAATGATTTTGTAATGGAACTTGTATGGAAATTGTATTTGGAGTTAAAAAACAACTAAAAATCAAATAGCTGTGAGGCATTGTTTGTGGCATGACGTAGCAAGGAGGTAAAAATTCCAAATTACGTTCAATATTTAAGTCATTTTTCTTTTGAGGTAAACATCAAAGAATAGTATATCTTCGGCCAACTTTATTTAGCGGTTGTTAAATATTTGTGTGGTTAGGGATTTTTAACGAATTGTGTCAGATTCAAACCACAGGCTCCAGCAGTGTTTTAATCTAAGGCTGTCAAAGTTCCTCATTTTTATTCACCCTGTATATGAGAGACGACTGACACTTCATTACTTGTAGTAGTATTTTCTAAACAAGAAGAGTAGCCTAGAATCGATTTGTAAATAGATAAAAAAGTGTTGAGTCAAACTAATATCAGAATGGGTGGCTAGAGAAAAAAACACGTACATAATTAGAATCGAGCTTGAATTCGAAAAAAATATGTGTAATTATACAATTTAGAAATGTTACTTTTATATACATTTATAAACTGTTATATAATGTTAAATTATTGTTAACTGTGGAAGCACTGTTACACAAATAAATATATAAGCAGACTTATATATTCAAACCATTTATACAACTGACATTTAAATTACAGTTTGAAATTTAGTGTTCGCATATTTATTTGTAGATCACCATCACGTTTGCTATAAAATCACGTAACGAGCAGCTAACGGACGGGGCTGAGATACAGTTAAGGGTCAACCGTGGTGTCGGAATGAACATTTTCACCACCAGATAGTACTACATTGTCTATTTATGGCCGTGTTTGTCTTGTACTGGCGCTCGTCCAAACAGCCGAATAACGTTGGCATTGGTTTTCTAGAAAAAATCCGTTTTTGTATTCAACACAAATGTTAAGCTAAAATATTAACTGCGCCAAAATGGCTAGTACATGAAGTATAAAAATGCCTTAATATATCTTTGTTATTTATAACAAAATATGTTGAAAGTAAAACTTGCCATCCTTTTTAAAAAGATAAATATATTTCGCAGTAGCAACCAAAAATTGAAGTGCATGTCGTCATTATGTAGCCTCAGCTATGCATTAAGGTAGATAGAGGAACTAAATTTCTTTCAATTCAAAAAGACGGAAAAGATAGCAACCAACGCCACCAAACTCCTGCGAACTCGGGATAATCTTTATCTGTTGTGATGTCTCCATCACAGTTTGTGGTATCTCCGGTACTTTACGCTTTCTATTCGCTTTCGGTTAGTTTTATCGTTATAGTTTCCGATCCATCCTTTGTCCGCAATGATGCCATCTTTATACTCGCGGTTACTGCCGCTGTCGAACTCTTCAACTTGTTTTGTATGAAAACAGTCTTAAAATATTTGTGCTGCTCCTGGAAAATATTTTTTCCTTATCGCCGCTGCCCTTTAAAATGAAACCTTTGTTTACGAAGACGCTGTAATATGTCGAATTTATGGCTTCAGGGGTGACACATTCGTAAATCGAGTATTATAGTCGCTTTGTATTAGTATTTTATTTTTGGTTGTACTTTTAATTAAAATTACTGCAATTCCTTATCGAGTAGCAAAATAAAATTCCTACCGGCAATTTAAGGTCAAAATTACAAAATGACTTTAAAAAAACTATTTGCAGATTGCTAATTATTATTTCATACCAGGGCTGAACATAAAATTCTGAACACTAGTAAGTGCCACCTAGAATTCCGCAATTATAATATATGTAGTTGTAATTGCTATGACAAATTCAATTAGTTGTATATATTTTAGCTCTACAATCGTAAAAAGTAAAATTTTTAATTTATCATTCGTAACAGCTTTATTTGTTCCAGTTGCAAATGTGGCCGCCTGAAATGTGCAGGCTTTGTTGTAAAATATGATAGAATTATAAAATGTCAGTGAAACATTTCGGATAGAAACGATACATAATAGGTTTCCCATAATGTTAAAACATGGAAAGTAATCTGCCTTCATAGTTGTCAATCTAACTGGGATTAAGAATATACGAGGTTTCCTGTGAATTACTAAACAGAGTTATCGTATAGCTATAGTAAATTTTACGTAAAGTATCATATTATAAAATACTTCTATTCTCCCGATGGCTTCGAAATGTATGTTGCCAGTGATGACTGATGAGTAACAAACAATTTTATAGCTCCACAGTATAAACGTATTCGATCGATAGTAATTGCTGCTCAGGTATTAATGCTATAGGTTGCCCTTGATTTAGAACTAGGATGGACTTACTGACCTTTTAGGCCTCATTTATATCTTTATCTTCATTATGGTTAGCTTGGCTATTTGTTTGCTTATTACTTTCCTATAATGAATGTCCACAAACTATTTTTTACACTTTCAAATGTACCAGCTCTTTATTTGTTCACATTAATATATGCTTATTAGCTGTTTTGCTAGTAATTGCAATAATGTTATTAATTTTAAAAATATAAGATCAGCCAAACTGCTCTCTGATGAAGATTAAATGTAAAAAAATTGAATTTGGGAGATCAATACATTCAATTTAGAAAAGTTTAAAAAGAATTAGCTGTTAGAATGCAAGTCATTAAAAGAATTCGAATTTGAGGTAAATTAAGATAATAGGGATAACATTTGAGTATTCTGTAGGGGTTTTAAAAGGATAAAGTAAATACATGCTCATATTACAAATGACAAATGTAATTTCTATTAAAATAATATGATGAAGTAAGTAGAACTCAAATAAATTTAATTTATAGATGGCATGAATAATCTTATATCATAAGAGCTGATGCCGCCGGTCACCGGCCGTCGGTCGCCGACCGACCGTAAGCACTGGCGCGCGCACATGCCGATCGTAAGCACAAGTGGCGAGACCGTCAACAGCAAGCATTTGTATTGTTAACGCTGGCAGGGCCGGACGTCGGCTGGCTACCAGCTTAAGCAAGCATTTTTATTGTTAACCGTTTCTTTACACTAGCAGGGCCAAAGGTAGACTGGCCAACGCGTTCTAGCTGTAACATAGGATCTAAGCAGATTTTGTTATGATTATTAGAAAATAACAACTCAGAAAATAAAATGTACTTTTGATATGATTTTTGGATTTTAATAAAAACTTAGAAACTATACCATAATTTTTAATATGTAATATGAAATACATTTAAAAAGGGTTTTAACAAATTTACGAGGTAAAAATAAAATGAAATATTAAGAAGATTATTATAACAGTTACTGAAGTGAATTTGGAAGGTTCTATAATTAGATACAAGCAAGCAGAAGAAGCATGAAGAAAATAAGATTTGGATGGAATTGGTTTATTTTAAATAATACAATTGATAAGAAGTTACATTGGTTAAAAAGTTGTTAATTGCTGGATATGTTGGGGGAGTGCTGAGGACGTGTGGATCTATCAACGGAGGATAGCAGAGGAACGACTAGACTCAGGCGATTCTGTTGGTTACTGATGACAGAGATTGCTAAAGTAGGAGCTAAGGAAGCAGAATATTAATTAGGGATCATCTGTGATAGTAGCAAACTTGCCGTGAAGCCGTCAAAACGAGGGAAGCTCTGGAAGGCGACAGTAGCGTTGGTGAAGTAGAACGGGGCTAGCAGGTGGCAGCCAAGGGTTTGACAAGTTGACAGCTGTTTGTCAGTAAGCAGTGCATCACAGCAGGACTAACTGGGAATCCGGGTTGTGGATATCAGTAGGAGTACTGTCTTGGAAATGACATTGAAGCGGGGAGAGTAAGATCAGTTCAAGGTGGGTTTTTAGTTTGTCCCACTGAAGCTATAATAAGTAAAAGACAATTAAAAAAGTGTAATAAACTATAATCAAATACTTACCGTATAATATTGAGTCAATAAGAGGTGAATAGAAGTTATATTTGTCATATTTGATTGAATATATTAGTAGAGCACTTTTTGACGTACAAGGTGACAGTTCACGTCATCAAACCATATAAAGTTATTATTAGAATAAAATTGCAATTAATAAGTAACTAGATAATCGAACTAACCCTGAAAAGAGTCTCAAGGCGATATCGTTATTAATAAAAAAATGATATTGAATTTCAAACTATATAAATTAAGTTAGAAAAATTGTAGAGCAGTCACTACAATACAGAAGTAATTGTATGACTAAGCATAATATTTGAAATAAAAATGTTTAAATATAGTAAACATTTTCTGATATTGTTTAAATCTAGAATGTATATTTACAGCTTGCGGGAAAAATAATTTTATTGTTGAACTTCATAATGTTATAAATATGTTGAATAAAAAAAAATACAGAGACATTACTTTAAGAACGAGTAAAGAATAAGCTTGCAAATAATATCATCGAAGAACGGGACGATGGATATAATGACTGTGAAACAATTACCTAAGTCAAATATAATCTCAATCGGAACCGAAGCAATTGATATATAAAAGTTAACATAAACGCCAACAGAAACAACAAATCCTAGTTTACAAAAGAAGTGAAGAGCTTAGCTAACGATAAGAGAGAAGCGTTTCTAAAATACAGAAACAAGAAACACTGAAGGAACACAACAAAAAAGTAAGAAAGCGAGTAAACCCAGTAATTAAGTAACCAAAAGAACAATACTGCGAGAATACTGCAGAAGTGCAACATGATAAAGGGGACAGTAAAATATGTGAAAAATGCAAGTAACCACAATCAGCCCATCAAAATGGGCAACATAGTTTAAATAAATATTATTAAGACCAGACTAAGGACGAAATTGATCAGGAAGAAGAAACAGCGGAGACGACCATTGAAATAAACCAGAATCCGGAAATAATATCCAACGACGCATGTTCCATAATTGAAAAACTAAAAAATAGGAAAGCTCCTGGCGAAGACCATATTTGTAATGAAATCGTCAAGTCTGGAGGAACATCTATTGTAGAAGACCTAACAAAACTCTTCTCAAAAATTATACGCAAAGAGAAAATACCAGATGGTTGGAGGATAAGCAGAACTGTGCCTATATTTGAAATAGAAGAACAAAGAATATGCAGAGCAATTGCACAACTGAGTGCCATAGCTAAAATATTAACAAAGATAAAAGCTCAGAAAATTCCTCTAAAGAGGGATGTGCGAAGAATACCAAGGCTTCCTCCAAAAGATATGTATAGTAATAGACGCGTTTTTCATATTTCGACAACTAGGCAAAAAATTTATTGAGTTTGACAAACCTCTTTTCCTCTGCATGGTAGATATAAAGCACGCATTTAATATTGTTAACATCCTGTCACATCAGGAAACTAATAACAAATTTATTAAAATTATGTTCTTCTTTCTCTTAGATTATGCCGGTGACCTGGTTTGACGCACAGAGTCGTGGTTCTATAAGCCTTCTTTGCTCGCCGGGTAAGTAGCTAGCCTTGCCCGTCGAAACTGCGGAAGAGTTTTCCTGTTAAGGGTTAATTGCTACCATAGGTGCTAGCATGGTAACCGGAGAGCATACAGTATATTTAAAAAGCCCTATCTAGTTACCGGGTATCGAACCCGGTCCGACCGCCTGAAACTCGAGCAAGTTGCTTGGTTGGGCATCCGCTTTTTCAATTAAAATTATATAAAAAACACACCAAACCTGTAGAAGTTGTATTAAAATTAATGAATGCTTAACAGAAAAAATAGACGTTACGATTTGAGTCAAGGAGGGGACAGTCTAAGCCCAACGTTTTTCAACTTAGTGAAGAATGAAATAATTCCTGAAGTTAATGAACTGAATGCGGCTCTCCAAATAACAGCAAATCTATAGAAGTTTTATATTATGCTGACAACGCGATACCAGCAGCAGAAAATGAGAATGATCTGCAGTGCCTTTTGTTTAAATTGAATCGAGCAGTTGAAAAGTTCAACGTAATCATATGCATAGAAAAAATGAATGGTAATCTCGAAAGACTCAATTCGATTTAAATTGATGGCTAATCATAAGACGATCGAACAAGTGATGAAATTACTTGGATCACAAATATCGTGTGACAGAAATATAAGAGAAGAGGGGAGAGAAAACACCATCAAAGCGTCTAAGAGATGCCATAGTAAACATAAAGTATGATGTCGCGAATTCGTCTAAAGTCGGGGTAACTGGCAATCCTTCTAGTCAAAATATACTTGTACCTGAAGACCAAAGCTACTGTTGCGAGACTAATAGAACACTTAAGTACAAATACTTACATTTATTTTCTGCCGTTTACAGAACAACTTAAGTTAAACACCGTTACTTATTAACTAACTAAATTCTAAGTCCAGTTTGTCCAAGAAAACTCGGTAGGCGTTTTCAAAATTTCAAATAAGCCTATCAGAGTAGTTCTAAATTTTGGACTTCTGTCACGTACATACGTACGTGACAATTCATAATAGTTCTATGAATTCTACAAACTTAAAGGTTTCACACGCTAAAATTCGTCAAGCGGTCGACACCTCGCAAATAATCGCTAATAAAGTTTTCAATTTTACTAAAAGGAATTTGCTCCAGTCGGCAGGTAGTTTTCCTTAATTTTTCGGATAACGAAGTAAACCACCTTAATCATTCCGTGAGAGTTGAATATTTTCATCTTCCCAGAGAAAAGCACGTTCAAATAGTGGCTAAATACTCGCCTGCTGTAACTTTAATATGACCACTTTGCCTACGAAATTCTACCATAAAATATTAATTGCTTATGGCTAACTAAAATACAGTCTATTCGTACAACCGCGTATAATTCATTTCCACTCAAAAACGCAAATCGTAACAATGATCAAAAATTATTTTCATATAGTATGGCCATAGAATAGTTTCTAATTTACGAATGCAACTACGTTTATACTTAATGTCAAAATTTGAAATTTACTTTGTAAGTGAGTTATAGTTGCATTCATAAATAAGGAAGTATTCCATGGCTATACTAGATCAAAATAATTTTTGATCATACTGTAGATACATGACAAAAGAGAGCAAAGTAAGGATTTATAAAACCTGTGTAATGCAAATTTTAACATGTGCTGCCGGAATGCGTGAAGAAACTTCTAACATCAAAAGAATGTGAAGAACTACAGGAAATGAAGAGCAATAGAATGAGTAACTGAGTAAATAAAAGACCAAATAATAAGTAATACCGTACCAGAAGGGTTAGAAAAAGAGAATGTCGTCAGATGGGCAAAATCGCGAAGACGTGAATGGAGAGCTCATGTAGACAGGATAAACGCGGACAGCATTACGAGAGAGATGTTATCCATTTGGGTAAATTATCTCACTCGGCTTTTCCTCGTCAGCTAAAGTTTTCCCTTTATGGATAAAATGCCTCTTTATTCACTTGCAGCATACATAACTATTTACTTCATGCTCAGGAAAACCCAAATACGTCATTGTCAGAAATTGCTTTAAATTTTGGCATTAGTAGTTCCACCCCTTCTTTCTCTCACCCATCCTGTAACTCCCGTTCTTGGCTGAAGAGGGACGCTAGGTCCCTATAGCAGCTCGCCCCCCAGTTGTGGGAATTGAAATAACCTTGAACCTTTTCTTTACCTTTTTACTTCCCTCGTCTGAGTAGTATTGTTATCGCGAAAAAACCATCTTCCGAGATTTCTCCAGATCTTCACGTTTCAGAGTCCCTAGACGACGAAAAAGAGATTTTCTCAATTCCGTCTGTCTGTTGGCGGTATAACTCAAAAAATATGGGTCGGAGGAAGACGATATTTTGCATACACATTATATATATACCTGGAATGGAACCGGCACAATTTCATACAAATATACACAGGGTGGCCACCTTAAAAAAATAAAATTTTGTTTATTTTTCATTCAACTTAGTAATAGATACAAGTAATAATTTGTGCATAATGCAGGCTTTATTCTTACCAAAAATGAGAGCGAATAGATACAGAATAATTTTTTTCACAATACAAAACCGAGGCAAAAATTAGAGTGTTACTAAATATAGTTGTGACGAAGAAATTGGAGAGGCCGGTCCACCGTGGCTCAAGTAGAAATTGTGCGTTCCCTTGTGATATCGTACTAAACGTTGGGACTGCACACGCGGTCCCCCCGCCGTTCGAATTCGACCACCGGTAACGTTTTTTTTTATTTGAAGATTTATTTAATTTATTAGAAACGTGAAGATATTTTTACTCCTAACTTAATTTGATTTTTAGGCCGGAATATTTCTCGATGATTCTTAAACTAGTGGAAAGCTTATTCTTTCTACATTCAGATGATATTAAATTACTCTCAAAATTACTTTTAACAACTGCTACAGAAATTGTTTAAATAAAGCGTACGGGGAATCTGCAGGATAAACTTTAGCATCGACGTATTTTGGAAACGATTACAGATAAGTGTATACATCCAGCGTATGAAATGTGTCAGAAAGAATCAATGCATTTTTAGTAGAAGAATTATCTGCATTGGCCTATTGATGTAAAAAATATATTTAATTTTTATTGCCTGATTTAGTTGAAACGCATTTCGCACAGGAAATGAAGTCATGCCTGGCGTGAAGCTTAAGCCTACTAAAACGGAACGATATTGACAAGGCTCCATAGCGCTGTTAGAAATTGGCCAAAGCGCTTTGTTCGCAGTCGCTAGCGCCGCGGTTCATATCCCTCCAGTAATGGATTTTTTATTCGAAAATTTATTTAATTTATTAGAAACGTGAAGATATTTTGCCTCCTAACTTAATTTTATTTTTAAAATTATTTAGTGTCACAGTGTCGACGAGGGAAGTTGGGGGTAAAGCCTTTTACAGATTTTTTTAATACTGGTTTTCAAACAAATCTGTAGAGGATCCCGACTTTCCAACCAAAATAATGCTCGAGTGAATACAGCAACCTAAATGAGAAATTTGGGAACAATTGGCTTGGGATGAACGAGCTAATATCATACTGAAAAGTTAAAAAAAACTGTATAAGAGAGGCGGCTAACAATAGACCAGCTGATATGCTACTCCCGTCAGTAGAAAGTGTAAAAGAAAGGTGTCAACTCTCTATTGACAATAATGGACTACATTGTGAATTTTTTTAGAAATTACTTAAAGTATGTTTTTGTGTTTAAATGTGTGTCAGATTCTCTGGTTTCCTCCGTAACTAGCTACAACTATTTATTATTAAAGTGACAATCTTTCATAGTGTCAATTTAAAGCGATTTTCATTTTTGTTAAATAAATTATAGTTGCTTGTAATGCCGAAAATGGTGAAATAAATCATTCATTAATGATCGACCTAATAAAAACGATCATCAGAAAAGATTGTCCTTTCATTACATCTGTTTTTAAGACTTCTAGATTTAAATTCGATTGATACATTTTTAGAATTCATTGGCTGTATTTTCCAGGAAAACCCTAATATATGTTATACCAAAAGAAGAGAATTAAAAATCCTATCAAAATATATAAAAATATATAGGGTGTTCCATTTAAAATAAAAAAGTTGACTATTGATGGTCGAAACAGTTGAGGGTAACTGCAAAATAATATCGTCAAAATCTAGGTAAAAGTATACTATTTAATAATATATTGCAATGCACGTAATTTAAGCTAACATACAATTATGATAGGTATTAAAATAATTCAAGCATTGTTAAGTATGTTAAGAATTTTGTCATAATTTTGGATTTTAAAGCTGTAGACAAATAGCATTCTCCTTGAAATACTTTGAATTTGAAACTGTAAAATAGTGTTAGCATTGACTAAAAAATGATGAAACTGTAATCATAGCAAGTTTTGAAAAAACAATAAAAACCAATTGGAGGGGGGGGGGGAGCAGAAACCAAGCTGGTGTGTGTGTTTAGGCAAAGTAAAAGATATAATAAATATCAATTTATACCATTAACAAAGTGTTTTCACATTAGTACAGTGTTGTTTGATAGACTTTAGAGGTTTGCATTCTTTCCTAGCACCTCTGCAGATGATAAAAAGGGTAGAGATGTGCATCTGGTTTTAGGGTGTTTTTGACGGTGATTTGTTCGTGGTGCAAATAAGAAGCGGAAGCCTTGAAGCCCATGGTAGGCAGTAACCATCGTGCATCGCAGCGGAGCCCTAGCTGTGGCCACGAGAGTTGATATTGGAGCCGGGAGCAGTGATCAGACAACGAGCAGTGGATTGGCGAGTCATCACGAGGCTTGCAAGGCAGGGTAGCCGATAATAAGAAGGCTCCGTTTTCGAGGGAGCTGTTGGTGGCTCAATAAAGGTCTAAACATCTTTTTGCAAAGCAGAATAACAAGGACAGACGCATATTTTCTTATAAAATTCAGTCATTTTTCTGGTAGAATCCTTTGCGTGCCATTTGTTTTAGCGGCCTTATCTATAATGGCAGACGTAGTTGCTTAAATTTCAGCGAACTCTGCTTTCTTTCTGCGTTATAAATGTAAGATTACGTCGCTATAAGTTGACTTTCAAAATATTATTTACCCTAACTTTCAAAAATTTCATTAGTTAAATAGGCAGCGTAGAAACGACTGTATTTAAGAAAATCATAACAATTTATGTAAATGTGTTTTTATTAGCAAATGTTTTTTTTTGCATAGTGATCACGAAAGTCGTTAAAAAAGTACACCTTTTTAACTATATTATTGAAATTGTGAATTGTCAAATTGACAGTTGTAAATTCCGAAGTCCTTTTGGACTAAATTTAGAGTTACAAGAGATCATTATGCAAAAAAAAAACTACGTGTACAACACGTTTTGAAAGTCTCCTTTTTCATTCATTTGCTTGATTAACTCAGGTTCCGCTCTCGTTACTCCAACTGCAAATTCATGAAAAAAGTATGTCTTTCAAAACTAGTTGTACAAATAACTATTACATATTTCAAATAATAAATTAGCAGGATGTAACAACTCAATCTATGGGAGAGTCATTCATGGATTATTAATAATTAAAAAAAACAATAGCCCAGGTGTCTTTACCATAACAATATACCGTGTGTCCCAGGATTGATGTTACAAGAGGTGAGATGGACTAAACATTTTTGAATTTTATTTTAAGATTGTGGGATTAGGTCCTGCTTGGTCTGAAGAGAATTTTAAGAATATTTTCAGTTTTAGAAAAATCAAGTTGGCCTTGATAGTAAAGCGAAAACTATTTTCTTTTCAGGTAAACTACCTTCTCTGTTCATGATACGCAAAAATTTTATCAAAAAAAGTTGAATAATAAGTTATGGACCTATACAAAATTTCAAGATCTACCTACTTACATTAAACCATCCTTTATATAATAGTATATTGTAAACCTAGGCGGTAAAGTGATTATTTTCCAGGCTGAAAGAAGAAATGGACAGGCGAGCTTTAGCGAGCCTGGACACTTCTTGAAGCCTGGAAAATCACTTTACCGTCCATGGTTTACACATTATTTTTCATCCTACAACACCATCCTGCAATAATTTTTTCAACATAGCTCTCATCCAATTTATTATTTTGAAATTGACAGAGCTGTCAACAATAATAACACAATTTGTAAATGTTGGCTAATCGAATAGCGTTTGTAACTGCAGCGCCATCTACCCGCAGTTAGACATAAGCTTCTACAGAAATCTATCTAACGTTTATTTTATATTAAAAATGTAACGACTACATTGCTAAAATTAAGTTTTATTGAGCAAATATTTTTATAAAAGGGGGATAGCTATTATTTAAAGCAAAAAAGTTAATTATAAACGTGTTTTTTTTTAAATTTGGTTTGACAGATTATTGCAGCGTCCCCTACTGGAAAACGTCAAAAAATTTTTTCTTGGCTAGCCATTGGGAGTTGTTTTGCAAGGCTAGCCTTAGAAGCGCACACTTTCTCGTCTCTATGGAGATGGTAAAATTCGATTTTCTAATCATGTAGGATGAAAAACACATTTCTTTCTATAGCAAATGTTAAAGTGTGCTTTAAGCGACTCAAAACACAACGTCAAGTGTTACTTTAACAGCAAGGGTAGATAATAGTTATTTATGTACCTACAGCGAAAAATGATGCATTAGGCGTGAGTTCGAAAGTTTCGGGCCGAGCGAAGCGAGGTCCGAAAAACCTCGAACGAACGCCTAATGCATTTTTCGCTCGTATTGCATACAACATTTTTCCTAAGACTGTAAAATTTTTGGAAATAGGTTTAAACTGGTGTTTTTGCCATTTCTAAAATTTCCAGCGGCGTGCAAATTTTTACATCAGAATTGGATATTTTATCGTCCATTTATTTTTTTTCTTGACACTTAAACACCGACAATACACAAAATAAAGCACAAGTAACTTTAAATCGCGAAAAAAGGTTTAAATCGAATTCACAGTGACAGTTGTCAACTTTCACATTTTCAAATAGCCGACCACTAGCCGACTTAGGTATATAATCATGAATGCTTATATAAAATTTATATATGTTGCTATGTATTATGATTCACGATTATATACTTACTTATGACGGTTGTCGCGATGAACTGATTCAAAACAAACAATTTTTGACGTACGTCAACAAGGCGGAATTTTAGAAGCAGTCGTAGGAAAAGTAATTTAATTTTTTAACTTTTATTTAAATTGAATATTACAGCTTCATATTATCCTAGAAGCCCAATTTAGCTACTGAAATTTTAAAATGTGATTGACTTTCCTTATTTTTTTTTGAAATTGTTAAAGTTCTTGCTATAGAAAAAAAAGTGTATTATACACGACGATAAAGTTATTACTATCCAATCTTGAATCATTAACGTCTCGACTTCGTCTCAACGTTAAACGATTCACTCGTGGATAAAATGTAACTTTATCGTCTTGTACAGGGTGTCTCAAAAAGAATGGGACACCGATTAGTCAGAGATTCCTTAGGTTATAATAAATCGATTAAACCTAATATACCTTAGTACAAAGTCCCTACAGTAAAAAGTTACAGGGCTTTGAAGTTCAATTTTCTATTTTTTATTTTTTTGTTAATTTCCGCAAATGTAGAGATCAATTTAAATTTTGGTATAAATGCTTACTATTATGTAATTCACTAATACAAAAATTTTCATTAACTAGACTTAACTGTAAGAGGCACTTTACCTATCTTTGAAAACCTTTTTTAGCTTTAACTTCGTTATCTGTAACATTTTTTGAAATTTTAGGTTATTAGCTGAAAGAGAATTAAAATACACAAAAATAATGTTCTCTTAGTTCATAAGCGTAAAAGCAACCGTTTGCCTTAAAATGCCCATCAAAGGTTTTTGGTTGTCATTAAGACGTGCAATTATCAAGTAGCCATGATCACAAAAACAATGGTCATCTATTAAAAAACAATTATAAATCAATTAATGACATTAGTGACATAAGAATTTGTTCTTTTATGTTTAAGAAAATGCCGTTACATAACGAATTCTCCAATGCTGCGAGGTTCGTTATGTT
The DNA here is from genome assembly GCA_940337035.1 of Agriotes lineatus. Taxonomy (NCBI): domain Eukaryota; kingdom Metazoa; phylum Arthropoda; class Insecta; order Coleoptera; family Elateridae; genus Agriotes; species Agriotes lineatus. Next base: position 131,222,241 of record OW679197.1, on the reverse strand, counting down.
GCAGCATTTTCGTAAGCACAAAAGACAAAAAAAATGATAACACCAACGTCATTAATTGCTTTCTTGATGTCGTTTACTAGATTACAATCATTATCCATTGTTTTTTTGATCATGGCTGCTTGATAATTGCACGTCTTAATGACAACCAAAAACTTTTGATGGGCATTTTAAGGCAAACGGTTGCTTTTAGGCTTAAGAACTAAGTGTACATTATTTTTGTGCTTTTTCATTCTCTTTCAGATAATAACCTAAAATTTAAAAAAAAGTTACAGATAACGAAGTTAGAGCAAAAACAAGTTTTGAAAGGTAGGTAAAGTGCCTCTTACAGTCAAGTCTAGTTGATAAAAATTTTTGTATTAGTGAATTACATAATAGTAAGCACGTATACCAAAACTTAAATTGATATCTCTACATTTGCGAAAATTAACAAAAAAATAAAAAATAAAAAATTTAATTTCAAGACCCTGTAACTTTTTACTGGAGGGACTTTGTACTAAGGTATATTAGGTTTAATCGATTTATTATAAGCTAAGGAATCTCTGACTAATCGGTGTCCCATTCTTTTTGAGACACCCTGTATAATAAATTACTACTATTCTGCTTAATTAAAAAAATTACGGTTGAATCTGAGTAGGTAGATATTCCTGACCCGCTACCCTCTGCGCCTTAAAACGTCGATCGGTTAGGCAACCACTTTGACACCTTCCAGGTCTGGGTACAGTTTTTATTTAATACGCGTTCTATTTTGAAAAACGGTCTTTTTTGTTTTTTTAAATGAGACATTTGTCTCACTGGACTGCTAGTTCTAACTTAATGTAATATCTAAATATGAAATTGGAAAATGACGACAGATACTTTTTCGACTATTGCACATAGTGGGTAGAAATCAAAATAAAGTTTTTATAGAGTGTTGGATGGAGAAAATAAGCAATAATAGTTAAGGAGTTTGTCTTTATTATTGATATAAAAAAATTGAAAATAAAAATTATGTAACCGATTTTTGTTAATAGACGTTATTAAAATAAACCCTTTTTGAAACGTTAAAAATGTTTGGAGTATAAAAGGGTTGCAGTTAATACAAAATTTTGCGTGGTGAAATAAAAGGAAATGTTAAAATTAAGAAGATGAGCATACTAAATAGAGGAAGACAGAGCATATGGTGAGAATATTTAACTAAAGAAGTGCTAATCTACAGAGGAAAATAAAAATAAAATACTGAATTAAGTTTATTGTGGAATTGAGATCTGGTGTATTGTCCTTAGTTGGGATTCTTGGTGCTGAGCTGTGGCGTACTTCAGGAGAGTAGTTTGGATTGAATATTGAAGAGAAACAACTACTACTGTGTAGGCTGATTTCTGAGGCAAACTAGTTTTTCCTGGGTTAATGCGGATGCTGATTCTGAGCAGTTTGACAGTTTGATTGTCAGTGGAGGTCTTTACCGGAGGTCTTGAGTGGAGCGGTTGTGATCAGTACCAGAGTAGAACGGGTAGGTTTCTGCAGAGGAGAGTGATAAGTTCAAATAAAAGGTAAATGAGTATAGGTATTAAATAAGAACTGAAATAAAATAAAGATAAAAAGTTAATTAATTATTAAGGAAGTACTTACTATTTGAGATTGTCATATAACAAATTTAACTATCAAGTATTTGTAAATGAATTTTCAAAGTTGGTTTGACGTACCGTTTGACAGAAGGTTTTTAATTGTCATAATTAAAATCGGCACATCAAATTTCAGAATAAGCAATCTAGATAAAAGGAATCCAGTATGATTTTCAGTCCAGTGCATTTTCAGGAGCTATCCGGAAATAGTAATTTATACAAATAGTTTTGAAAGTCTTACTTTTTTTCATGAATTTGCAGTTTGATAACGAGGGGTGAAGCCGGAGTTAATCAATCAAATGAATGAAGAAAAATACTTTCAAAACGTGTTGTACACGTAGTTTTTTTGCATAGTGATCTCTTGGTCGAAATTTAGTCGAAAAAGACTTCGGAATTGACAACTGTCAAATAGACATTTCAATAAAATAGTTAAAAAAGTGTGCCTCCTTTCACAATTTTTGCGTTAAAACAAGTGGAACTTTTAATACGATTTTTCGTTGAAAAAAAAAACGACTTTCAAGATCAATATGAAAAAAAATAATTTTGAATATCCAAATTAAATAAATAGGGGAATTTTAATTGACTAAAATATAATTATAAATATAAAGTCATAGGTAACACAACGTGGAGCCTTAACCTTATCAGTATATATCTTCACTTCCTCGCTTATATGTTATCATTTTTAATTGATTACATCTTCATCACTTGCTTCTCCAATCTTGATATTTTTGATGGCTGCATTCATTTCTTGTTGATAATTTATATTTAAGCAAAATAGTTCATTAATTATTTTAATTATTGATAGATATTTTTTGAGTGTCTGCTTTTTACTTTTATATTTTTCTACACAAGTTGTTATAATCACTAATTAAGCACTCATACGATAATTGTGCGGTTTATTTAAGCAGTGATGTTTCGTTGAATCAATTAATTAATTTTCACATACGTCTAGCGTTGTCTACTAATTCCTCACTTTTCTAACATTTACTTTTTAATAGTATTATTTTGAGTTTTTCAAGTTTATCTTTTTTGTAATAGTTGCCCCTATATCGTTTTATTTGCAGTAGTTAATTAGCGTTTTTCTAGATTTAACGCATATGGTGATTGTCCATTTAATAGCATTATTTTGAGTTTTTCAAGTTTATCTTTTTTGTAATAGTTGCCCCTATATCGTTTTATTTGCAGTAGTTAATTAACGTTTTTCTAGATTTAACGCATATGGTGATTGTCCATTTAATAGCATTATTTTGAGTTTTTCAAGTTTATCTTTTTTGTAATAGTTGCCCCTATATCGTTTTATTTGCAGTAGTTAATTGGGGTTTTTCTAGATTTAACGCATATGGTGATTGTCCAAGTCATAGTAACCTTTCTGTTAGTTCTACAACCGTAAAAACGACTGCAATTTTGATAGAAAAAGCCATCTCAAAGTACGTTTCAAATAATTCAAGAAGATGTAAAGTTTTCTTCCAAAATGGCGAATTTACTCTTGCATTCCTTACGCTCATGATTTAGTAAAGCTCTTGCGTAAAATTGGGCGAAACGTTGAAATTCATAGCTGAAGGTTTCATTCTAGAAGTTGACTATATTATTCACGTGGATAAACCACAATTAGATTGAAATTACTGAAATAAATGGCATCACTATTCATTTTGGCAATTATAATAAACCTTTCCTTTTGAAGAACTTGTTTGGTTATAATTCCGCAACACTATAATTTACCAGAGCACACAGAAAAAAGTCAAAATTCCGATATGCATACTAACAGCGGTGATTAATTTCGGTTTTAGGTTAGCCTAAAGGTAGCGACATAAACTAATACCTGTATGCAAGTTCATCAAAGTCTGCTGCATTAATTATTATCATGTTATGCACACAGTATTGAAGACTACTTATTGATTTAGTGCAGAGGAGCGTAACTGTGAAATACAGTTAGTTCCAGATCGTGAACTTTACCAGACCTGTGGAAGTCTTGTAGAAGTTTTGCTCATGTTGCAGTGCACGACTGTATATAAAATTAAGTAAGTTTATGCTCCAAAATAAGTTGAAACTTACGCTTTTGTCTAGTTTACTTTTGTCGACTGAAAATGTTATTTTTCTTTAATTTTGTACTCTTTTTTACTTTTTAACTCATTTACCTGTAAATAATCTGAAGATTGTTAAATTGTTGTTGAAAATAAATTTAATTTAAAAATAGTGTAAACTGTAATGCGGCTTCTTACTTTTGGTTATTTTTATATATTTAATAATACAAAAAATATTAGCAATTAAGAAAATATCAGCATCTTCAAGAGTTGGCGGTTTTTGATATAAACAGTTCATCCTCAACCTCGTTGACTGAAGTACAGGGATTGTATCATAAATGATGTTCACCAAAGTGATTTAATTAAACTGTTGTTGCAACTAAACACGAGCCATAACAATCCCTAAACAGGACTAATGAAATAACCAACATCAAATCAGAGTGGCAGCCGAGCTCTAATTGTGTGTAACGCGTTTTATACCCAGAGGCGCAGAATATAAATGGCAAAACAAATTTGAGAAATCGCGTTAAAAGTCGCATTAATTTCTGTATTTATTTAACATAAACACCCTATTTTGAAATACTGCCGAGTTTACCTTGATTTATCATCATTTATGAACCGGATTTTTATTTTTTGCTATATATTAGTGTTGGTACGCGTTTTATCACTATGTTTTGCTCTTGTTATTTTATTGTTTTTTGTACACTTACTGTATTTGACAATTTCACTTATATTATTTTCATTTATACAGAGTGGTGAAAAACTAGCGAATTATATCATTATTGCGCTCTTTCTGAGAGTGCCTACAGTTACTTTTTTACAAATCGTTTTCGAATACTTTGCATTTTCTGAGAATCGGCTAAACAAAATTTACGTCTTTAGCAAAATAATGACAACGCTGTTTAAGTAAATATATTACGTATTGGGCTGTTACTATCAAACATGCATACAGTGCAATATAATTTTTTCGAAATGTTGCAAGATCTAATTTTAGCGATTTATCTGTATTGTCTACAATAGGGAACTTATTTGTCGTATAAATAGATTTTGCTTTTAGGGTACCTAATTAACGACATAGTCTTGGATAGTAAAGCATGTATTTATTTTTACCTCAAATATAAAAAAAGAAACCTTAACTGATAAATTTGAAAAACAGCAACTTTGTATTTGAACAGAAAAAAATAAATTGATATTCAAATTTGTTATAAGTGGGTGAAGTCCTACAAGGTAGAGCACAGATAATTTGCTACTTTTGAACCGCCCTGCACTATACAGATATTATAGTGAGAGACTAATTCCAATATTATGAAACGAAACCTTAATTTCTGATGTTCCTGGTAACTGTGATTTTATTTTCACTTTATTGATATTCAAAACAATCTATTTCATTTTCCTAACAATGGTAACTGAGTGCTAATATATGAATATATATGGTACATTCTTTAAATCATATGTACAAAAATGTTAACATAGTCAAAACATTCAACAAAATTTATAGAAATGTAAAATCAGGACAGTTTTCGTATGCCATGAACGACTTAAAATTGAAACTTGTTTGAAATATTTCATATTTTGTATAAATAACGTTTTATTTATTTGGTTCTACATTAGAATACCCTCAGCAACGTAGACCAAAATCCTTAAAGATTTTAAAGTTATATCCTGAAATCTGAAATGAGATCATCAATAAAAACAATATATGATGCCACGAATAGAATTGCCTTTTTAACAGAGAAATGAGAAATGTAAGTGCCTATAACTACGTGGGATACTTATACCGCGACAGATTAGAAAAAGTGACTAAAATAGAACAACAGGAACATGGATCAGTTGATTAATCTAAGTGAAATGTATGAAGTACAAAATCAGAGGCACGCCCAATTACATATTACTTGATTTTAAATTGAAATAAATTGAAAAGTGGTTACTACTTATAACCAAGTTTTACTTTAACTTTTTACTCTTACCATTCTCATAATGAATAACAACCCTTTGTAGATTATAATTTCGATCTTTGCTCTTTTTAAAGTACATTTTTGATTTGCGTTTTGTAAAATAAATTGCAAGCCCTTTTACACTTTTACTTTCTTTACTGTATTGTTACAAAAGCTCGCAAGTGAATAGGATGACCATGTCCGTATGTCAACATATAAAATTGCACTATTCCTGAAAGTAAAAGCTAATTAAATCTAATTCCATCGCTTAATCTTGAAAGGTATAAAAAGTCGATTCCGACTCCGCCACTGTGTGTAACGCGTAGCAATGAGTAATATTAGCACAAGGTATGCAAATTAACTACCGGAATGGGCTACAGCCGTTGGAATCTGACTCCCCAAGCTCCCCATATCCCTACAGAGGGGCTAGAGAGTTATTGGAAACGCGATTAAACGACCTTTGATCAGTTTGTTACATTTGACAACTGATATGTTTGAGTTATAACGTTGGCGGCCTGGTTACACTTCATTAGTACTAATTTTATAATGGTTAAATAAATACTTTGTTGGTTGCCGATACATTTCCCGATATAATTGAGTATTCGCGTACGAATGCAAAACGGAATGAGAGTGAGTTTGGGCATCGAAAATAGCGTAGGTTTGATTTTGTACTTACTGGTAGCAATCTCACTTTAAAGCCTGGGTATAATAAGTAATTTCTCAAAAAAGATTTTAATGAATCGCCCCTCCCAGAAAAATCTCGGCACGACCAGATTTGAACTATGTCCGCTTCGTTTCTTTTGCCTGGGTGCTTACTCAAGTCAACATTTCAAGAGACCTACATAAAAATTAAGTTCATAATTAAGAACCTTACATTTCATTTTGTTATGTTCATCACGTATCATTAGACTTTGCTCTATACAAATAAAATCATATATAAGATGAGAACGACCTCTGGTAGATGGCCCTTTTCCTTTTATATCGGCTAGGTGGGTTTTGGTAATTTTTTATGGTTGTAGTTATTATTATTACTGGGAGTTAGAAAATAATTAAGTAGCTAAATTGCTAATGCTATATAATTTACCAACGGTTCCTTATCATTAGGCTAACTGCTTCAGAATATAAAAGTATGTATTTAACATTTAATAAAGTGATAACTAAAATTGGGAGAAATAGGTTAGATTTTACAAACGAAACAATGTAATTTTCACAATCTTACCAATATTTATGATGAATTTAATTGGGGAGGAATTAACACTCCCTTTTTATTTTGTACATGATACATAGATAATTCTTGTAATATTTTATCAAAAGTCAAGGTAAAAGATATTAGCAAATCTTGATGCTTTACAATATGGAAAATCAACTCTTCTGCGCAATGTCAAAATGAATTCCAGTTAATTAAAAACATTTTCATTTTCAAAGAATATTTTAATAGTTAAAACAATTAAGTAACATTTTATTAATCAACATAACATTAATAATGTTAAAAGCATTCTTTTAAATTTTTTAATTATAATAGACTGAAATTGACTTTGGATAATTAGAGAAGGTTGGAGTGAATACAATTAAGATTTTTAAAGTCAGTTTTGTAATTAATAGAACTTTTTTTAAATTCGATTATTTTATAAATTAGGCGTTTTTTGTAAGTTACTTTCTCTTTGCAATATTTTAGGGGAGTCAAAATTAATATTGTGGTAATTGTCAACTGCACGATCAGGAAGAGCAGTATTAGGTTTACTTGGAGTTGAAATTTAAGTTTTATAGATGTTTTATATTCAGTTATTCTTTTTTCAAATTTTGTTTTGTTTGTCCTATGTAATAGGGTCCACAGTTAAATATTTTTTGAAACGTAGTGATAGCATTGGCATGTAAAGAATTAAAACGTAAAGAGAATTTATAATATCTTGATAATTGTTAAAATATTATCCTAAAAAGTTAGTGTATAAATGGATAGTTGAATTATTATCTTTTTTTATTACTTTACAGTTTGTTTATCCTTTCTTTAATGTTAGTGTTGATAAGAGCAGTAGGATAATTATTTTTTAATAATACATTTTAAATTTTGTTGATGTTTTTATTGTGATATATATTAGAAGATAATAAAATATCCCGGTCAGTTGTTCATGTTATTTAATATAAGTACGTTTCATTAGCATTACGCTAACTTTTTCAGAGTATAAAAATATGTATTTAAGATTTAATAAAGTAATAACTAAAATTATGAGAAAGAGGTTAGATTTTACAAACGAAACAATGTAATTTTTATAATCTTACTATTATAGATGATGAATTTAATTGGAATTAACACTTCTTTTTTATGTTGTAAACAATTCATAGATGATTCTTGTAATAGTTTATCAAAAGTCAACGTATAAGATACTAGCAAATCTTGATCTTTATTATCTAATTTATTTAAAGCATTTTGGAACTTCTGAGTGCAGAGCTATAAAAAAAAAACGACTGGCACACCACAACCTGCATGAGAAACTATAACTCTCCTTAAACTCAAATCACTTCTGTCGAGCCGGTTTTTGATGGCCAAATTCGTTCTTTAAAACTGCAGAATCATTTCCCAAACTTGCCCTACTGTCGAACCGATAGTCGGTGGCAAAATTCATCTCCACGACCTGCAAAGCCATTCTCTAAACGTGCACCGCTGTCCCCACCAAGGACATAATAGCAAGCATTTTGAGATAATTATAGGAATTTTGATCACATACACCGTCGTAATTAAAAAACGTCCTACTTACGTGGCGGAGATATCCCTTCGTAGCTATCAGAACCTTTCCACCACTACGCTTCCCTTTGCTTCGTAAGCTTACAGCTCGTTGAAAGATCTCGGGAAACTGCAAATCCGTGGCGAAACCCGCTAAATTTGACATCAGGAGAGCGGAATACTTTACAGAACGCACCCCACCGACCAGGCCAAATTAACGTGGGACGTCGTATTCCTCCGAACTAAAGTTGGTTCTAGGGGCGCAACTGACTACTAAATAGTTACACATGGCCCCAAAATTCTTGGATAACAACAAACAACGCCATTAATATTATTAGTTCCAGAATTGGTGTCCGAGCAACGCCGGCGCGTGCAGTATCCAAGTGAAGCCGCCGACCACCGCAGCCCACTTCGCTGGCATACCAGAAGGGTTGCTTTGGAACCCAGCTATTGTATACTGAATTATAATAATGTGTTTTTTTCCTATATTAAGTTTAGTTTTAATGAGAGGTGTAATACTAAGGATAATGTATAATAGTACATTACATACCGAGGCGAAAAGGAGGTTATCGCTATCGCCTCTCGGTAAACTATAGTTCTCTCGACAGGAATGGAATTTTTGCCGAGGTTTGTATACTATTTAATTCTCAATCATCTAATTTCGGAAATAACTACAACTGAATTCTGAATAATAAATATCCTGATGTAGCAAATATTTTTGTTACCATGAATTCAAAAAAATTATAACTGCCAAACTAAAAAAAAGAGTGTCGACTCAAAATCAAAAAGATAATAATGTCGCGACCTGTTATTCCTAATTCCATACGAGAGGCAGCAGAAAGGGCATCCGAAAGTTTGTTTCCTAAAAAAAGCAGGGGAAGGTATGAACTTGTCTACCAGGGATTTAAAGATTGGTGTAGAGCATAGATTCCCAAACTTATTTGGCCTACCGTCTATTTTTCAGATAAAACTAATCAGCGCCCCCCCTCCCCCTCTCCACCCCGAAAATCTATTGAATATATTGTAGTGGCTTCCTTGTTACTTTGTATGGGACAGTATAAATAATTTAGAAATTTACCTTTGCCACGACGTTGGGTGACAGTTTGTAATGACTGCCTTTTAAATTATAAAGGTTATTATAAATTAGAAATTAATAATAGGGCAAATCACCACACAATTCTCAGGTTATTTTATATTGTGCTACCTAGGCTAATTAAAAATCAAATGTATTAATTAACGTTCAAATAAAATGGTTGATTGCCCCTCTTTATATTTTATTGAACTGCAATACTTTCTAGACTAGCTCTCGGCAAAACACAAAACTGCTTAATCTCAGGTTAGATTCAGAATTTAACTATATTCAAAATGTATTCTCAATTTTAGACTATTTGTCCCAAAGTAGCTTATATGCGCGACTCTAACTATGTATTATTCGTGACCTCAATCTGACAGATAAACACAGAACTTTCGCTTGTGCAATTAACACCTATTTGAATGTTTAAAATCGTGAAATGAAGCAAGGAATCCTCAGGTAAATTGATTTAATTATCGCGCTTGGCAACAAACCTCCACGAATTTGTTTATAGGTGTGACGTAGATAGACGCCAAAAATCACTTGTTTTTGGTGGCTTGGAAATTCTTGTAAATTTGCAGATTCTGATGACGCTATGCTAGTTATGAAAATTGGGGCGTAGCTGGACTCTCGGAAATGCGATATGCTTCTTCTACAGGCTTTATTCTCGGAGTTCAACAACTTTCCCGAGCTTTTAAAACTCACCTATAGCTAGATCGTACCTTGAAAGTTTTGCTCGAACTTGGAGCGACGAAGGTGGAGGTGACGCCGTTGGAGTTTTGCTGTTGGAGCCGTTCCCCGGGTTGCCAATACTGGTTCAGGATGCTCTTGTAGACCCCCTTTATGTGATGGACTGCATACCTCTGGGTTTCGATGCTTAAATAGGCTGGAATCGATCTTCCGAAACTCAGGTGATCGGCTGCCGTTCATCAGTCGCAGATGAATTGGAGAATTTATAATTTTATCGTGGCGGAACTTGCCACAAACGATCTCACAGGTGCACAGTAACTTGGGTAATAAAACTGTATACTTTTTAATTGTTTAAAATACTTTTTATTGTTAAAAATGTTAATTAAAAGTAGGCAAAAATTTTGCCCAAGCTGTTTATAATTTAATTTCATTTGTTCTCCCCTTATTAACAACAAAACAGCATCACGTTGCTATGATACCGCGATCTGCTAATGTTAAATGGAAATTAATTTTGATAACAAGTACGCATAAACGGAGTAAAGTTTGATTACGTGATTCTTAATATTAACATTTTCTTAAATCTAAAAATTGTCTTTAATGCTTATAGCTAGCATTGTTATTTCTCGTCACACACATATGTTTTAAAATCACTGCTCTGCTTTTGCACTTTGTTTTTATTAATGCACTGGTATTCGAGTTCACAATTTTTACACGTCTTCTTCTCTTCCGTTGCCTAATTCTGGACTGCTCTTTGCAATTTCTATTTTATCCTTATCTTGCTTTCATCTACCTTTCAGATTGCTTCTGTGCTTTTATTAATAACTACGCTCATTTAGAATGCACATAAAAAATATTTTGTGTCAATTAATTTCGTTTGGTTTGGCTTTCAATATGCACAAACTTATCATTTTAATTACATAACCTTACTCAAACTTCAAATTCAAACCCTCTGAAATATGCTTTGCTTATGCGTGCCTTTATCCGTCTAATTACTGCTTCTTGCATCTCATTACCAATGCATTTAATACTTTTATTACTGTTTAAATTGCTATTGCATAAAATATCTTAACTCTGTTCTTTATTGACTTGGTTAACTATTTCGCACTGCAAACAGAGCCAAAGTGTGGGCTTAAAACCATTTCAATATATTGTTCCAAAGAAGACACGTTGAAGCTTAAAGTTATAATTTTTACTGAAATTGGCCATAGTAACATTCGCATTACACACAGAAAATTAATATAACGAAAGATAATACTAAACTAAAAATTAGGTAACAATTAATAGATAACATTAAAAATTATTTTAATAAAAAATATCAGCAGCATTCTTAAATCACCACGACTAGTTATTTGTAGTCGGTTTCCTTTTTTTGTTAATTGATTTGTGACCGCACTACTACCTAATCACTACGACTTTCTATGTACGCAAGTTTACTAACAGATGAAACTTGTACGAACGGTTTTTCAAAATTCTCTTATTTTCACCTCTTTCTTTATTCTTTTTCCGCCCCCTATTTTTATTCATCGCCCCCCAATTGCACCTGACACTATTGCCGCCCCCCTGAACTATTCCAGCGCCCACCAGCGGGCGATATTGCTCACTTTGGGAATCACTCTACGCTGTAGAGCGAAGGAAGTGAATACTGCCTCTTCAGATATGTTATTTTTCGGGGTGTGTAATAATTTACCGGCTAGTTTCAGTAATCATCTAGTTCCCAGCTGTTGTTATGTCATGAAATTGATACATTACAATATGTTTGCGAATAAAATTTATTACATATGTTCTTAGTCTAATAGATCAAAGCAAAATAACAAGTCCTTGTCTAACTGGGCTACCAAAAAGGGTTTGTGTCTTCGAAGAGTCCATTCATAAACCTCGTTTTGTGACATAACAAAGCACTCTAGCAGGGACTAGTTGACTACTGATCTGTCAATTTCTTTTGAATCTATTAGATCTACACTCTACATCACATTGGTCATCGGGGTATTAATGTCGGGAGAGTAAAATTATATGATTTTGTACTTTAATTCTTCGGCTTTCTGGTCATCCCATTTCATTTATTCAGAGGATTTAGAGTTTAGATCTTGCAATTTCTTATAAACCGTTTGTTACTTTTTTGTTTTAAACATGCAAATGTTTCACGTTGTTACCTTTTTGTTCCTTCCGACCATTGAAGATCTGTCGAGGAATGAGAACCGACATATTGGTTTTATTTCTAAATTCCTCTTATTAAAAAGACAATCGTTACTTCTTGGCTGTGGTGGAAACAATACTACTAGCAACAGAGCAAAATGGCGATTAAGATCTTTCTTTCAAAATTATCATTATTTATCTTTTATTACAGAATGTCCAATCATAAAAACGTAATGGTATCTGAGCAAGTCATTATTAATTTACACTCAAAGTTGTCCTCTGTATTAAAATTTTAAATATATTTGGACGTCATCCAATATTAAGATTTTTATTGGGCTATTAACCAGAGCTCCACAAATTAGAGCAACAAGACCTAGTAAAAGGGATGAATTAATGACTAATTGATACAGTTTACTTAAAACTAATCAATAACTTCCTGTAAAAACTTGTGTTTTCTTTGATTTCTTTTGGCGACAGGGAGTCAATAGATTAATAACAGCAAACTTGAGTTGAAGTCGGTTAACAACATTTTTATTCGAAACGTTGAAATATTTTTTAGACAATTATTGAGAAATAGAAACGTTAAAGGTATTGTTGTTTTCTTTTGACAAATCTCTAATTGCTGATGATATGATCTATAGTTCATTCAAATTCAAGATAGAGCAAAATCTGCAACCCAAGTTACAAATATCAACAGTCAGTTGATTACTAATTTGATTTTATTAAAATGTAGATCATGGGATGTACGTAGTATAATATAGATTTTATAGTTATTGTCAAATTTGCAAAGCTTGAAATTGGAAAATTGTGCGATGTCTACCTAAATGAAATCTGCTGAATGTGATCTGAGAATAAATGTACCCACTAAAAAATGTTGCAAATGGCCTTCTTAAGCAAAGATTCGTATTAAAAACATGACACATTGATTTTGAAATTCATAAAGACAGCAAGGCCATGACTCTCTGATTTAAATTTTAATAAAATTATATTAGTAATCAACTTACTGCTGATATTTGTAACTTGGGTTGCATATTTTGCTCTATCTTGAATCTGAATGAACTATAGATTAAAGTTTAAACAGGTCCAACCTGTCAATATGAACATTTTTCATAGTTGATGCTATTTTATAAGAGTTTACAATTATTATCGATAATTTTCTAAAGGATAGATTGAGTGATCTGTAGATTTAGAGAGATCATTTAAAATTTTGTTAACATTCGCTTTGGTGTTTAACGGTGACAATACTATTCTTTGGTTATACTCGTATTAGTTAAGCATTTCATAGTCCACTAAACCGAAGAATCTTAGAAATTCAGTTACAGGAACTTTTGCTACGAAATATTGTGAATTACAAAACCTCTGCGCTCTGTCCTGACCTTACCTTGTGTCTCACCCCTATTTCTGTATAATTTACACAGATCAATCACAAGAAAACCGTATTTGGCGGAATTTGTCAATACTTGACCTAGCAACAGAGTTTCGACGATCTGCATATAAATTTCTTACACTTTCCTGATTGACAAGGGAAACCCTCAACTGAAAAATTGATGTGTGGGTTTGGAAGGCATTGCACCGGCCAATCGCATAAACAAGGAGTACGGGAAGAGGTCAGTAACAAAACAGGAAAGATACTGCGTAGAATCAACAAAAATGTCTCTTGTCAAGAGTTCTTCATTTATTTAAGCGTTTAAAAGTTAAAGGGAAGTAAAAATTTATTTTTTCGTTTTTGAAATGCGTTGACGTGGTGGTAATTATTCACAAGACAAGTATTCGATATCGCATTGTGGTAGGAAAGCACAGAAGGGGAATTCTGTTAGGAGTTTTAAAAACGAATTTTTCCTACATTTAAGAACAAATACGTTTTGAAAAAAAAATTATGAAATATTTTTTATAATCATATAAAGTAATACTTTATGCAAGTGAATTTAAAAAATGTTTAATAAATTGCTCTTCGATAGTACAATTAATAATATTGTAGAATTTTTGTCATTTAACAGAAATAATAAAATTTTAAATTTAAATTAAGAACTAAATCAAATAAATCAGAGAGGATGCAATATTTTGGTATAAAAATGTGTGGACGCTATTTCAACCGTGGATATTGCCAATGTAAATAGAGATTTTGGAAATCTTGACTTATTTTCTTTCCGGTGAAGTATTTCTAAGTTTTCGCCAAGCTCAACACGGCAAGTTCTGTTAGGCCAAAATTAGCCAAGTTAATTCCAAGTTACTGGTTTCAAATACCCTGGAGCTTACATTCTGATGCGCTTAGACAAGCCAACCCAACGAAATTGACGTAATTAATGAACTTATAGTACCTGTCAGACGATATCTTGCAAGCGTTTATGCAACATCTCGTCAAATTCTTGTAAGTTCCGTACAGGCGGTTTATCTATTATAGGCATCTTACTTCGTTTTCCCGTATGAATTAAAACTAAACCAATTAGAAACTATAAAATCAAATAATATCGAAATAAAGTTTTAAACAGGATGCAGTTTGTTAATCATGTCTTTAAACACCGCGACTTATAATAAAATTGATTAATCACTAAAATAATGTACCAATTGGGAGATCAAATTTACAAGAAAGTTTACGTTTATAAATAAAATTTCTCCCAGCTTTTTAGGAATCAAGGTAAACTGTTCTGTTTTTTCTTAAATTATACCATTTTAATAATCAAATCATTTGAAGTTAGTTGTTTTAATATTGGACCTGTTTTATAGGAAGTTTGAACAGTAGACTTACTTGAAAAATTAGACCGAAGGAATTTTTTCAGTATTTTTTAAGTTTTGCACGAAATTTAGAAATTCTGTATTAACTTATTCAAGAATACCTTGAAAATGTTTTTCTTTAAACCACTGTCGCAAACATTGTATGTATAAAAGCGAATGAAGCTGCGTGTGTGCGTGCGTGTGTCACGCTACATCGTCACCGTCACTTACTTTGCCCGCAATCGGACTTACTTCTTTACGTCGTCCCCTCCACTTCATATACAATGATGAGACTGTGTGTTTTCAAATGATCTGGCAGTCACCAGAAAGCATTTACTACATAATTTCTTCTTTTGAATCTTTAGTTAGTCATTTATTCACCAGGATAAATATAGTTGATAAAACAAATTAAGAAAAAGAAGAGATCATTTGACGTTTTATACATTTATTGATTGATACAGCTGTTAGACTTGGAGCTTAAGTTGTCACATCAAAAACTTAAAAATACCTATTGACATGCAAACATTTCGCGAAAAAATATTTCCGCTATCAACCAAATAAAGATTTATATGCATTTTGTGGAACCTCATGTTTATGTAATTCGGTCTATGATTGACAATTTTTACATGAAGGCAACGGCACTTTATTTTTAAGAATCGTTAACCAATTTTTATCCAGATCAGTCGACCTCAACTTGTCAAGTAAAATATACGTGATTTTCTTAATATTAGTTAATGTGGGCCAGTATATGTGGGTGTAGCAGTTTGAAACCTGCAGTAAATTTAATTCAGGGTATATTTCCATATAATTTTCGTTTACTAACAGCGGATCAACTATTAATGTGTACGAATTGAGGTAGCCGATTGGTCAGACAATTTGAAATTAATTTCTGGACAATTACATACTGCGTATAGAGCTTTTGTTGATCGCCCAATCATTTTCCAATGTTAATTTAGTTATGTCTCATAGTTGTTGAGACACACTGTATATGTACTATATACCGGGTGTCCACTCTCAAAGTCGAACATAGGCAATCAAGATTGTGCATTCGATTTTTAGTTATTTTGCCATTATTTCTATACTACATCAGTAAACATTAAAGAGCCGACTGGTAAAGTTCTTGCGGAAGCAGTCGGCAGTTAGTAAGTTTGAGCTCCAGACCCGGACATTGGTAACATCGCGCGCTCTTCGGCCATCATATGAACACCTTTGGTGGTCGTGACCCCTGAGAGGGCATTCTTCCTTAATTCAAGGGGTAAGGCTAGCCAACTACCCCGGCTGCGCCTTAAGATGACTTATAAAACGGCACTCAGTGTGTGGAAATACTAAGAGGAAGAACAAAAAGATCAGTAAATACCTGTTACAACATGGTAAAAGAATAAAGTCACAGAAATTAATAACACCACACGAAAGAAAACAAAAAAGTACCTCAACAAATATAACAAAAAATTTAGAAAAGATAATTGAGGATAATAGAGGAATGAAATGCCTTAAACCCACATTAGAAAGAGTGCAAATAACTAAACTTTTAAATAAAGAAAGCAATGAACGTAGAGGTAAACACAATTTTACGAGAATTTATACCATTCAAAAAAGTGCCCATTTAACGAAATCAAACGAAGTTTAGAAAACAAGATTATGAATGAGAATGCTGACAACAGATATAAAAAATTACAAAATAATACATGTTCTGTACGATATAAAAAATAATAAAGCTGCTGGTAAAGATCATTTACTGAATTTATCGAAATGATAAGGAACAAAAAAAGGAGATCAACCCGATCTAATACCTAGTTCATGAATGTCTGCTCAAAGAAGAAATTTTGAAGGATTAGAATGAAAGAGCAACGATTCTACAGGTACATAAAAAGGATAAAAGAAAAATAAATAATTATATTGTCACGTCTTGCTCCTATCCCAACTATTCAGGCGGTTCATCAAAATAACTACAGACAGGGCGATGTTATTTCATCAAAGTTATTTACTCCTGATATATAAATATATTCAGATCATTAATAGAGGAAAACATGGGCATCAACAAAAGTACAAAGAAATTCAACCATCTTGCAATCTCATACAAACAATATTGGTATAACTAAGAGATGCATCTGAAAGCATTGACCTAGAAATGAATACTAAGACAAAAATCATGACGAATACAGGCGACAAGGGAAATATAATACTCGTCAAAGTAAATGAACATATATTCCAACAAAGAATAATATATAAAACACCCCTTCTTCTTCTTCTTCGTTTTCTTAATTATGCTAATAACCTGTTCTTTAAACCTTGAGGTCCTCTGATGTGCATACTTAGCTATTGATCCAGCGTGCGAGTAGCCTTCCTAAATTTGTTTTACCATTTGCTCTTCTTGCTAAAGCATGTGTATACATCATATTGACATGTCTATTTCAGTTTTTTTTGCTATTAGTCCATTTTATTCTCTTCTTCTTCTACATATTTTAAGCCTTTGGCTTGTATTTTAAACAGCATATTGTTCTTGGGATATGGATGACCAGCTATCTCTCCAACGTTTTTTAGGGTTTCCTTTGTCTGTTTGTCCTGTTGGAATCTGTGTCATTACTGCATGTGCACTTCTTGTTGCCTCTATACGCTATACGTGGTCTCTCCAACATCTTCTTCTTTCGCGGGACCATTTTATAAAATGTTGAACTTGACATATTTCTGTAGTGGTCGCATTCCTCACTGTGTTCCGTCGTGTTTTTCCGGTGATCATTCGCAGGGTTTTCATTTTGTGACCTGCAGTAGTTGTTTTTTCTATGTTTGGTCGGCTCTTGTTTCAATGGCATTACAGATTTAACTATTTTTTAATATTCTAACTTTGCAATATTTAATATCAATGTTTCTTAGAATTTCCAGATATGCGCGCGGCTTTCGTTAGTTTATTTAATACTTCTTCCCTTAAATTTCCTTCGCTTGACGTGATTGTTCATAAGTAATTGAATTCCAGGACGTGTTCGATTAGTTAGTAGTTAACGATGAACTTACATCTAACTAGTTCTTTTCTGGTAACTAGACACTTAGTTCTTTGCGTGTTAATTTTCAGGTTGTGTAGCATGTACTACAAGTTATCTTACGATTGAGCTATTAACGCCGCATCGTCAGCGTAACAGCTAAGGCTGTCACCTTGTCTTATTCAGTTCAATATCGCCACCTTATCTGTTAAATCTCCTTGTACTACTATTTGTGTGGTCTTCTTTGTGTTACTTTCTTTCATTAGTTCGATTATGCATCTGGGGATCATGTTTCTAAAACCTTGCTGGTTATCGCTCATTAGAATGCGTTGTTCTAGTTCGGAGTTTATAGTAGTTGTCAGGAGTTTGAGCATATATGGTAATAATGTAATTCCTCTTGTCTCTCTTTTTGAAAAGCGAGATCGTTATGCTGTTCTTCAATACTAAGGGGATGTTTCTTGATTCTACGAATTTAAGTAAGGTCTACACATTACCCTTTTGCTGTGAAGTAACAATTTTCTCTCTTTATTTAACTATAAGGAACTGGACGAAACAAAAATTTTGCAGTTTTTGGTCAGGTCCGCTTTAAGTATGGCTTCTTTTATAGTACTGTCAATGTGACATTTGCCCAAAATGACAGTAAAATAAAGCAAAATAACAAGCAAGCGAGCAAGCCTAGAATCTTATTTTAAGCGTTATGGACTTCTTCGAAGAGGAGAAAGGTCGGCTTACATTCTTACATAAAGTCCATTTTTTTTCTATAATAATTTTCAAGGGGATAAGTTGCATTCCTGCAGGGTCCCTAGTTTTAATATTGTTGGTACTTACATAGATTTTTAGTTCTTTTTTTTCCACTAAAAAAATGATTTGTCATTTTGACAGATATGTCATAATAGTGGGTAAAACGAACAGCATAGTAATAGTAAAATATTACAAATTTATTAATTATTAAACTTACAATATTTGAAAATAAACATAATGAACGTTTGATTCCATGTAAAAAAAAAAATGAAATTTGTCAAGAGTTCAAATTAAGAAGCTTTGACATTCAAAATTGACGCAACCATAATTTTTAAAAAGTTCTACCAACACGAGGTATAAAAATTTCCTAGCGTTTTACTCACATATCTACCAACATTGTAACACTTTGACAGTTATTATAGAAAAAAACGTACTTTAGGTCTAGAATGTCTTGGTTTGAATAATGTGCTATTTAGAGCATCCCTTACATTAAAGGTTAGGTATATGTCAAATTCTTGCTAAAGTCTACTACCTGCGATCTAAATGATCTTTTTGAATTTCAATGCAAAGTAAGACGTACGATTTAAACGCTATGTTTTGTTATTTCGGACGTCACAGAAAAAGGGTAATGTGTAGACTTTATTAATGTATCACCTTCTTCTTCTTCTTCTAAGTGCATTCTTCTAACGAAGATTAGCGATCATCATTGCTATCTGTACTTTCGAGACGGCTGCTCTAAAGAGATCCCCTGTATTTTTCCCGTACCACTCTCGGAGGTTCTTAAGCTACGAAGTCTTCCTTCTACCTGGATGTCTTTTTCCTTCGATTTTACCTTGCATCACAAGTTGGAGAATTCTATACTTTTCATTTCTCATCACATGTGTAAAATATTGTAATTTTCGGGTTTTAACCTTGCGTAGGATCGCTGTTTGTTTACCGATTCTTTCTAATACTTCGGTGTTTCTTACTCTTTCGGTCCATGATATTTTTAAGATTCGTCTATATACCCACATTTCGAAGGCCTCCAATTTGCTACTTAGTTTTTTTCTCAGTGTCCATCCCTCTATACCGTATAGGAGAACTGAGAACACATAACATTGCGCCATTCGGACCCCAAGTTTAAGGTTTATGTTGCGGTTGCTTAGTACTGCTCTCATTTTGCAGAATGAACTGCGAGCGGTCTCTATCCTTACCGTGATCTCTTGGGTTGTGTCCCATTTATCGTTTACCCAGCAACCAAGGTATTTATACTGACGCACTTGTTCTATAGTCTCATTGTCAAGTTGAATTTGCATGTTGTTGATCGATGGTGCTTTAGAAATTATCATGTATTTGGTCTTTGAAATATTCATGTTGAGACCCATGTCCTTGCTAGCGTTGTGTACTTTGGACAGCAGGACTTGTAGGTTTTCTATAGAGTCAGTTAGTAAGGCGGTGTCGTCGGCATACCGTATGTTGTTGATTATCTCCCCGTTGATTACTATGCCTTCTTGGCTTTCATTCAGAGCTTCTGTTAGTATTTCCTCTGAATAGAGGTTAAAGAGTATCGGTGAGAGCACACAACCCTGTCTTACTCCCCTTTTAATTTCTATATCTTCCGTGGTTTCATTTTCTACTCTGACGTTAGCTGTTTGATGCCAGTATAGCTTTGTGATAATCTTGATGTCTTTATCATCTAATCCTACCTTCCTCAAAATCTGTATAAGTTTTTGATGTTTTATTCGGTCGAATGCCTTTTCGTAGTCAATATACGCTATATATACGTCTTTATTTATATCTATACATCTTTGTACAAGGACTTGCATACAGAATAATGCATCTCTAGTGCCTAGACCATTTCTGAACCCGAACTG
Source organism: Agriotes lineatus (assembly GCA_940337035.1). Taxonomy (NCBI): domain Eukaryota; kingdom Metazoa; phylum Arthropoda; class Insecta; order Coleoptera; family Elateridae; genus Agriotes; species Agriotes lineatus. The sequence goes on along the minus strand of OW679197.1, from coordinate 131,201,793 downwards.
GGTTTCACTTATATATTCCTCGCATTTTTTGTTAATCCGCTTATGTAGTATTTTTAAGAATAGTTTCAGTACGTTGCTCATTAAACTTATTGTTATAATATGTATAATATTATTTTGTTGCAAGTTAACCAGTGGTATGAGACTATTCAATCAATGATAAGGTTGTACGCAGGATCAATACAATACTCACAAATAAGCGTTTATTGATGTCCACCTGACTGCCACGTTGACAGGTCATACCTGCTAGATCCATGTTACAGCTTATATCATAACATCCTCTCTTTTTCAAATATAACAATCAATTATAAATTTCAAATATAATTAAATTAGAGGATTGTTATTCACTTCCACGGGGTCGGGGAATATCGCTCTGGAGCTCGCTTCTGCCTTGTAGACTTTCTGATAACTACTGGAGTAGAAACTGGGCTCCCTTGGATCTGTACAGGGTCATGGGATTGGGGCGGTTGTTGCTGATCAGTAATCTGCTGCTCAGGGTCTGCTCCAATCTCATCCTCGTCAATCTCGGATTCTTCCATTTCGCTCTTGGATGGAGGGGATTCTGGTGTCTTTCTAATGTCCTTTCGGTTACGTCTGTAGACACCACCCTTGGATTGTACATTGTATGATCTCTTATCAACTTCGGACAAAGTCACACCTTTACTCCAAGTCTTGTCTCGAGGCAGCTTTATTCTAACTGTTTCTCCTTCGGACAAGTTCTGTTGTAGCTTTGTACCTGCATTATAGTACTTGGCTTGCTTTTCCTCGATTTTTCAATTTTCTCCTTCACATCAGAATGGGTATTGGGCAGGAGCAACTCATCTCTGGTTGGTAAAAGTCCACGAGTTCTCCTTCCAAACATTCTTTGTGCTGGACTCAAACCGGTTACTGCTGAAGGAGTGTTTCTGTAATCCATCAATGACATCTGGAAATCTCCATTCGAATGTATTGCTTTCATCATTAGGCCCTTACAAATTTTCACTGCACTCTCAGCTTTACCGTTTGATCTCGGATAGTGGGGGCTAGAAGTTATACTGTCAAACTCCCAATCACTGGCAAACTTCTTAAATTCTCGACTCGCATACTGTGGTCCATTGTCACTGTAAAGTCTTTCAGGCACTCCGTATCTCGAAAAATGCTCTTTAAGTTTCATAATCACAGTATGAGTGTTAATTTGTTTAAGTTTGTCACATTCAATGAAATCTGAATAGTGGTCAATAATTACAAGAAAATTCTCATTCCTCATTTGAAAAATGTCACTACTCAAAAATTTCCATGGTCTATCCGGAACTTCATGTGAAATCATAGGCTCTCTCGGCTGCTCTGACCTCATCGAATTACAAGTCTTGCACTTTGAGATAAAGTTTTTCACATCTTTGTTCATACCTGGCCAATATACATGTTCACGTGCCCTTCTCAAACAGTTTTCAATTCCAATATGACTGACATGCATTCTTTTCAAAGAACCAAGTCTCATATTCTCTGGAATAATTATTCTGGTACACTTAAACAAAATTCCTTTCTCTTCCACAAGTTCATCTTGAATCGGAAAATATGGTCTCACTGCCACTGGAACTTGTTTCAAATTATCTGGCCAACCAAATTTCACAAATTTGATCACTTGTTGTAAAGTTTCGTCCACATTTGTGCCTTTCCGAATTTCCTCACTCCGTTTTTTACTGTTTGACACATATTTCATAGTCTGAATACGTTCAATTTGAGCACAAATCTCTTCCTCCTCAACTGACATAATATCACTACACTCTGCTGAACCAGTCTTCTTCAGATAAGCTCTGCTCAAAGTATCAGCAATGTACATTTCTTTTCCACTTTTATAATTGACCTCGACTTGATATTTTTGCAAAAACAACAACATTCTCTGGAGTCGTTTCGGTGACGCTGATATGGGCTTACGGAAAATTCTCACTAATGGCTTATGATCAGTGTCCACTTTCACATCAGGTCTTCCATAAATATATTGGTCAAATTTAACACAAGAATGTACTATAGCCAACATTTCTTTCTCAATTTGGGCATAACGTCGTTCTGTTGGAGTCATTGCTCTGGACGAAAAAACTACTGGTTTTCCCTCTTGCAACAAAACTGTTCCAATTCCAGTACTACTAGCATCACATTGAATCACAACAGGCTTCTTACTGTCATAGTATGACAGTCTTTGAGTTCAAATTCTTGCCCAAAGTATCACCTGTAACACTCACGTAGTCTTTCAATGGAATGACATTACACGTCGCTCCCGTGTCAATCTGGAATGTGATTTTTCTACCCGTAGAGCACACAGTCAAAGTCTTAGTCTTTTTCTTGTATTCACTTACTGTCACGGCATAGAGTTCCTCATCTACATGACCAACTTTACCAGTACTTGTACTTGTACCATGGCAACACTTTGCGAAATGATTTTTCTTGCCACAGCTCTTACAGTCTTTACCATATGCTGGACATTTCTCTTTCTTCCGCTCATGTGATCCACCACAGAATTTACACTTAAGAACATTGTCACTCGACCTCTGCCCTTGATTCTTCTTCTTAGATCCTTGGTACTTTTGACCTTTCTTTTGTGAGTACTCTCTTCTTTTAATTTGGTTTGCTGACTCAGACCCTTGACCTTCCGTCATCACAGAGGACTGCTTCGATGCTGCTTCATTTGCACGAATGATACTGAGTACTTTCTCCAAATCAGGTTTATCCTCACGCAAGATTCGCTCACGGACTTTCTCTTCTCTCAAACCGAATACAATTTGATCCCGAATACGACGATCTTTCTCTTGAAAATCACAATTCTCAGCAAGTCTTCTAAGAACCGTTACGTAACTGTCAATTGACTCACCATCCTCCTGGCATCTACATCCAAATCTGTATGTTTCGAACAGTACGTTTGCTCTCGGAATGCAAAATTTCTCAAATTGATCCAACACTTAACTTATCTTTGTCTTATGACTCGCATCAGTCCACACAAAAGTTTCATAAGTGTCCACTGCCTCTTCACCAATTACTGACAACAGAGCGGCAACACGAATACTCTCATCTTTCGGCTGAAAACCAGCTGCAAGTTCATAATTGTTCCAAGCTGCTTTAAACTTTCTCCAATTCTCAGCTACATTGCCTTCATGAAGACGAAGTTCTTTCGGCACTGGAATGTTCACTGACATCGTAAATCTACTGAATAGCTCTGGTTTAGTTCAAATCAATTCTTAGAATCTGACAGTTTTATAATAAGAATTTCACACCTGACACCATGTTATAATATGTATAATATTATGTTGTTGCAAGTTAACCAGTGGTATGAGACTATTCAATCAATGATAAGGTTGTACGCAGGATCAATACAATACTCACAAATAAGCGTTTATTGATGTCCACCTGACTGCCACGTTGACAGGTCATACCTGCTAGATCCATGTTACAGCTTATATCATAACACTTATCGTCCGGTAATCTTTGCATAATTTAGCATTTGGCTTTTTTGGTAGAGTCACGAATGTTCATTTTAACCACTCCTGGGGTATATGTCCGGTAGCATATATGATATTAAATAGCCTGGTTATTGTACTTAAATTTTTGTTACTTATTAGTTTTAAAACTTCGGAATGGATATCATCCGGCCTTGGTGCTTTGCCTTCCTTTGTTTCTTTTATCACTTTTCTAACTTCCTCATCTAATATTTCGGGACCAGATTCAGCTGTTGCTTGTTCATCATATAATGGCCTCTCGTCGTCTTCAAATAGTTGTTTGATATAGTCTTCCCACAGTTTTAACTTGTCTTTCGTTTTAAAAATGATCTTGTTTCCATCCGATAATTCATTAGGCTGTTTTTTGTACTTTGTTCCAGTAATTTCTTTTATCTTTTTGTGCATGTTGAAACTGTCGTATTTTCTATGTAGTTCTTCAATTTCTTCGCATTTCTCTCTCAGCCATTTTTCTTTTGCGGTTTTAATTTGTTTTTGTATTTCTTTGTGTATTTTTTTGTATTGCTTTGGGTTTTTGTTTTTCCATTTTCGTCTCTCGTCCATTAGATCTAATATTTCGTCGGTCATCCATGCTTTACTTTTTCTTTTTTCTGTCACTTTCAAATAAACGTTTGAAGATTCTACTACTTGGTTTTTCAATTCCCTCCATAATGTCTCCCATCATCTAATAATTCAATGTTTATCTTTTGTATGCCTTTTTCTGGTTTATTGTTTCGTTGCTGTTTCATATGGAGAAGTAAAGGGTGTTAGAATTTGTGGTCTAGTCGGCTTTGGAACTGATGAAGTCATGTCGTGCATTAAATCATATGGCTGATAACTGACACTGGCGACACTGTAAGTCTATGTTAAATTCGATGTTAGCAGGTTAGGTTTTGCGTTAGTCTATGTCAAAACTGACGCAAAACCTAACCTGCTAACATCCAATTTGACATAGACTTACAGTGTCACCAGTGTCAGTTATCAGCCATATGCAAGACATGACTTCATCAGTTCCAAAGCCGATTAGACCACAAATTCTAATGAACACCCGTTACTTTGGCCAAAACTAAGAATCTGGCTAGGGTGAATACCTCTATTTGCTATGATATAATCTATTGTCGATTTTCGATTTCTGGTGTCTGACCACTTGTATTTGTGCTGACTTTTATGTTCAAAGAACGTGTTATTTGTTCTTAGTAGGTCGTGAAAGCAGAATTGAATTAGCATTTCTCCCTGTTCATTCATTACATTTTCATTAAATCCGTTCTCGATTCCTTTTATTATTTCGCCTCCTATTATTGCATTTAGGTCTCCTATTACAAATATTTTGTCATATGTTGATATGAGATGCATAACATTATTTCCAGTTTTTAGGGTCTATCGCTGACATATTTGTTGTATACTGTGTTCATATCTTTGATGTATGAGGAGCCCAATGCCCGCCTGCGCTTGCTTATATTTTTTCTTCCCATAGTATACCAGCATATAATGCTCGTATTTTATCAGTCCTTTTCGTCGCTTTCTTGTTTCAGACAGGGCACATGTCTATTTTATAATGATTTCTTCATCCCTTTTATACCAAGACAAAATGTTCCAACAGGCGATCTTTACTATGATTTGTTTCCGGCCTTCCCTATTCTTGTTTTTCGCAAAGGTCGTCGTCTTTATGGTCCGTCCGGTATCCGAAGCTGCTGTATTTCTATGAGCATATTTTGCATCTTTACCGTCGATAGGGTGCTAGTATTGTCTACGAAATCTCCTTCTTTATCCGGGCTTGGGACTGGAAACGGAGAATAGTGAGCTACTGAGTCACCCACAATCCGCCTCAGGCGTAATTTTGTTATGTCTTATATATTGCGAATGACTATGATGTCTTAGGTAGGTTTAGGAAATCTCAGCGCCGCCCTTCGGCTCTGCCATCTCGGCGCCGGGACAACTCGGCGCGCAGTCATCTCGGCGCCAGCTAATTCGGCGCAGGACCATCTCGGCGCCGAATTCAAATTCGCAAACTACAGTGTGCACTACGTAAGAAAATCATTATAAACAAATAATAAAACCAGCAAACAATAGGAAGCATCGGGAATTGGATGCCAAATTTTTGAGGTTAGTTCAAACATACAACTGGAATGATTGCATAACTTTTCTACGTGGTATTGCTCACAATTGTGAATTACAGTAATATGTATTATTATGTATATAAATTTTATGTGTAATTAAGTTCATTTATAATTTTGAAAATTATCTCTATTAGACATTTTACATATAGTTTTTAATAAATTTATTATATTTGATCTTTTGTTTAATTTATTAGTAAGACCTTATAAGTTTGCCACATCAAAAACTTTACATTACACATCAATATTTTTTAAAAATCTCAATTAATAATAGATTGCCATTATTGAACATGATCTGCAGTAGTAAAATAAATAAGGTATGTGTACATTATAATCCTTTCTTTAAGGCAAATACAATTAATTCACAAAAATCAAATACAAACTTATACAGTGATCACCAAAAAGCTGGCATCAAATGGAAAAAAAATATTTAGTTTTTGGAAAATCAAACACTCACACTTGATGTGAGATCAGTGATTTTTCAGTTGAATACCTCTAAAATTTAACTTGAAAATCACTCATCTCAATCAATACACATTAAAAATGTAATAAAAATGTAAAGTTTCAAAAAAATAGTTAGAGCCGTTTTTGAAACACAAGAGTAAACATCATACTTCCGGTTATGCGATTTTCTTCAAAAGCTTGCTGTCGCATTTAGATAGTACACAAAACTTATATATGAAATTTCAACGCCATACCTCTTTTAGTTTTTGAGATATTCTGTTCCCAGGCAGACAGACACACAGACACACAGGCACACAGACCAATGAGCAAACCTATGTTTTTTGGGTTCAGGGGAAGATCTGTTGAAAACTCAATTTCGAATTTTTGGGGTGAATTCAATACTTTCTTTATCGTAAAAGGAAGTAAAACCCGTCTGCAAAACTTAACAGTGTGTTATTTACTGAATGGTTAGTTGTACGTAAAAAACCTGTATAATCTTTTTTGTATAGAATTTCCTAGCTTTCATTTTTTGTAATAACTACAAAAGTCATATGACTCATAGAAAGCGAGATATTTGCGAAAAACTTATTTTTGTGACCTTTGACTTGAATAACTCAAAACGCAAGCGCGATATCGATGGGGACTTTTGAGACATTATTTGTAATGTCAAAATAAAGGTGTATGCAAAATTTCAGCTCACTTGGATTTTTTCGGCAGGCGGATCCTAATGTAACTGAACTACATTGCGATTCTATATTTTTCCACTGTTGCTGTATGGAAGTGAGACGTGGACACTGAAAAAACAAAACTTAAAGGAGATCGAGTCGTTTGAGCTGTGAGTATATCGACGGATTTGAAAGATACCATGGATTGACAAGATTACTAAGCATGGAGTACTGCAACGAATTGGAAAAGAAACAGAGCTCGTATTTAGCATACAAAAGAGAAAACGGGAATACTTAGGACACATCATGAGAGGTCCTAAGTATGAGATATTACGGCTAATTATACACGGGAAGATAATTGGAACAAGGTCTATAGGCAGACGACGTAGACGAGTGGTTCAAATGCACTTCAATAGATCTATTCAGAGCGGCAACATATAAGATCCGTATAGCCATGATGATCGCCAAGCTCCGTAGAGAGAAGGCATTCTAAGAGGAAGATTGTTAAGTCAGCTAAAACTAACACACAATAAAAAATCTCATTTATTAAATCTTGCTTAATTTCCGAAAAATATCACTTTTTGGATTTACAAAATTTTAAAAAACGCCAGTTTCTAATTAAGTAAAAATCACTCAGTATATCTAATACGGGCTAAAAAGTTTTCAGACAAGCACAAATTACTGCCGTAAAAAGCTTTTTTGAAAAACAAAAATAAAAATTTTTCCCATTTGATGCGACCTTTTTGTGGTCACTGTATATTTTTCTAAACCAAATCTGCGCCGAGATGGCCCTACGGCGAATCGGCTGGCGCCGAGATGATTGCGCGCCGAGTTGTCTCGGCGCCGAGCTGGCCCCGCGCCGAGATGGCGGTGCCGAAGTGGCGGCGTTGAGATGTCCGGCTTCGGCCTAAGGTAGGTATTCTGTCTCGTAAAGTTCTCTCCTAGATTGCTCGCAGTATTTTCATTTCGCATGTGTTCAATAATGGCTTTTTACTTCCTTTTACTAATATAAAGGAAGTATTGGATTCACTCCAAAAATTCGAAATTGAGTTTTCAACGGATCTTCACGTTTTCGAGTCCCCTGATCCCAAAAAACATATTTTTTTTCATTGGTCTGTCTGTCTGTGTGTCTGTCTGTCTGTGAACAGAATATCTCAAAAACGAAAAGAGGTATGGCGTTGAAACTTCATATATAAGTTTTGTGTACTATGTAGATGAGACAGCAAGCTTTTGAAGAAAATCGCATAACCGGAAGTAGGTGTTTACTCTTGTGATTTTTCAGTTTTTTTCGATTTTTTCAAAAACGGCTCTAACGATTTTTTTTAAACTTTACATTTTTCTTACATTTTTAATGTGTATTGATGTGAGATAGGTGATTTTCCAGTTGAATACTTCTAAAGTGGGTTTCTTTTGTTTTTTTTCTATTTTTTTTATTAACTCCTATTTTAAATAAAACACCCGGTATAATATTACATTTTTGAATTCACCTTAAAATTCTAGAGAAAATTTGTCTCTTCAACTAACACTCGATTTTGTACCGTTTTTGTCGAATTTGTAATTTTTGAAAATTTTTAACAAATGGTTAAAAATTAAAAATGAAATTTTTGACTAATTATAAGATCACTGTAAAAGGAAGTTGTGTGAGTGTATCACACCAGATTTTTAGTATCGGTCCTGGCCTCTGTACCATATGTTAGTATAGGTCCTACTCCTACAGCAGTGTTATAGATTCTTGTTTTTATCTCTCCTGTCATATGTTTATTGCGCCATATTAGTTTATTGAGGCATCCTGCTATTTTTGATGTTTTATTTGTTAAGGTTTTTACTTCCAGTTACAGGTTTTTGTCACTAATAACTTCTGTATATACCAAAGTAATTGGATTTCATTACCTGTTCCACTGATTTCCCTTTACAGCGAGTTGGTGTTTTTGTCATAACCATACATTTAGTTTTTTGGGTGTTTATCATCACATTGTGCTATTATTGAACCTATTCAATTGCATGTAGATTCCGTCCTTCGTTTTCAGCGAAGCATATTATATGGTAGTAGATAGTGCGCATTCTGTATCCGAAATTATTCCGGCAGGTTTTCTGTTATTTCATTCATAATCAAATTAAAGGAATGGACTTAAGAGCTCCTTTGTATTACACCTGACGTTACTGGCACAAATCACTAAACTTTTGTAGATACCTTGCGCACATGTTAGCTACAGCGCCTCTGGTCTTTAAAAGCGCAATTAAACCAACGAGTGGTTTGTTGCTTATCCTTAATCGAACTCAAAATCGATACTCGATGAAGGTACAGATGTTTGGATTTGCTGGTGATATGAAATAATTTCGTAAATAATCATTAAAAAATACAAGCAATAATAAATAATAGATAAAACATGAATATGCATTAATGTATATAGGTTACACATTTGTATGAAGTTACAGCTTAAAAGTTGAATGTTACAAGTTAAATAATGCGAGGTTTTCTTGTAATTTAGTGTACAATCCTGACTAATACAGTTATTTTGTGCTATCATTTATAAAAGGCTATGTTAAACTTCTTTATGGTCCTCCATTTTCTTTGTCTACAGGTTGCTATGGTCGCTCTTAATTTACATATAACTAACTTATGATCACTGCCAATTTTCGCAGAATTATGAGTTCTTACATCAATTAGTTCGCTTGGATGGACATCCCTATTTGTTATGACATAGTCAATTATTGATTGCAAGTCCCCATTGTCACTAGTTCCTGATTCATTATGTTTTTGGGTTAATCCTGGCATGATGTTGTTGCCAATTCTTACGTCAAAGTCCTCTCGTAGTATGATCTCTTGGTCATCTGGTATCAGATTTAGCTCATCTTGTAACTCTTCACAAAACTGTTTCCTTTCTTATTTTGCTTTTGTTGTATCTGGAGGGTATACACTAAAAATATTCATGATATTGCATTGGTGTAGTTTTTATTTTAATAAGTAAGATTGTATCTTCTAATATAATATATACCATGTATGGTTTCTTCAAGTGTTCGATTTATTGCGATACACCCTCAACGAACTCGTTTTATAACTATATATGAATCCTCCACTTTATCCAATCGTTTCCCCATTCTCTTTGTTTTTGATATGGCCCAGACTTGAATATATTTCTCTTTAAGTGTTGTACTACTTGATCTCTTCTTGATCAGGATTGTACATTCCAGGTGCGATTCTTAGTATATTTTGTTTCCCTGAGTCATCTATTCTTCCCGTAGAACACCTAAAGTTCAGATCTCCCAATAAAGTAGTTTTAGACTCAAATTCTGACCGGTTAAAAGAGGCCATGATTGACTCCTTTCAGAGTAGCTGTCCTCTAATAGACCCAAGTCAGCAAAGAGCAAAAAACACACAAATTGGTGGAATAAAGACCTAGAAAAGACCAGACTAGAAGTCAGACTTCTGTTTAACAGATTTAAAGCCACAAATATTACAAGGCTTTCGCAGACTATGGCAAAAAGATCAAGGCAACTAAGATAGCAGCCTGGAAAAAGTTTCGCCACGACGTGGAGACCACGCGATCCACAGCTAGACTCCACAAAATCATCTCAAAGCAAGCCATGAACCCAGTAGGCACTCTTAAAAAAGAAAGCGGAGAATACAGTCTTTTGATAAAAACTCACCTACCCGGAGCAGTGGAAAAACCTACTCTGGCTGAACCCAATCATACCCCTAGGAAGGAAGACTAGGAAACAGCTAAGAGAATAGTCAGCAAAGAAAGGATTAGATGGGCAACTAGCCTCTTCAGTCCTTTCAAATCTGCTGGAAACGACGGCATACAACCCGTAATGCTGCAGAAAGGGATAGATATACTGCTGAACTCACTCAAAGACATGCTTCAAGCAAGTCTTGCTTTGGGCTACATTCCCCAAGCCTGGAGAGTGACTAAAGTAGTATATATTCCTAAGCCTGGTAAGAGCAGCTATGCAGAAGCTAAATCTTACAGACCTATCAGCCTAACGTCATTCCTCCTTAAAACGTTGGAAAGATTAGTAGACAGATACTGGAGGGAGGAAGCCCTAACTTCACTCCCGATTCACAAATATCAACATGCTTACCAAACACGGAAGTCATGTGAAGCCGCTCTACACCAATTAGTGGGGAAAATTGAGAGAACTTTGGAGTACAAGGAGTACGCAGTCGGAGCATTTCTAGACATAGAAGGTGCCTTCGACAACACCTCCTACCACTCTATTGAAAGAGCAATCACAAACCATCAGGTCAATAACACCACGATAAGATGGACTATGGCAATGCTCAACACTAGAGTTGTAAAGGTGAAGTTATTTGACAAGGAAAAGACAGTGCAGGCGACAAGGGGATGTCCACAAGGAGGAGTTCTTTCTCCACTCCTGTGGTGCCTCACAGTTGATGAACTGCTGATCCAACTCAATAACAAAGGCTACTACACTCAAGGATACGCTGATGACATTGTCATACTGATTCAAGGTAAATACCAAAGAACCGTAGACAATGTAATGAAATCAGCATTAAAGATAACCGAAGAGTGGTGTCTAGAGAATAATCTTAGAATTAATACCAGCAAACCACTCTCGTCGCTTTCACTCGTAGAAAGAACATCACAAACAGAATCAACATAAAACTGTTTGAGACAAATGTCAACTGGGAGAACGAGGTTAAGTACTTAGGTGTAACCATCGATTCCAAACTAACTTGGAACTCCCACTTAGACAAAACAATCACCAGGTGCATACAAACATTAGTTATTGGGAAAAGAGCCATAGGCAGTACGTGGGGGCTCAAACCGGAACTGACCCTCTGGCTGTACAAAACCATGGTTCGACCAATAATTTCATATGGAATAATCGCCTGGTGGCCCAAAATAAAACAAGCAACTGCGATCCACAAAATCAGCAGAATACAATATCTAGCTAATCGGTGCATCACTGGAGCCTTTAAAGGCACCTCAGGACAAGCACTGAATGCTATTTTAAAACTGCCACATCTGCACATCTTCTTGGAAGGTGAAGCCAGAATGGCAGCCTACAGATTACAAAGTACTGGTCACTGGATGACCACAGCTAATAATCTAGGACATGACAAGATCATGTCATACATCAACAACTCAATATTAGAAATGGGTTCTGATCTTATAATCAAAGCCTATGACTTTGAAAAGAACTTTACTGTACACACAAGTTGGAATCCGGACCAACTACTAACTCCAACAAATAAGAACATCATTTTTTACACTGATGGATCTAAGTTTGAAGTGGGTACAGGCTCCGGTGTGTACAGTACCAATCCTAGAACCAACGAAAAAGTCAGTCTAGGAAATTTTTGTAACATTTTTGTAACGTCTATATTCCAAAGAGCTTACACTTTCAACATTGCTAAAACTTATAATGATATTCCTCAGTCGTTTAAAAACTTATCATCCAAACAATTTAAAGAAAAGTTATTTTTAATATTATTTGAGACACAGCGTTGACAGGTAGCGTTCGAGTATCTCCGTGATACATTGTTATTGTGTTTATGTATATATGTAATTAATGTTTTCTGGCATTGCATTTTATTTTGTAAATTTTTACGGTATTTACAAGGGCGAAGTGGAAGAATAGCTCTGCTAAACTTCGTCCTTGCGATTCAGCTTTTTGAATAAAGATTTATTTATTATTTATTTATTATTATTATCTTTCAGGCTGAAGTACAAGCTATTAACGTATGCGCAAACATCAGCATAGAAAAGAAGCTGCTCAATCGATACATACACATTCTCTCAGACAGTCAGGCAGCACTGAAAGCGCTAAACGCTTTCAGTACTTTATCGAGACTGGTCAAGGAATGCAAATCCAAACTTCAAACTTTAAGCCAGGGAAATACAGTAAAATTATGCTGGATCCCAGGTCACCAAGGTATTGAAGGAAACGAAAAGGCGGACAAGCTCGCAAAAGAAGCAGCCCGTAATGCAATGACCGGTCCAGAACCTGGTCTAAGCATTCAGAAAAACCAAGCCCGCTTAGTAATTAATGAATGGGTCAATACCGCACACCAAGTAAGGTGGAGAAACTACAATCAAGCAACACACTGCAAAATATTGCTAAAAACTCCGAATCCACAAACCACCAAAACCCTGTTGAGACTGAACAGAACTCGAATCAAGCAAGTAGTCAGTCTACTAACAGGCACTGGAGCATTCAGAGAATTTATGCACAGGATCAATATCTATAGAGATGAACCTGTTTGCAGACTATGCCAAGAGGATGATGAAACAGCCTATCATATCCTCTTTGAATGCCCAGCATTAGAGCGTAAAAGACACCAACTCGATTGGAGCCTTAACTCTATTGACAACCGCAAGCTAGTAGGGGACATTGCAAGTCTAGTAAAAGATACGGATGTCGGCCTGCTAACTTGAAAACTCCCGACAGTACAAAAAGCCCAAAGGGCTGACGTGCGCATGCCAGCAAAAGGCAGTCGTGGAATCTAAATCTAATCTAATCTAATCTAGCTTTGTTCGGATTTGTTTTTGTCAATCTAGTATTCGAGGCTTTTTTCTCTTTGTGAGCGATAATTATAGCTTTACAACTGGTAGGCTAGTAACCCATTCCGTCACCCCTCCTCCTTTACCTGGGCTTCGGACTGGCAACGACACTCGCTGGATATCGCCGAAGGAGTTACACATAAAAAAACCAACATTCAGAAACTGTAAGAAACTGTCATGGGAAGCATATGGAAGATTAAAATACCTACATAAAAAAAGATCTCAAAATACCTAAAAACTAGAGTTTTCAACCAGTGCATATTGTGAGTAATGACATATAGCCGAACACCTGTGTAGCACATTTGTTGTCGCTAGAAGACCTACATCGGTGGCGTCAAATGGAACAGACTTATATCTAAGGACGAAGGGAAGAATGGTAATAATAAGGACTATAATTACACGAAATGAATTGTCTTCATTAAAGGACATTCGATCTAAAATAGAAAAAACTTATTCTGTTTATAATAGGGATATCTTTTAATCGTTTCGCATATCTCATACAATATATGTCAGAACATCCACAAATGATACTTATATTTATTTGTTAGCGGTTTGTGAGCTTGATGAGCACTGCTAGGATTATAGACATATTCACCTTAATACTGTAATACAGACTTATTTGAAATAACTAAGTGTGTGAACAAATATATTATGTACCTTTTTAGAGTAAAACCATATTAAATTCACTAGCAATACTGTTGAAATGAAAAAATGTTGATATTCTGCTGTCTTTGCTTAAAAATGGCAATGATGGTTAATGTTTTTGTCTTGAATATTCTGAGCGAAGTGAAATTCATTTCTCGACTAGCAATATTGCCGAATAAAAAATGGTTGATGCTACACTGTCTGTCTTTTATTACATTTGCGTAACCATATGAGAATACATCATTTGTTGATCAGAGGAGGTTCGTGTGGTTTTATTGTTGAATTTTATATCTCGTTTAGTGTCTTTAAAAAACTTTGACCGGAATAGAAGGGATGTAAGTGAAAAACCAACAATGCAATAGGTTGTTGATGTGAACAAAGCAAATAATTTTAAATAGCAGGGAATGGCATAATCCCTATAAATTCAGGTGGAAGGAAATTTAAGAAAACTTGTGATAGGAATAATTTAGTTACTGCACATGCATCGATGATGAAGTTTTATATAAATTGTCAATTGGATAAACTTGGATAAAATATGTTGCTCTGAAAAGTATTTATCATTTTTTTTCAAGGTGTTTGAGGCGATAATAATGCAATGGTTGAAGATTATATTACTGAGCTTTTTTTAACTATTAAAGCAACTCCAGTATTCCAGAAATAGACACATTTACCAAAACTGCTCACTACCCAACCCGGCATCGATATGCCGAGTAGTGACATATTTGTAGCAGAATGTTAAAAAAATCCAATAGTTAAATGATAAAAAAAAAGTGGCGTACTTTAGACGATAAAAGAAGTAAGTGCTGACTTTTCAGTTTTAAAATATATGTAGTCACACATATAATTTTTACTGCTGAATAAATTTATGCGAGAAGGTTATATACACAGATATGCTATAAAACAAATGACCGTCGAGGCGGCCGCCCTGATCCCGGGGTTTAAATCCAAATATACGGCGCGCATCCAAAAACCTCGTTAGTTGCCATAATTACTGTTGCTAATTACTGATTTTTATCAACGCACGTGCTATAAACCTAACGGGCTGTATTTTTGCCCGCGGCGGGCCCAGTAATTATGAATCAGCATTGCATGTTTAACCCTTTTATTGACTGTCGTATATCATGCTATGCAAGACTTGTTTGGCTAGGGATTCTCTCTCCGATGTCCCTCAAATTTAAATTCTAATTAAGCCTAGCTTAGTACAAAGTTGATGAGAAACTATTCGTCATTAATTGCTTTTGAATATTCATGCTCAGATAGATAGATTGTTGTAATTATCGATTTAATTTAACGATTATATTATGCGCCGCTTAATTGTGGGTTTTGTACAGCTGAATCTCTGAAATGTAGTTGATAAAACAGGAAGGTTATCGCCCAGATAGTTAAACGCTATTAAAAAAAAACGGTGATTTTAATGTTTAAATATGTTGCATCATTTACTACAGCAATGAATATTATTAAACTACTCCATGTAACCATCGATAAAAATATTTTCCGTTGATGGTTTACTTATGGGTTTCATTAATGTATAAAAAATCGTCTATTAATGACCCTTATTAATAAATGATTTTTTATTAATGTACGATTTAAAAAAATCATTTATTAATAACCCCTATTAATGAATGACTTTTATTATAGACGATTTTGATATAGGTAATCAAAGATACAATTAATGTCAAAACTGTGTCATATTCTTTTCATGGAATAAAATTTGATTTTCTTCAAATTAATAAGATACGATCAACGAAAAAATATTGTAACTAACTGGTGTGTTAGTCGGCGATTAATAGTATTTACAATTAACGCGAGAGTGCCATCAAGCGCGTTAAAATGTCTCGATTATTAATCGCTCTCATTAACAATTACACACATTTTAAGTGCGTTGCTTGGTTATTAAACTGAAATTCTTTTGATTACTTATACATACAGTAAGGTTCAGAAAGTTGCTACATACTGAGAACTTGAAATAGTAGCCATCTAAATTGCCTCAATAGCAAATTATCTTTATTTTCCAAGAAATAGTAAAACTACAAAAAACTCTTTAAAAACTAAAAATAAGCTTAAATATCCAATTAAACGCTTTTCTTGAAAAATAAACGTATTTTATTTCATTTTGGAAACATAATCTTGTTTATTGGCCCTCGATAGAGGGTGTAAAATGGTTTTTATAGCCCTAGGGCCTATAAAGTTGCTAAGCAATATAACAAGCACCAACAATGTAGTATAGCAACACCAACAATCTGCATAGAAACCATAGGACACCAGAAATGCACAGCGCCATCACAACGACAACGCAGTAGCCTGTAGCCAAAATACTGAATCCTTGAATTTTGTCCATTTTGATGACTAAGATGAAATAAAACGTTGTATGTACCACGTGCCTAATCACGATTATAGCTCCTGGAAAATTTAAAGCTCTCCGCTTCGCGTCGCGCTTTAAACATTCCCTCGGGCTATAATCTATTGATTATGCCCTTAATACATAAATAACTATTTATTTGAAATCGGCATTAAAGTACCTCGAAATCGTCATTAAAATACGAGAAATCGGCAGTATTTATCCTATTGCAATTACATTTTTATAATGTTATTAACGGAGAGAAATACTATTTTCTGGAAACTTACTTGGCTATACTGTATACATACTTTTTACAAATTGTTTCAAAATTCCAACGCTCTTACTGTCTACTGTCTTATTTGGTTAATGTTGTCTGTTTTTTATTTTAAAAACGCTATAATTTTACATAAATAGTTCTTCCTAAAGAGACAAAAAATACTTATTGATATATATTTCATTATTTGAACTGGCTTTTTATAAACTTTAGACTATCTTTAACCTATTTCAATAATACAATTGATAAGATTTAGCCGCTATCTAAAATAAAACAATAGAGGTGCTTCATTGGACACTTCCTAATTTTTTACTTTAGTTATAGTTCAAATTTGTTACCAATGTTACGGAAAATGGAAAATTCAAATATATATATGCACGTTTCTTTTTCCGAGTGTTTAGTTTTCTAGATTTTCAAATTCTTAAAAACCTCAGTTTGTAATATTGCTACTTACATTAAACTAGTAAATAATTAAACACTATCTCTCTTTGCATTTTAAAAATGGTGTAAACGTTAAAAATAAATAATAATAATTTATGATTGTTAAAGATGCATTAAAAGAAATATAACCAAAGGCCTAAATGCACGAATGCATCACTTTGACTTTTTTTCCACTTATTTTAGTGTTAGATATTCTTTAAAATAGTACTAGTAAATCTATTTTTCAATCGACCTTTCAATAGAATGTGATATCACGGACGCATTTACGTACGTCCTTTATTGGATACCATTAATTTTTCGTCCGCAAACCTCTTTCGTCAGCAAACGCGTTTTGTCCGCAAACGTTTTTCGTCCGCAACAACTTTTATAATTCATACAACCTTTTCATTTGTTTTTAATTATGACGGCCGACGGAAAATCTCAACAAAAACTGCTTGTTATGTCCCTGCCTGATTACTTGTATCGGCCAGCAATTGTAGGCATCGTCCATAAAAAGAAAATTTTCTGGCCTAGCTGCATAAATAACTATTTGTATACTGGGCTGGTAGCAACTATCTACTAGCTTAAAAACCAGTCCTATAGGTACTTTTTTACGGCCTAGGCCGGTAGCACTTAACGATGCCTCTGATTCATGCTATACCTGTGACAGTATTGAAGTATATTGTTGCAGCACTGTCATTCGACGGTTACTACTTTAAGTTTTTCGTCAGTCTGACACAAACTGACGCAAAAACTAACCTTGAATTTGACATAGACAGCGTCATAAACAATATACGTGTGGAATGAAGTGCCCTGAACTTTACTTTTTATACTAACAAACGTATAACAAGAATTACAGCATTTTTAGAGCAAATAGTTTGGGATAACGCTTTGATAAAATCAAAATGGTTGTTGTTCTTGTACAGTAAATAATTTTTATAGGACACACGGCTGGTATTCGCATTTACGGGTCGACCGTGATGTACTAGCTCAGTCATAAATACTTAGCTACCGGATTAAAGTCACAAACAGCTATTCTGATTAGACAAGCTGGATAATTTGATTTATATTAGACAATGTAGACATACTTAGAAAAGAGAAGTGGAAAGTAGAACTTAATGTTTTGAAATGATAATGGAATTGTCCTCAGTGCAATACCTACCTAGTTAAAACATAATTAAAAAATCACACTTCAATTTTATAATAGTTAGAACTACGATTTAAAAAATAATTAAATATCAGTTAACATGAAACCTAACCTAACTACAAATGTAATAACCACAAGCTTATGTACCATGTAAGCTCATTATCACTGAAATAACTGGGTGATCTTCCAAAGAAACAAAATTAGGTACACTTAGGTGCAAAAGCCGGCCGCCAGCTCAGCGATTGGAGGCGTGTTCTTAAGAATAAAACGGTAGAACAATAACTAAATAAATTCCCAGAGCGAATAGCGGCGAATGCACCCCGGTGTTCTAACGAGAATTTGTAAACCCAATACCAAACACTACATTATACTTACTGAAAGATAGCTCCAAACAATGTAATCACCTGTAACTAAACTCACCCTGTATACTGGCATAAAGATCATATAATTTCAACTCAATATGACAGTACAGGTAAATACATAATTATCACAATAAGTTGCATCAGTTAGAATGGCAGGATCGCTCTACATTACCTAATTACAGACTACAACATACTTACAGTCTTACATCAAAATACCGCAATGCTATAGATTGCACACATTAAAAGGGCGGCTCAGTTTTGGAAAAAATCGTAAACGCAGTTCCGGCTCTCTGCCAATAAAGTCGTACGGCCGTAGCTGGTGTCTTACAGCGCAATCTCCATCGCGACAGCGAAATAGGGATGCCAAATCAAGAGGGAAAGCAACCCCCAGACGGGTCCTTCTCGTGCCCTAGGTAGGCGCTGTAGCAGTCGCTGTGGACACGGAAAACATTCGAGCGCCGCATCTCATTTGAAGCGGTGAGCGGACCCCAGATTTCACTGGCTTAACGAATTAGACCGGCATTATTTATGCCTGGCACTGCTTGCTGTGAATAGGAAAAGGAGTCCAACGATAGAATACACAACTACAAGGGGTCCTAACGCGTCTAATTACTTACCCCAGATGACGATTTTGGGCACATAGAAAAGTTTGTGGCTGCAATTACCAAGAAATCCGCACAAGGCGTAGGAAAACTTCCTCTCGTGAGCTCGGGGCATCAAAGCCACAAAACGTGAAGGCTTGCATATCACCAAATACGCCAAACTAACCAAAAGCCTCACTAAAACATCCCTGAAAGCTCTTGAATTGCTAAAACCACCGTACTGCTTGTTTAAAAGCTGTGAGCGGAAAGGAACCCGTCGAAGACCACAATCGGCATTTCCAAGATAAAAGCGCATCGAGGTTATCGCAGCCAAGTGTGAACCAGTCGCGCGACGCGCGGGAGAATACCATTCAAGTTCGAATTTAAGAAGGCGGCGTCATCTACACGTAACAACCAATAAAATTGAATCTAGTGCTTGTTGTCCATGGTTTCCCTAGATTTTCGCTATTTGCATTGTCATATCAAAAACATATGGCCTATAAGTACGTATAAAAATGACACTAGACTGGTGTCCTTCAACAACGTTTGACTAATATTCAGAAACCGAGAGCAGATACTAAAATTATAACATAAACAAAATTCGATACGAATTTAAAGGCCGTAATTTAACTAATTTTTAACGGTGTATAATATCTAGTTGACAAATGTGAAATTGGCTTTCGTAATGTTTCATAGGTTAGAGAAATTTTGTTTTACAATCAGCCAAATTGTTGTTTATTTAAAAAATAATTATTTCTGCAACTTTAATTAGCAAACGAAATGGCACGAGGCTGTCTGAATAGTTACAAGAATGCGTTAAACTCACTCTTAATCAATTGGGGAAATATACAAAACGCAGGAGCAAAACCGAAAATTGTGGCAGTGGCCAGTATCAGCTGTGGAGTTTAGTGAAGGTATAGGTAACCGAACGTAAAATGAATTTTTCCACTCCCTCATAAACAGACAGATTCCGACATCCCAGATTTCAGTTGGCATCAGTGAAAAAAATTACTAAACTTTATAGGTTAATAAGAGATGACAAACTGAATCTTCACATAAAATGAGTAAATAATACGTATAATATAGTAGAGATGGGCGCGTGAGTGAATTTTCGCTCACGTCACGCACGTTTCACGTTTGCTTTAAACAGTCACGTTCACGCACGTTCACGCTCACGTTCACTCACGTTCACGGCGTGACACGCCACTCACGGCGTGACACGCAGCTTTTATTTCAAAATTTAAATTCAGATAGAACAGAATGTTCAAATTTAAAACCAATGAAGAAACCCTAAAGAGAACTAAAAATATGTTTTGCACCTGACATAATTTACGTGATATGTTGCAATCAGAATAATTGACATAAAAAGAAAAAAATTAAAATTGACTACAATAACTTCGACAAGTGATAAATACTGAGATCTCGCAAATATATTTCTTGCAGCTGTCTTCAAAGACATTACTTTTAATACCAAAAGCTGTCAATGGAATTGACGTTTCCCTTATTGGTATGAGTACAGGAGGTATATGTTGTTAGGCAACACTTTTAATTCTTATGTTTGAAAGTACTTTTACGTACAAGGATCAATATTTTCAGCATTAAGGCGAGTATACAAAAAAAATTACTTTTATTAGAATAATAAGTTCATCTACACAAGTACACAATAAACTGGTTTAAAAACAAAACGTAATCAACTTTTTCAGTGTTAAGTCGAGTATACAAAACAAAACATTAGGTACTTTTCTAAAAATAGGTTCATCTACACATCTACACAATACATTTTTGGTTTAATAATAAAACGTAATTAACATTTTCAGCGTTAGCCGCGTATAAAAAACAAACCATTACTTTTATTAGAATAATAAGTTCATCTACACACCTACACATTAAAATGTTGATTTAAAAATAATATGTAATCAACATTTTCAGAGTTAAGTCGAATTCTGCGTTCTTCTAAAATTCGCCCAGCTGTAGAAAATACTCTTTCGCTTGTAGCGGAACTTGCCGGTATGTTTAAAATTTCTCAAGTTTTTTTAATAGTGGCGTATTTACACTGTTTTTCCAAAATGCTAAAATGTCATCTACATTTCCGAATTTTAATTTAACATACTAATTTAGTTTCGACATCATCCTAATTACATGTGTCATCGTCAGAGCTATCTCTAAGTGTAGAAAGATAAGAATCTGATGCTGATGTACCAGTTTTGAGTCGTTTGCTATGTATTTTATCATTATCATCTATAGTTTTATTTGCATTATAATATTCTCTTTTATATGAAGGTATGAACTTTAAGTATTTATAATTAGGGTCCAAAAATAAAGCCACATAATCTAACTTGTTTGGCACAATTTGTGATTTAATGAATTTAAAAGTTGCTGCACCCTGCAGTTTTTTATTCGTTACTAAATATTTAACGTGAAATTAACGTGAAACGTGAATCACGCCTTGGAAATTTTCACTCACGTTCACTCACGTTCACGTCACGATTTTCAAATATTAGTCACGTTCACGCCGTGACACGCCGTGACACGACGTGACACGACTGTTTTCACGTCACGCGCCCATCCCTATAATATAGTGATAAATATTTATTGCTAGGTTTACCTAACTGCTTTATTTTAAGCTTTTCGACGTGGAAATACGATGAAAAATGCTTACTTAAAATATTGTTAATTTTATTCATGGTATCATTGTGTATGCCGGATGCATATCGGACGCATTTGCGTGACAAATAGAAACTATAATAATTATAAAAGCAAGTAATAATTAAAAAAATAATACAGTATTGGCCAGATTACTATGGATTTATTGCATTTTTCAAGTTTTAGTTCAAATAAAAGTAATAGAATTGTTGTGTATGGATTTTATTAACTGCAAAAATTACCATCAGTCATATTAATCTTTTATCGTGAATTACTAAATAGTGCGTTCACCTCTAGACTTTAAAACAGCCTGTACCTTATTTGGCATACTTTTCATTAATCGGCATCAATAATGTTTTAATGTTTAATCACTGGCAGTGGCTGATAACATGTCGGTAGGTCTTTGAATTTAAAAATAGTTAATTTTAACAAAAGTTGTTCTTAGATTTCTGAAAGTCAAGTAGGTATTTAACATTTTAAATCAAAATGTAGATAATCTGCCTACACCAAACAAAAAAGGCTAAGCAAACACAATCTAGAAAATATTGAGATATCGTTTTCAAATAGTTACATTTCACGAAATATTAAATGACACTGCAATATGCAAATGTGGAACTGGAATATAACGAAAGCTTTTCAACACTATATTGTATTGATAGCTCCACTTTTGACTAGCTATTACTTATGCAATGTCTCAATGCTTAATATGCCTATTTTATTTAGTATTTGCCCTATTATTTCTGTTCAAATCATTTTTACTTTTAACTAAATATTAATATTGACACACTCGGGGTCGGGTTCGCCAATCTACTTATCTATTAATTGAAATCCAACTCTTAATTGTGCTTTCATGAATGCCAAATGACATTAACTGTCAGCTTGACTTTCAAATTCAATTAAACCAAGAATTGACAACTATCCTTTACAATGACACTTTAATTAATCAATTCACCAAAGTAAGTACTGTATTCTGTTTATTTCACTCTTTTTATTGTTTGTTATTCAACGTGCTTTTATATTAATTAACTAAAACAAACCTGACCACTTCTCAATTTGTCACTGCAATTATCCAAATATGACAGTTCCCAATGTCCACAGTTTCAAATGCTCACAGTCAGCTTACTCCTCCAATAGCCAAAACTACATCGCTCTGTCACCCTTCAAACCACATCTAACCTGTCAAAACTCCAACTGTCCGGAGAATCTGATCCTGCTCCTTTCATTAATATTACTGCCATGCCAATAGACTTTTGGTAAGTTTCAGTATTGTAGATGATTTCAAACTAATTCTCTTTATTCTTCAGCTAGTACTTTGGATCCAGCACTACCCACAGAAACTGTCCAAATCAAGTAAATACTCCCATCATCTTCCCTCTAAACGATCGGTCCGTCTTCCAAACAACCAGCAATGTCACCAATGAATATTAATTATATCTTACATGAACCATTAAATCCAAATCCATCTAATTCTTCTTGTTTTTTGTATTTTATTAACTGTATTGCACAATCTCTTCACCGATTGTAATGTATTATTATTTCAATGTTATATTTTGATATTTTACCAAACAATTATACAAAATAAGCCATAATTTCCAAGTTTTTATTAGTAAAAAGAGTTTTTTTCAAATTTCCATGTACATTTTTATATAAGTTGTTATTCTGACTGCCAAACAAAAAAAAAACGCATCTCTGATGGTTACTATTATTACTGCCCTCTTAAAATATAAAATGTCTTAACTATTACATGTTACAATCCCTTATTAGTGAAACAAGCATAATTGTCAACATAACCTTGGTTTACACTTTTTATCATGGTTGACCTAAACCATCAAAATTAAATATTCAATTTCTATTTTATTGTCACATCTACATTAATAATTGTCTCAATTTTAATATTTCTCAATTATTTTAAAATTAATACCCATCTTATTTAAAACCGCTCAACATTTGGTTGTATTGACCTTCCAATTTATCGTTATTTTTATTTTTATTTAACCACTATAACAAATATAGTAGTTGTATCATAACAATATAGACTAAGTAAATGTACTGGTTATAAGTGCAATAACACAAAAAATCTGTCTGAAAAAATCCACGTACCTGCAGCTGAAATTATGTGTTTATGCAAATACATACAGTCTTAGTTTATGAATAATTATTGTCATTACTAGCAGTAGAATGCCCAGTTATCATTTATAAATAAATCAAATTGCGTAGCGTTTTTTGCCTTCTAATGTTATTGTAAAATAATAATGTGTATGTTGGCCCTATGGGGTGATACTACATTTTGTTACTAAAAACTAAGAAGAATAAGGTTAACCAAATAATTTGAAAAAGTATAACAACTGCACGTTTATTTCAATAATTTAATATAATATTTAAAAATGGGCTAATGCACAACTAATGGCTTTAACAAACAGCCACACGATGAGAGTCGATGGAAATCCAAAGAAATTTTGATCCCGTTTGATAACGTAGATGTCGCCCACAGCAGCGTTTTGTAAGCATATCGAGAAAAATTTTAACGACGAGAATTTTATTTTTAGGAACATTAATTACAGTTAATTCAGTTCAAATCTAACATTTTTCCTTTGAAAAACTTTTTTAATACCTGTTTGTGGAAGTCTTTTTTCCTCGTAGAGGACACTGAAATTAAATTTTTTCAACGTGGCTCTGAAAATATGAATATAATTTTAACAGGTGATACATATTGCTATATTACGTAATTACGATTTTTGTGTGTATGCAAGGTTTTCGTTTGTTAGTTAAAAACAACATATTTAGTAGGGATAGCATATATTTTAAGTAATAAAAATCATGAATCAAATAACAATATTACTGTACGTCCTGAATTATAAGACGTAGAGTTTGTAAGATGTACATATGTTTTGAAATAGTAATAATAATAACAATAATCATTTACTTTGCCAATTAAATAACAGTACTTTAATTTTCAATTGACCCTGAAACACTTAATGTAATAAAGATGCATAAACACAAGGAATACAGAGATTTAACAACCACTAACCAATTAACTAATTTCTGCAAAACACCTAAACATATTTAAAAATAATCTAAACAGTCACGGATGTTCATTTTTCCACACAATTAAATTATATACATAGAGGGAAAATCTGGTGTGATACACGCACACAACTTCCTTTTACAGTGATCTTATAATTAACTAAAAATTTGATTTAAAATTTTTAAGAATCTGTCAAAAATTTTCCAAAATTACAAATTCTACAAAAACGGTACAAAATAGAGCGTTAGGTGAAAAGACAAATTTTCTCTAGAGTTTTAAGCTGAATTAAAAATGTAATAATATACCGGGTGTTCTACTTAAAATAGGAGTTAATAAAAAAAATATAAAAAGAACAAAAGAAACTTATTTTAGAAGTATTCAACTGGCAAATCACCTATCTCACATCAATACACATTAAATATTTAATAAAAATGTGAAGTTTGAAAAAAATCGTTAGAGCCGTTTTTGAAAAAATCGAAAAAAACTGAAAAATCACAAGAGTAAACACCTACTTCCGGTTATGCGATTTTCTTCAAAAGCTTGCTGTCTCATCTACATAGTACACGAAACTTATATATGAAGTTTCAATGCCATACCTCTTTTCGTTTTTGAGATATTCTGTTCACAGACAGACAGACACACAGACAGACAGACAGACAGACCAATGAAAAAAATATGTTTTTTGGATTCAGGGGACTCTAAAACGTGAAGATCTGTTGAAAACTCAATTTTGAATTTTTGGGGTAAATCCAATACGTCCTTTATTATAAAAGGAAGTAAAAAGTAATACAATATGGCTATAACATTTTCATTATCAATTTTTCAAAAAAAAAAAAAAATACAGTACACTACTGCGTTTAACCAACAAATAGAGTAGAAACCCCTCCCACAAATGGGCGCTAAATTTGAATAAAATATTGTTGTTCGTAAACCGGTTGTACCTACACAGCTCAGTTTAGTAGAAATTAAACAATTATTGAATTCACTCCAGTTGCTAATTTGTAACGTGTAAAATAGGTTTCTGCAATCTAGGCTTGTAAATAGCAAGCTATGATTTTTTTATATTTTCAGAATCGCCAAATGTTTTTGCTTCTGGTAGTATACGTTTTATGGTGTCTCGAATACGTGTTTTTTTGGAAAAAATCTACAATATGTTTTCAACTTCAGTAAAGTAAATAAATCTGCAAAAAGAACTTTATTTGACAAAAAAAAATAATAAACGTAAAGAATAAAAGCTTGCTCATAAACAATTTTTTTCTTCTTTTTTTTTGGCGCTGCGCCCCATGTAGTAGGATACTCACATTTATTAACTTAATTTGTTTATTTAAGTACGTCAAATAAATTAAGCTCTTTTTGCATAAAACATACATAATCTTTACTGGAGATGAACACCTAATGTTGCTTTTCTCCAAAAATTTACTTAGGAAAGCTACCAAAAATGTTATGCTATCAAATGCAGAAACATCTGGCGATTATAAAAATGTAAAGAAATCGTATCTTGCTGCTTAAAAAATCAAAATTGCCTGATTCTGTGCTTAAAAGGAAATTCAGGACCACTTATGACGTAAATTACTATTCTCAGCTCCCTCGCTATGTCATTCATGGGGCTTTTAACACTACCTTCTATGATGATCTTGCTGGCTTTTTCCATTTTATCTGCCCTATGGTTCCCAATTTATTTTTTTTAACTAGATTTTTAACTAGAAGCAAAATCTTTTAACTGGGCGATGCTGTGGAGCGTTTGAGGGATTCATGTCTTTGGGCACAAATCAACTTTTTGATTCAGTAAGTCAAGGGTAGCTCTGCATTATTCACTAATGGCTCTCTTTATTGTGCTTTTCTTTTAGTCCTTCTTCAGACACTTTTTTTACTGTTTTATCTTTGTCCATCCTTATTAAGTGCCTCAGCCACCCCCACTGCCTCTCTTGGGTCGTTACCATTACCGCATTATCTATTGATATAACTTTCATAAATAAAACACCATTCAAACGTATTGATTACTATCTACTTGTGACACATACTAGAGACATTAATAAGTTTCACTACATGTATTTGTTATAAAAAATAAACTTTGCAATCATGAAAGCATCGCAGCGTGTTATTTTTGGATTTAGAGGTTCCAGGTAAAAGCTGTTCGATAGTTCTCAAACCACATTTTGATATGAGTTCGACTAAAAATCGGCTAATTTAGGGAGGATTGTTCAATATTCGAGAATAGATTATTTTCAAATCGTCAAAGCACAATGCAAAATTTGAGAAACTTACCTACCCACCCCGTACAGACAGATGTTTTAACAAAACGTTGAAACTTTATACTGCAAACTTGTTACCAGAATATCAATATTGAATTGTTGCATAATTCTCCATACTGCCAGTATTGTAATAAATAAAACATCGCTAAAGAGCTTTACTCGGAACTTCCCTAGCAAGTGAAAGTTTTGAAATTACAAATTCCGAAAATAAGTGTCTTCAAAATTATGTAAAAAATTAGGTACACATATCTTAATGTTGCTAATAATACTGAAAGAGTGAAAGTAAACACTTAGGAATGTCCACTGCATTAATTTTCAAATAAAAAAATGTAGGCGGTGAAATTCGAACTCGAACTCCCAACCGAGTGTCGAACCGAGTCATACGCTTGAAACGCTGCGTCATGACCGGGCGCGCATAGTATGTGCTTCTCCCTGGGTTATAAAGTCGGTATATAATTTTGTTTCATTTGCGATATTCACCCTGTATAGGTTAGTCTCATTTTCTTCAAAAGTAAAGTCTAAACTATGTGCACATTATTACTTTTATCTATTCTTCAGTTGAAACATAAATAGACAACATTTAATTCTTTTTAAGGTGCTTACTCTTATTTGACTGAAACTATATTTGGACTCAAACCATGTAAACATATAATCCCCATGCAAAGTATCGTCTTCCTCCAACAAATGGTTTATGAGCTATATCATCAACAGACGGACAAACAGACGGACGGACAGACTCACAGACAGACGGAGAGAAAGACGGACAGACAGGTGAACAGACATACAGATGAACAGACATACAGACAGACATCCAGGCGGAATTGAGAAAACAAGTTTTTCTGGGACCCTGGAACGTGAAGATCTGAAGAAATCTTGGAAGGTGATTTTTTCGTCTAAAAGACGAAGGAAGTAAAAACCAGCAATAATAATTAATAAAGTTCAAGTTCTGTGGCAACAGTATGCCCAAATTTTAACAATGTGCAGCAAATGTTGTAAAGTAATTTTCTCTATAAATATACGGGGTAAGAAAAGGTACAAAAAGTATGCAAATAGAATTATTAGTGTACTTAATGTTGGTGTTTCAGGAAGGGGGAGGGGGGGGTAGTAATTAGTCACATGCTTTGCATGTATCTAACCCATTTAGTAGCTTGAATACTCATCTGTAACAGACTATTACACATATTATTCTCATTATAGGGAAACAACTCTTTTAATGTTAAAAATAAGAAAAGGGAGTAGATTTACCCTCCCATTTCTGGGCTTAGTTATCATTTTAGTAGCAAAATGATAAGAATCCTTCAAGTAGGAAATTTGATGTTTGAACATTTTTGTATTAAACTGAGGAGTTCTTGAGGGAATATAGCAAACAGGAAAACGCATTTTGGGGAACGTTCGATCCTCTCTCAACCTTAGCTCTACCCCACCTCCCCTCCCCCGGCCGGAACTTTTTTCTATTTAATAGGACATCATTCACTACGTAAATACTAAAAAATCTGCTTAGGTACTAGGTACTAATTATTTCTGAATTTAGACCTTAATTCATTGGCCTAT
Source organism: Agriotes lineatus (assembly GCA_940337035.1). NCBI lineage: Eukaryota > Metazoa > Arthropoda > Insecta > Coleoptera > Elateridae > Agriotes > Agriotes lineatus. The sequence goes on along the minus strand of OW679197.1, from coordinate 131,173,341 downwards.
TTATAAGCTTTTGCTATCTTTACATTAATTTGTATCGGTCTGTGCATAAACGGGACTAGTTCCATCCATCGATGAAGCTCTGGAAGCATATTTTGAATTTTTAAATGTCTTTAAATAGCGTACGTTTTGCTCAGTTAAAAGATTTTAGCATGTTGCTTCACTTATACGTATATAAAGATCAGATTTAAATTAACAAAATTAATTTAATTTTTCAAGCAAACATAAATTGTTAGAAGCAATCATAATACCGCTAACACGGTTGCCGATGAATTGTTAGAGAACACAATTTTGCAAACCCTTTTATACAGTGCTGCCCATTACCTGTTTCGTCTGAATTTGGTAACCTTTTTAACTGCTTTGATTTCCTGGACTTTCCAGACAATGAGCAGTTGCGGATGTCGGCATTCTTTGAGGTATTACAATGTCTGTAAGCTGCTGCAAGGCTTTTGCTACAATATATTTACTATTAAACAATCATTTCTGTAGGTTATTTTTGTATTGATATTGTTAAATCTGTGCTACAACTGCACAAGTAGATACTATTTTTCTTTTGTAGCTATTTATATCATATATAATTGTCATTTTATGTAATAAATATTAAAACACGTAATAAAATATTATTATATGAGCGATTATGACAGCCATTATTCACGAAGATGACATTTGAGCCACAAGCCGAAGACGCGTGGCGCAAGTCATCTGAGTGAATAATGGCCATAATCGCGAATGTAATACGATATTTTATCTACTTCTATGCAATAGGAGTTTTGTGTTCATATTTTCGAATTATGACATTTGTGGCAGCTGTTAACTTCAAAATTCATTTAATAATAAGAATGAATTTTGTGATTGGCTACAACCTATTGGATAATGAAAATAAAATTTTCTGATTGGGGGCAACTTGCAAACTATTGAATTATGAAAATAGAATTTTATGATTGGCTGCAAACCGTGATTTATGAATCATAATTCATGGCCATTGTACAGTAGGAGTAGAAAAAACATAATAGATTAAGAGACTTAATATAATTTAGTACATAATTAATCTCAGTTCGATAATTGAAAGGGTGGCACCTGAAGTAACGTTCTAATTACAATGAGTATACTAATTTAGTCATAATACGCATGTAGTAGTAATGACCATAAATTATAATCTTGAAATGTTATTCATTAGAGGCTACATAAACATGGGCCGAACTAATGTGTAAATTTGGGGATGCTGAAGCTTCATGACAATTATAATTATTACGACTTCTCTATTTCAGACCGCAAGAATTTCGTAAAAAAATAATATGTAGATCCGTTTAAAAAACTAAACTGAAAGCAAAATTCCTTATCGCATTCTTGCTCATTATTGTAAAATCAACACCACATTTCATATATCGTATGTTGACTTCTGGCTCACGCTCAGGCTCAAAGAATACTAACTTGAATTTAAGGGGTGGTAAACACTCCCGATCACCCCCTAGCTCCTCCTATGTATACAGGGTGTTGCAAAAATGTCGAATTAACTCCATGTTACGCTATTAAGAAGCTCTTTCTCAGTACAAAAATACTAATTAAAAAATTGTTTGTGTTATATTTTTTGAAGGCATGAAATTCCAAAGTTTGATTATTAATTTCTTTAATATTTAGTATTAGGATAGAATAACTTTACAGACTAAACGCTAATAATACGAATGTAAACACTCATAAATAATTTTGTCAATTAACGTACAGAAACTTAAGAACTGTCAACATCCAAATTCGGAAACAGTGTTGAAAAAGTAAAAAAATCATTTGATGACAGAACTCTTCATAAGTTGCATAATAGTAATTTACGATGCAAGTGCGTAAAGCTAGTTTTAGTCACGAGTGGGGCAGAGTTAAAACGCGAGTGAACGAGCGTTTTAAGCCCCGCGACTGACTAAACATGCCTTTGCGCATGTGTATCGTACAATATTTTATCTACGATATAGTAATGTAGGATATACGGTAAATATAAAAAAAAATAATTAATTGTAAACTAGGATTACTAGCAACCGGTCGTAATTTTGCGTGGTTAAAATTTTTAAAAATGTTGCTACTGACGATGTGAACTAATTAAAACATATTATTAAACAGTCGTTTTACAAATTTGAAACTGCCAACTAGTAGTCAATTTTATACACTGTTGTAGATAAAAGTCATTTATTAAGTTTTGTATAAACGGAAAAAATGTAGCATTACCTATTTATAATTAAACAATGTTTCTAATTCACCTAGTTTTGAGGTTAACAAAACCTCCCTATATCTTCAAAAATATAACACAAAGAACTTTTTAATTATTTTTCCTACTCAAGAAGTGCCTCTTAATAACGTACCATCGAGTTCCCCACCCTTTTTGCAACACTCTGTATACTGTTTTAAGATAATTAAATATTGCATTGTATTCTGCACTATATTTTATAAATTGTTGTACGTTATCCCCAATTCATTTTGTTGGTTGAAGTTCAGTTCAAGCATGTGTTTCATAAATTTTGTTTTTGAAATATGGTATAGGAAGGATGTGAGGCTGTCAAATAGGGAGACTTTATTGGTTGAATATTTTGTATTTTGAAATTACTCCGTTCAAATTAAGATTAAGTCTTCTATTTCTGCTGCAAGAAATGTTGTCAAAATGATAACATAACATCATGCAGGTATTATTGGAAACATTTTTTTAAAATAATAATCTAATTGCCTCAACGACAGAGACATGACATCATATTACTGCAATATTGTGAAGCAAAGTGTTTTTACGTGCTTGTATATGGAATTTTCTTGTGACCGACCACGATATTTTTTCTCATGCTGTTTGTTGGGTATTTCGTCACCCTACAAAATTAAATATATAAAAGGTTGAATGTTTCCGGGAACAATCTTTCCTCGTTATCAACAAAATAATAATTACAATTAAAAATGAACAAGGAAAACTTAGCTTTTTATTGGAATTGAAGAGCAACTAACTTCCAGTAAATTGACAGTGGGAGTCGAAGACCTACTTGATCTGATCTTTAATAATCGAAAATCGAAAATGACAATACGAATTCATCTTTATTAAATAAATACGTAATTTCTTTAGTTTTAAGCCTAGTTGATATCGATTCTTTACGTAAAGTCTGTGTGGTATGCCATTGTATACACAGGAAAACCTCTACAAGGAGCTGCAACACCCTAAAAACAGCGTAATTTTCCTATGACGTAGAAATAGTTGTTTTATTCCGTAAGTGCGCGTTCTAGTAAACAGGCTAGAACAGGTGATGCCAAGTATCTATAAGTGTATTCATAATAAGAATAACTGCATAATATCGCACACAGGGTAAAAAGAACACATCTAAAAAATTCTCATACAAGAAAAACACACAAATAAATTAAATACACTAAACAATGGCACTTTCTAAGTAAAACTGCAATTAATCTTTATTCTACATAACTATACGCCACCGGCAAAGGACTCATTTACACAGTGGCGCCAAAAACTTCAGATGACAGACAGGAATACAGAAATACAAACCAAATTATACTGGAAGGATCTTACACCTTACATAATCAAACAAAAGACACAAAAAAAAAGAAAAGCACTAAGAACGGATAACACATTTAAAATTCTATCTCCAGATAAAAGCAACATCACTGCAGCATTTGACAGAGACACATACAATACACGACTTATGTCACTAATTAGTGAGAGGCAATACACTAAGCTAAAGGAAGGACCAACTTATACAATAGAAACAAAAACATACAAAACACTTGATAAACAAAAAGATCGACCAATTCACGGATACCTATTTTAAGACATACATTAACACCACACTACAGTAAATTTCCGAAATTTTAGGAATTATCAAAAATAAGCACACTAAATACACCACTTAGGCCAAAATAATAGTTCAATAGGTTCACTAGGTTTAGTAAAATTTCTTCTTAAAACACTTAACTATGTATCAGGAAAAACAGACTCATACTATAGAACACATCACCTTTCCATCAAAAACTTAAAGAAGCAAACATAAACACACAACACTTAATGGTTAGATTTGAAGTAGTTAGTCTCTTCACCAACGTTCTAGAAGACAAAACACTAACATAATAAAACATAGCCTAAAAACCGAGAACAGGTTACAAACATTAAAAATTGACACCACTATGAAACTTTTAACACTATGCATTAAATAGTTATTTAAGTATCAAGGGAAGTAAGTAGCTTTTACCAGTGGAAAACAGCGAGGGCTGGCAAAGTTTGAAACTGGTTGTAGATACTTACTTCCCGAGCATGCTTATAATATTTTTCTCCATGCCCAACAAAAATTTGAATAATTTTCATTATATAATTTTTTTTTAAATTTACGTTTATACCCTAACCCTACTTATCTTAATAAGTTTTTACATTTCCAATAGGTTAGGATCAGTTAAGTTCAAACCCGTTCAAATCACTTACAAAACTAAAATTACTGTAATAACATGTAATTCACTTATTTCCCTAGGAGTAGGTTTTACCTTATTTTGCTAATGTCATGACAACCAGTAAACAAAGAGTAAAATCAACTTACCTGCAATGGATATGTCAAAGTAAGTGTAAATTACTAGATGGGCATAGAGAAAACAATATTACTTCCAATGAATTTTATCAATAAGATTTTGAGGGTGGCAATAGGTTCCTCTTGATCCCTCAATGTTAGTAATATTTTTATGCAACTGTGGACATCGCAATATACAAGGTGCCCGCTTTAAAACTCCGAACCTGAACTTTATAAATGGGCAAGACACAATCCAACACACATTAAATTAAACCGTCAAGAGTACTGAAATATGATTGCCCTAATCTTAATTATAGCATTACTTTTGTTTTAAAATTATTGTCGTCTTGCATCTGCACTGGCTATTGCCTATTTATAGAACTTCAAGCTCGGAGTTTTAAAATGAGCACCCTGTATATACAAATAAACCAGTAGTTGGGTGGAGGTGTGTTGATAATGATTTGCAATTTGGTCCCATAGTAAACTCAATCAGTTGCTTTTCCTTGAAATACTAATCACATACACAATAAATACTTTTGAAACAGCAAAAAAGCCAACCCAAGTATGTACCTACATTTTAACTTTAACCTTCACCAAAAGATAACGATGGGTGTTATAAAAAGTCTGTACGACAGAATCACCATAGTTGTCTGTTGAAGTAATACAATTTTTGAAAAAGAGAAAGAATTTATTATGATTGTTTTAAAAGGAAATGGTTATCCAGAGACTTTTGTTTGGAACATTTTCAATAAACAAAACAATATAACACTGTAACTATAACTATACCCAGGCATGTTTGACAAAATTAGAGGAATTTAAAAGAGGTTTAATGTTAAATTGGCATTGAAAACTATGAATACTTTGCGGCCAGTTCTTATGAAAACTAAACCATTCAATGGGGGAATTGTATAGTATATAGTATGTGCTTCGAATGCGCAAAAAACTATATCGCTGAAACATCCTGGCCTTTAGAAGTTACAGTTAAAGAACATACAAATTTAATTGAAACGTATCAAATTGAAAAATATGTATAAAGTGGCTGAACCTGTTTGAAACAACAACTATAAAATACAATGGCATAGCACAAATATTTTATCTAAAGAATCGGTAGCAACTAGACGTAAAATTATAGAAACAGCGTGCCTATATTTTGCTTAACAAACATGAATGCGTATCGTAATTTTCGCTAGATTTAGATAAATGTTGGCTATTGATTCTTAAAGATCAGATCAAGTAGGTAGTCGACTATCAGTATCAAACCATTTACTGGAAATTTGTTCGTAATTCAGTTCCAGTAAAGAGTTTTTCCTGACAATCTTTAATTTTAAATTTTATTTGGTTGGTAAGAATGACCGAAATCTCCGAAACGTTCGATTTTTACTATTTTTAATTTTGTAGGGTAGCTAAATACCCAATAAACAGCATGAGTTATATACTAGCACAAAAAAGTGTCAAGGAGTATATTAACGATAATTTTGCCCATTAAGAACACCATTTAGAGAGAAATATTTTCCGGTGTATTAACATTACCAGTTGTGGCAACACGAAGAGTTTGTTATTTGTGGTTCATAATCACGAACCGTTTAATTTTTGTTGAAACATTTTGAAGTGTATATATCAGATTAATTTCGAAATAAATCACTTTATTATAAAAACACTATGATATTTCGGCCAGTTTAATATTTTTCACAAAACTAGCATTAACAGCCAGCGGTATTTTGATAGATACATAATATTGTTCCTGTTAAAGGTCAGTCCTGTATGCAGATTTAAATTGAAGTAGTTAGTTATTAATAAAATCTTTATTATGTGTCTAGAAGGGTAAAATTGGTTATTGGTATTTAATGAATAAAATACTCGCATATTCGCAAGCCAATTTAGTGTCGCGACCCACAGGGAAAACACTAATTTAAAGCCATAACAATCTTTATCGTACATATTCTGAGTTTCCTCCTGAGAAGCTGCTGCAGGATACTTCTTGTTGCAAGTGCCTACATAGTCCATTTCGAAATCGAGTTTCAGAACGTCGGATACGTAGATTCCGGCAGGCTGTCGGCGGAGATGCGATGTGGCTCCTTCCAGCTTCCGCAGCGTTCTGAATAAAGGAACTAAAAAGACGGTGGTCCTGCCCCAGGAGGTAGTGTCGCTCTGCCTGTAGCATGTGGACAGGATCACGTGTCCTTCTGGCGTCGCGACGCCCGGGCGTCGGCTGGTCACGAGCAGGCCCGATTGGAAGAGGCGGACCCTAGGCGGAGCTTCCCTCGCCTCCAGGAGGCGGACAACCTGGAATCTACATCTTAGAAGGAACGTTTGATAAGGCTCCTATTACCTGCAACTCGGAGCTAATCATTTTTGCGGAGGGCATTTTTGCTCTTGCCCTCCCGGAGTTATGTTTGCCCGGAAATTAATTACGACTGGGTTTAGCAGGAGGTGACGTTTGTAGTAAATGTGGACGACTCGGCTTATTTTTTATTTTATTTTGTGTTTAGTTTGAAAAATTACACAAAGGTTGTCTCGGTAGCAGCAAACATTAATCTCAGAGTAACTGTCTATTCGATACTGTTAGCAAGCTTCTGATTTTAGATTATCGATTCCTTCTTTGGATGTGGGCAAATAGAGCTTTTGAAAAGTTAAAAAAAAACCTGATTAAAATAGAAGTACGTATAATATACTATTATTTACTCCAACCAGATTACAAAGCTTTAAATCTAGTTACTACGTAGTTCGATCAAATTTCCTGAAAATGCCTTCAAAATCGCTATGAATTCGTAAGTTGTCACTGAAAATCGTAAATATTTAAAGTTTAGCTTAGGGAGAATACGAAAAATTCTATTTAAGTTTTTTTTCTTGAAAATTGACTGTAAAAGCATTTTATTAGGTTTTGTGACGTGTAAACACCCAATAGAGACAGGGTCGTAATTAAATGTTAGTGTAGTTTTCTATACACAGAGTCTTTATAGCAATAGTAATATTCACATGTAAAGCTACGATGCTGTACAGTGTACACACTGTTGTATCAATTAGAAAATAAATAAGAATATACCTAATATTACAGTGTGCTAGTTCATATTAAGTTGTCTTCCACCTTGTTCAGAAAATATGTTATATAATAGCACGTGTTACTGGATCTACAGGACCTAGTTTTCGTTTATATTTCTTCAGTTCAGTGTTTTATATAGAAATTTATCAGTTCTTATATGAAACTACATTCTCAATTTATGCAGAAGCCTAGGACTTTTCTATTTTTTTGTTTCTGTAGCAACATTTTTGTTAGAGTTTCAGATTTAGGTAAATTTGTTGTAAAGTTTGTATTACACTTGAAATATATGCATATAAGTTCAACTGAAATTCAATCATAAAAATCTAACAAGTTTATTTATGTCGTTTGTTGGCAAGCCATGGTTCACATATCAAGTTATATAAGTTTATTGTTTCTACATTACATTAAAATCAATGCAAAAGCTAGTGTTTACGTTGCAAGCAAGATTGGCGAGCTTTGATTTAATTTGTAACTGGGAAAAGATGTGTTCCTTAGAAGTCTATGTTCTAATGCTTGTTGTAGCAGTAGTTCGCCGCTATAAAAATCTTATGTCTTGAACAAAAGCATATTGTGAAAACTGCAAGCATTGCTAGGAGCGTGGAAGAAATGTTTCAGTGATATGAGTGTGTTTATTTAGGTAATCACTCATTTCGTCTAATCTCAATTCGTTTAATTTAACTTTATCTAATGGCAATTTGTTTAGTATCCTACATTTTTCTAATTACAATTCGTTTTATACAAAAAAATCAAACAGTCAAACAAAGCAATAAATATACTGGTTGTTATGGTTAATTGTTTATATTTTTGTACAAAAACAATGAGTATGTAATTATGTAAATGAGATTAATAATATTATTAATAACATAAAATTCAACAGTCTTAAATGACTGGAATTTCTCCGTAATATCTGACTTTTAATGTATTACATATATTTACACAATAATTCAGCAGGCTGCCATTTTTACTTCTGTTTAATGATATGTTGTCAGCCAAATTAAATTCTTTCTGCTAAAATACTTATTATACTTTTCTTGCCTTTTCTTAATTAAATTTTAGGCACTTAATTGAACTTCTGGATATAGGATATAGGAATTTGTGTTCGTGTACGTCGACTTCATAAAATTTGTGCTGGCGATAAATGCAATCAAGTGATTAATGTATTTCCGTATTCTAATAAACCCAATGCAATATCTTTATTATCATCTCTACATTTTTTAGTAATTTTTTTGCTGTTTGAACTGCTCTTTCAACTTGCACATTGCTATGTGGGTATGTCGGAGAACTAAATGTAAATTTAAATTTTCATTTTCTACTAAACTCTTTAGCCTATACTTAAAGTAATTACAGGGATTATTATCTGCCACTCCTTGAGTGGCAAATATTATTTTTAATTTTGATATAATTTTCATACAGTTGAAGTGTTCTTGTAATACCAGATCATTTTTCCCTTCAAACTCTAAAATGTCAAATGCAATTTTATTAAAATGTATTTCTGGAGAATCATGACAAACTAATGGTTTTTTAGCATTTGCATTGCGATACCTTTCACATACTATGCATCGCGCTATTATACAGTGAGCGTCAAAAAGCATTGGTCAGTTTCAATACGTAATAAAAATCCATACACTTCACTTATGGAATCAATTATAATTTCTTCATAAATAGAAGGTTTGGGTTTTTTGTTCCAATGTTTGACATTGTCAGAAAGTTACAGTTTGTTGTGCTCTTTGATCGTCAAAGATTGTCCAAGGAAAATGGTAAAACATTAAAGGTTACATCCCAAAGATATACAGACATGCTTTAAAGTTTATTTTGTTGCCAATAGAGAAGCAGATAGCAAATAAGTATTGGTTTCAACAGGGCGGTGCTACCAGTTACAAATTAGTACAAATGTCCTATGACAATCGTTCCTAAATAAACCGATTTCTCGCTATGGTGACCTCCTGGCCTTTTTCTTTGGGATTACTTGAAGAACAGAGTATTTATAAGAAAGCTAAGATATCTGGAAGAGCCTAAAATATTTATTCGGGAAGAAATTGAAGCTATACCGCAGGATATGTTGTAACGTGTGATGAAAGACTTCGTCCGCCGCTTATAAGAATGCATTCAACACTAGGAGGTCATTTAACGGACACCGTTTTTCATATGTAAATCTCATTTTCTTAGTTCTTAGTTCTTAAGAAATACTTTTCATTAACTGTGTAATTTAAGCAAATAAATTGTTATTGAAAATTAAAAGTGACCAATGCTTGTTGACGCTCACTGTATTTTCAATATCTACTCTAAAACCTGACCAAAAAACTAGTTGTCTAGCCTTTGACTTTGTTTTTTCATTGTCAAGTTGAATTTCGCGTAATAAATTTATATGTAAGTCGGTTATGAAGAAACACAAAAAAACATATAATTAAATTTAATTGCAAATTACAAAAGTTGATGTAGTAACAGGGGTTGGTAGAAAAGAATAATTAATAAATCAAAATAAAGAAGTATTCAATGAGTTAGGAAAATTTTCTGAAAAGGTAACAAAATTAAACGACAATACAAATCCAGTAGTCAAACCACCAAGAAGTGTCAAGTGTCCCCTTAGTTTTAAAATATAGGCTCAAACAAGAACTGAATATATTTGAAGATAGGGGTGCGATGACTAAAGTCCTGTTGAGTGGGCAAGCAACTTAGTTATAGTTGATAAAAGAAATCAAAAGGTTATGTTTAGACCAGTGGTTCTTAACCTTTGTGGTGGGCGATCCTAAAATCAAAATCGTTGAAGCTCGTTACCCTAGTTGTTTTATGCTAACATTATGCTGATAATAGTGCTAAGCAAAGCTATGACTAAAGAATTTTGAGAAAACAGATATCGTGCTTTAAGACAGGCACATTTTTATAGCTTTCGTAAATTATATAGAAATTATTGCACAAAACTCATTGTGATTTTATTCTCATTGAGTCTTATTAATATCGACAAAAATATTGTAGTGTTTTTCATATATTAATATTTATTTTTGATCTTTTACCTATGTAGTTCAGTCGCAGATCCCACCACAAGCATACCATTATTGGTATGCATAAGTGACTACCTTGTTGTTGGATTTTTTTGCACATATTGCTTATATGTGGACCGTGAAACAAGAACATCTGGTATTGAAGTCTCTATTAAGTTAAATTCAAGTTGTATGACTATTTCTCACCCTTTTCGTTTAGCTTTTAAATCCTCAAATTATTCATAGACACGTTCGATGGTATCGATACATTTACTCTTATTTACAACTTTAGCATAATTTAAATTGAAACAGCTCCGAATATCCAATAAAACTTTGCCACTCATCATTTCGTGGAAACCAGATTTGCATCCTATACGAAAAATACCTGATTATTCACATTGGTGAACTACACACCCCCACAATTTATGTAATTAATTTTTTAAGGGAAGAATCATGTTAACCTTTAGAAATATTAGAAGGAACTCTGAAGAGTGGAAATTGTATCAAATTCACTGAATATATTCTCAACATTAAAAATAAGGTATTTTAAATTTAATAAGAGCTTCAACATATATTGCGACGTAAAACGTTCCACGGAATCTATAATCCACCCTGCCTCGCATAAATAAGTCGATGGGAAAGGTAGCAAGGCGTATTCAGCATTTTTTTTTCCAGATAGTTCTGCCCAAAATCTTGTTAGACTCATTCCGGTAAATCTCTCTTTCAGTATTCCATCACTTTGCAATCCCAGCAATTCTTTTTGTGATCCGACGGAGTCATTTTTAATGTCAGGAACATTAACTCAAAATTAATTTTCAACCCAAGTGTATTTTTTAGTTTAGACATTTTGTGGAAGATATCTTCCTATTTTTTTAAAGGTTTCTTAAATGGTTCGAAAAAATATACATCGACTCCGCGATCACAATAAGAAAAATCAGAACGTTGTTTGCTCTTTTACTGAATTTCGCGGGGTCAGCTCGCGACCCATACAAAGACCCTCGCGACCCAGATTTGGGTATCAACCGCTGGTTTAGACTCTCATGATTAAAATTTAGCAATACAAAAATAATAGTTATTTATTAAACAAGTGTGGAATGTAGGATATTCCCCACGAATTAATATTGAACTCGTGAAAGTGTTGGAGAGCAATTTTTAAAGAAAACAGCCCCTGACTGGGAATATTTAATGATGAAGATATTTTATACAGGGCGTTTAAAAATTGCACAGAACAAATATAGGAGCATTATTCTAGATTAAAAAATAAGAGAAAAACTCTGATAAACATATGTCCTAAAATCATTCAGTTCAAAGATATCCTTGATCAAAGAATTAAAGATAGCAACTCGTTTTTCAAACCTTTAAGATTTAGTAGATTAGTATTTTGTTCCAACACATATTTTTTGGTTACATACAATATGTGGGCGTTCATCTAAAGTAAAAAGTAGAAAAATAATAAGCATGTGCTTCAATAGCTATTTTTCTATTAAGTGCGTGAAGGATGTCTTTTAACTGAGAGATGGTTTTTTTTTGTCAAGACCGAAGGTCGAGACAAAAAAAAACGTCGAACCGTTAAAAGGACCTTCGCGCACGTAATATAAACAATGCTTTTTTTTACAACTTATTTGAAATAGGTCAATTAGACAATATAAATTAAAAAAATTATAAAAATCTAACAATAAATGACATGGTCAAGTCACCTTGTTGAGTTGCTAACGAGACGTAGAAATTTTTTCAAACAAACGATGTCATTGCGCAATAGTATATTACAGCCCGAGATGGAAAGTGTTTCATTATTGTCGAGAGATTAGTTAGCTGATTGAGACGCGAAGCTATTATCTCGAGAATAAGAAAACTTCCTGTCGAGGTTTGTATACTATTTTATTCGCAACCACTTTATTCTAAACAATAATTCGAAAAATTATTATATTATGATACGACAGGTTGTGACGCGCATGAATGGGTCAACGAGATTCCCAGTGTCCCTACCTACTCAGCGGTCGGGTTTGTACTTCCCGCACTCACTTCCCGCACTTGAAAGGGAAGTGAGTGCGGGAAGTAGCGGGCTGAAATGTACGACTTCCCCCACTCAAATGAGGTCAGGAATGTTAACATTACATATATGGTTGCGAATAAAAATATTTGCTTGCACGGGTGCAGTGTATAATTTCGTTTGAAAATAATGAGCAGTAGCGAAGAGGACGAAGTTATGGCCGCCAAAGGAATTCCTGCTGATTTGATTCACGATGCGAAGGCAGCAATTGATAATTTACTACCCAGGAAGTCCAAATCGCTGTATGAAAAAATATATCTTTATTTAAAGACTGGTGCCTGGATAAGAAGGTTCAAAGAATTACAGAAGATGTGATTCTAGCGTATTTAGAACAAAAATCCAGGCAAGTAAAGTCCCCAACCCTTTGGTCTACTTTCTCAATACTGAAGAGCACGTTAAATGGAAAGAAAATATAAATCTTGGGAGGTTTCCAAAATTGATTGCCTACTTAAAAAGTAGGAGTGTCGACTACCATGGGAAAAAATCTGCAATTTTAACAAAGGATGACATCGAAAAATTTCTGGCTGAAGCAGAGGATACAGATTATTTGTTGATGAAGGTAAAAATCTCTTTAACAAAAACCACTGTATTTACATTATGTTTATTTATTTGCAGACTGTCCTGATTTTAGGGGTCTACGGCGGTTGTCGCAGAATGGAACTGACAAACATGGGAGTAGGTGACGTAGAGGACATGGGACACATATTAGTCGTCAAAGTTGTTGATACCAAAACTCACAGGGATCGCACTTTTACGGTTTCGAGGTTTGAATATATTGAAATATATAGAAAATATAAAAATTTGCGACCATCATATACTACGAGCAGTCGCCTTTTCCTGAAGTATTCAAAAGTCAGATGTGTAAATCAGAACGTAGGAATAAATAAAATTTTTGAAGAAAAATGACCTTAAGAGCTACACAGCCCACTGCTTCAGAAGGTCTTCTACTACTCTTCTGGCCAATGCTGGTGGAGATCTTTTGACAATTAAACGACACGGAGGTTGTAAGTCTTCTTCCGTAGCGGAAGGATATATTGAAGACTCCCTAGATAACAAGACTAAAATTGCAAATAAAATATTGAACACGGCGTCCACCTCTGGCGAAGTTGGAATATTGAACACGGCGTCCACCTCTGGCGAACTTGGAAGCAAATCTTGTGCAACAATTGTGTCCTCATCGGAACTTCAAAACTTTAACATTAATCCACCAGAAATGTCACCCAGCGTGAAGCTAATTGAGAAGTGTTCCAATTTCACTATCAACATTCATTATAATAATAAATAAGTACCTAGTTTGTTATTTTGTGTTCAAATTTTGCAATAATAAATTTAAAATCTAGTGCGTAAAATTTTTTATTTACGATCTAGTGTGTGAAACGCAATTTCACGCACACTTATTGAAACGTTAATGTCAGTTTTATGTGTCAGTTGTAGAAAAAATTAATTATTTCAGACATCTTTTTTTCTTTTTCTTTAAGTAAAGTTCATAGTAACTGTTCCAAGTAAATCTTTTTTTTTGAGTCAGTTTTAAGCAAAGCAAACATAATAAAAACAAAACACCAGCCTACTAAATCTAAACGTTTTAAAAACGAATTGCTTTTTTGAATTTTTTGATCAAGGATATCTTTGAAATTAATGATCTTATGACATATGTTTATTAAAGTTTTTCTAATTTTTTGCTGCAGAATAACGTCCTTATATTTGTTCTGTGCAATTTTGTAACACCCTGCATATTTTTGGTAATTTGAGTATTTAATTTGCATTTTTGTAGGTTGCATTATTAATGGGCGTCGCAGGTGCGTGTCGATGCAACGAGCTAGTCAATTTAAGCGTCACCAATATCGAAGACAAGGGAGCATACCTATATGTCACAATACCAAACACAAAAACATACATCCAGGCAAGTTTACTGTGATTGCGACTTTATTGGCAAACAGTGGAGATAATCTTTTAAGTCTGAAGAGGCTGGAAATCATCTACAACAGCGGATGGCTATATTGAGGATTGTGTTACCAATAAACTGGATATAGCCAAAAAGATCCAAGGAGTAGTGAGAGAAACCTTAGACCTCATCTTCTGGAATTGACATCCGAATAATAATTAATGAAGTTACATTAGCTTCCACTTCATATTCGAGTTATTCTGTTAGTTCATTGAACATAGAAAATTGTAACAATAGCAGAACATCATCTTTTAATCTAAATTTTAATATTAATTTGAACAAATAACTTTGTGCTCTGTTGCTAATTAAATTTATAAACATTCTAGCCTTATTCATTGATTTTTTCTAATAATAGGTAAGTATCAATCTTTCTGTGACTTCCAAATTATAAGGAACATTACATATTTAAAATCACCATAGTAATACCCTAATTATACAACAGTAGTATATTACACAACAAGTTTAGAAAAGTAAAGTTTTACTAAACGAATATCGCTTAATTGATTACGAGTGAGCAAAGCGAGCGAGTAACTTAAAAAGCTGTATAAGTTTAGTAAAACTACTTGTCTTACGAAGTGTGTATACTATTTTTTCGCATTTTGTATTAGTATTTATAAACAAACATTTATATAAAAGCATTATATCACATATCCATTAAAAAAGAAGGCGGTGGAAATTTAAACGTATGAATAATATGTTAGTGGCACTGTAAGTCTATGTCAAATTCGAGGTTAGCAGGTTAGGTTTTCCGTCAGTTTTGACACAAACTGACACAAAACCTAACCTGCTAACCTCGAATTTGACAGTGACATTACCATATAGTAAAGTGACATTTCTATGCACCAAGGTGCCACTTTATTAATCGATTTTGAAATGAGTAAAATAGCACATTATTATACAAAATGTGAAAAAATATATTAATACCAACCATGAAAGATATTACGAGCGAAACAATAAAAAAGTATGTACGGTACTTGACTTAAAAGACAGATTTTGGCATATTTGATTAACACCAGAATCATCAAAATTGTACACTTTTACACACCTTACGAAAATTATAAACTTCTAATACTGCTGTTAAGGTTATGCTAGGCCTTGGAATTATTTAAAAAAAAACATTGTATAAAATTTTAATAACATCATTTGTGTTTTAATTTATGTGGGCGACCTATTTATAGCAGCAGACTCGTATGATGAACATGATAAAATTATGATTTAATAAAACCAAGTTACAGTATAGAGTTAAGAAAGTAAGAATTTGAAGACGCGGTTTCTGAAAATGGAATTAATATAGATACAGGAAGGGTTAAAGCTATCATGCATCAAGTAATCCTAAATACAAAAAAGAATTACAGCGTGCGTTAGGCATAATTAACTGCTTCAGATCACATTCCAAACTTATCAGAACTGACAATGCCTTTACGGAAATTGTTAAAACACAATGTAGAATTTCAATGACTTTTGCAACATATAGAGTGGCCAGAAAAAAACATGAAGTGTAAAATATGTACTGACCCCACATTGGCTAGTTTTGACATGAATGAAGAAGTCACTATACAAATTAATGCCTCAAAAGACGGGTATTTGGGTAATGCTCACTATAAGAGGGCAAGCCTGTGTTATACTCTTCAATAGCTTTAACAGACACAAAGAAAATGTGTAATGGTCGAAAAGGAATGTTTAGGGATAGTTTTTGCTACATATAAATTTTATAACTATATTCATGGCAGACATAGAACCATTGTAACCGATCCTAAGCCATTATTGGACATAATCCGACATAATAATATTCATTGCTTGTTTGCTTGTTTGCTTGACGCCACTTTGAGAGCGAACGCGTGGACCGAATTGGCTGATTTTGGTGTCAATCGACTCAGGGCGACGTAAGCCAGTAGTGGGGTTTTCAAAGTTTTATAAGTGACTTTTTTTATGTGGATTTGTTTGTTGATAGCTAACCTCAAAATGAACTCGACACACAAAATGGATCACTCTTTTCTCAATTATTTCTCACCTAATTTGGGTGCAGAACGCTAGTGAGGAATAATTTACCTCTGCTCCTAAATCTAACTTAAAATTAATTAACTAATTTGCTATCTAATTTTTCTTTATCCAACCCTTTACACTATCCACAGTACAGTGCTTGTTCACTTCTATTAAACTGATTTCAAAATCATCTTGCACATTTTTACTGCTCTCTTATACAACTTTCACACTTTTCATCTTACCACACGTAAGCTATCAGCTTTCAGCTATCAATGGTCTTTTGTAAATCCAGTTTTTCAACTCGTAGCAATCTCTCTTGAAGAACCTGATCACAAACGCCTTACACTATTCGATCACGTATCATTTGCTCTTGCAGGCAATCGAATGCATATGTCTGTGTTAACTTTTTGATACATATTAAGAATTATTCGAAGTGTTCATCTTTTTTTTATCTCTTGTGTAAAACAAATATCTTTCAAATATCTACTGCGGGCTGCATTTAAGTTAAAACTGTTATACAATTCAAGAGCATCCTTACCTATTAAATTTAGAAGAATAGTAACTTAAATTTCATCGTCGTTGATTCCAATTCCCATTGCAAGCGTCCACGCTCGATCAGAAGAGTTAAGCAACTCTCTTTCTGGTCAGAACTTGGATGGGAGTTCCACGGCTGCTTCTCTCGGCGCCTCTTGGTACGGCTGCCATGGAAATAGTTGGTCCCGGATGTCATAATAACATCATTACAGTCGTTAGTGGGGTTGGAAGTCCCCATAAAATGTACAGTGACGCCTATAATTGGCCTAACGGCTGCTGGCTGAATACAAAAATAAAATAAAATAAATAAGATTATTTGGCCAAGCATACAATTGAGCAGCAACAGTCAAAACTGCTGTGTCCAAATTTTCAAAAACAGGAATCTGTACTACTAATACGCATGCTATCTTGCTAGATAAAAATAAAAAACCTGTCAAGGTTCAAGGAGTGAAGAGGGAATTTCTATCCAAAGATAAGGGTAAAGCGAAACAAAAAACCAGAAAACCAACTAAAAACGTGAGAGAAGATACGAATTCAGGGACAGTAGATGATAAAACAAAAACTGATTAGGATGACACGTTATGTGCCTATTGTGAAGAAGGATATTCCACATCTGCAATAAATGAAGTATGGGTGAAATGCGTTTTCTGCGAGAACTGGGCACATGAGGGATGCACAGCTTGGCTGAAAGAGGATTTGGATGAGAGTTGAGATGCGACAGCTGCCGTCTAGCACTTTAATTCAATAATAAAATTATTAAACCGATTTTGCCCCCACTTCACCCGGTTGTGTCCCCAGGGTTGGGACAAAACTTGCTTCCATCGTTAAAATATCTTGAATAAATAAAAATTATTACGGGATACACCCTGGTTTTACCTTAGCGACCCAGTTTTGCCCCCCCCCCACCCCCCGTTCTCTACTACAGAGTGATCAACAATTTTTTTTGTTTAGGGTGCTGTGACTCCATATAATTTAAATGGAGCCACAGCACTCTACACAGGAAATTTTGTTGACCATATGATAGAAAGTACCTGATATTAAACTATTTCTTGTGGGGCTGGATAAAATCATTGGTTTATTTTATGAAGCCTAGTGGCACTCAAAAAGAACTAAGGAATCACGTCATGGATGCTGCAGCAACGATCTCTGATGAATGAAAAAAGTAAAAAGGTGGCTAAATTCAGAATGTCATAAGATTTTCAATTTTCAAATAAAAGACAGTGTTTTATTTGAAAAACCAAAGTTGGGAATAATTTCCCAAAAACTATTAGGATATGAAAAATTATTATGTTTGCATATTCGCCCCCAGGCGGTGATGTGAGAATTCAACCCTTTGCCTTTAGCGCCACAACCGAGCAACAACAATTGCTAGGAACATGAAGAATCCGTTTAGAAAATTAAAAATTTTTATTTATATTTTTGTATATATTGTAATCGCAAAAATATCACTTTTCAAGGTTCCTTCAAATGACTAAAAACATGTTTTCTAAATTCCGTATGTCTGTCGGTCTATCTGTCTGTTTGTCTGTCTGTCTGTATATTTGTTTGTCTGTTGCCCGTATAACTCAAAAATATTTATTGGGGGAAGACGATATTTTGCACGTGGATTATATGCCTTCCTGGAATGAAACTGAAAAATTCGTGCGTACGTTAAAAAAGTAAAATTCTACCTATTTTTGCTTTAACTCAATAACTATTACCTAAATAAAGGTAATATTTTGCACAGAGCTCAGGTTTTCACCTTTGACGAAAAAGGGAATATTTTGGAAAACATTATACAGAGTGAGCATCTTAAAAAGATAATATTGTGTTTACTTTTGCTTTAACTGAAAATTAGATAAAAGTAATACTTATTATTCACATGGCTCAGGCTTTATCCTTGATTAAAATCGCACCCAACAAACACAGGATAAATGTTGTAAGAAACCAAAAGAGGCAACGAATAAGTGCATTGTGTTTAATAGAGCTGCAAAAGGTCCTGAGTGGCAGCATGCGACAAGTGGCCGGGCTATTGCCTAGCGTTTAAATTGCATTTG
The DNA here is from genome assembly GCA_940337035.1 of Agriotes lineatus. Taxonomy (NCBI): domain Eukaryota; kingdom Metazoa; phylum Arthropoda; class Insecta; order Coleoptera; family Elateridae; genus Agriotes; species Agriotes lineatus. The sequence goes on along the minus strand of OW679197.1, from coordinate 131,154,258 downwards.
CAGGTGCTGAAGTTCTAATCCCACAGCCGTTAATGTTTTTTTTATTTGATAATTGATCTAATTCGCATTACCAAGTATTTCCTTTTATTGTTTCGGTATTATTAGGAACGTTAAGATATTTTCAACCCTAATTTCCATTGATTTTTAATTTTTTTGGGTCATAACGTCAATTTGCCAGGGAAGTGAAGCCCTTTACAGATGTTTACTTCTTTCGTCTTTTACACCTCCAGATCTTCAGATCTTCACATTTCAGGGTCTCTAGATGACGAAAAATAGGTTTCTTCAATTCCGTCTTTCTGTCTGTCTGTCTGTCTGTCTATCTGTCTGTCTGTTTATTGCAAGGAAATCCCGGGGTAGGCACTACTGTAGGTAGAAAAAACGCCTGATGACGGGAGTAGATCAAAAACTTCCGAAACGTCGTGTGAAAAGCCTCAGACAGTGGAAAAAGTTCGCTAAACAGCTCAGAACAGGCCACTGTCTAATATAAGAATCCAAATAACGTCATGATTGTTCTTAGCGCCCCGTACGCCCTACTTCCCTTTGCTATCCTTTTGTCAATTTCTTTATCTTCTTCACGTCACTGTGACTCCAAAATTCTCGAATTGGTTGACCTTCTCGAAGCGAACATCAAGCGTGTTTTGCAGCATAATTAATTCTTTTTTTTATTAAAAAAGTTCAAAAATGTATTTAATGGAACGCTATCATGCTAATGAAATACTTTATTGTATTATGTCGCCCAAATATTGCTAATATTTATTGCTTTTGAGAATCTTCGTTGACATTTTGGGGATGATTTCGAAACAGAATAGCAATTTTAGATCAAAAGTTAATCAAAGGTGTTATCAATTCGTGCCTATTTGACCAATTATCTAACAAGATTTGGTGATAATTCTTTGCTTTTGACACTATCTTGCTACGTCTCTTTGTTCTTTATACAAGTTACGTAGGTACCAGAGGACATAACTGGAAAGTGATTTAAATGGTTTGGATGTTCTGTATTCTTAACTTGTATTTAAAATTAATAATAACTCTGTCAAGTTTAAAATAAATACAAAGGGATGCTCTGTTATGGCAATCCCGATGTATAAAATATAATGGTAACTTTGGTTAATCACAGCGTTAATCATGTGGTTAGTATACACATATTTGAAATTAATTCTGGAACTTAAGAATTTCACCTCGTATACTGATGTGTGTTGTAATATATTAAATTCTGAAATAACTCCACACTCTACTGGTTTCTACAGAGCATTTAACGTGCAAGAATAGAAAAACAACAAAATCGAAAACTGTTCTCGTTTTTCGTGCTTTTGATGTCGCATATTTTCTGTCAAACGCGGCCCTTGGGTTGCGGCTCGGAGCTTTCAAGGGAGCTTTGAGCGCTACCTGCTCCTTGTCGCGAAATATGTGCTTAATTAAAACATAGCATGACAAATACTTAACCGACCATGTAGACGCTTCTCAAACGGATGGTTGGAATTTATATGACAGAAACTGAGCAGAGGGCTAATATACGCGAGGGTATCCTGTTTATTTCTATGCAAGTGCACACTCCACGGCAAACCTCTTGCTTTTACCACCTTGAGCACTAGCCACGTATCTGCTTTTTATTTCTTAAACTGTTACGTCGCATGCTGCTGCCGTTTCTGCTTATATTACTAGCTTTGTAGCTCTGGAGTAAAACTTACGATTAACTGTTACATAAACTGACCAAATGAATCTGCGTTTATTTCTAAGAAATCTATTTTCATATTACATTTCTTTATAAAATATTTTAGATTCTCAGCATGTGGAAAACAATTGCAATTATATTATGTTACCGATATTATGATTTTTATCACGTGTTCGATACTAAGGGGCTTGATGTAAAGTCGTTTAAACAACATTAACTGTAAAGAAGAAAATATCGTGCATCCAAATGTAAAAAAATTCCAATAAATTTAAAGATTTTATCCCAGACTCACGTATTGTACAAAAACATATTTTGCTTATTTCCACAAATGCCAAAATTTTTAAAATCCAAAGTCAGTGTTCGCTTGGTATTTAGCATGCATAGGCATTACGCAATTACAGGGCCGTAGCTACAGGCTTAGGGGCCCCGGGGCAAAAAATAATTTTGGGGCCCCCACATTATCTTCCCCTTTACCTCTACACCACTTTCATTTAGTAAGCCGTTTTAATGGGGTTACTATTTAGTGTTTATTATGTTAAGATAGCAGAATGCACATTTAAAACTGACAAAACACATATTTACTTGTCACATTGGGTTTAACATAAAACTGTATTTAATGTTTAAACAGGCTAAGTTCGGTTCAAAACTTTTTTTAAGAAAATTTCGTAAAGTAACTTTTTCCCTCTTCGGGGGCCCCCTATGTTCGGGGGCCTCGGGGCGCTGCCCCGGCTGCCCCGGTGGTAGCTACGGCCCTGCGCAATTAGGTGCCTCTAAAATATTGAATATCAAAATATATATCAATATTGTCAACACCCCAAGTAGTTCACCATTTTCGTAGTTTCCCTAATTATATTCAAATATTGTAACGCTGTGAGAGTATATATGAGGACTCACCACCTGCAGAGGAGACGGAGTGCCATTCATTAAATGATGTACTTTCCATTTAACATGAGTGTCAACAAGTTTTTTAATTACAACAAACATACTCAAGTAGGCCATGAACTTATAAATTCCGAGTAAATGGCAGTATTCAATTACACAACATCTGAAATACAAAAGGTTGCAGTAACGAACTTAGCCACTGAAAGATATAAAGGATGTGCATTAGATTTACTAAACTAAATTGCATATAATAACTAGTAGAGAAGGATTATAAATTGTTATCATGCGTTCCTTACTAAAAACGGGGTACCCCAATTTAAGGTTATCGTAGTAGTAATTAGTACGCTACATCTACAAAAATAAATATAGAACCAATAGGAACTGTTATTTATTATTAATTATTAGATACAATTACAGTTTATTTTAGCGAGTTTGTGGTACGAAAAACATTAAACGGCATTTGTAAGATTACACTACTTATCTGAGAATGTTACGCTTGCGCTGAGGTGATGATCCATCCAAGGGCTCGAAGAAGCGATTTCAAGAGGTAAACAGCTGCTGCAGGCAGCCAACGCCAGCCAACGTCATTCACGAAGACCTCCGGAGATGATGCTCCAAACACAAACTAGCCTCTCCTGGTGCTACTTTGATTGCTGAAACCCCTAAAGTCTCGGGTGACGTTTGTATTAGAATGCTCTAGCATGCAACTCGATTTGTTGGTAATATTGTACCATAAAATTGAAGTATTTAACCTCATAGGTAACGTTGAAACCTCAGGCAGAATTCAGCTTGCTGAAATTGCGAGGTTGGTGGCGTCGCGTAGATACTAGTGCGAAGGGTGCGGGTACCTTACAGTGGTCAGCCGTTGATCCTAGAGCGACGATGCTGCGAAATTCTATAGATAGCATTTACTCACTTTTAGCTGGGAAAATGGATTTGACAGCTCGCTGGCGGTAAATTCGTAGAAAGCGGGCACCAGGAAGTCCACTTTAAACTCCAAAACGGACCCTCCAGGTAAGTTTAATACTTGCGGCCATAGGTACTATTATTAGTAAATTTAGGTTACTTTGCGTGTTAAACGACTCAGTGAAGTGCCTGGGAGCGCCGATATTTGCGCTTAGGGACTAAGCGGTAGGGAATCGCTTTAAGCGGTTAACCCCGAAAAACATTTCATCTACCAAGCTAGGGTTTGAGCCTGAAGGATTCTATTTTCCAAAACAGTTCAACTACTAAATCAAAATCGAATTCTAGCCGCTTCGATTTATAGGTAAGGTACGAAAAGTTTAGCTTAAGGGGTGACAGCTCAGCTGCCATCTCCCATGAAGCCTGGACTAGTAAGGGTTGGAGGTCTACTCCGTTAGACAGTTCAATTGCCAGTCGGAGTACCCGGTCGAAAAAGGATTTGGGATCAGGAAAGTCCAGGGACTTAAGTGGGGAAATCTCAAGTGATTTGAAATGAAAGTGCAATCTTCTTTTATATCTTTCTGGTGGCATTATCGGTGCAGCAGTTGTGGGTTTCCATGGAGTGGGGAAACGACGCGGTTGGTCCTTTAGTACTATGTTGCGCATAGCGGAAGCCTTCGCGTTATCGGAAAACCTAACGCCGGGTAGATGCAACGCTCGATTAGGCGATATATCAAATTTAATACATTTTGTATATTATTAAAATTTGATGCAGGAGCTAGCGTTCCTTACAACAATATGTGATAATTTAATAATGTAAAACTGGATTTGAAAACATTGCTATGTTTATATCATTATTTATCCACAAATGCATTTACTACTTTTATTTATTAGCAACATGATATTGTATATTTTCGTCAGAGAAACAAAATATGAAAAGCTACTCATAACTCCCAAGGGACTTGCTCAAACTCATGGTAACCATGCAACTACAAATGACGAGGCAATCCTTGATGTTACTTACATATTCTAATTTTAAATGTCATCATAACATTTTGAAATTTCATACTATTCTTACTAATATGCTAGTAAATAAAATATTGTATGCACCACAGGAGATATTCATGTTCTTTACCTTCGGTTGACATGTAACACATGTCAACCTCAGGAAAAAAAACATATTCATGTCTTCCTTAATGCCAAATATCTATTACAGTTCTAAGGTATCAATATGGTGTTTATCACTTTTGCAGATCCGCAAGAAGCAGAGGAAGTATAGATCACTACCAGCTAAAGTATTGACTAATCTATTAACTGGGGCACAAGGCAAGCAACTAGAATAAAGCAGCTGACAATTTTAAGACAATTTAGTATTGCCAAAATTAAATGAATATAAAGAAAATCACTGATCTTACTTAAAAATTCATCATGTTTTGTAAAACATCACTTTCCTGACTTACTATGTAATCATACCATTACTACTCAAAACAAGGAGTGAAGAAACGTTTATTCCAATGAGATTTAAAGACGCAATGAAAACCATAATTAACGTAAATAAAAAATAACGTAAAATAACAACTAAATGTACCTACATAGATAAATTCGAAACAAATCACAAAAGCTTCAAAGTTAATTTGCACCTGTTTGTGCAAAAGAATGTTGAATGCACCGCGGGAGTAAGCTTTTGCTAGGGAAACACTGTTGATGCCGTGACTAAAATACACACTTTCCTCTATTGGTGCATAAATAACTATTATCTAACGGGTGTTCATAAACCGTCGTCATCCCAGTAGGTTTTGACTTCAGAAACGTATGTCTATTAAAATTGAAAAAAAATGCGCTATGCCAGTACTCAATGACGTTTCATTGTGTTGCACGAATTAATCAAAGACATAACATTTTGTTTTTCAAAGCAACTGGGATGACGACTATTTATGAACACCCGTTATAATAGTGTAAAAATTGATTTTTAATTGGCAGTGTTGAGTTTGTAAAACGACTGTTGAATAACATAATATTATGTACGTTGTCAGTAGTAACGCGTGTTTAAAATTACGACTTGTTGCTAGGGTAAAGTTTTTCTTATCAAGGCAAGCTTGTGATTTAATGTAGTCATTCTAATGTTATTATATTTACCGTGTTTTCTAGAATTTATAAGAAACTATTTCCCGCATCTCTTATCATCTAATCAAATGCCATGAATCTTTCAAAATTCAACCACTACCACTTTTACTACCAATAACTTTCTTTTACCACTTATATCCATGGCCACCACTAAATATGTTGTTTTAATCAAGGTGGTATTTAGAAAACGTCATTTGAACTGTCAGTATAAACGTCAAAATGAACCGATATTTGGGAAGTAGTCCACAAAATGTATTTCGGGCTCATGATTTTGCTCGGAAGATGTTTTACGTAAGATTTGTTGTTTTTATGCAATGCTCCTCGACAAACTAACGTTGGCAAATTCCCTCGCATTCGGCTCGGGAATTTGATGAAGTTAGTTTGTCTTGAAACATTGCCAAAACAAAAACACTTTCGTAAAACATTTTTACTGGCAAAACCATTTGCCCTTAATTCATTATTACTGATAAAATATTGTACGATACACATGCGTGAAGCATCTTGTCACTCCCGGGTATTAAAACACTGGCTATGTTCATGTTAGAATTCTGACCAGCTCGTGACTAATTTCTAGCTTTACGCCTTGTCACGTAAATAACTATTGAAAACGTGATGTATAATTTAAATAAGAAAGCACATTTAAAATGAATATTAGAAGTTTTTTTTATAGCGTTTCGAGAATCAGTGTATGAGGCAGTTCAAGAACTTTCAGTGTTTGTTATACGTAAAATGCAGTACATATACCGGGTGGTTGGTCATACCTCTGAAAATAGGCAATTTACATGGCTTATCACGGTTATGCATAATCCTGATCCCCATTTTTATGGACAAATATGGTAGTGGTACTAAATTAAATAGAATAATTTTCCGCGTCGTTTAGTATTAAAAACATATTGGATGATGCTAATTGTGCATAAAAATATTAATTTTAAAATTTAGATATTCGAAAATATGGGCGGCCGCGCTTCCCAAATATGAGTGGCCGCGTTTGTTAAAAAACAAAAACTGTCTGTTGACAACACAGAATTGATTCGCTTAAAATGCATGCAATTTACTCTAAACGAGGAAAGGGTGTTCATTATTAAAACTTTTTATGCTTCTTAAGTATTTTTAATACCGATCCATGATTAACATTACACTCACGAGCTACTGATCTTGCACTTAGGTTTGGATTTAGCCGTATTAATGCCAGAGCCCTTTCCTCTAAATCATCATTTCGACTTTCTCGATTATCTACAATATTATACATTTAAATAGTATCAATGAACACATACACTGTATGAACTTAATTATTTACCTTTGCTTTCTTTAGCTGCTACACTTCCCGTCATTTAGAATTTCTGCACATAAGTTTGTATTGTGGCAATTGTTGGAATGGGGCTATCTTGAAATTGTATCGAGAATAAGTCCCTAACTATTGCCAGCATAAAAAGTTTTAATAATGAACACCCTTTCCTCGTTAGAGTAAATTGCATCAATTTTAAGCGACACAATTACCTGAGTTGTCAACAGACAGCTTTTGTTTTTTAATAAGCGCGGCCACTCATATTTGGGAAGCGCGGCCGCCCATATTTGCAAATATCTAAATTTTAAAATTAATATTTTTATGCACAATTAGCATTCTCCAATAAATTTTTAATACTAAACGACTCTTTAATTTGGTACCACTACCATTTTTTTCATAAAAATGGCGAGCAGGAATATGCATACCCGTGATAAGCCATGTAAATTGCCTATGTTCAGAGGTATGACCAACCACCCGGTAGGTGGTGGATCATGTTATATAACAACAATCAAACTATTGAAAGATTAGGAAGTAGAAGAGTGAGATCATAGTTAAATGATGCCAAAATAGCAATAATTGTGGAGTTAGTAAACAAAATAACGGTTCGTCCCGTGTCCTTGCCGAAAAATTTTGCTTCACGTCAACATAACGTGTGATGGAAAAAGTCTCCTCGAAGTGTGCCTTTAAATTTGAACATGTGTCTTCGCATTATAACTTTAAATTTCATTATTGACAGAAGCTTGGCAATATTATTGAAAACATTTGAAGTTTTTTTGAGGTTTAACATTTTCGAATGAATCTGCGACGTGATATATTTTATTTTATAAAAATCATAGGTCACTTGAGAAGATTTTTTTATATCTCTCATATATGCAAGGTATTCAAAAATAATATCAAGTACTTTAATACTAATATTGATGCTCTAAAATCTACTCTAACACCGATTCAACGTCTATAAATGCGCCTAAACACTTTAGTTTCTAAGGACTTTAGCATACCTGACTTAACATTTAATTCATGATGATGAATCTTATTTTTAGTTTCAAATGATAGGAACAGTAAAATGCAGATCCTGATATGCGTTTAAAGTTTCGTCAAAATATATACAAAAAATATCTGTTTAGTAAGTTGTATCAGAACTATATTTTGTGGAAGCTAGCTGTGCTTTGAAGGCATCACAGTCTTCAGTACAATACATTAGACAACGATTGGAACTCTTTATACTACTAACTACACTCATGGACCCTATACGATATATTTTGGCCGCATGAAGCGTCTTGCCATTATACGAAAGAAACGACTGACATTCTTCAAGAACGTGGTGCAAAATGTGTGGAAAAAGAAAATAATTTACAAAATATTCTTCAACTACAGCCTATAAAAACAATTTTGGGCTCATTTAAAACAAATAGTTTAGCATAATATGTGGATAGCCAAAATAGTACTGCAATTGAAGCTCAGAATAAAAAAAATGTTAAAAGAATTTGATAGTTTAATTTTGAAAAACTATCCTAACAACAGCAAGAAAATTATCTAAGCTTCTTTATCTGTTGTTAAATAGCATGTAATTTATCACTTTCTATCAATTTTCTAAGTTTGTTCCCAAATAACGATGTTTCAAACGTTGGTACCCTTTTTTAGTTATCTAATCTTATACGACATATTAATAGATGTTTAATTTACTCCCTTTAACAATAGTGTCATAAACCAGAAACAAGCAATAGTTGGAGAGCAATATTTTGCAGGAATTTTCATGCTAATAATTATTAAATTCATTGTTGAGAATCAAAATTATAGTTACGCATTTGTTATGTACAACAGAACAAAGGTTTTGTGTGAATCTTTCGAGTTTTTTGTTTTAGTCAGTTCATTGTCTGTGTCATAAAATTAGTTAAAGACTATTTTTTATATAGATACCCCTGTATAATTAACATACCCTGCGTTCTTTTTAAAAGTATATATATGGGATACTCGTATGTATACTAAAAAGAAAAATTCCCTTATTTTTTATTGTTTCAATTTTAAGAATTTTAATTTAAAACAAATAGCATGCTGTAGCAAAAATAAGTACATTTTTCTTTTTAGTATACATACAAGTATCCCTTCTGTATACCTACTTTTAAAAAGAACGCATGGTATAATGAAGTACCGACTCAAGTGCTGCGTTTACGAGTTTTGCGCACTGAGTGGTAGCGATCGAAATTGATATACCTACATATCTACTATTTAGTATTAAGTGCACTTCTCTTGTGGGGTATGAATGCGCATTAATTAATTAGCTTTTAATTTCACTACAAAGGTACATTCAAGTAATCAAGTTTTGACAGGCACTACTAACAACTACAGCAACGCCTCTCATGAAAATGGTTATCGCTGCCCTTTGTCAAACGTTAAATTATAAGTATACTTTATTGTATGAAATTGTTTTGGCCGCAGAATTATCAGGGCTAACTGTCCAATGTAACTTATTTACAAATTGAGGAGGTTTTGTAGTATATCTATAAAAGCACAGTGATTGCATGGTGTTTCCGTTATAATGTTAGGAACAATTTAATAAAGCATATTGTTAATGAAATTAAGTGTAACTAAATTACAATTAATCTATTGCAATGTTATACTTGTGATTATATATTTAAATAATTAAATAAATATATTTCAACCGCTATTCCTTATCAAAATTTCTTTGCTTTAAGCTTGCATAAACTTTATTCCTTTATAAGTCAGATTGATTCAACTCGAGATATGTCTGATTATGTGCTCTTTTATATGTATTCGTAACCCAGTATAGCAACTACATATGGTTAATTAAATCTTTAAAAACTAGCTCAATTAATAAATAATTTTAATATGACACCCTCATTCACAAATTGGGAAGCAATTTGTAATCATTTGCAATTCAAAATTATTTCATGTTTAAAATTAAATTCCTTTAACACATTGGCGATTGGAATCGGGCTCAGTAGGCCCATTCGCAGTTGGGCACGAAATAAACGGTGCTCTACTCAGAACCACAGACCTAAGAAATAGAGTAACAAGGTCAACACATCATCAAGACACAGACCTCATACAATGGTTGTTGAGCAAGCATAGTTGTATTCAATGAAAAATATTATTAACTGAAATAATACAGTTTCTACTTTTTGCAAATACAATATTGCGTCTAATAGATATAATTTATTACTGCTTTGGTAGCTTTATTGTTAAGTAAAAATAAGGTTCCTGTGTTTTCGATCTTCTATTAGCACAAATTATAGAATCTGAAGTACTTGTTCGAATTGTCTTCTCCTTATACTTAATATTTTTTATATCTTCATACGAGTACAAACGAGTATTGCAAAATACATAGGTAAACAAAGGATATTAAAATAGAACAGAAGTTAAATCACTCGTAGAAACAAGTAGATACTTTCCTTATTGACTTCTAGGTTATGGAGATGCCAGTTATTTCTTGTGAATATTTCAGTTGTGTGCGCATGGTGAATTTGGAGTGTCATATTCGTGCTAAATAATTTACTTTGTTTTTCACTTAACATATTTTAAATAACTAATGATGGCATTGAAAGAGACAAGAGTAACATTATATTAACTTTGACGATGTTCTACTACAGCATCATCTATTTTATTAAATAATAACAACAGTAAAGGTAGCAAAATAGTTACACACTTAAAAACTGCATGATAACCAATGCTGACAGACGCCTAAGTTTCTCTTTTTCCCATTTTTTATCTTTGTTCCAATTCTGCAATCTCAGGAATTGGAAGTGTGCAGAACATTACAATTTATCAAATTAACGGAGAAATATAAAGTTAAAGAAAACAGGAGTGAAAGAAACATCTACCCTTTGATCATAAAAACCTTACGCTTGCAGCTCCAAGACTATCTATCTATCAATCTTCCTTCCAACTATACTACAAAACATGTCAAATACTTCTCCGTATGACGGAAAAAGAGAAAAACAATTTCGAAAGCTTTAAAAGACGAAATGAACTTTTTTGATGCCTGTTAGTATAAAAATAACGAGTAGCAGTGTTCCTACAACACAACAAAGCAAAATGCACCATGAAGATCTCGTCTACAACTTGCAGAATTTATTTCAACGTTCTAAACGAACAACTAAATATCTCAACTAGCAGCTAAGTATCTTCCAGACAATACGGGGAAATATGTGTATTGTAATTCCTGTGCCATTTTAATATCCTTTATTTACTTTGGTGCTTAACTGTTGCTATTATTACGTTGCTCGACCTCGTTTGACAAACCAGTCGCGCCCCAAAAACGATTCTTTTAGCAACTTGTATCATAAATAGCTATTGTTAACCTATCTATTTTACAATACTCGTTTGTAGAAACATGTAAAAAATATTAAATATAAGGAGAAGGTAAATCAAACAAGTACTTCAAATTCTGTATTTTGTGCTAGAAGATCCAAGAGACAGAAACGTTATTTCTAGTTAACAATAATACTACCAAGGCATTCATAAATTATACCTATTAGACGTAATATTGTATTTACAAAAAGTAGAAACTGTATTATTTCAGTTAAAATATTTTTCATTTAGTACAACCATTATCCGTAGTTTTTTTGGTCAAATTTGAAACAGTTGCAACAATAAGGTATTTATCGTAGAAACAAACTCTAGCAATGACAGTTTATGTTGAAGCATAGCAGTGACTATAAAATTGAGCCCTCCGCGCAAGATCAATTTGTGTCCCCAAATAGTAACAAAGACTAGTCGGTAAATACAAAATTAAATTATTTTATTATAGTACAATAACAAAAAAAAAACACCAAAGACATCCAAATCCAAACTGTGACACGAATGTTCAACAATTTTATTTCAATAATTTGAACGCCTCCCCATTGACAATCTAATTTTTTTCTTGCTGTTATTTCTGCAAATGCATTCATGCGTTATCTATGTCTATATTTGTTTGCTGCGTCAGTCTCTATAGCCTGAAGGTTTTGCTATCCCTGGCGTTTAATTTTAATATTTTAAGAACACTACTTTTTAATGACATGTTTTTCGGACTTTTGCCACTGTCTAGGGTGTAAATCACACAACGTTTCGGGAGTTTTGATCTACTCCCGTCTTCAGGTGTTCCTGGTTAGTCCTGAGAAGGACTGATATTGTACGTTTTTCAACGTAAAATTGTGCGGCCCCCGGGGTTTGAACCCGGGACCGCTGATCGCTGTGATTACTACTCTGCCACTCTAACCACTAGACCACCAGGGCGGTTTTTACTGTTACTTTGATCTCCTTGCGTGTATTTGGGTACGTTGTCAGAGGTTTTTTGAACTGCACTAATTTTTGAGACAGGAGGCCTTGAATAATACTCGACAGCATGTGATTCAGATTTTCAGATTCCGTATTAAATTTTAATTCTTTAAAAAGGTGGAAGAAACACTACACATGAAACTTTTTAAATATTTCTTGTAAGTTTATGGGGCGATGGCAAACTTGATTTTCTATCTAATTTTGAAACATCATTTCAAAATTCGCACGAAAGTGAAGTCATGACTGTTGGCCCCCATTGACAATCATATTGCTTTTATAAATTTTATTATTAATCCCATAGATAACCCAAGCAAACCCTTTTATGTGTATATTTGTGACCCAAAGCTTTCAATATTACAAATGATAAATAAAAAAAGAGCATTCTTTCCATCAATGCCCCCTTATCAATGGCCCCTTTCAGTACTACGGGGTCTTGGCGCTCTATAGTTAAGTTACGTCACTGAAGCTTGAGTCTAAAAATGATAAAAATTTATATTTAATGTAAGCATAGAAACAGGAAATACCATGTGATTTAGCACGTTTTCAAATATGAGCGATATCGATATATATCAAGATTTAGACTTACTAATATCAAATCAATGGCTGGCGTGGACTGTCAAAAGCTAACTAGTGCACAGCATAGAAAGTTCATAACTAAACCAATTACTAATTTGCTGGATCAGTCGGAATGGGTAATGTAACTCACAAACTAATTAAATATTTTAAAAAAATGAAGGTGTTACTTAATAGGCAACACCGAAGGGTACTTAACGTATATTAACAATTAATATAATCGAGCTTGTAGAAATTGTTTCTAATAAAGCTATTTCTAGACTTTTAATTATTTGACCACCACAAGCTACTCGTATGGTTTCAACTAGTACGGCTGAACACAATCCAATTATTCCTCAAGCGGTGTTGCAGGAAGTGGAGCTGATCATGCGTTTCATTAAATTTGCCGTAGTTATTCACACGTTTAAAGTTGGGTTGAATAACAGTCACTGTCCAGCTTTGCGCGTAATTTCGCGGTTGGCGACAGATGGCACGACAATCGCGCGGTCACAGCCGCTAATATACAAATTACGGTCCCATCATTGATATATTAGCAAACAGCCCTGGTCCTCTTTATGGAATCAATCATAGCACCATATTGTAGAACTACGCGCCTAATTGCCTATTCTACACCATTTGAATACTTTTCAGATTAATTAGGGCTCGCAGCCTACGTGATACCAACATTAACTTTCGCCGACCGTCGGCGAATATAATTTTGGACAACTTTAGGCTTCTTTGTTTCAGTAGCCGTTTATGTTGATATTACAGTAGGTTTAGAAAATGTAGAAATCTACAATATATATATTTTTAAATACTGACAATAAATAATTATAAAAGTTATGTCGTTGGTCAATTAATATTCAATCGATTATTTAGCGTTATAGTAATTGGCGCATAAATCTCCTCTTTTGACTGGAATTACCACTGAAGCAATGCAGACAGGGCCAGATTTACTTACATTTTTAAAAGTAAAAACAAAGTAGAAAGCCAGTGGTGGCTGATTCTCAGGGGCTTAAGGGCTCGAGCTTCCCAGCCGTCACCAGCCTATTTGTCATTACAAAAAAAAAACTGTTCTATAATTGAAAATGTAATCATCTATCCTACCGTTATAATATAAAGGTTTAAGCACTGCGATCTAGAGGTAGCTATTCGATACCGCTTAAAACATGTAAAACAATGCACAAGAAGTATAGCAGCATTACATGAGTTATATGTCAACACACTCGCTCGTATCATATGCACCAAGCAACTGGGCTGATATTTGGGAATTACGGGATAAAACGCTGTGGTTGCAAGATCGGCGATATAACAGTTTCAATGTGGCACAAAGGCTACCGATGTTGCCACCGGGACCGCTGTAAGCTTTGGGGCGTATCGTGTCATATTTACAATATTATGCTTCAGAAATATAATGCAATCCAAGAGTAAAGGCAGCCTATAGCAAATTTGGTGCAAGCTCTGACATTGAAAATGAATTCCAATGCAGGGACGACGTTCTTGTATCCTTGTGGTCGTATTTGGACCAAATATCGGTTGCAGTTTGAGCGTGTTTATTTAGCTTAGGTTATTTCGGTTGTTTCATCCAGTATTATACAACAATTACGGAAAATAGTATAACTAAGTAATACAATTTATACGTAGGTATCTGGAAATTTTTAATTTGGTTTTTAAATTGTTAAGAATATTTGCAGCTAAAGATTTTTTTTAATACTCCATCTTGAAGTGAAAGAATTGTTAAAGATTTTTCTTGTAGAAATATAATTCAACACATTAGTGTCTTCTTCAGTCTACTTGGTACAAATTAACATATTCAAATCTGTAAGTTAAAAACGTACTTACTTACTTTTAACTTACAGATTTTAATATGTTATTTTGTACTAAGTAGACTGAAGAAGACACTAATGTATCGAAGCATGTTTCTACAAGAATTTTTTAAACCAATTTTTACTTCCCTCGTCTAAAAAACGAAGGAAGTATGGTAATCGCCAAAAAATCACCTTTCCAGATTTCTTCAGATCTCCACGTTTCAGGGTCCTTAGATGACGAAAAACAGGTTTTCTCAATTCCGTCTGTCTGTCTGCCTGTGTCTGTTGGCGGTATAACTCAAAAACTATTTGTCGGAGGAAGACAATATTTTGCATACACATTATATATCTTCCTGGAATGAAACCGAGAAAATTTCAGACCAATATACAGGGTGAGCACCGCAAAAAAATTTTTGCTTATTTTTTTATTTAACTTAACAATAAATACAAGTAATAATTTGTACATAGCGCAGGCTTTATTCTTACCAAATGGGCCCCAATAGATACAGAATAAATGTTGTACGATACAAAAAGGAGCAACAAATTAGTGCGTTACTTAATATAGCTGCAACGCAGGAATTCGAAGGTCGCTGCTCCGTAGCTCAGGCAGAAATAGCCCGTTCCCTTGCAATATCCCACAAAACGTTGGGACTGCATACGCGGTCCGCCTGCCCTTCGAATTAGACCACTGGTAACGTTTTATTTTATTTAAAAATTTATTTAATTTATTAGAAACGTGATGGTATTTTTACTTCTAACTTAATTTTGTTTTTAAAATTACTTAGTGTCACAATGTCGACGAGGAAAGCCTTGGGTAAAGCTTTTTACAGATTTTTTCACTTCAAGTTGGAGTATTTAAAAAAAAATATTTAGCTGCAAATATATCCTTACAATTTTTTGTAAAAATTGTAACTAAATAATAATCTCAACATTACTTTTAAAAGCCATTACATGCCCTGTTTTGTTCTCCATTGTTAAAGAAATGATTATCGTGTTTGATTTTTTAACACTTATGCACATTTTTGTTACATTTTCGGAAGTACCATGGGTATGGGCAATACTAGAACACCAAAACTAACGTACAAATACAAGCTAACGGGAAAGAGAAATATAGGACGTCCAAAACATTGTATTGTAATCGAGAAAATATCACTTTCCGAGATATCTTCAGATCTTCACCTTTCAGAGTCCCTAAATAATGTCTGATTGTGTGTTTGTCTGTCTGCCTGTTGGCGGTATAACTAAAAAAATATTTGTCGGAGGAAGACGATATTTTACATGCAAATTATGTCTACCTGGCATGAAACCCAGAAAATGTAAGCATCTATACCATAAAATCGGTGGTCTCTTTCTTTGTATGTATCTTTGTTAGCTATCTCCTCCGAAGATACTGGACCGATTAAATTGTATGATAGCTTACAATTTTGCTAATTTTTAGACTTATATCGTAGGCCCGTTTTATTTTCAAAAAAGGTACGACAAAGCAAAGTAAATTAAATTATATTAATTTTATTAAATCGTGTAATTAGCGAAGCGAAGCGTAGCTCGGGTGATTCACTAGTCGGTACATAAACTATATATGGCTAGCTTTGTTTCCTTGAAGATCTTTTTTTGTCATGAATGTGCTCTTTAAGGCGTAATACAATTTAGCTGTGCTGTTGCTCCTGTTATTTATGTTCTCATCGTGTTGACTTGTTTGTCCAGTTGTACCAGTAGTATTACCCCTAGATACTTGAAACTTTGTAGCTACTCTACTTTTATGTTGCCCAGCTGTATGTGTACTACCTTTTCTTTCCTTGCTATTACTATTTCT
This sequence comes from Agriotes lineatus, assembly GCA_940337035.1. Lineage (NCBI taxonomy): Eukaryota > Metazoa > Arthropoda > Insecta > Coleoptera > Elateridae > Agriotes > Agriotes lineatus. The sequence goes on along the minus strand of OW679197.1, from coordinate 131,137,942 downwards.
TTTATTTTTCCCACATGTTTCTTCACTTTTTCTTTTAGCTTCACTTTCCATTTGTCCAAATTTTTCTGCGAGTTTGACTCTGTGTTTGTGCATGTTACTATATCGTCTGCAAAAGACACATTCCCCTTTTTTAATCTGTCAGTTTTTATATCCCACGTGCAGCTTTTTGTTATAGTCTTACATTTTTTCAGTACTTCATCCATTAGGATTATGAATAGTTGGGGCTTAAGTCCCTCCTTGCCTTAATCGTTCAGCTACGGTAATTCTTCTGACTGTACGTACCTCGTTTTGGCTATATATGCAGTTATTTATAATAGTTAGCTAGTTTGCTAATTCCTTTTGTCGTAGGAATTCCCACATATCTTCTCTCCGCACCCTGTCGAACGCATTTGTCAGATATATAAAACACAGGTAAGCTTCCTTGTTCTGCTCTAAGTGTTTTGAGTTGTCGTGTTTTATTTGTTTTGTGGAGAAGCCGTAGCCCAATCTTAGGCAAATTACGAAATTGTCGAATATATTCAACTTCCCAAGACACAGTCTCATTTTTAGGTTTACCCGAATTTCATATCTGTCTATCGTCGGGTACATTCAAAGGAACACCCTATCTTGTTCGGCTGTCTACTGTTCGCAACCAACCTATAATACTTGACGTCGATGTTGCCTTGAAAAAAAACTGCTGAACGCATGTTAATTCATGATAATTGCTCGTAGGCAATCTTTGAGCTGCCGCTGTCTATTCTTTATCGTCCCTCTGAAGCAGCCTTCAAATGATACCATAACGTGCCCAACCAGTCAATTTTGACAGTAAAACTCTTTTACAGCTGCTTATAACGCCATCTTGAAAATATTATTTATCGGAAATATCAATGTTCCCGTTAATCATACGAGCAAAATACGTCTTATCATTCTTAACAAGGACCCAATTTCCAAAAACTTCTGTTAAAAAAAAATCTCGAAGAGACCCCGAGCTAGAGCAGCGCAAAGTGAAGCGCAAGACAATTTTTTCTGTTTTTAAGAGATTTATCGATGATTATTGACTAAAAATTACGTTTCATAATGAATAGTTATTATTTTTCGTCATTTCCACACTATCACAAGATTTACTGACTCAGGTAGTCGTGTTGAACCCCATTTCTACCGACTGAATCCTTACAACTTTTCCATACCTTATTTTTTTTATTCGTTCTAGATACATAAGTAACCATTTATTTGATCTGACTTAATCGTTTTAAGTGTGGGCGCAACAATAAATTTTGGGCTACTTTAAATAAATAGCATTTGGAATAAGGTGTTTAATTTTGAATCTTTCTTCTAATTAGTAAGAATCACAAACAGTGTGGGAGGGGGAGCAAGATGCACAATATATGCTTTCATCCCCGACACGATATTGCCCCGTTCTGGTAATATAATAGTAGATAACGATTTGTCAACCTTTGTACTGTGGAAAAATCTTAGAAATGCTCCGCTTTATGTAGATTTTTATTGAATGTAATAATTGATATGAAAGAACCATTGGCTGCAGCAATGTTCAATAATAAATTTTTTTCTATTTTTTAAGATTTAAAGGTTCATTGATGTCGCCTGTATTTTGTATTTAAACCCCCCGTATGGTACATCACTTCCTCCGGCTAATTGTTAAATTCGAACGTGGAATTCTTCTCGATACAACGTAATTGCTAGTTGCTAGACCAAATCGATAATAGCTTCAAGTAGAGGCGATAGCCTAATAGCGGTGTCATAAACGTTGCGCAACAAATGTGTGTGCTAGGATTTAGATTATATTTAAACAAATTAAAGTTGGGCTCTATCTGGAGCCGCTACATATTTATATTAATAAAATACGCACGGTTACACAACATAATTAAAACGGCGGTGGCCAGCGCAGTGTTGTAGACAGATTGCTGTCATGTAAATATGGCTCCAGGCAGATTTAATTAACAATCTGCATATCGAAAATAATGCGAGATATCCACGCTTGGTTAGCGACTCCCCTAATGCGAATAAACACGCAGGGCCGGACTTTATTAATTTTTATGTTTTGTTAACCTCTTACGCTGGCCACGAGACATAGAACTTGGAAAAAAAATTGAAAAAAAAATGAATTAAGACTTGCAAACAACCACAATATTATTGCTTTCAACATTTATGTCCGCTGTTCAGTCTCTTTTAACGACACTGGGTTTTAGCAAAACCATAAATAAATGTAAAAAACCTATGATGGATTTTTCAGCAAAAACAGTTACATTCCACAATATTAACGTCATACCTAGTTAGGCAATACCATTTAATAAAACAAAATTTCTCAAATTTAAACTGGCTACGGGCCAACTACGTTATAAAAATGTCAAGTCCACGCCTGCATGTACTGCAGGTTCGTCATTAATGGCAACTTGATATCCTTAATTAGAATTTCGCAAGTAGCTTTGACAAATTACCGAATCCACAACCAAATCGAAACTAATAACGAAGTATTGACAGGTATTACGTACCGCTGAGAATAACAAACGCACGTGTGGGAAGATCAAAGGTTGGCACAAAATTAAACATTAATTGATGAATTGAGATAATATCTTGTTATCCACAGTTCGAATATAAAACGCAGGCTCTGCTAATTGAAAATATCCAGGGCAAACGCATTGATGGGAAGCAACTCAGTGGTTATAGTATTAAAGCAATCGTATTGACGAGTTCTTCTAAAATAATAGTTTTCTTGAAGGTATATGTACTGTATGGGAATACTGTTGCGAGTAATCAAGAATAGATAAAACATCCAGCCACCCTGTCGCCTCCATAAGCCGTGTCACTTTAGGGTGTTTTTGTAGGTAATATATACAATAACAACTCGAGTTATTACGATGATCAATAATACTTACATCTCCAATCGCAATGCAATTATTATAGGGAAATTTTTAATACTGGATTTTGCAAACCAATTAGAAAAAGGTGCCATAACAATGACAAAGCTTCGTAGTATTTTGTAAATTTACATCTTCTTTTAACTAATTAATTTTTTAAACTTTATGTCACTTTCATCATTCCTATTTTGGTTCCGTCGCGCAAGCTTCACGCTTACTTTAAATACCCACGTTCATGCAGGATCACGCTCACGTTGACTCACGTTCACGGCGTGACCCTCCACTCACGACGTGATTTGCAGTTTTATTTGAAAATTCAAATTTGAATACAACAGAATGTTCAAATTTAAAACCAAGAAAGGACCTGCAACAGAACCAAAAACTTTAAAATAAATAGTTTACATGATATGTTGTAATCAGAATAGTAGACACAAATACAGCAAGGGATAAATACCGATTTCTCGCAAAAATGTCCTTCACCATCTTCAAACACATTAGTGTTAATACCAAAAGCTCATGTTCTTTTAAATATTTCGCCACTAAGAAATTTAATTGTATGACACAACAATCACCACACAACACAGGTGCGAAGCTCCGTCGCTGCAGGTTGCCACACAGATGAACAATGACTTCCAGCTCCAGCTCTAGATCTCCCACTGGTGGCTAACGGGGGAGCGAAGCACCCTTCAGTCTTTTATTCGTTATTAAATATTTAACGTGAAACTTGAATCACGTCTTGGAAATTTTCACCCACGTTCATGGCGTTTTTCAGTTTACGTGGATTTTATCTTACCTTGTATTTTCAAACGTTCTCCCCATGTTTTCTTTGGTTCCTTATACTGTGATTTCTTTCAATTTTCTTCTTTCAAGCGACTTAATGAAATGAAATGAAAAGAATACCAATAAAAGGAAAGAATATGTGTGCTTGAAAGTGGAATAATAAAGACGATTCACTAATACCAGTTCTTTTTATTTATGGTAGCTATGAAGCAATAATTCAATATTGTAACTAGTATAGTTATGATATAAAAATAGACAAATGGATTTTGACGCCTGTATCAAATAATTGTCTGTAATACTACTGGCAGAATCGTCATTTCTAAATAAACCTTCTTGGTGATACAGTTTCTTCGGTTATGTATGTATTGTTGCTTCAACATCAATTCTCTTAGTTTTAATATTTTTTCATATTACGACAACAGTATATTTTAAAAATAATTTAATTACAATATTTCCCCCTGTTTCTACTCTAAATATTTACAAAAATAAACAATCGACATGTGCGGTTATAGATAATATTTATGGCATTCAGTGTGGTAATAGATATTACCGCACTCTTTTTTACAAAACAAAGAATACGCCGAACCGAAATTTATTTATGAAGATAAAATATTCAATAATTTAGGTTTGCTTAGGGCTTGTTTGATTACTGTGGAACTCGGCTTATCGCCTCGTTCTGGCAACCAACTCGTTTCATAAGATGCGCATAAAGAACTTGTATCGTTAATATTTACTAAACAATTTTCAGAATAAGAAATTACACTATAAATAGTTATAACTGTACCCAAGAGGGTAAAATATCACTTTGACTGAATTAAGTTACTATATTTTTTACTAGCATCTTGTAAGTACGGGAACTGGCAATTCCAAGGTACGTATTATAGCTGGGTTTGGTCTTTTCGTGACTTGTCTTGGGAGAGACCCATTCTCTATTATCTTTATTACTTGGTCTGCTTTAATCGCCGCTTGTCCATTTTCGATCCAGATGCTATTAGAGTATTTGAGTATTTTCTTTGATCTCATTTTTGCTACTGTAACATCTGATACAGTGTGGGCGATTACAATACAAATTGTTCTACCGGTGAACAGTTTCAAACTGAACATAGCAAGTTTTGAATTTTTGCTGAACAATGGTATGTCTACGTAATTGATGTTTAATGATTTTCAGCCTTTTCCTCCCCTATAATTTAATGTTCTGTCTAGTGAACTTAGTTTTTCTAATTAAATTAAGTGTTCGTAGTAACCCTGTGGTTATCATGTTTTTGCTATGTTCGGTTTTCAATCCGGTCACTCGGTATGTGGAACTCTATGTGAGTATCTAGGCCATAATACTAAAGATGGAACAAATCGTTGTCGCTTACAACCCAGTAATGGGCTACTACACGAGTTAGGGGTAGCAGTCTAAACTGAGTCTTTTCTGACGGAGATCAAGTGACTGATGCGACAATATATAACGCAACAACAGGCAAGGTTAGAATGACTTGATGGATTATGCTGTGCGGTACGTATGGCAATGGAAAACCACTGTACTACAATTCCATGCGAGTGCATGAAAACGACGAATAATCAGAATGGAGGCATTCCACGCACTCCGATTGACACTCTGCTTTTAGGATGAAATGCCTGGGCTTCGTATGGGAATTGTGCTACCAGGAAATACAACGAGAATACGCTAAAGTGCCGCAACAGAACGAACATTGCTGCATGGAACGTAAGAGAATTACGACATGCAGGTGATGAAAGAGATGAGTGTACAACTCTACAAGGCGTAGGATTCTCAGCCTTTAAACGTCTAAAACAGTACATTTTGGGATGTCAACCCACATATGCACGCATTATATCTCTCAAGCTAAATACAAAACGCTATGTAATCAAATTGCTTCAAGCTTATGCTTCAACAACGTAAGCAACAAATAACAAGATTAATAACTTCTACACAAAGTTGGATGATGTAGTCCAACAGATACTAAATCGAGAAATCGTGATTATCACCGGCGATTTTAATGAAAAAGTGGGTAACACCAGGTCACACCATGTTACGGTCTAAACGAGTCTTAAAGCAGACAACGGATTCGGGAGGTCGCTACAAATAGCTTCCGGTTGGCTCGCGACTAACTCAGCGTTCGGGTTGGGTTTCCAGATCTTGATAGCTCGGCTGAGCCGGTCTAAACATATTGGTATTACTTTTATTAATTGAAAAAGCACTACTACAAGTGGTAGCTAGGGACCCAAATTTAGAGTAACTAATTTCCGTATAAACGAAAACATACAAAGGCCTCGTTTCACAAAATTGTATTGATCTGAAATAGTTTGCCTCTTCTATTAACACCTTGTTTATTCAAACGGAAACGCTATTGATTTTAACAATGCGCTTACTTTCCACGATAAGAGGTTAAACTGTTCGCCGATTCGAAAAACACCAATATATATATGTTATTGTAAGATTAACTGCTGATCTACGACAACGATCAGCCGTTCACTCATTCGTAATACAGCAGCAATTGATAAAGCAAGCAGGGGTTATTTACAACAGCTGCTCGCTGTCCCGAAGGTTATAAATCATTATTGTGCAAATTTATGATCACATGGTAAATTAGACCTCTAGCAAATCGTAACGAAAGGCGGGAGTCACCGTTAACTAAGATTGCTTTTACAACCCTGAGTTTCGCCATACACAATGTAAGCAAAATACAGACAAGTTTACATGTCAAATTACTCGTGTAACCGTTTCAAAGCTTACTTGCGCACTTCGTCCTTTTGCGTCGCAAGAGAACGATACAAGTCGGCGTCAGCCGAAGCTTTGGTTCAAACTTGATAAATTACTGACCTACAATCGGGCATATAGACGGGACTTTTGGAGTCGTGCTTAATTGAAACAATCACGTTACAAAAAAAAATGTGGCGTTTAGTAACCTACCATGTCCTAAATACTTGGTAGTTTAATTGTCATTATGAGACGTTACGAAAAAATGCACTCCGCTTAGTAACCTACCATGTCCTAAACACCTGGTTGCTTAATGGTCATTAAGAGGCTGCCTGAAACTTCAAATTTTCGTGTGATACAATTTTGGTTGGCGCTTGCAGCTGCACATTCTGACACAGCAGGTGTTAGGGAAGACGTTAAGTCGCGGTACTCAAGATGACGAACCCACGCTACTATGCAGCTAAAAGATTGGGATTGGGATTGCGATGCTCTAATTTTTATTGTCGAGAACAGGGGATGCTTCCCTACTTGGTTGAAACATGTTTTCCACGGTATTGATACTGAATACACGATGGTGACGCTGTTGGAGGCATACGAATTCGTCGGGATAACGAAAAATGTCTCACGGGTGTGCTTGAAATATCAAGGGTTTCCTTGAACACCTGATCTCGTGTTCTAAGCGCGTTTGTCACTTCTAAATACACAAAAACGATAATGTTCCCTGTATATTAATGTACGAACACCGACTCAACACCAACACATTCAAAGCGTTGCCGTGAGGTTTCCGCGGACACACATCTTGTTTCAACGGGGTTCTGGAAGCAAGTCTCTTTTCCCAATTAAGAAATGACGCACCTCTCCGCGCCTTAAGATGAGGTACTTTCGTCCGCAGCGCTGTTTATCTTCTAAAATCTTGCTGGCTCGTTACTGAAACAGCCGGTATCCGACGTGTGATACGGTGAATTCCCTGAATGGCCTAAAGGCGGCGGTTATATATGGACCACATACACTCTATAGCAACGGAACCGCAACGAACTGCTAATACGAGGGATCCACGGTACAACTATTTCTGAGACCGCAAAGGATAGCGCAAGCTATATTAACCACAGAATTTTAAAAACACTTAACACACACCACATATGCACACTTGCAAGGTAATATGATTTGCGTACAAGGAATGAGAGCAGAGAGAAATTAATCTAGTTCTGCTTGGACAACCAATCAACAATAGCAAATACAACTTTTAAGTAAAATGTACGACGATTCTACGTACACGTGAGTTTCTCCAGGAGATGCAGCAAGTAATTAGATACTATTTTTCTTCGATTTCATTAAACTTAAGAAAAATCAGTTAGCATTAGAGCAAAATTAAATAATACTCTTCCAGCATATTCTTTTAAGACGAAAAGCAATACATCGTCACGATTATTGGTTACGGAGAGTAAAGCAGTTGATTAAAGTTTTGCGAATGTGAAATTCGGTGGGAAGGGCACTGAGAGAGAAGTACAGGGCGGAGGGGCCGGAAGGTATTGGAAAATGTATCTCTTGTAGTGGTCTAATAAACTGATCAAAAATTTCCCTTTCTTAATTATTCCCGGCGCCATTCATTTATTTCCTATGGTATTGATGAAGCTCATTGTTGTGATTTAGCTCAGATACTAAATACACAAATTTTTAGACTACTTCAATGTCTTTATCTTTTATGGTTAGACTTTGTCGGAGTCATATCGCCGGTTTCATGGCCATACGATGATTTTTTCTTCATTCACTTGAAGTTCTCTTCCACTTTATGCCACTTTCTACACTAATATTCAAGTCATCCGCATATCCTACGATTTTGTATCATTTAGTGGCAACTGTACTTCGGCTATCTGTCTCCATATGGCTCTAATGACTTTCTCTAGTACAAGATCGAATAAAATCGGTGCCAATCCATCTCCCTGTCGTAGTCGCTTATAATATGAAACGTGGCCTATTCTGTACTTTTACTTGACTACGGAGTTCTCCACGCCATCTGGGTAAGTTTTATAAGTTTGAATGGTATTCTCAGCTTCTCCATGGCATCGCACAAAGTCTCTCTGTTCTCTGTTGATACTGTCTTAGGCTTGTTTAAAATCCACATAATTATATTTGATATATTGCGTTTTCAACCCTTTTCTATTATTTTTCTTATTGTAAAGAGTAATTTCTCTTTTAAATCCGTATTGGTAGTCTCCAATTATTTCAGAGAAATGCGCTGTAACTTATCTTATAATATTCATTACGAGTTCATAGGTCACACATAATAGAGGTATTCCTCTGTAATTTAGCAAATCTGTTTGTCCCCCTTTTTATACATTAAGCGTACAATAATTGCTGTCCTCAATTATTTAGACACGTATTCTGTATTCCAAATTTCCTTAATTAATGAATGCAATATCTCTGCCGGAAGTTCTTCACTATATATAAGTAGTTCTGACAGTATATTATCCATGCCGTAGGCTTTGTCGTTGTTCATCTGCCTTAAGCACTTTTTAACTTCATAGAGACTTAGTTCTGCTTCATTTGGTTGTGCTACGGCACCGTGTTTGTTTATTTTTTATAGACTCAGATTCCTTATTGCATAGCAATTCTACGAAATACTGGTTAATAATATAATCCGTACGAGAGCTACGGTGCAATTTCGAGGCATGAGCTTAAGGTAATCTGATTCAGAAAATGTTAGCAGTCTGAGCAATAAGTGTTTACTTCAGGCTGCGGGAAGATTTTACTACCGTAAAGAAATACGCTTAATGAAGAAATAAATACGTAGGCAAAATAGTTTGTATGTGGAATTCAATTTCTGTCTTTCATTGGAAATATATCTATGTTTGTTTGTGTGACCAAATAGGGGGTTCTTGTGCACACTGTTTGAAGTCAGATTCAACACCCGAGTTTCAGTCTAGCTTCCTGTTTTTAGCAAATAGTGACACTTAACTACAACTGGAAAAAGGTAATTTAAAAGAGTTTCATGTGTATTAAGCTACCTAGGTGAAAAACAAGGGCAAATAGTTTATAAAAAATACTAAGGTCTATGAGACGTCTAATTTATATTTGAGGTCCCAACGAAACGGCCATAAAAACCCTCATTTCAAGAGAGCTTTTAAAATTTGGGAAAAGCAAAAAATCGTAGGAAGCCGTGGCAAGGCTATATGGAGGGGGGTTTGGTCAAAAAACTCCTGGATAATATAAGACGAGTGGGCGAGTACGTTGTCGTGGTGAAGCTACAAATCACCGCTTTCCCAACAATTAGTCCGTTTTCTCTCCACCGAATCTCTCAATTTCCTCGAAACTTCCAGGAAGTACTCCTTATTCACAGTATGACCTTATGGAGCTTATTTATGGCAAATAAAAATTTTGTGATCAAAAACAGTAAGCGTTATCGTGACATTCCTTGTACTTTTCAATCATTTTCTTTTGTCTTTCTTCTTCTGGCATTCTGAAAAAAATATAAATCTACGTTTTAGTGTCATAGCCGTACTCGCATGATTAATCGTTTGTAGACGTATATTTAAAATAATTAAGTTCCGCTCTACTAAACTCCAAATTTAATTGCCATGGAAAAACGAGTTGGACATAAAGTTTTGCAAATCGATTACTTACTCGTAAAATTGTTACCCATGGACATTTTTTTGGGACTCCCTGTGTATATAGATTACCACTAACATGTTTTCATTGTTTTTGTTAATAAGGTGGTTATCCGCAATGAAGTAGAACTTCTAAGCACCGTCAAGATGCAAATGGAAAGAAGTATAAGAAATTAACGGTTGATTATTGTCTAAACTAGTAATAGAACTAAATAGTAAGTAAATATCGTGAAATTATACGTCTTTGGAAATAAAAAAGAACCTAACCAAGCTTTTCCTTTTCTTCTTACAGCATAACAATTATGGGTGGGTCGACTAGTTATCAGCTTGCATTCAGTCCCTCTTCTATCTTTAATCACGCTAAAATTAAATATAGTCCTTAAAAGACAAAATTAGTTGATATTAAAATAAAACAGATAATAATTACACTTACCAATTTCATTGTTTTTTTTCCTCTTGTTATAGGCCAGTGGCCTATTTTAACCACAAAGTGGTTCTGTGAGCCCTTTTTACCCTTAGTTCGGGCAGGTGGCTAGCATTTCCCGTTGAAAGTGACGAAGAGTTCCTTTATTTAGGGGTTAACGACTACCACAGGTGTTAGCGTGGTAGTCGGGGAGCGTACGCTATTTAAAATCCTACTAGTCTGCCGGGATTCGAACCCGGGCCGTCCGCCCCAGAGGAGAGTATTTGCTCGCAGGGCCATCTGCTCACAATTTCATTGTAAAATGTATAATAAAAACTTGACATGGAAAACTTTTCACAGAATGGAATACCGTTTGAAATGGCTGAAATTTCGTTGATTATTATACACAACTGTCACATGATTGATATCATCCAATGAGAACCATGCATTTTTTTTAATCGACCAATCCCGAACTGGTTACCTGATAAGCGCCCTGTTTATCAAGCGATAAGCGCCCAAGGAACGATTATCGACCTCGTAGGAATGCAAGAACAAGCTATTTGAGTATTTTGGCGTTATTAAATCATACTCCGTATACGGGTTTTGTGTAATAGTCTTTAAAATATAAACGAGGGCAACACACAAATAATTTTGCCATCAGTTCCAAGATCCATCGTGCTGGTTGTCCCTAAAAAACTGCCATCGGGCAACCCTCGGGACAGTTTTCATTGCAACCAGCAGTCGACACTTAGCTTGTGCAAAATTATCGGTAAGTATGTCTCACCCTTGTTATATTACTAATGACAATTGGGCATGGATGCCCTCGAGTTGGAAGCGCCCGCTTATTTATAGATTTAAAAAATAAGGAACAGCGATAACACACTATTTGGCATACTTTGAATGGCGTTTCAGCAATTTTTTAAAAATTGGATTGAAATAGAAACCGTTTAGTAGTAGCCCCTTCAAATCTCCCGTATTAATTGTTTAAGGCAATATTATAATTTAACGAGGTCTGATTATTGTAAACATTGTTCCAGCATTAACAGTTAGTGTCGTATGTAGAAATGTACACAGCGCCCTATTTGTGAAGCATGTTAAACACAGGTAGCGTTGGCCATGGTTAGGTCGTCATAACGGGATTAACTTAGTCCGATAATTTATAGTCCGGATCAAACGCGCGCCACTTTGCTAATCCTGGCGGACTATCAATTGTGGGATTGTTACCTGGATCATTTATAACTTTAAAATCTTTTTATTTGTGCCAAATCAAACGCAGGTGTTGGTGCAGATATATGGCATTAAGCTTATCCGCTTTGATTTATGCACGGTTTGTTAACGCGGCTTATTTATTGTTTAATTTATAGCCAAACTGAAATAACGCTGAAACATGTATGCTATGTTTGCATATGGAAGTTCTGGAAACTGCTAATTAATGATAGACGCCGTTATTAAATTCAGCAGCGCGACACAATATTCAGTAATATTCTCCACTTGAGTTTCATTAAACAATTGGGAAGCGAACGGGACTAACAATACTATTTAATTAATTTTAAACAAGGTTCTCTGTTAATTCAGGAACTGAGTATTTAGAAACAATGTAGCAATAGACATCAATTAGTACGCAGCACTGAACTTGTTTAGTCGCAATTATACGCAACGGAATGGACAGTTGGAGTGCAAACTGCAGATAAATTCTCCAGCCGTTCTCAAACAATTTCTGCCAAGAACATTTTTCGTGTTTTTGGCATTTCTAAATCGAATACGTTTAAATACCTAAACTGGTCGAGCTACGATATAATGCCCAATGAAACGAACTAAATTTCAATTATTGTTACAAAGTTCCTCTTTCACTTAATTTGATTTCATTTGCTGAAGCATTTTTTGGTTATTATTACGTCAAATTACCATTTAATCAGGTCCATGAATTTGCGTAAAGAATTCGAAGTTCAAAGTTTAAGTAATCGCAGAAATATGTCACTTTTACAACTTGGTTTCAAGCTGTGGAATAACTTGCTTCATGAAAGTTATTTATTATCTTTGTTTAATCTGCGTGTGCCTGTAAAAAGTACTCGAGCTGTAGCCATGTTTCACATTCCATCAGTTAATTTTGCATTTAATATTCCCTTTTTAATAATGTTTAGACTCTTAAATGAAATATGCCTACTAACAAATTGTGATTTATCATTCAAGTATAAAAAATTCGTAAGCGTAATTTTAAACTATTATAATTTTGATTAAAGATTGTCATTCTGGTATTCTGGTTTGTGGTTAAAATACAAATGTCATTGTCAATTTGTAAATCGGTTTGATTATTTTTAAGTCCTCTGCAGTTGCCAACACATTTTATTCTTATAATCATTTTGTTGACTAGTTAAATTATTGTTGAACTAGTGTATCTTGTGCTTCCTACCGTTGCAAATGTTTGTTATTCTGATATACCGTATTATGTAATCTTTGTGTCTTTTGTTGTTTTTCGCACAATATTGTTTGTCTTTTGGATATTTGTGATTCATGTAATTAGGTTATTTAACCTGTATGAATCTCTGTATATATAAATAAATAAATAAAATTATAGCTGATACAAACAATAACTAAACAGTTATGGTGTTAGTACAAATGCATGAAGTAGGAATCTGGGAGCTGTTTATAGCAATTTCCCTTTATGTGAAAATTCGAAAGAAAAAAGTGGCAGATAAACACAAATTCAATTGTATATCTTTAAATTTGTACTTCTTGCATAATTTCTAGATATGCGTGATGTAAAGTTGTTATGCAGTATGGTCTAGAAAATTTGGAATACATAGATATTCTATTAGTTTTATCAAAATATTATATTTCATTGGACATGTGTTCTTTGTTTCCAAGCGTACTTACGGATAATAATTTGGATTCAAACAAAATTGACGAGTTAGTTAGATTAACACACATTGCATGTCCCAGAATTGCTTTCAAATAGATGGAAAATTTTATGAACAGCACGAAGGAACAGTAATGGGAAACAGCCTTTCCCCTTTCGTTGCCAAATTTTTTATGTCAAAATTCGAAACTGAATTTAAGAATAACACAGAATATTTCCCAAGGATTTGGTTTAGGTATGTGTGGATGACATTTTTGCTGTTTTTGATTTATCTAAATGTAGTATTGATAATTTTTTGAATCAGTTAAATTCCAAATTTCCTAGCATAAAATTCACATATGGGTTGGAAAACGAAGGACAACTGCGATTTCTAGATACCTTAGTAATAAGAAATAAAAATACTGTTAACCTTTCCTTTAAACAAAGATCGATATACCACTGAACTTCAGACCATAAAAAGCATCGCTGTGTGCAATGGTTTTTCTAAAATTATCGATAATTTGATTAGGAAACAAAAAACAAAATTGCACGTTCGAAATTCCACAACTCTCGTCAGTCTTAGAAGTGAAGGACCCAAGTACATCAAAATTCCGTTTCACCCGGCTACAAAGGGCCTAGCAAACATTTTTAAAGAATCGGGCCATAAAGTTGTGTATGGTTCAAACAACAATATTAGAAATTTGTTGGGAAATCCAAAAGACGAACTGAGGACTTTAGAGAGATCTGGAATTTACGAAATTAAATGTTCCCATTGTGATTCTGAATATATTGGGCAAACACGTCGTAATTTTGGTACTAGGTTTAAAGAGCATTTAGCTCATTTTAGATTCAACAGATTCGAAAAATCGAGTATTGCCCAACATATTTACGAAACGGGTCATAGTATAAAAGAGGATGACCTAAAAATTGTAAAGGCGTTAACTTCAACAAAGCAACTAAATTCTTTTGAAAGCTTGGCCATTTTTAAGAACCGAGATAATAAACTTTTGAACAAAGATGGTGGACCAATACCGTCCTCCATCTTGTATGATTTGTTGAAGTTACATTGACCGTCGGCTATATTCATTGGCCCTCGGCCACGCCCTCCGGGTCAGACAGTATAAATAGATGTAAAATGAGCGGGCATCACCCACTTCTATTTATGATTTGGTCACGAGTATATCGCTGCCTTTTTGCTGTGTAAGTTTTTCGTAGCTCCTGATGATGACAGCTTGGCTGTCGAAATACGTATTTAGCAGTTGTTAAATATTTGTGTGGTGAGGGGTTTTAACGAATTTGAAATAGGTACTTATAGTATTGAATAGTAAAAAACTACTTAATATTTTCAAATAACAAATACAGAAACAATAACGCTTGGAATATGCAATTTAATATAAACAACTTAGTTTTTAAAAATAACTTGTTGTAAGTAGCCGTCTCTGCAACGGACACATTCGTCTAATTTTCTAACGAAATTTTGCATTAATCGTTGTAATAACTGCTAATGGATGGCTCTTGCTTCTTCCGTGATGCGCATTTTTTTAGATCTTCAAGTGTTTGGAGGTCTACTTTGGAATACCTTAAACTTAAGCTAATGAGTGTGCTATAGTTAAACAAGGCGAACGTGCTGGAAAAGAGATATCAGCAGATCTTGAAATTATGCGTCCTGGAAATATTTCTCCTAAAATGTGCATAGTTTGTCTTGCAGTATGCGGCGTGACGCCATCTTATTGAAATGGACTTTCTATACCTCTATACCTCAATTACAAAATTTTCCAGCAGGTCAATATAACGTTCAGAATTAACTTAACAGTCTGATTATTGTTGTGTAAAAAAATAAAGTCCGATAATTCCCGAAACACTTAAAATTGCACACTTTAAGGAAGATAATGACTTACCAATGTCGTTTGTTAATGGCATGTTTTTTGTTTTTCGGCCTACTGAAGACCACCAGTACCTATTGCCTAACTCTGCATGCAAAGCGAAATAAAACAATCGAAACAATAAAGCAATAAGACGACGTGGACTACTGCTAAGTTCAACAAATGGACGGAAAAAAATAGTTCACAGATATTCTATACTTTCTCCCAGTCATTAAAATAGAACTGTATGTACATATATGATATAAGGAACTAGATTTCGATTAAGATACCAACTAGGCAGAAAGAGGATATTTAAATCTACAACCTACAAAATATTTTAGGAAAAATGCATGAAAGAATATAATGATAGTCGTACAAATCATGTATGAAATTGAAATGACACCTGATAGATAACATTAAAAAAAATTGAATACAATGATGGGCTGAAGCGAGAGCGTCTGCTATCCTCATTATTATATTTCAAAAACCGTACATCTATCCATAACATGAAAACAAGGCACGATGTATAAGCCAGTGACGTTGTAATACTAGGTCATTCGGCAAAAAAGAAATATAATAATAGCTTTTCAAAGATTGGTCAAGCTACGGACAAAATCTAGTTTGCAACGAGATGCAGACAAAATTAAATAAAATGTAAATACATATACCGAAAATATATATACAGTAGTATAGTCCTATGACTTTATTCTAATTTAAACACGTTTATCACGTTACATTCTAATTTTACCTTTCTTTGTCCGCAGCTACAGGATGCACTTGTAACAAAATTAATTATTCGACTCTTAATTTCGTTGGGTTACTGCAAAATTTAATTAGAACATACACAATAAAAACCCATAACACTTTAATATGAGGCAATTGATATGTATTTATTATAAATCTGTATTTTCGATATTAATAAGTTTTATCAAAATATCGTTAGTTAAAATTTAGTATTAAATTCAATTTCAGGTAATTAATACTGTATTTTAACATGAAACTAATTTTAATGATGCTATAATGAATGTTTCCTGTTATATAGTTTATTAAACCTTTCTCTTGAACACTATTAACTTTATTAAACATGCTTGTCTTTAAATTTATTGATATTTTTGTTAATCAATTCTATGGTTGTTCAAATTAGCAGTTTAGTTCTTTTAACTTTTTGGTTTCTACTCAGACCTGGTATTTGTTTATGTAATCTTTGTTTTTCATTTACGTTCTGGACATTGCACCTTTGTCAGTGGCGTTCATTTTTTTCAAATGATTTAAAAATAAAGTGCTGACAGTGACATTTAAAAACTTTTGTAACGTCTACGATTAAAAGGCAAAGTTATAAAAAAAATGCGTGCACCTTTGGATGATCTTAATGGTACAAAGGTACAGTATTACCCAAAACGACCATACGATTAAATGTTTTCTATAATGAAACGAAGGTAATAAACAAATATGGTGGGTAGAATGGGTACTACGAAAAATATGTAGACCGGTTAGGAAAAGATGGCAAACTTATGTTATGGAGGAATTTGGGAAAGCAAATCTAGTTATTTATAAAAAAATATAATCATTCAAAAAATTAGAATCGCCAGATCTACTACCGTAACCGAATGCAAAGAAAAATATTTTGGAATGCAGAATACCGAGATATTACCCACGAGACACGCAAAAACAACATAATGTATGAAGTTGAAAAAATCGGAAATAATTTATGAATGAAGCATTTCTATTTCTGTATAGCCTCCGCATAAATTTCAATTTTTAGCAACAAACTTTTACATACATCAGACTACGTTATAAGCAACTGGAATAGAGTAGTTTTTGAAAAGCTACTGTAGTTGGATATAATTTAGTTTACATATTTTACATGTCTTGTCTAAAAGACGAAGGATGTATTATAATCGTGAAAAAATCACCTTGCCAGATTTATATAGATGTTCACGTTTCAGGGTCCCTAGATGACGAAAAACAGGTTTTCTTAATTTAGTCTGTCTGTCCCTAGATGATGAAAAACATGTTTTCTCAATTCAGTCTGCTGTCTGTCTGTCTGTCTGTTGCCGGTATAACTCAAAAACTATTTGTTGGAGAAAGACGATGTTTTACATGCAGATTATATGTCGACCTGGCATCAAACCGAACAAATTTAGCAAAATATATATAGGGTGAGCACCTTTGTTATTTTTGCTTTAACTGAGAAATAGATAAAAGTAATAATTTGAACATAGCTCAGGTTTTACCCTTAATGAAAATGGGACCAACAGATGCAGGGTGAATGTTGTAAAAGAGACAAACAGGGTCAACAATAAATGCGCTGTATTTAAGACGGCTGCATCCCACTGATGCGACGGGTCTTCCATAGCCGAATGCAACGAACAGGCGATTGATTTGCTTGCGAGCTACTGCCAAATGTTGAAATCGCATTTGCAGGTGCTGAAGTTTGCAGCTCATCGCAGGTAATGTCTTTTTTATTTGAAAATTTATGTAATTCGCATTATCTACTGTTTCATTTTCTTGTTTCAGTATTATTAGAAAGGTGAAGATCGTTTTACGCTTAGTTCTCAATAAAGGCCTTTAGAAATTGTTTTGGGTGTTGCGGATTCAATGCCATTTTTTCCCATTCCAAGCATCAAAATATATTTATAATGTAGCCTAAATATTGGAAAGTAACCCTTAAATAAAAGCAGGTGGCCATCTCGTAAAGCATTTGCGTTTTGAGTCGGTAGGTGGTAAGTTCGAACTTCACAGCCGGATATCAGTTATGCAATATACGAACACCGTTGGTAGTCGTGACTTTCTCAGGTTGCGGCCCAAGATAGTGTATAAAATGTGGTTAATAACAACCTCTCGACCTATATTTAGAGAAAAAAAGAAGAAGAACGATCCTTAAATAATTGTTTTTAAATAGTGCACTAACCTTTCCAATTAGTTTTTAATTGCAATACAAACAACCGGTTTCAAACATAAAAAACCCAATTTTAAATAAGAAGTGTCGGTAGTGCACTAGGAATTCTTGGTTCGAATCCGTAACCCAGCAGAACTTTTTCAGAAGTCTACTGAGCCCGGTGATCAATCGATGTTAGCATACAATAATTAACGTCGCTCTTCTCTGAAGAATGATTTGTGAGGTAAAATAACCAGACTACGCAAACATACACACACAAGTTACATTGAAGGTGATACACGAGTCCATCTTGAACCCTATGTGTGTATCTTCTGGTCTTTTCGTGTCTGATTTTTTACTTTCATTGCTTTAATATGATTTTTTCACGTCTGGGAACAAAACACGGTTTCTACGATACCAAAATCGTGACAGACATAATTAATTATTCCCTAGAGGAGAAAAATTTACCTAGGGAGCTTTCATTATGACTGAAACAACAATTATGTCAAATTCGAGGTTAGCAGGTTAGGTTTTGCGTCAGTTTGTGTCAAAACTGATGCAAACCCTAACCTGATAACCTCGAATTTGACATAGACTTATAGTGCCACTAACTTTAAAATTTAAAAATGTCAATAAATTACGTTTAAAAAAAACAGGTTTGTAGTTTTAAATCTGCCTGCAACGTGAAAAAAATAGTATATACAATTCGGAGCGACTGCTGTTAATTATGCTTCAGTGCTGTTTCACTCTCGGGCTTCTCCCTCGAGTCACGAATTGCACCTCAGCAAAATAACGCATTTCTCTCCCTCATTGCATAATCTACTATTATATGATTTTAGGTCTTTCCTGACATATTCTAGGCATCTTCCCGTGTGATTTAATTCTACCGTTCTCATTTTTTGTCGTTGTTTGAGATGAACAATATTTTGTGGGTGAGCGGATAGGTAAGCGACCAATATGCTTGACTCTTAAGCAGTCGAATCGCGTTTGATCTCCAATGACTACACAAATATTTTAGAAATTCTACGCTCCTCTGCTACCACGCTAACACCGGTGGTAGTCGTTAACCACTAACGAGGGAACTCTTCCTCAATTTCAATGGGCAAGGCTAGCCAGCTACCCGAGTTACCAGCAAAGAGGGCTGATTGTACCACAACTTTCTTTTAAACACGCCACTGGCTTAATATGTAATACGTAAAAGAAGAAAAAGAAGAAGAATATTTGGTGCATGGTTTCTTTTATTTTTTTTTTTTTTGTTTCTGCCACACACGTTTGTTGTGCTTACATAAGATGCTGGGAAATTTACATAAAACGGTGCATGAAGAATCCCTACTTTGTTTTTTATATTATTAAAAACGACGAACGGAAATGTTGAATTTTTCATTTTGCTACTGTAGCTCGGAAATGAAAAGAGGTATTCGACTTCACGGGCTTAATATTAGAAGAGCCGTCGCGGTTCAGCAAATGCCGTCGCGGTTCAGTGGCGGTGGGCGGGGTTTAGAAATTAGCACTTTCCACACAGAAGGAAGGGGAAAGCCTTTGTCCAGATTTAGATTGTTAGGGTGTTTGTAAATCTCAATGGCTTCGCGAATCTTTCTGCTAAAGAAGAATGGAGATTTTCAGATGATGGAAATTTCAAAGAAAGGATCTTATGACCAGTATCGCGTTGGTGTTCGGTAGAGTCGCTGTATATAAAGAGTTGGGACATGTAGGGTGACTTGTTTTGGATCGACAAACCATGGAGTACCTGATTTTTGTCGATTTTAAACTTTATGCATACTTCTTTCAACAAATATCAAATATATCTTTGCTACATCACATGGTCCTTGAGATTTACAAACAATCTCAATCGGGACAAGCTTTCCCCTTCCTTCTGTGTGGAAAGTGCTAATTTCTAAGCCCCACCCACCGCCACTAAACCGCGACGGCATTTGCTAAACCGCGACGGCGTTTGCCTATAAATTCCCGCCTTTCTTCTTCCGTTAGTTAGTCGAGTTTCGCCTCTGACGTGGTTCGCACGTTGAGTTACCGTGCTCTTCTAGCCTTTCCCTTGCCAAAAGTTTCGCCTCTGGCGTGGTTAACACGTTGAGTTACCATGCTCTTTTGCTTTAACCTCCTGATGAAGCCCCTTATGACAGTGGGCGAAACGTTGAGTTCTTCGATCTCAATCATGACACGGTCCAATCCCAGAAGTCGTTTGTTACTTAATGACAATGGCCGTAAAAGCCTCAGAAATCATCTAAAAAAATATATTTTGGAAATAAAAGTCACATTAATTGAGCCGCATGTATTGTTCTTGCTGTCATGGGTTACAGCTTATCAACGAGTTTGCGTCTAGTAAGTATATTTTTATATAACTCCTTCATTGTACGTTGCAATTACCATATCGCCGGGGTATTTTCCAACTTAAATTCGCGAGTTGTTGAACAATTAAGTTTGTGGAGCCCGTATTTGGTGTTAACTTATTCCCTTCTCTAAAGTAGCTTAGCCTGTTCGTTGAACGTTATTGGATACGGGACTGCTTTAGGTATTCACAGCTCGCTATTCACCTTACATTGAGGTATAATAAAAAGCAAAGACACATTAGCTTTAGCAAATGTCAAAGTGGATTTATAATACGAAGATTATGCCTTGACAGTAGTTCTTCTATGACGCCATTAATTAAAAAATGGGACAATGTACAAATACATAATATTTGTCGATTTACAATAATCATCATATCGAACGTATGAGCTAAACTATTAACATCAATTTAATGTTAAAATATGGAAGAGAATACTGAGAAACCATGTAATTGAATCTTACCGTACCAGGACGACTTTGGGGGAAAATGTTCCTGCATGATTTTCCTTTTCTAATTGACAATATAGTAGTGGAGAAGAAGTCCGAGCATAGCCTGATAATATTATCTTAATTAGTGGATTGGCTGGAATGGACCAGTGGTAACACAGAAACTTTTGTGAGATAAGGACAATATATACTAACCTATTGAGGAAGCTTTTCAACCAACCAATCAAAACATGCCCAAACGTTTGCTTCTAACATAATCAAAAAAGCTCAAGCTTGTTTGGATGGACCAGTCCGTTACTTTGAACATCTTTTTGGTTTTTCTCATATTTTTCTACGTGTATTTTTTATTTAATTATACTTTTTAATTTCATACATTCACATTTATTTTATTCTACTACTGCTAGACTTAACTATCTATATAGAAGTCATATCAATCAAGTGTTAAATTCATATTCGATCTTATTTTGTGGGTGGCTCTTTGCAGTTTGAACGACCGCAACACGTATAGTTATACAGCTCTCTTTCCAGCTTCTGAGTTCATATATTCTACTAGAGCAAGCGCGTGGGCGCTATCTTAGTTCATCCGGTTATTTTAACTTTCTACTTGCAAAATAAGATCGAATCCGAGTATATAGTCATGCAGCGAAAGAGTTCAGGGTGCCCGCCCCATTTTCGATGGACATACATGGAAATCTCCATTATTATTAGAGCTAATGAAAAATGGTTTGCTCAACACACATATACTGTAATAGCAGCTTCGCTTTAATAACAATAATAGGGATTATAAATTGTAATTTATAATTATGGCAAGGGTTACTACACTTTATGAATTGCATAGTTTCGATCAAGAACTGCCTGTCAAATTCAGGGCAAACTAAAAGAATGTAATAATAAATATCAAAAATAAATGGTTTATTGCTCTTTCTTTATTTTGCTTATTTGCAATAAATTAGGGCTTAGCTCCGGTGAACATGAAATAATTCTTGTCTCAGCGGCTCAGTTCATAAAATAAGTAGAAAACCTTGTATGAAAAATAATTTCTTGTATGACAATTACTCTCAATTATTAGGGCAATTGCACCATTCCCAACTGACATTTAAATAACCTCTAAATTCAGTGCAGTCCACAAATGATCCGTCAGTGCCAAAATAGCGTAAAATTGAATTTTCAGACACCAAAATGGCGAGAATGCATCAGGTAAATACGATTAATTCTGTGATGTAGCAACGACTAACCTTGTTTTGTTTCAGGATGACGTCAAAACCCACGCTCAGATATCTTTTTGTCTTATTTGCGGTAAAAACTGCAAATTTCGCGTCAACTCGCACCTTCTGGGGACGCTATCTAAATTATTCGAAGCTAGACGGACCTGTTATTCTGGAAACCCGTTGAACTTTTCGGCAAAGGTTTATTCTTCATTAACTCCAGTTTCTACGAGGCTGCGCAAACTCTTTGCTGTGAAATTTTACCTTTTTGAAAAGGTGCTCTACTTTTGGTTGGCACACTGGAAGGACGCCAAGGCAATTACTCGCTTGGAAATAGGTTGCTGGTCCTAATTATTTAACCCACGGGTTGCTAAAGCTTTCCTCTCCACGTAGCACTAAAAAGATCTGCCTTCCGATGTCTGGAACTGCCTCAAAATCGTCACCGAAGTTGGATAGCACTCAACGCCGCACCAGGTGGAAACTTGCTGGCCTAATTGCAGTATCTTTGGAACTCCTACACTTTTGAAAACTACACCCACGGAGGCCCAGCAACACTGGTAAAAACTCCTACACAAATTTGACTCGACAAAATGACTTTTTATTATTAATTTCTGCACAAGAAGTGGAGCTTAACTTGCACCCAACATGAAATTTTTTAGCTTGTTTTATTCATTATTGACTGTCTCATAATTTAGCAACTATATTTTCATTTGTTTAAAAAAAATTAGGTTTGATTACATGTTTGAACTTATGGACTACAGTTTTGATGTTGTCTGCATTTTCACTAAATTGTTCTTTTCTTGGAATAAATGTTACCACACTTTGCTCTGCTTTTAATTTTCACTTTCGTTTATAATGCACTGATACACTTGAGTTCTTTTAGCATCTCACTAATTGTCCTTCAATCGGTTGCCTTACATATTTCCATTGTTCTATTGCAATTATTGCTATTCTAGCACTGTTTTTTCGTTTACCTTTCAGTAAACTTGCCGTTTGCTGATTTATAAACTTTTAATACATAACGCTCATACAATTTTTGTACTTAACAAAACATTCTGTATTATTTTATTCACATTATGTTTGACATTATTAAGCTCAAATTCGTCATTTACAAATTAAATTGCATTGGCCCTTCCGAACATTCATCATATCTGAAGCTCTGAACGTAACTTTTCTGAAACCTGCCTTGTTTCATGCCTTTATCCCTCAAATTATTAGTTATTGCTAATGTAAAGTATTGATTTTCTTGCAATAAATAAAATATTTAATTCTGTAGGCAATCAAAATTGCTGTGGACAGTAAACCATTACAATACATAAAGCTCAAAACACGTAGAAAATACACTTAAACTAATAATACACCAATACATCAGTACCCATGGCATAAATAAGAAAATTTCAATATTGTTAGTTCTCAAACTAATTTACGTCAACGTACTTTGAATTGCGTCAAAATACTTTTTGAAATGAAGGCAAAAAGTCAGCCTCCTAGGAATGTGAAATCCAAAGAGCCAAGGTTTCAACTTCCATCTAACAGCCTTATTCTGAAATCCTAATCTAGAAGGCCCAAAATACTGGTATAAATAACAAAAACTTCCATACGTAGAACACTCAACGTCCGTATATTCAAAAACACTAATTCCGTAATGACGGACACATTAGAAGCAATATTAACAGTAAAACGCAATTAGTTTCCAGGCACGGAATCTACTCTTATCACACTTACTTCGGTTGTGGATCGGCTGGCTTATCGAAAATCGTCCAGAATAGGTTTAAAAGACGTAAAGTGCCAACATATGCCTGTACGGTATGACTCATCAAGAACTACAGATTTTATCTACATCCACCAACTTCTTTCCAACGACTTTCTGAAATCCCACCACTATTTTTGGTAAAAATAAAGGGTCAACCGCAACCATTTCAACTTCAAAATGAATTTTTAAAGGCCAGACACTACTCCGTTAATATTGCAAACTGGTTTGTTTTTAGCTCGTACCGGTTCCCTTGGCAACCAAAACAAAGTTGGCCGGAAGTGATTAAACGACCGTGCCAACACTCACGGCGACCAAACCACAACTACGAGAAGCAGGTAATGTAATAATGTAATACACCAGTAGCCAACAGCAGACGTCTGAAAAGTTATTCGATATTAGATATCAGCACAAATAAGTAACACAAAGTGATGTCGGCAATAAACTGTCAATTAAATTCACACAAGTGGTACAATAGACACCGCCTAATGTTATCCGATGCCAGTTGTTAACCCTTAATATGTCAAAAGAAATTCAATCTGACAGGTAAATATTTAGTTTACAAACAGGTGGGTGTGTACGTTACCAGAGCTAATTAAATAAAATAACGCTTTCAGAAGGGCTTAACAAAATTAGGAGACATCACATTATGCAGTGGCGTATGCATCATGGTTTATTTGTTGTGATTATATTTGTTTGCAATTTCTAGTAGGTACTAGCCACGACAAATAAAATGGGACAACTCTTGATACAGATTTTAGCATCATTTGCTTAACTAAAACGAGACAACAATAATATTTACTATAATAAATTTGCTTCGTAGCAACGTCTAAACAACTTGAAAATTAAGTTAAAGATACTTAGCAACTATACATATTAAAGCAGTCACAACAAACCATACTAACTGTGGTAGCTTTTTTGCCTTGCATAGTACATATATACCTGGGAGTTAATATTTTATGGCAAATGTAAAACAATTTTTTGTCGATCATTCCATTTTGGCGCCCCCGCAAAAAGACCACGCTTCTCAGGCTTCTGTCATAATACGCCACTGACACTGCGCGTGAAGGGATAATGTAACAAATCCCCAAATTCAAACGTATACCTATAATGAACCTCAACGCTAACCTGTGGCAGTTAAAATGACATATTGCAATGACCCTGTACGTATAATATTTGTATGTTTATAATTAATGTGATAAATAAAAGAGTCACCACACAATATTTAATTTAATTCTACCACTTGCTAAATCAAACTAACTGATTAATTAATTTCGTTGGGTACGCCAAAATTGAGAATTACTCTTATGGTAGTTTGCCCTTTTTCTAATCCATTCATCTGATTTCCTAACTTCGCTAGCTCAATTTTAAATAGAGACATGAAATTAAAACTCAAAATCTCGGGTGTTGGGTTCCTGACTTTCCAAGTTTAAATTCTACGGTACGCCTCTGAAAAGTAGGCAGATTGACCTGAAATGTAGGCGTAATGTGCCGTTTGTACGTCAAATCTATCACAACAAGTTCTAATTATTTTCAGCTCGCGTGTGAAATTGATTTATCAACAATTAAATGAACAAATTTTGATGGTAAGATTTTGAATAATTGCCTTCAAGCGGCTTCTAGGCAATCTTTTGTTTTTCCAGATCGTTAGCTATTGGTGCATTCTTAAAAAGGACGCCGTATTCGCATTTGTTTCTTGGTGCCTCCAATTGACGATTTTAATTGAAAATCCTGGGAAATTACCTCGCCATCCACGGGAACTGTTACGATTTTCGTGTTCTCCAGGTCGTAATTAACGTATGCTCAAATTTTCACACCGATCGGGCAGATCAAAATTGGACAATTCACTAACCTCACTTTCATAGATTCGGGACCCCCTTTTGATGGTGAATCAGGCTGTAATCTTGCTCCCCGGGCTGCTCGTGATGCTGGATTATGTTCTGGCCTGATGTGTGGAGCTGCCGGAAGAATCCTGACACCCTATGCCTTCCCACGATGCTGCAGATTGATGCTGCGGGAAATCGCCTCCAAGCCGTGGCTGCCGTCGTCGCCTCGGAACGCCAAAAACTCAAATACCTGGAATCTCTTGCCTCCAATTGTGCTGATACACTCGAATTCGCTGATTACGATGGTGCTATTTATTTTTTTATACATTTATGCTTTCTATGAAATTTTGGTAATTAAAGATAGAGCAAAACCAAGCACTTTCACCAATTTATTTAGAACAATTGCTATCCCATTTATAATGACGTCAGCTTATCTACTGATTCGCCATTGGTCCCTGTGGGATCCTACGCGGATTTGAACCGCTTACCACTACAATGAAAGCCTGGGGCCTTAGCCATCTGAGCTAATGTGCCAGTTCTTAATTTAATTTAGATTCGGCTTTTAGTTTGTGCGAATCTATTATATTACGATTAAAATTATATTGCTAAACCCAATACACGGAATTTGAGCTTCCATATTTCTGTGTCTATTCAATTACAATCAATTTCATTGGCGAATTATACCAGTGTTATTATGATTTGGCAATTTATGTGAATTTTCTCAGATGCTTGCATTATTACAACTCTGTGCTTTAGTGATTTAATTTGTCATTTGCTTGTACTGCAATCAGAGCCGATTTGAGGGCTAAATACCATCTCATGAAATTCCCCCTAATTTTTGTTAATTAAAATCACTACGCATGTTTTCTTATTAATTTCATTGGTAGGTTGTAATGCGTTGTTATTTTAATTCACACAAAATTATTCATTGCTTTTTTTCAAACTGTTATCATTAATCAGTCTCATTTGATATTTGATGCTTTACTATCCTACCTTAAATTACTAAAATGCCTAACCTATCTCCTATTCTAACTAAACTATTGTGTGTGGTACAACATTGGTCCTATAACTAATCTATTCTAAATTATATTTTCCAAATATGGGTGTATCGCCGAGATATGAAAACGACCCTTTACTCTATTATCTGTTTCATTGATAAGTTCGTATGTATTTTCATTGCTTAGAATTTTATGTACCCTGTAAGGTCCTTCATAGGCGTTTAAAAATTTCGCACAGATCTTCTCTCTGCGATCGGCTACCTTGAGCTTTTTTATTATGACTCGATCCCCAATTTTAAAATTCATTCGCTTCTTAATTTTGCGATTTATCTTCTCTTCGTAACGGTCCTGAGTTTTCTTAACTCGTTCTCTTACTTGTTCTAAAAGTTCGTTTATTCCTGTTGCATCTTCTTCTGGCCTCCATGGTCTCGCAGGTATTATGCTTTTGCATAGGGTTACCGGACTTATCTCCGTTGCAATATTTGGTACGTTGTTCACGAAGTCTTCCACCTTTGGCAGGTACTGAACCCATCTATTATGGTGCTCATGAGTCATGATTTCTAGGTATTTTATCACTTCTTTGATGTACCTCTCTGCGATATTCGATTGCGGATGTCGTATGCTACAAAAGTAAGTTTTAATCCCCTTATGTTCTAAATTGTTGATTAATCTTGCGTTCTTGAAATAACTTGCATTATCTGCTAGCACTTTCCTCGGAGTTCCCACTTCTTGTTGATATTTTTCTATAGACTTGATAACGTGTTCGGTGTTACTGTATTTGGCTGGATAAAGTTTTATGTACTTTGAGAATGCGTCAACCATTATTAAGATGTGTCTGCATCGAAATTGTCCCGGTACTAAGTTTCCCAAATAATCTATTGCAATTAATTCCAAAGGTTCGTTGACTCTAATACCTTTTATTATGTTCTGATTTGTATAGTTCTTTTCTTTGGCTAACTGGCATATTTGACAGCAATTTGTAAAATGTTTAATGAATTTTAAATCGTTTTTTGTATAAAAACACTCGCGAAATATTAGCCAAGTCTTCCTTCCTCCACAATGTCCAAAAGTTAGATGAATTTCCCTGACAATGTCGACTACATCGTTTCTGCACAATACTATTAGCTCTTTACCACCCAATACCTTTGTCAATAAACCTTCCACAATTTTGAAACCTTTATATTCTTGGTTCGGACTGTCCTGTACCAAATTTCTAATCTGCTGAAGTTCCAAATTATCTTGCTTAGTTAACAGCTCTTCTTTTGAAAATCTTCCGTGCTGATAAATCTTCTCTATCCCTATAATCAGTTGTTTTTGCTTCCTACTATTCGCTGCATCCTTCCTACCCAGGAAATCAGCTACGACATTCATGTTTCCTGGCCTATGCCTGATCTCAAAGTCATACTGTTGTAAGTACAACGCCCACCTGTATAATCTATCATTATTGAATGTTTTGTTCTTCATAAAAGAAATTGCTGTATTGTCGGTTTCGATATAAAATTTGTTTCCGGTTAAATAGAATTTTAGTTTGTTGATTGCAAAGATAATGGCTAACATTTCCTTTTCAGCAATTGTGTATCTCGTCTCATACCCTTTGAGTATCCGTGAAATAAAACAAATCGGGACTTCTACTCCTTCTTGGACCTGTATAAGTTCTGCTGCTACTGCCATGTCCGATGCGTCCGTCCTTAGTATGAAGCTTTCTTTGAAATTTGGATATTTAAGTAGCAATCCCTCATGGAATCTTTGTTTTAAATTGTTAAACGCCTTCTCTCTTTCTTCAGTCCACACCCATTTCGTTTCCTTCCTCAGTAATTCAACCAAAGGCAAAGTTAAGTCAGAATAATTTGCTATAAACTTCTTATAATAATTTAACAGCCCAAGTAAGCCTCTTAACGTTTTTAAATTTTTCGGACGGGGCAAATTCTTTATTTCTTCTATTCTTTCTGTACTTATTGTGACCCCTTTGTTGCTAATTTCATAGCCTAAATACGCTACATTCGTTTTCATGAATTGGCACTTGGCCAAATTTAATTTAAAACCGTTTTTGTTTAAAGTACTTATAACTAATTTTAAATGCTCCAAATGTTGATCCACATCTTCTGAAAATATTAAAATGTCGTCTATGTAATGCACGCAAAAGCTGTTGAATTTATTTAATATTTGTTGCATAGCTCTCACTAAAGCTGCGCACGATGTCGTCAAACCAAACGGGACCACCTTGAATTGAAAAATTTCCCCCTCTATGCAGAATCCGGTGTATTTTCTAGAGTCCTCATGTAGCGGTATCAACCAGAATGCATTTTTCAAGTTCAATTTCGATAGAACTTTCTTGTCCCAAATCTGACTCAATAAAACGTCAATCGTCTGCGGACTTTCATATTGGGGTTTTGTAATCTGATTAATTTTACGTGCATCGAGACATAATCTAAGACTACCGTCGCTTTTTTTTACTACCACGATTGGGTTAACGAAGTTTGTTTTAGAGCGTTCTATTACCCCCTCGTCTAACATTTGTTGTATTTCGTGTCTTACCTTCTCGCGTTGTGCAAATGGTATAGGATATGATTTGGACTTAAAACCTTGTGATTCGTCGACATACAATTTGTGGCAATATTTCTTCGCTTGTCCGGTCTTCTGGTTTAATATTTCCTCATTTTGCTCGATTATTTCCATGATCCTATCTTTATATTGTATAAAATCCCTTCTTATCTGATTATCATCCAGTATTCTTTCCCCTATCGCATAATTATTTATAATAATAACTTCGTCTCCGGCTTTCTTAGCTCGGCAACAATTCATATTATCGTCTCCCGCCGTTATCTCAGCTGGGCAACAATTTCTTAGCTCGTGATCCTCAATAGACCAAGGCTTTATAATATCATTAATCTGGATGCTCTTTAGCATTCCATCAATTTTTATCCCTACTTTCTGAATGATATCTACACCTATTACAAACTGTACGTTCAAAGCTGCTACAATATAAAATCGGACATCAAATTCTTTTCCATTTATGCATATCTTTATTGCCAATACCCTATTCGTTGTTGAAATTTTCCTTCTTGTTGCGGACAAAAGGTCGATCTTGTTAACTTTTATAATGTTGCTTCTTAAATTATTCATATGAGTATTTATCACTTCCTCCTGTACTAAGGAAACCATTGCACCACTGTCAATCAACGCATAATATTGTTGGTCTAAAATTTGTAATTTTATAAATGGTAAACACGAGTTTGTTGTATATTCTTCGTTCTCCTCTAGTAAATATTCCCCCGTTCTGTCCCATGTGATAGCAAAATTCGCAACATACTTAAAACTACTATTACTAACTATATTTACAAAAATTGGGTTTTTTTTACCCCCCGAAGGCTCTTCGTGCACCTCGGCTATCTCTATTCGGTTCAAATCCTCTGCATTGTCTCTATCTGTGTTTCGCTCGGTAAATAATGTGTTGACGTACTGTCTGTCAGTATTTGGTGCCTGCTCCATCTCTTGACATCTCTTCTTATTACGTTCGGCAATAAGCTGGTCATAGTTCTTTCTATCTTCCCCCGTTCTGAAATTATTCCTGTTCTGGTTACCCCAATTATTATTGTAATATCCCCTATTTTGATTGTATGGTCTATTAAAGTTTCCCATGTTTCTTCTGTCTTGTTGATTATATTGATTATTATTATTAAAATTGTTATTTGGCCGAAATTTATTTTCTGAAGTGTTATCCAATTTTCTTTTA
Source organism: Agriotes lineatus (assembly GCA_940337035.1). Classification (NCBI taxonomy): domain Eukaryota; kingdom Metazoa; phylum Arthropoda; class Insecta; order Coleoptera; family Elateridae; genus Agriotes; species Agriotes lineatus. Next base: position 131,107,717 of record OW679197.1, on the reverse strand, counting down.
TAACTTGAATTTTGATGAATTGCTGTCCGTGTTTCTCCTCTCTCGTTGTAAACCGCCATGTCATAATTTCGCACAATTTCCAATAAATCGCGCAACGTCTTGACGTTTTGGACTGCCACCGCTCTGGTTATTTCAGCCTCAAGGTGTCGTGACAGGTGTTGTACTATTTCCTCTTCTGCCAACTTAGGAGTTAGGTACTGTGCCTTGTTGAAACGGTGCATTATGTACATTTCGCGAGATCCTCCTTTATCGATGTACTTGCCCGATGTTAGTTCCGTCCTTACTTGAGCTTGATGGGAATTGCTCCAGTATTGTTCCACGAAGAGTGCCCGAAATTCATCGTACGTTGCATATTTGGATTTTATGATGCTATGCCAGACTTCAGCATTTCCCTTTAAAGCCATATTGATTACCTGTAGCCGTCTGCATTCAGTCGTTATTGTTCTAATGATATCGTCCAGTTTACTTAGGAAAATCATCGGGAGCTCCCCGTATCTCCCCTCGAACTTCGGGATAAATTCTGTGCTGAAGCTAGGAGGTGTCACACTAACTGGGTATTCTTGTGTGTGTTCTAATCTATCATTAATCCCCTGTAACTCCCTTGTAAGTCGGTTGTCTATTATAGTGATCTTTGTTGCATTTTGCTTCCTTTCCTCGCCTGCTTTCTTGAATTTTTCTTCTGCACTTGTTTTTAACTTATCGAGCTTCTGATCTGTTTCATCCTGTTGTTGAACCAGCCTTTCTTGTGTTGTTATTTGTAATGCTAATATTTTATCTTCAATTTCTTCGTCCTTTCTTTTCAGGCTTTCATCAACCCTCTGCAAGACTTCTTGTTGTATTTCCGCCTTCATTGTTTCTTTGAAATCCTCGAGTTTCTTTTCTAACCCGTCTAATTTTCCTTCCACCGCTTTGACCAGGATTTCTGCATGTTGTTCTGCCCTATTCTCTCTTTCCGCTGCATCTCGTTTCAATTCCTGTACCGTTCTTTCGGCATCTTGTTTAAGCTCTTGCATTATTTGTTGTAATTTTTCGTCCCTTTCCTCTGCTTCCTTCCTGCTAGCTTCTGCTTCCTTCCTGCGGGCTTTTTCCATATACTCCATTTTCCGAAATATCGCTTCTATAGCTCCCCCCATCTGCGTATCTGATTTCGAGGTTTGGGGTTGTTGTGTTTCGGGCTGGTCACCCTGTGTTTGTTGTATTTCGGGTTGTGTAGGCTGCTCTTGCCCCTCTATGATTTCTTCTGCTTGCTGTTCTTCCCCTTCACTCTTCTTTTGCTGTCTTCGAGTCATCATGTGTTTCGATTTTTCGTTGATACGTGATACAGATAGAATTTGAGTGCTCACACCCACAGACAAAACACCCACACAAATAAAGCTTTTCAAAAATTTTAGATCTTAATAACTTCCACCTACCTACTGTCTATCAATTTATTTAGTTACTTAAATTTCTGCCTCACGTTTTGGGCTTGCCATTTACTTATGCAGTGACCCTTTACGTATAATAATATTAGTATGCTTATAATTAATGTGATAAATAAAAAGAGTCACCACACAATATTTAATTTAGTTCTACCACTTGCTAAAATCAAACTAACTGATTAATTTATTTCGTTGGGTACGCCAAAAATTGAGAATTACTCTTATGGTAGTTTGCCCTTTACCTAATCCATTCATCTGATTTACTAATTTTGCTAGCTCAATTTTTAACAGAGACATGAAATTAAAACTCAAAAACTCAGGTCTTGGGTTCCTAAACTTTCCTAGTTAAAAATTTTACGGTACGCCTCTGAAAAGTAGGCAGATTGACCTGAAATGTAGGCGTAATGTGCCGTTGTTAAACTGAAATGTCAATTCTATCAAACCAAGTTCGAGTTATTTTCAGCTCGCGTGTGAAATTGATTTATCAACAATTAAATGAACAATTTTTGATGGTAAGATTTTGAATAATTGCCTTCAAGTGGCGTCTATGTATTCCTTTGTTTTTCCAGATCGTTAGCTATTGGTGCATTCTTAAAAAGGACGCCGTATTCGCATTTTGTTTTATGGAGCCTCCAACTGACTACTTTAATTGTAAATCCTGGGAAAATACCTCGCCATCCATATGAACCGCTCTGATTTTCTTATTCTCCAGGTCGTAATTAAGGTATGCTCAAATTTTCACGCCGTTCGCGGAGATCAAAATTTTACACTACTAACCTCACTTTGGTTGTCGTAGCTGGGCTTCGTTGTTATGAATCTGGCTGAAATCTTGCTCCCCGGGCTGCTCGTGATGCTGGGTTGTGTTCTGGCCTGATGTGTGGAGCTGCCGGAAGAATCCTGCCACTCTATGCCTTCCCACGATGCTGCTCGCTGATGTCGCAGGAATTCGCCAACTGCCGAACCTGCCTCGGAACGCCAAAAACTCAAATACCTGGAATCTCTTGCCTCCAATTGTGCTGATACACTCGAATTCGCTGATTACGATGGTGCTATTTAATTTTTTATACGTTTATGCCTTCTATTAAATTTTTATAATTAAAGATAGAGCAAAATTTAACCAACTTTCATCATTTATTCAGAAACAATTGCTATCCCCTTTTTGTTATTGACAAAACACTGTCTACAGATTTGAACTGTAGGAAATCAACCAGGTACAAAAACATAACTTATAATCTAATTTAACAAAATTTTATCAGTTAATTACAATCTCTTATGTACTAGAATTATTGTCTTTTGGAATTGTTTATTTCTCAACGTTTTTTTATGCGCCACTCACTTGATTTTTTTACCACACTTAAATGCCCATTGTTTATCACTACACTGACTAGTTTTTTAATCCACCAACATCGTCTAATTTCTTGCTTATTTGAATTCCATCTAATTTCTTGCTATTTCAATCTCTTCAAATTCCCAAGTCTTGTATTTTCATGTAATAAATGACTTGCCTGGCTTTTCTATGTTCTTTGCCTTTTTCTTCTAGTCATTCTTGTTCTCACCTTTATTAAAAATGTTCATTTGCTACCCATTCTCTAATGACTTTACTTTCTACGCTTCCATTTTTAAGCTGTGTCTAACTTGAACTTTTTGTGCCAGTTCTTAATTAATTTAGATTCGGCTTTTAGTTTGTGCAAATCTATTATATTACGATTAAAATTATATTGCTAAACCCAATACACGGAATTTGAGCTTCCATATTTCTGTGCCCATTCAAATATAATCAATGTCATTGGCGAATTATACCAGTGTTATTATGATTTGGCAATTTATGTGAATTTTCTCAGATGCTTGCATTATTACAACTCTGTGCTTTAATGATTTAATTTGCTATTTGCTTGTACTGCAATCAGAGCCGATTTGAGGGCTAAATACCATCGCAATATATGTGTGTTTTATCCTAGTGTTTGCCTCACGGACATCAGGTTTCAAGGCCTCCCTGTCAGGGAAGTCAATAGACGTTGTTAACATACAAGTTGGATTGTGACTCTCTTTATAATTTTGATAAATCATAGTTTGTAATTTGAGATGTCACTGTTAGGGTCACGTTCCTAGATAGTACTAAAATTGCGTAGCGCCCAACTCCACCTACTATCGAACATTTCCCCTGTAGTCTTGTGTCTATAATATGCTTTTCATTTGTTCTCTGTGTTTGACTTTACGTTGTAGAACCGTATGCAGGTGCATTTATAAGCGGATCAAGCATTAGTGGGTGGAGCTAAAATAGGTTTGCAGTGGTCCAGATTTTTACTCCATTAATACGCAGCGGTCATTTCATTCTTGGTTAGACGGAGTCCACTATCCGTTAGACGAGAAGATAAACTCCAGTGGCGCCCGGCAGATTGGTATTACACACTTTCTTCGCCTCTCTGAAATTTGTTTTATACAGAAACGCCCACGCTTTCAAAATAGATGTTCGCCTGTTTCCTACTATAGCTAGCTGCGTACAATTTTGGATTGATTACTTGTAAATTAATTAAATTGTACTATTTTCCTTGCTTTGTTTACTTGCTGTAAATTAGCGTGGTTGCGGTTTTTAGTTAGCAATATTTCTATACACTAGGTAGTTTATGTAACACTAGGTTGTTTATGTAGTCATTTTGATTTAGTACTGTTACAGCTATTTTTTTCCAATCCATCCATTATTACTTAAACAATACCGTGCTTTTTCCATCTTCTCTTTTTTCCCTATTTGCTTCTTCTTTCAATACTTTTCTGTCTAGTTGATTGTTTTTTTTATACATCGCTGCTTTACCGTTTTTCTTAACTCTTTGTATTTACGGACTTTTTAATCCGGTACGTTCAATTTTATATACAGGGCGATCATAAAATTTTTTGATGGGACAGAATTGATATACCATCAACAATGCAAGCTGTTTTGTCGTAATAACCACAAATGTCTGTCTAAACTAGTTTATACACACTTGAATGCTGCATTTTCTTCACCATTTCCTTGATTTCCATTTTTGAAATAAAATTCAATTTTAAAAGTGTCCACTCTTGAGAAACCCCCATTTTAATGAGCACAGCTTAATTTAACAAGTGTCAAATTGACGGATAAATTATTTGCAAGTATGTAAACCACGACCTGCTGAATTGTTTGACAAACGTCAGACATTTGTCACACAATTCAGCAGGCCGTGATGTAATAGTATTTAAGACACATGTTTTGCTTTCCATAGGTGCTCTCACCCGATTCCTTTATAATTGCTCTGTATTATTGCTCTCTCGCGTTAAATGCAATTAAAGTTTTGTACCAATTAAAGAGTCGATAACTTGGGTAATGCCTATTTGAAAATTTATATCTCCTAAGACGGCAAAACTTGGATGTAAATGCTTCATACATAATGCAGACAAACGCCCTCAATTCAGTGTTTACTTATTCAAGTGCTAACAGCGATAATAACAACTACAGTAATTACGCCACAAATGTGTAGAGCATTGGTTTCAATGCGTTACAGAATCGACGTGTTTGAATTTAGTTCACTTTTCGAGTTTAAGCTACTTGAAGACTTGTCGATAAATAACTTTTAGTCTCCACACACCAATTACGTAGATATTTATTTAAGGAATATAATTTACATTTTGCGTACGTTTTCTCTTTCGTCCATTTACAATACAGGTTTATCCAAGATTATACATTTCGGCATAAAAGGTTTGCACAATTTATTGCAAGTATATGTTTTTTCTCTGTCTGTCGTTATCTCACCCTTACGGTATTTAGCTTACAGATACTCTTTTTGTAACCATTCAAGAATTTTTTATTCTGAAGAAACATACTGTTTTCTTCATCGCTGTTCTGATTTTAAAACTTAAATAGAACATGAGTAATTTTTATTTTATGAATATGAACTGTACGATAACCACTGCTTTCAAGGACGCATTGATGGCAAACCAAAGCGGCTTCTGAGATTTTCAATAGTTTATGGACTCAAGCGTATCCAGTTTCTGATGACAATTTACTGTACTTGCTGTATACCTCTGATACCCCTACCGTATACAACACCATAATTGCAATGTTTGCCGACGATACGGCTATTCTTTCAATCAGTGAAAATCCGGTAACAGCAACATCACACCCGCAAGATCACCTCAACACTCTTCAAGACTGGTTTGGCCAGGGCATCGCCAAGCCAGTGTGCAATGTGTGCACCGCACACGGGCGGCCAAATTCAGGGGCGGCCAAAAAGGTTTAAAAATTATATACTAATTACAAATAAAAAAAAATGTACAATTTTTTTTACTTTACAAATTTTAGAAGTTCAAAAATATGTACAGTCGCGGAATTAAAAATCCGGACGAGTCTTATAGATGATTTTTGCAATTTTCGGGTAATGTAATTACTTGCATTTTTTGCTCGACTCTTAAATGAGTCATGCTGTCATGTAGGAGTAATTATTTTGACTTTGACTAATTTCACCACGTAACGTAATAAGTAAAGTAAAGTAAGATATACACTGAATCATTTTAAGTGTCCGGATTTTTAATTCCGCGACTGTACCTATATAGGTATCAAAATGTTTATTGTGTAAATGAACACCTGATAATATGGTTACATGGATTATTGTTTATGTAAAGTCTCGAAGTTAGTTTTTATTCCATGGCGGCTAATTGTTAAACGACGCCAACTTGAAAGAACGCTTTCCATGCATCTTTATGCAATGATTACAAAAAAGCTGGATATTTATCAGAAGCAACAAAACGTGACTTTTCAGAAAACTGGCGGCTGGCGGCTTTTATTGACTGTGAAACATATCGTATTTATGAAGTCGGCGATCTCTTTTGTCGGTATAAGTACCTAATTGTTTAAAGCTGATTTTAAGAAATATAATATTATATGATGCTTACATTAATGCTGTGGTAATATGGGTGCAATGATAATTATTTGGTCATTTAATTTTTGAATTGGCTGCAGAGAAGATCGAGTAGAGAAAATTAATTTTGTTAGTGATTGTGTTTTGAAGAAAGTTGAAGAAAAGTTATAAATATGGTAACTACCTACATACATATCAATCATATATCAATCAATACACAGATAGTTACCTACATATTCTTAAATTGTATTAAGTAATAAAATTGTTATAATTTTTCTAGAACAGAAAAACGAAAAGGCTGTCGGGTTTTCAGTATCGAAAACAAAGTCTACGAAAAAAAGAAGAAAACAAAAAACTGGCCAATACTTTAGAAAAATATTTGAAGCCAGAAAATGTGTCAGCGGAAGCATTAGAATCAAGCTCTAGTTCTCTTTCCGGACCACTTAATGAGCCGTGCGTCCAAGAAGTCGAAATGGAAATTATGCGGGAAGATTCCGAATCTGTGGAAGAGAAGGTGACTTCATCTGACTCGGAGTCTCCAAAACCAGAGAGATGAGAAGTTGGTGACGCTGAAGAAGCCAGAACGTCATCCTCATCAAGGCTTTCTGAACTAAAGAAATTTGGCTGCTCATCAGATTCACAGCAGTCGCAGCAGGACACAGCAACCTCAGATGATCCTGGAGAGTGGCCTGAGATAATATCAACAACATTAACAAAAATTTTAGTAGAAAGAGGGCCTGTTCAGGTAACGCAATTTAATTTCCCAACTAATGAAAATGGTCGAAGGTTTTCGAAAAAATATTTCTACCGTTCTCTTCCAAATGGTGAAGAAATTAATAGACCGTGGTTAGTTTATTCAATAAAAAATAATGCAGTTTATTGCTTTTGTTGTACAATATTTGGCAAAATTAAAAACAATTTTTCGCAAAAGGAAGGTGTTTCTGACTGGCAGCATTTGTCACTATTGATTTCAAGGCAAGGAAAAAGTGATACTCACAATGCAAATGTTAAAAATCAGTTAGAACTTATAAAATTGTTATCAAAAGAACAAACTGTAAACCAGACCCAACTACGTTTGTTAAATGCAGAAGCAAAGTACTGGCATGCTGTGATTGAGAGAATAATTTTAATAATACAATATTTGTCACGACAGTGTCTTGCTTTACGCAGGCAATCTAATAAATTATTTGAAAGCAATAACGGTAATTTTTTAAAAGCTGTTGAGTTGATCTCAAAATGTTATTCTGTTATGTCAGAACATGTGCTTCGGACTCAAAAGTCACAAAAAGATGAAACACGAATGGTAAATTATTTAGGAGACAAAATTCAGAATGAAATAATAGATCTCATTGGTAACAAAATTAGAAATAATATTTTGGATTTAATTAGAAAATGTAAATACTATTCTATCTTTCTTGACTGTACACCGGATATTAGTCATATCGAACAAATGGCTATAATTTTTAGATTTACAATGTTGAATGAGTCCTCAAAAAAAATTGAAATACGCGAGCATTTTATAGAATTTTGTCCTATTAATGATTCAACTAGAGTGGGTTTAAGTGAATTTTTAATGAATTTACTTTCAAAGTTGAATTTAAATATTTACGACATGCCTGGCCAAGGGTACGATAATAGGGCAAATATGCGCGGCAAACATAATAGTTTGCAAAAAAAATTTTTTGAAATAAATCCGCAAGCATTTCTGGTGCCGTGCACAGCCCATACATTAAATTTAGTAGTGAACGATGCTGCTAAAGTTTCTTTTGAGACTTCTGGTTATTTTGATATAGTTCAAGAATTATTTGTTTTTTTTCTGCGTCGGTAAAAAGATGGTCAATTCTGAAAAAACACACAACATTTTAAATTTAAAACCACTTAGTGATACACGGTGGTCTAGTAGAATAGACGCTGTGAAGCCCCAGCGTTACCAAATTGGGCAAATATATGATGCATTGGTAGAAGTAATTGAAGATCGTTTATCCGTACAAGACCACAGTGCTTCACATTAAACCAAATCTTTGGCATTAAAAATTCAGAGTTATAAATTTTTCTGCTCAACAATTATTTGGTACAATATTTTAATCAAAATTAATGTTTTGAGCAAGATGATGCAAAATCCTACTATAAATATAAAAACTTGTTTAGAGCATTTTAAAGATTTGTTAGATTTTTTCTTAGCTCTTCGATCAGATGAAGAATTCAATAATGTTCTTACTGACGCTAATACACTTGCGGATGAACTCGGTATTGAACCTAATTTCCCTGCTGTTCAGTCTGTTAGACCACGAAGAAAACCCAGACAATTTGATTATGAACACAGTAATGAACCAATTATATTGATCCAAAAAATTATTATAAAGTTAACGTTTATTTTAATGTATTAGATCGAACTGTATCCTCTTTAAGAGACAGATTTGAGGGAATAACAAAATATGATACTATGTTTGGATTTCTCTATAATATGTTTGATTTAACGGAAAACGAGCTATTACAATGTTGTAAAGATTTACATCTTCATCTAACTGATGATTCTAGAAAGGAATCAGATGTAGATGGAATAGAATTATTTGAAGAGATAAAATCTTTAAAATTACATCTTAAACCTACTTCAGCTGAAAAGCATCAGTTAGAGCCCCAGTCCATTCTTGAATATATTTTTGAAAATCAGCTCATAGCATCATTTCCAAATATGTCAATAGCTCTTAGAATATTACTCACGTTACCAGTTTCAGTTGCGTCTGGTGAGAGATCTTTCTCCAAACTAAAAATTATTAAAAATTATATGCGATCCACAATGTCACAAAATAGATTAAATAATCTGTCTATAATAGCAATAGAAAGCGACACGATGAATTCCATCGATTTAGAATTAGTAATTAAAGAATTTTGAGAGAAAAAGCTAGGAAAGTTGCTTTTTTATAATTTTCTAAAATTTTGTTGTTTTTTTATTAATTTTATTCCACTATTTTTTTGTAAATTTTATTGTTAATAAAACTTTTTTTAAATTTCTGTTTTTCACTTAAATTAATTTGATTTGTTACAGTTAAACTAGGTATGTACTACATAAAATTTATATTTTACAACAAAAATGTAAATTTTGGGGCGGCAAATTTGGCTATGCACACAGGCGGCCATTGATGCTGGCGCGGTCCTGGGTTTGGCAAGTGGAGAATAACAGTGAATAGCGATAAATCTGCACACGTCACATTTACCAATAGACGCATCACGTGTCCACATGTCTTATTTAACAACAACCCAATACCTCAGAAAACCGAAATCAAATATCTCGGACTGCATCTGGATCAGAAATTAATCTGGAACACGCATATCAAAACAAAAAGAAAACAAATAGATCTAAAAATAAAACAAATAAACTGACTGGTCGGAAAACGATCCCAACTATCCTTACAAAACAAATTACTCCTATATAAAGTAATACTAAAGCCAATATGGACATATGGAAGCCAGCTGTGGGGATGCACAAAGGCATCACATAAAAAGATCCTACAAAGATGCCAATCAAAAATCCTTAGAACCATAACAGATGCTCCGTGGTACATCACAAATGAAACCATCCACAACGACCTAAGAATTCCATATGTGGCGGACGAGATCAAAAGGCTTGCAAAATCGTACACCAATAACTTGGCAGGACATGAAAATCAACTCGTGGATCAACTGTCTAACCAACCGACCGTCACTAGGAGGCTAAAAAGAAAATGGCCACAAGACCTACCTCTAGACGGCAAGCCAAACCAGGAAAATAAGTATGGGGGTAACGGCACTGGCCGAACCCCTCTCATGCTATATAATTAACTTTATAACATTTACTTATTACTCTTGTAACGAGTAGATTGTAAATACGAAAAGTTGTTAATAAAAAAAAATAATTTCAGCTGAACGTTTAATTTTATGGTTCATACTGTAAACTTGGACGGGGTATAAGCTGACACACGTCTGAATCATTGACGAGCCTGTCTTGGCTACTGGTATGTACCATTTCAACCATATATGTTTAATGAGGTTCGCCTCCGGTATTGTTCGCATTTAATATAGTAGCTAACTCGACTACTCATGCCGTTCATAGTCGTACGTTGCGAAAGTACGGTCCGAGTATATATGATCTTAGGATTTGCATACGTTTTACTTACGCTTGTAAATTACGTTTAACATTCGTTATTTAGGTCAGAATGTAGGAATGACTACCTTTTGTATTTAAAATCAGGTTATAATTACAACGGAAAGGTCAAATTGCCTGAAGGTTATGTATGTGTATCAAATTTCATTATGCACCACTTTACCGAATTATATGTGAAGTAATGTTCCCTGCTGTTTTATTGCTGCGAAGTATATCTGTTGTTTATCTGAGCTTATATAGGTTCGCCGTTGCGGTCTTCGACAACGCCGTTTCGCCTTATTCTGATTAGCTATAACAGGTTATTATTGTTCTTTGGAAACCCCATCTGCGACTTGAGCTGTCGCGAGCGTATACTCCCAAGCTACCCTTTTCGGTGACAGAGATTTGTGTGTAGGTCCGCAGCCTTGTTATCACTAAGGGAATTGCATTGTTATTTTGTATAGTTATTGTATAATAAATTTGCTTATAAAATAATGTTTAATCTTCACGTAACTAGGCGAATTTCAGCAATTGCACAACCAACTGAAATGCTAAACTAAAATTTTGATGATTTCTAAGGATTTAATCAACAGCTAGTAAACCTTCAAAAAAATTTTACTGAACAGCACCAGAAGTAGTGTGAGTCCATCTCCCAAAGTAGACACAGGTAATCGCTCCCCATATTTATTAGCAATTTTTCAAAAATCAGTAAATATCCGTTACTTACGGATTTTTAAAATTACATAATAGAAAATGAGGCATAGTCAACATATTGTCACCAACAAAACCTATGTTAAGATATCTGAGGAAAATTGTTTAAATCTAACAATATAATTGATGTAAATTTTACAAATAAGTTATTTGTTTGCTTGTATTTTTGTTCAGATTTTTGTTTGGGCTGCTCCATAATTCTTCTTAGTATGCGACCCGATAGCTGGCAGTTGGAAGTAGGTACTGTTTTTAGTAGTAGCAGCTTTCACGTGCGTAAATTCCACTATTATTGACCAATTTGGATATCTCGGCATAGTCGAGTCTAAGAAGCATTTCGTCAAAGTGTCTTTGGCATACCGGTTCTCTAAATAACCTCAACAAGCTTTTCTTGTACGACTTGTGTCGTGTGTTTGACTGTTTCCGCCAGATATCCCAAACTTCGTTCTGAGACTATTGTGGCGGCCATCTCTCGCGCATCCACAGTCTAATAATAATAATAATAATGTATTTATTGTCTAAAGCATAGCCAATAACAAGACAATATTATTAAATATACGGATAACCAGTAAGAGTAAGTATAACTTGGTAACTAATCATAAATTCTAATTTATTTGATATTTATTTTAATATAATAACTAATAACTTAAATATATTTTTCTATTCACCAATAAATTATATTAGCTGTGGTAATGTACAATTATTGATGTCACATTGGCTGCTTATACGGTTATAATTACTGCACATCGTATAGATAGGGGATTTAAATATAATATTAGTTCGAGCGCCAGGTAAATAGAACAGAGATGACTGCCTAAAATGTATTCGAGGCACGTGAAAGTTTAACTTTTGCAACAAATATGAAGATTCAACTTTATTATGTAGCAAATTAAAGAGAAAAGTCAAACTGATACGTACCCTTCTGTGTTCACATGAATTAATATTAAATGTATTTAGTAAGGTTAAGTGCTCAAAACCCCTAGGCGGATAGACATGGTACACCTTGAACCACAAATATTTTAAAAGTTTTCTTTGTACATTTTCTATAGACGTTATATGACATTCATAAATTGGATTCCATATGATACTTGCGTACTCTAATTCTGAACGTACAAAAGCAAAATATAATACCATAATAGTAGAAATATTTTTAAATTCCTTACAGCTGGATACTATGAAACCTAACATTTTATAAGCAGAAGACACAATTTTACTAATATGATTTACAAACCTAAACTGAGCATCAAATACCACACCCAAATTTCTTATTGAGTGTAGTCTAGATAACAATTCTGAATTTAATGTGTAGTCAAAAAGGATTCGATTAATTTTACGAGAATACGTAACAATTTTACATTTGCTAACATTTAGATTTAACTTATTTTTCTTATACCAGTTGGAAAGTATGGTAAGGTCGGTTTGAAGGTGCATAGCATCATGGTGACTTGCAATTGATGAAAATATTTTTACGTCGTCAGCGAACATAAGTACATTACACTGCAATTGATAACTGAGCTCGTTGATTAATAAGAGGAATAGTAAGGGCCCCAGATTAGAGCCCTGGGGCACTCCGGATGTGGGAATATATTGAGTAGATCTATACCCATTATACACAACACAATTTTTATCTTACTGAAGTGAACGCCTTAGGTACCAAGTAGAGGCTACGATGCTCATTGTCTTCAGTTAAATCAAAGTTATTATGTGTTTTCATGACCCAAACATTTACCGTATTAGCAGTCTTTAAAATTGTTCCGAAATTAGAGATTGCGATTGAGCGAATAATAATTGGGGCTTTATTTTCCCCAGCTGTATTTATTTAGGGCGTCTTCCCAGCCGTTATACACCCGTTCGCATTCAAATTGTAGCCTTATATTGCTCCATAGTACAAAATTTACGTTCTTGTTTTGTATGATCAGCGTTGCGTTACCTGCCAGCGTATTGAAATGGGTGCTGAATAATCTAATTTATATTTTTATAATGTAGTCATTCTTTATTTAGACACTACGCGCCTTGATTGTAACGTTGAACGCAGGTAGCGCGAAATCAGACAAAGCATAAATAACTATAAGAATACAGTTACGTTTTTTTCGAGGATAAAGAAGTTTTCATTCTGCTGGAAGACTTTCCACTTCAAGTCCAGGTTTAGATAAGCAGGTGGCGCCTAATTATTTTTCGGATTATTATATCTTCGTACTGGGAAACACAAGGGCAACCAAGCAAAAATGTAGAATTACCCCTCTACCTCCCACTTAGCTATCGAATCCCGTTTATATTGCGCCGTGCCTCCTCCAAACATGTTTTCTAACAACAAAATCCATTAGTGCTTGATTGGTACCCACAACGGTGAAGAATGCACCGTTGTGGCGCAAATGTATTGTACAACATGTTATCTTGACTACCTCAAATCAGAAGTAACTACAAAAACATCAGCAGAAGTAACCTCCCCAGGAATAAATTTATCAAAGTATAATATGTGATCAATATTAATAACAAATAGTTTTTGTAATGTTTTTTGTTCGCTTTGTAAGTTTTTTGTCGGAAAAAATGTTTATAAGTCTCTTTTGTTTCTGAATATATCTCCAATAAAAATAACTGAAATTTGAATTATGTAATGGGTTTCATTACGTAACGCAAATGGATCTGATTTCGTTGCTTAACTGAGTTAGATAATGACATTCATTACAACTCAAATAAATTTGATAATAGTTTTTATCTACTCCAATGGGATAAGTAACTCATTACGTCACTCATTTGACACTATTTCAGTTAGGTAATAAAGCTCATTACACCACTCAGTTATATAATGGTTTCATTACGCAACTGAGTTGTGTAATTACTTCATTACCCAACTGAAATAGTGTCAAATGAATGACATAATGACATTTGCCTATTAAAATATTTTTGAAAATTACAGATCTGACATTTCTCTTAATGCACTTTTCTCAATTTTAGGCAGTCGTAGATAAAATTTGGTGCAATACATGTGTGATAATGCATCATTAATATACTTGTGTGCTTATATAACTCGTGCTACGCACTCGTTTGTAACTTACACACATATATATTAATGATGCTGTTATCCCACTTGTATAGTAAATAGCTATTATCTACGACCACTACTAAAAGTAGGCCTTTTAGCGCTAGCTTGTTTCACTTAAAGTGACGTTTCACAGTTTACCGTGGTTAAAGAAATCAGCTGTTTACTTTTTAGCACATTGGCTAAAAGTGAAGTGAGGTTATAAAACTCAATTTCGAACTGGAAGTGAAGTTGTAAAATTATTCTAATTGCTTCTTGCGTTACAGATAAAGTGTTTTTGAAATAATTAAAGCATTATGTAATGAATACAATCAGATGTGGAGTATCAATAATTACATTTCGTAACTCACCTTGATAGCACTGGCGTGGCAAACAATCGCCCGCGCGGTGTGGCCTACTGTTTATTATGACATAAATTAAAAGTGTCGCAGATGCAAACTTTTGTTAAATCGATATTTATGGATTAATAACGGTAAAATTAAGGTCGTAGATAAAATATTGTATGCAACGCGTGCATTAACGTCGCCTTTAACACTTGTTGCATAAATAGCTATTATCTTATCTACTATTTATCCAAGCAGTTGTAGATAAAATTAATAGCCCTATTTTAATTAAAACGAAGTTGCCATGTACTGTGATAAACTGTCAATACAATTAATTATGACAACTGCTCTTTATATATAATTTTTTTAATTTAAAACATGCCGAAAATACCACTGACCCCAGAAGAAAAAAAGCTCTTGAAGGCCCAGAAAAAGCAAGAGAAAAAGAGATTGGCAGAACTAAAGAAGCGACAGCAGAAACATGACCACTTGTCCCGAGAAGCTAAGTATGGAAAACTTACTATTAAAAACCATGAGAAGAACTGGAGGCAAATGCTCATTAATATCGCCCTTCCACGAATGCGAGAAGACTTATGGTTTGCTTGGCATAATTTTGAAAGGGTTATCGACGCTAAGGATTTTGCAATTTCATTGTTGATGGATGAAATCCGAGATGCGGAAGAACAATACATGATGAATCTTAAATGTCACACCGAAAATATCGATAAGTTAATAACCCAGTTTAGAGATCGACTGGATGAGTTAAAAGAAAGCAATGAGGCTGACGTTTTAGCTCTAGCGCATCTGGCAGAAAAGGAAGCAGAGGAGATTCGGCAAAACTTTTCAGACTCTGAACAGTATATTAAAACTATGCTTTTTGGTTTAGCAGTAGCTAGGAAAGAGCAAGAACAGCTTGTTAGAGGAGACTATTTATCGAAGATCGACGAGGAAACTACGAAATATTCTGATATACAGCAAGCTTTAAGAGGCGCTTTAGAACATTGCTTTAGCAATATTTGGGATAAAACTAAAACATTTATAAAAACTTATACGGTTCAAAAAGCGGACAGGCGTAAGGAATACAACATTTTGGCTCAACAGGACGAAGCATTGCAAGAATTGTGTTCGTCGCAGTTAATAAAGCTTCACAACATGCAGGAATATATAAGAAAGTTGAAGCTTCAATTCTCTAGCCTACAGGAAACTCAAAGTGAAAAAATAAATGATCTGCTCGAGGAACGGCAATATTTTGCGGATGCTTTTACTACACTGAAAGATCGATTCGACACCGATAGAGAGCTAGACAACGGTAACCTAGCTCTCATGACTGCAAAGAGCAATGACGCAATGGAGCATTTACAAGCAATAGCAGCAAAGGGTCGCCGAGTACTACAGTTAGCTGCAGTTTGCCGAAAACTGGAGACACAGGAAGAAAAAGTCTTGCCCTTTCCTAATTCAGAATCCAACCTAGAAGAGACAATCGGCGATATTAAATTGGAGGAGTATAAGAACACATCAAACCTTTATTTATTTTGGCAGAGGGTGGCACAAGCCGATGCTGTCAGACACAGTATAAACGAAGAAAGGGAAGCCTTGAAACGCGAAAATAAACTTCTAAAGAAACGAATACATAACTACTGTCAGTGTTTGGACTGTCCAACCCATTGGGGAGTCGATGAGAAGGCAAGTAGCATGTCTGGTAAACCTTATGTGGTTGACGGAAATACTGTCATGAAAAATTACATGAAATATTAAAATATTTATTCGAAATGTTATAATTTTACAAAATATATAGTGTCTACCACTGAAGAGTGTAACACCCTTATATCTCTTTCAGTTTTATCCTATCTGAAGCACATTTCTAAAAGATGAAACACATTATGTTCTACTTGTGGCCAAAAAACCATTTACTCCTTTCAAATGCAAAGCTACCTGCGATACAAAAATGAATTGAAAAAATTAAAAATTATATTAGGCACTTTTTATCGGTAAGGTTTATGAATCAAAATTATTCAAAATTGCTCAAAACGTTTAAGTCCATAGTCTGATCAAAATTAAGGAACGCTAAAAGATTTCAATGTTATTTTTTAGTCTCTTAAACGATATTTTCGGCCTTGGAAGTTATTTCAGCAAAATATCAGTAATCTCAATAATGATTGATTTGTTTCTGTTTATTTTGATACCAAAGATGGCTTTGCAATTGAAAGGGGCCAATAGTTTTTTGACCGCAAGTAGACAATAATATGTTCCCTATTTGAGCATGATTTGATGCAACGCGGATAAAAACTGACAAAGATGTAAGAGTGTTACACCCGGTATACCCGGATATCGTTATAATAAATTTTAGCATTCCTTCTTAGTTTTCATTTTATAAAGAACAATGCAAATTTTATCTAGTTGAGATTGAAGAAATATTGTATTGAACAATATAAACTATATGCATTTTAAACGACAGCAAAGAATTAATGTTGTACGCGTATCTGCTACATTTTTTCTTTTTTAACAAAGCATAAGATTGTATTGTTCTCATAGAATAATGCACATTATAGACTGGATAATTTTGTTTAATTGCAGTGCTGCAACTCACGATACTTAGCATAGTCATGTTAGCCTGTGCTGCGGACGCCGCCGTAATGTTATATGACGCTGCGCTCTGTAAAATACGACAACACCTACTGGCGGCGTTGCTCGTTGTTTATGTTCAGTTTCAAAGTAATATTGCTAATTTCGACTAACACCCTGGTTCAAGAGCTCCTGGTGGATGAATCAGATACTACTGGTACTAAACGGGCTCTGGGGCCATTTTTACAGCCCCCGGAGCGCTAATATGTACTTAACTTCTACCTTGTTAACTTGTTATTATTAACTGAGAAGCAAGAAAATGGAGATATATTTTAGGAGGACGAGATATATATATCATTTGACTCAGCTTGCAGAGTAGATTCCAAAAATATATAGAAACCGTAAATCGGATTTCTTTTCCGAGGTCGACTTCCGGTAAATTTTTTTTTAACTTTTTAACTTTTTCCTTTATAGCTCCTGCAGTTTTTGAGATATTTAGCTCAAATTTGGAATACAGGTTACGCTGCAGGGCTTACATCATTGAGCATATCAAATGGTTGTGAGAATCTACAGGAAGATATTGTTTCAGGGGTCATGCTTCCTTTTCTCCCCCTGAACTTTTTTGCGGTGCGCCGCTGTTAGATTCTAAAATACAAATTGAGTTTTCTGTTTTGTTTAGAATCTTTTCGTTCTCTTGCAGTTTTTTCGTATCTGCAACCGTTATCGAGAAAAAAAAGTATAAAAACAATTTTCTGTAATTTGCTAGACGAAATTTAAATTTTTAAAATGGTTTTAAACGTTAATTATGTGCTAATAAGTACACGGTAACAATTTATAGATTAGTTCAGGCACATCAGTTTTGAGTCATTATAATTTTTACCGCTACAATAACTTTACAACACATACGAGGGCTGTTCAACATGTTATCTACTTGAAATAAAAATGAATTTAATGAAATTAAATATTTTTTGCCACTTGTAAAAGCCTTGCTGGCAAGGCGTTTCGCTGGGGCTTGCAGCTATCTGCAGATTGAAGATTCGGTGTCGGAGCGAAAGCTGTTATTTTCCCTGGTTTTGCTCCGTAACCTCGCCGTGAGAAAAGTGTTTTTGTACGTATAGGTCGTGCCCTTAATGAGTGCCTGGGACACTGACTTAGGGGGTATTTCTAAGCTTGACTATCAGATGGCAGCACAAAGTTCTACCAATCAAAGCCAGCTACTGGCTCTGCTACCAATCATGATGTGATTAGAGACCCTGTATATAGTAACCTATATACAGGGACTCTAGATGTGATCAAGTAGTGGCGCCATCTGTTACTATCAGAAAGTACCCCCCAGGAGCCGTTCAAGGTCATCCAAATCGGAATTTTGACATCAAAAAAACTGACAGTGAGTGTCTCTACTCGTTTGATTTATGTAGAGTCCCTGTATATAGGTTACTAAGAGTTGGGCAAACAGCAGGATACATTTTGATTGGTTTGGATCACTTTTTACAAGGCATGTGTGATCAAAGTGCCTTTTTTACATATTTTGTAACATGTTACGTCCGCAAGTATCGCATATGCAAATCTAAATTTTAACTAAATTGGGCGTATATTCCTAATAGTCGGTTTTAGAGATTCTAAGAATGATCGATACTCTGAAAACTCTCCCATCCAAAGCAAGTTAGAAAGATTGGTTCCTATAACCCCTTTGTTCGACATATGTCAAATATCTAATATGGATCAAAATTGTATGTCAAATGAGGCTGTTTGCCCAACTCTTAGTAAACTATATACAGGATCTCTAGATTTATGTATGCTGCTTTTATTTAGTAGTGACCTCTCACTCGCGTTTCTGTTTTTTCCTCCTGTGATCGCATTTATTCTTCCAATGTGTAACTTCGACCATTTACTATTAGACTATTATATGCATCGTTTGCTCTATACAGTTTTCCATAACCTTTTCCATTTGTTCGAATTCTGATTTGTTCAGTTATTGTTGTGGTAAAATTATTTGAAATCCTCATATTTGAACCAACAAGCTACGCACACGACCTGAAGAACAGTTTTAAATCTATTTGCAGGTGCTGGAACTCAACAATCCATACAAATAATATGATAGTAGATTTGACGTTCAAGATCGTCTGTTCATAGAATGTTTTTTAGATGTGGCTAAAGATGTTGATAACGACAATAGTTATTATTGTCTTGCTAACCTTCGCTCTAAAGATCCCCTCTGTGTCTTAGGTTTTACACCCATGTGTTAAATATGAAAACTCATTTACTGCCTACAACAGAGGGGAGAGGGGATCTGGTGCCACCGTGTTGTTTATTGGCATGTGATGTGTTGGAAAAGCTCCAACAAAGAAAAGCCTTTCACAACGTTTCTGGAATTATGCGTAATACCCACACCAAGTGGACCTACTATGGGTGAATGTTTTTCGAATCAGTTCAACTATTTTTCTCACACAGCGCACTGCATTTCGTTTCAGAAGAAATCATAAAGGAGGTAATACTGAACACACATAATATGATTGTAGTTCCGTTCGGGCCAGCTGAAACCTGTTTTTTACAGGAAAGAAATAGTAGAAAGCAATTTTTTTCTCTATCAACTACTACCATATAGACTATCTAGTTAAAAGTCCCAACTTTTATCCCCTCTTGGTTACTTTCCCGCCTCCTTGCGAAACTCTAAAACGCACTTTTTACTTCTAGATACGAGTGGCTTCTCAGTAATAATTATTTCCTGCAAAAGGCAGTGGTTAGCTGTACACATTTCCTAAGAGTATTGTAAAATTAAATTATGATCCTTATTTTGTATTTATTTTGCAATAAAAGAATAAAAGTTTGTTTTCTCCCCAAAAAAAAATGTTTTTCATATATTGCATTCATATTTAAAAAAGATAATTGTTTCCTGAACAGGAATTTTTAAAAAGTATTTCAACACAATAGACAAGTAAAAGAGCTTTACAACCATGTAGAATGAAAAATATAGCAATCCTTGCCATACCTCCCTATATCGTTGTTTTAACGATTCTTCCACGTTTTTTGCTGGGCCAAACAATAATATGTAGAAAGACTATCACATGGATCTGATTTATCAAATTTGCCTACAATTCACTTACATTAAACTTTTCAAATACATTATATTTAATTTGGTTGCCTTTCTTAACACTTTATTGTTCTCAAAGAGAGCTCATGGAGAGGGGCTGCGCTAATAGTTACTACAATTTTAACGTTATTGTACCTTTTCAATTTCACATACTATACTTTTTCTACCACCACAAATTTAGACAATATAACATCATATTATTTCATTAAGATTTTGAATATTACGTTACGTCAAATTATGCTCGATAAACGTCAAAGTTGACTGTTGAAAACTAATTTGATTTTAGTTTTGGCTGTGACTAATAAAGCAAATACTATTTGAACCTAACTTCACCCCGTGACTAAAACATCTTTGCTAACTTCAGCCCATGACTAAGAGGCTCTTTAGTCACAGGTTATTAAGGCGTGATTAAAAGGTCACTTAGCGACGTGTATGTTAGTATGTTAAATGCCATTTTAGTTATAGGAGTAGAAATAGTATATTATGTATCAAGTTTTATAAACGTCATTTTAGTCACGAGTTTTATTAATCACGAGCGAAGCGCAGCGGAGCGAGTGCTTAATAAAATGAGTCACTAATAAGTTTATAAAACGAGTTGCATACTATACTTTTTCTACGACCACAAATTTAGAGAATATAACATCATATTATTTTATTAAAATTTTGACATTTATTATATTAGGTTAAATTATGCTTGACAAACTTCAAAGTGACGGTTGAAAACTAACTTGATTTTTGTTTTGGCTCTGGCTAATAAAGCAAATACTATTTGAACCTAACTTCACCCCATGACTAAAACATGGTTGCCAAGTTCAGCTCATGACTAAGAGGCTCTTTACTCATAGGTTATGATTAAAAGGTCACTTAGCGAACGTGTATGTTAGTATGTTAAATGGCATTTTACTTACAGGAGTAGAAAATAGTATATTATGTAACAAGTTTTATAAGCGTTACTTTAGTCACGAGTTTTTTAGGCACGAGCGGAGCATAGCGCAGCGAACGTTTAATAAACGAGTGTTTAGACGAGTTTATATAGTAATGTGTTACATACTATACTTTTTCTACGACCACAAATTTAGACGATATAATATATTATTTCATAAAGATTTTGAATATTATGTTAGGTTAAATTATGCTTGACAAACGTCAAAGTTGACTGTTGAAAATTAACTTGATTTTAGTTTCGGCTGTGGCTAATAAAGCAAATACTGTCTGAACCTAACTTTACCCCGTAACTAAAACATCGTTGCTAACTTCAGCCCGTGACTAAGTGGCTCTTTAGTCACAGGTTATGAAGGCGTGATTAAAAGGTCACTTAGTGACGTGTATGTTGGTATGTTAAATGCCATTTTAGTTAGAAGAGTAGAAAAAAATAATTAATATTCATGGCTAATGGACCTTTTTGGTAAAAATAGTACCTACATGGGTTAAAGCACCTTTAATTGTCTTTCAACTTTGCTGAAGTTACTTTTTACAAATTCATTCTCAGTAAAAAGTTATCTTAAAAAGTATGAACACTATGCACAAAAACATTTTTGATTGGAGAAAACAATGTTTCACTCTTTTATTGCAACTGAAATGCCAAGAATAATTTCTAATTTAATTTCCTATACTATTACAAGATTATTATAACTAACAACGGCGTTTTATAATAAATAGTGACTAAAGAATCACTTATAGAAGGGAAAAATGCCTTTAAACTTTGGAAAAGGAGGGGGAAAAACCTAGAAGGGTCGAGATTGAGACATCAAGCTGAATGTTTGGCCTCTCACGTGGTACATTAAATTTGAATACGACGTCTCGTACTTCTTGATATTTTAATTATTGTTTACTCTTTGTTTACCTTGCTAGCTCAGTCAAAATAAAACTCTAAAATGCACCAGTCGTTGTTGCGTAGTGTCAATATTTGCTAAAAACAGGAAACTGGTCTCCCATGCGCTGTTTTCTGGGTAAAACTGATTTCAAATAATGCAGAAGACAATCCAATCTATTTACACAAACTATTAACTTCAAACATCTTGTTAAGATGAGTGTATGATGATCTATTATTATTATTAGATTTTTATTTAAATAAATGACTATAATATCAAAGCGTTGAGTTTTCTACATCCTAGCAAATATGATTTAATGTATCGTGTGTTTATAAATACTCATTCGCAGCATGCCATGATCAAATTCAAGGTTGCCGTAACTTGATATATACCCATTGATGCATACCATAAGTCAGAGAGAACTAAATTACATCTTGACCTTGAACTATTTTTTTAAATATACAAAACACTTAACAAAAACAATTTCTATTGACTGTTATGATTATTAGACTCATTGTTGTTGTGTACATGCATTTCTTATATACCTTTTTGCTTGTGTAAGATCTTTAGCTGTGACTTGGGTGCGCTTGGCAGTATATGAACACGACACGAGCATCATATGTGTATACATGTTCCACTTGGCTTTTGTTATTTTATGTACTTAATTTTCAATAAAATATTCTGTATCTTACACTTGATACAATTAAACTTAATGAAGTGTAAACTTTTACCTGTCACAGTGACACATGCGTTCATAAACAAAATGCAATCTGACAGTCACCTACAGACTTAAGTTATTTTTTTGTATTCGCTCCCCAAACTGGTTACTTTGGAAACTGTCTAGGATCCTCAAAATGGCCATTTAGAGGCCTTGTACTTAAAGTCGTCATGGCAACATTTTAGCGGACTCAAACATTAGTTGCCATGACGACTTTAAGTACAAGGCCTCTAAATGGCCATTTTGAGGATCCTAGACAGTTTCCAAAGTAACGAGTTTGTGGAGCGAAAAATACATTTTCGCGCGGCCTCCTAATATAATGCCGCATTAATGGTAATTGAAACTTCATATTATAATGTTTGGAGAGCTAATACAAAAAAACGTTGAATGCAACACGTCCTCAAATGGCTTTAAGGACTTGTTACATAAAGTACTATTAAAGCATTATTTAACAGCACGAAAATTGTAAATTTTTTCTTGTTATATACACGGTGGCCGCATCGTGCTGAACTTTCATTAAATTCATCTGGATGCAGTTGATCCAAGAAGGGCGGGCACTAGCAGCTGTTCTCGATAACGTTGACCGTTTATTGTGCCTTGGAAAATAATTAGTCCTATGATCTTACGAAGTGACACAGCTAACCATATTCCAATTAAGAGAATGTAAAGAAGGCTCAATATGGTTATGTGGATTATCGACTGACCACATTATGCAGTTCTGTTTATTTACATATCCTCATCGCTAAAGAAACTGAAATCAAGAACATCTTTGTTGTTTAAATATCTTAGAAAAGGTTGAAATACAATATTCGACTAGCATGGTCCCGTCACAGCATAAGGAAACCAGCAAACCCACTCTCGATCAAATCCAAAGTAAAGATGTGATAACGCATGACATGCTGCGCAGCCCAGCCACCATATTCTCAGCCGCTCGAGCATCAGTTTCACGTTAACCTACAGCGCAGCACACCGTAGCAATGGGATGGGTCCCAGAACAGTGGAAGGCAGCCAGAGTGGTCTTTATTCCCAAGACGGGAAGAGAGGACTACACAACTGCCAAATCATTTAGGCCCATTAGTCTTACATCCTTTCTTTTAAAGACCTTGGAAAGGATCATTGATAGGCATCTAACGGAAAGGGTAATAAGAACACACCCATTCCACAAGAATCAGCACGCATACAGACGTGGAAGATCGACCGAAACTGCACTCCACGCTGTCGTGCACAAGGTCGAAAGGGCACTACACTATAAGGAAGTGTCCCTTGCAGTACTTTTTGACATTGAAGGCGCATTTGACAAGGCAAGAACGGCTACAATATGTCAAGCCTTACAGGCCAGGGAAACCCCTCCCGTTCTGGTCAGTTGGGTGAGAACAGCACTGGAGCAAAGAACCGTGACGGCAAACCTAGGAGACTGTTCAGTGAGGGCCAGGGTGACGAGAGGTTGCCCGCAAGGCAGTTGCCTCTCACCTCACCTGTGGTGTCTTATAATGGGCGGTCTACTGGAATGCCTAACGGAAGAGGGCTTCTATGCACAAGCATACGCAGACGATGGACTGGTACTTGTTACTGGTAGGTTCCTAAACATCGTTTGCGATAGAATGCAGGTAGCTTGCAGGATTATTGAAAGATGGTGTGAAGAGAAAGGTCTGTCGGTAAACCCACTAAAGACTGAGATCATTCTCTTCACAAAAAGACGAAAACTTCAGGGTCTGAGGATACCCATTATGTACGGAAGAGCACTTGCATTGGTGCAAGAGGTCAAGTACCTGGGGGTAATCCTCGACAGCAAATTAAGTTGGAGGTCGCATGTCGACAGGACGGTGAAGAAGTCGACAACGACCTTATGGCAGTTGCGCAGAGTTATAGGCAAGAACTGGGGGATAAACCCCAAGATTCTGCACTGGCTCTACACATTGGTAGTAAGGCCAAGAGTTCAGTACGGCTCAGTGGTCTGGTGGCCTAGTGTAGAGCGCCCCAGTATTTCCGTAAGATTGGCAAAGGTCCAACGACTAGCCTGTCTCGGAATTACAGGGGCAATGAGGACAACCCCAACAGCCGCACTGGAGGTAATACTGGGGCTCCCGGGCCTCGACACTTGGATAAAGAGAGAGGCCATGGCTACCCACCTCAGAATGCGGGATACAGGGCTATGGAATGACCAGGGATTTCGCACGGGCCATGCTAGGATCGCCGACATGGCTGCTAGAGAAATACCTCTATCAGCCTACAGGGTAACCGAAGCAGAGGACCGGCTAAGGTTAGAAAAAGGTTTCTCTCTCACTATCCCAACAAGGGAACAGTGGGAGCAAAAAAGGGTTAAGCTCCAGTCGAATGCCTTGATATGCTACACGGATGGTTCTCGAGTGGCGGAAAGGCAATCCTCTGGAGCAGGAATTTATATGGAAGGCCGGGGGGTGCAAGAAAGTTATGCTTTAGGAAGATTCACCACGGTATTCCAAGCAGAAGTTTATGCCATCCTATCGGTGGCAACGAGGAACGAGGTCAGGATATCCCCAGAGCAAAAAATTTATATTTGCTCTGATAGCCAAGCCGCACTAAAAGCAATCTTCTCAGCCAGGACAAGATCAGCTCTTGTCCAGGAATGTGGAGATGCTTTAGCCGAATTGTCAAGGGAAAAGGACGTCGAGCTCATCTGGATCCCGGGACACACGGGGGTCCAAGGCAACGAGAAGGCGGACGAACTAGCCAAACTCGGAGCCGGGGAAACTTGTTTTGGACCGGAACCTTTTTTGGGTATAACAAGGCAGCAGGTCTCAGCAGCCCTAACCGGGTGGGCCTACAAGACCAGCGAGGAAAAGTGGAAAGGATGCAGGGGCTGTCGTCAGGCAAAGTACCACATAGCGGGATTTGATTCAAAGAAATCGGTCTGGCTAATGGGAAGGAGCCGAATAACCACAAATCTTTTGATAGGGGTCTTGACAGGCCACTGTAAACTAAAGAGACACCTAACACTGATAGGAGTAGAGGAAGATCCCATCTGCCCAAGATGTGGGAGGGACGAGGAAACGTCCTTTCACTACTTGGGAGAATGTGAAGCGTACCATCGACTGAGGTATAGAACCTTTGGAGCACCTACGCTTCGAATGGAAGAGTTGAACTCCCTATCCTGGGCCGAAATTCTGATCTTCATTAGAAAATCAGGAAGGTTTAAGCAGGGAGAAGAGCCCATCGAAGAGGATGATAATGAAGGCTGTTGAGGGGATGGCATGGGGTTGGCAAAAAGGGCCTATGGTGGCCTACTTGCTAGACTTCGGTCTCCCCACAACTACTACTACTACTACTACTACCTACAGCGCGGCACGTCAGTCGATTCAGAGCCGTAGTAGTATTATTTACTTTTGTGACTTGCGGACCGTGCACTTGTATTTATGATTAAAAATGAGTGGTACTCGAGAATTTGTTTGGTTCACTGAAGCAACAATCTGGCAATTGTGTTAAACCTACCCCTATCCAGTTTACCAGAATATTTAAAAGGTGTTTTTGTTTAGACATGATGCATTCAGGTACCGAAAATTGCGAAAAAGACACCATTTTACTAAAAATAGCAGATATGCCCACCGATCAAACAGAGAATGAAACTAATATTTTGACTCCAGAAAACATAACATTAGACAGCGATTATAGAAATTCTGATATGTTGCAAAAAATGTTATGAGGTATATTTGTATATCCTATATGATAAGAAAGTGCCTTGCAAAACATACTTGTGGCACTTGTGAAGCTTATGCAAAAGCATACGATGAATTGGATGACACTTCCCTATTTTGTTACATGAAAGCATATAACCATTCAGAAAATATTTTTGGTAGTTTATATGCCAAATCAAAATTTTGTAAATTTTGTAACATATTTGGTATTTCAACAAAACTTCGAAACATTTGCTCCAAAATCCAACATTGTTCGAGAATTTGTAAATTTGTTTAACAATGTACCATTTACACATCCTTGCAAACATTTTCAACGAGAATATGTTATTAAGTTGAACGCCATTATTAGAATATTTTATACATTAAAAAACATTAAATGTAAATTTTAAAATACCCAGGTCAAATAAAAAATTTATAATATAGAAATATAATTAACTAATATTAAGTTATTTGGAATTATTTTGATTTATTTAAAATGTAGTCTTAGTATTAAATATAAAATGTTGAAAAATGTACAATGTTTTTTTGTCCCAGAGTGTACATCCAGTAATTTTGGATTAAAACTATTAGAAAAGCTTTAGTAAATATGCTACATTTTAAAAGCTTTAAAATAGGTATATGTTTTTTAATGGAACATACTGTTACTAGAAAAATTATATTGTGGAAGCCGTTAAATCTAAACGAAAGTAATTTAAAAAACCAGACTCGACCTTTGCAAATAATGTGTCAGAGACAGGCCACAATTTTCCAAATCTAAACGATTTAAAGATATTACTTGTACAAGAAAAAGGTCTTAAATTAAATTTATTACAATCCATAGAAATGATCAAATCTAATAAAAGTTCCGACAATATTCTAAATTACCATTGCATCCTGTATAGTTAATTGTTATAATCCGTTTAAGGTTAAGAAATCTACTTAATTAAATAACCTTATTATTACTAAGAGTACACCAGAGTATGTCAATATAAATTCGTTTATAATGAATCGGTCACATCATTTGGGAAATTAAATTAATTTTGTACATCAATGCGAGTTTTGTTAATTCGGCATATGTCTAACGATGTTGTCCACTATTACGACTTGTATCAAAATTCCTAATACGGCTCTGTCTGCTTTCGCTGCCAGACAACACCTGCCGGCTCGACCATTCTCCTTATGGTGTGGTAGGGGTAAGAACGAAGGTCACGAAAATTACACTTCTTAAGGCGGCTTTGGAGAGCTCATAGATTTCCATAGCGGGTAAGGTAAATTTTCTTTTGCGCCTTGAATTTCATGTCTAGGCAACTTTAGATACACCTCTTTGCCTTCAATGGAAATGTCGAAAGCGGATTATATCGCTAAGTACCTTCTCTGTTAATCTACTACCTGTGAGAAACCTTCTATTTAAAACCAAGTTAGCCCAATACATCCTTACATTTGTTTTTGAATCACCAAATTAAATAATTTTAACTGAAATCTTTTGATACAATTGATATGTTGTAATCAATAAGTTGGGGACTAATATAATTAACTATTTATAGACAGAATTCTTATGCTTTTCGCATAGGTAATTAGTAGACGAATTTGAAAACATCAATTACTATTATAAATGAGAGATGACTGCTACGCTAATGATCCTTATCTGTATTTAGTATTAGCTACGGAATTTCGCCCTTTGTTTGTACAGGTACGTATAGCAATTTAACCTGGTTATGACCAAGCAAGTAAACGGTATAAGGCGATCTTGCATTTTGAAATAACGATGGCCCTAAAGTTTCCAGAATCAACT
>OW679197.1:130968164-131079516 GCA_940337035.1 Agriotes lineatus | reverse complement strand
TGGAAGTCATCGGCAATAGCCGAAAGCTATGTTGGAGATTCTATATGCCAGAAGCTCAATATTGCTAACAAAATTTTGAGTAATGATTGCCAAAGTGTCCCATCAGCTTCAACTGCTCCCAGTACTTCATTCAATGAGATGCAAGTGGATACCTTATTAGTGAATAAAGACACAGAAATTTCTCAGTTAAACAACATATCCAAGAATGTAGAAATCTCTGAAGATATTGCTAATAATATATTTATAAGTATTAACAATTGTAGAGATTGTACTTTTACAATTAATGTTAATAAATTGAATTAATAAATAGGGTGATATCCAGTTTTTAACTATCAACATTTACACATCTTGGGAAATAATATTATTTCCCTGTTGTTATGGCAACCTGAAGACATTGTGTAAATTTAAGCTACTTCCCTAAAATGACGTATTGTAAGTGTTGCTTACTTGATTGATAGTGAAAAAAATATCTTATTTCTCTGGGTCTGCTTTTGCTTGAATGCATTCGTTAATTGGTTCTTTCCTACGTCTTAACAAGTTCCACACTCTCTTCTGACCGCCATGAGATCGTGTTCTATACGTTTGGAAAATCTTTCCCAGTAGTCTTCTTTAAGAATCCTAAACTACTTAACACAATACCTTATTAGATCCAGTACTCAATCTATACCCTTTGCCAGTGGTTCCTACGAGGTGGATCGTATTCTCCATCACCAAAGCTGAGTCTCCCTGTCATATTCTTGTCAGTATAAGCATTTCTTCAAAATAATTAACTAGTTGCGCACCAGTACACGCACAAATATACCTATTGGTGTATAAGAAATTGTTTGAAGGAATACCAAATATCTTGAATAGAATCTTAAAGTACAAAATATGTCTGAAAATGCAGGTACGAGTAGTTTCATAAACTGCTGTTTGTGCCAAATGGACCTGCAAAATAGCAACCTAGACTGTGATACTAAATTGTTTTTTATCGAAATGCAAATCAGAATGCGAATAAGTCTGAGCTAATTAAGCTTAAAACAAATCCTTAAACCACCGTTCTTTTGATGGAATTATAAACGCCGTAATTAATAATCCTTTTTCCGGCGGGCGAGATAGTCAAAAGCCTCTTAATGCAATTTTTAATTTAAATATGTACGAAAAAGCGAAATAAATCACGGCTGTAATTAAATGCTAATCGCCAAATTCGTATACTACAATTTATGCATTTTTCAGAAAACTGACACCCAATTTAGATTATACGTGTACCTAAATATTAAAGATTTTGCGCGGTGGATACACGTTTTGTTCATAAATCATTAATGTAAATGTAAATAATTTAATTAATTCTGATTTAAATAGACAGTTTAAAATTATTCGAATTTAAATGCAAAATGGTAGATTAACAGAATAAAGAGGGATTTATTTTACTCGTTATGAAATATGACATGAGGTATAACTATAATGCACCTTAAACGTATGTAATGTAGTCAATAACATTATAAATGTACGTGAACTTGATAAAAGGTCCAAGATGTAATACTTTTGTAGCTCGCGAACGTGTTCCTTGAATTATCACTGAATATATTGAATTATCACTGAATATTACCGATAAGTGTCTTGGTAAGAGAGAAACATTATCTAGGAATATTAAGTACCCGAGGGATATTGGGTAAGAATGTTATTCTTCGTACTATTTGATCAAAAAACGAAGATTTTGTAAGGTACAAGTGAGTCAAACTATTGTTGAAAGTGCACTAGCTCAAAATTATCACCTGAATTCAATTATCTCCATGGAAACTAAGATAAACACTCTGATTAAGATAATGTTATTGAATTTGGCAGTTGTGCATGGTTTTACATGAATTGAACATGTCTCAAATTTGATCCCAATTGGTTGATAAATAACAAATAAATGCAAAGGGCCTCTCTATTTTTGGTCAATGTCGCCCATTTTCAAACTTAAATCTACGATTTCAATTTAGAATCTGTCTATAAAATTTTGTGGCAATAGTCTAAGGGGTTCTCAAGAAATTTCAACTTTTTGAAAAGTATTGAAAGGGCACTTTCCAATGAAGATATTGCTATTAAAATTGTTATTCGGCCATGGTTTCAAATTAAATAAACATGCTGCAAAAGATGGTCACAATCGGTTTATAATTAACTGGTAAATGACAAAGGGCCTTATCTATTTTTGGACCGATAGGGCCCATTCCCGAAATTACATTTACAAATTTTATCCAGATTGCTTAAAGCGTTTTCAAATTATCGTGCGCACGGACCGAGCGAGCGAGCAAGGGGATTCCCCCGCTCGGTACAAAAATAGTCTTAAATTAATGCCTTAGAAATTAACAAGTAATAAAATGTTTAAATGGCTTTTAATTTTAAAACGAATGGAAATTATGCAGAACACCGTAGGAAGTTATGATGAAATATTTTAAATGGTGTAGTATTATATTATACACATGTTCAATTTGTTGGCGTAATACTTAAAGGTTTTTTTGGTAGTACTTTCTGCAAATTTTTAACATCAACTTAGCCCTTGATGACATCATTACACTATCACTGGATTACTGCACTTCTTGTTTCGCGAGCTGCAAATATATAATAAAGAAATCATAAGAAAACATCCTTATGACCTCTCGTTCAGGGTTGCCAATTAGCGGAGGCGGAAAACTAACGTATGTGATACAAATATAAGATTTATATAATCGGAGGCGACAACGTGCTTCTCTTATATGTTTTGTGCTACTTTAGCGCCAGCGGTATATACCGGAACTAAAAACTTTTTTTGTGAGTATGGAGACTACGTTGACGCCTCCGACCAATTTTTTATTTTAGGTCTCTAGATGATGTCCTAAGACCAGAACCGATGAAAAAATGGGAAAACGTTGTCGCCTCCGAAATCGGAGGTGACAACGTTTCTTCAGTATCTACTTTGGAGGCGACAACGTACCCTTTATCAATATATATATATATATACAGGGTAATTTATAAGTATGGTCATTAAATTAAATCGGTGTTTACTGACCTCTTCGGTAGGAGTATATAGCACTAAAAATAAACCGCTGACGGAAAAAATCGTATTATGGCTGGTGCAGACTTTTGAGAACCTGTTACAGGCTCAATCGGTATTTGCAACACTGAAGCCAAGCCGCACGTGGCAATTTGACGATATATAAACAAAATTCACCCTAACTACGGTAGAACAGTCTCTGTAACAGGAAGTTGCCAGCTACTCTTCGGGAGGGAGGGTTCGATTTGGTAATACGCGAATTAGGGCGACAGGCTATTGAAATAGTTATTGATTGTTGGAAAAACAACGGGGAGGGCGCCACAGACTTTTGAATTTTTTTGCTCTCCGGAAGTAATAGAAAAGTAGTTTGGTTTGGTGACAGCTGTGTGCGATGTCCATGCTTGTCCATCGACGAACCTACCTTGTAAGCCGCTAGCACTCCTTATACAAATAAAACATAAATATATACAATGGGCATCGCATGCAAACGTCATAAAGAAAAAACAAGTTAATCTAATTATATTGCATTTATTCCTATGCATATCAAATATAGAGGGGAGGTGGGGAGTTCATACGCTGAGTTACTCGAACATGACTAAAGTTAAGAACAGGTTACGTAAATATATAATGTTCTTTCGGAAAGCGCCACAGGTTGTTTATTTAACCGCAACACCGTATAGTATAGCACCAAAAATTAACAAACTATATCACAATACCTTAGAATCCTAGTAGCGTGGTTATTGGCTTATCGCTTATGGGAGTACCGCCGTTCGGCGCATACTAAATGAACCTCTGTTAGCTTACCTGCTGGTCGAGTCAGGAGCCGGTTAAGACGGCGTAACGTTTAAACTTCCACAAATGGCTTCAACAACACCTGGGTTGATTCCCAAAAAGGGATGCGGGTATAAGATCCTCAAATATTGAGAAATGAGGGAGGTAAGCACTATGACTACTACTTAGCCACTGCTTTCTTTTAACTTTTAACGATTGAGCCTTTGAATTTGACTCCGCTTAAGGTATTTAGGGACAAATTTTAATAGGCTTACGACGTCTTATGTCCGTTTCACCCTTAATAAGAATACCACCTCTACACCGAAATCAAGATTACTAGGCCTGACCAGCGGCAACTACTGTTTACCTCAGTATGGTTCAAGTAACTGTCGAAAAGTAGCTAAAACTGCTATGAAAACTGGACCTGAAATTCCGGCACAAAAATACAACAATAAATTTAAGGCCTTCTAATGCGCTCTTGTAACTGACTCAAGAGGCCAGTGAAATAATGTCTGCCCCGCTCGATTTTCGCCATCTCTTTTCTATCGAAGCGCCCCACATTCATTGCAGCAAATTGTACAACGGTTCGCAAAAAGACGGATCCCTAAACTGGCACGCACGCCTCAAGACAAGCTGAGTCTTGTCGTCGAAACAATACATCCTGGCATCCTGATCGTTAAAACAATGACGTAAATAACTGAGCGCAAACCTCCTAAACATGATCTAGGATAACTCCTATTAGCAGCCTGTAACGCCCCATCTCATATGTGCGTTTTTTGCGAACCGCACCTCCGATGCTGGCTTCCATTTCTAATTTAAATAACCATGCACTGAACTTTTTCCGGCGAAACCGCGCGAAGGAATTTTGAATTTTTGGCAAAATAGCTAACCTTCGAGATAAGGAGGCTGGGATTGAAATTCTTGAATTGCTTTCTTCGATTTTCAGCGCTCACCGAGGGCAGCTCGAATAAATCTTCTAAAGGCATTTTAATACCTTGATCCAAGTAGGCTGGTTTAATCAGCAGTATTTTGTTTCCTGATAACAATTGCGGCGTACGCTTCCCTCAGCGTCGCTTGCAAATGTGTTAGGCCCGATTTCCATCTTAGGGTGAGATATTTCCTTATTATAGTTATTGTTTCTGAACTCATTAAGTGGTAAATAGGTTTTTATCATCCGGCGTAATGTCCTGGTGGCAATGGCCCTTGGAATTTTCTGGTGTGCTGCGATCGTCACGAGATTTGAGCCAAGGTCGTTCAAGGTAAATTCATTCTAGAAATGCGGCATTTCACCCCACAGTAGGTACATACTAAATTGCCATTCAGCATTTTGATTGGGTTGATAAGGGCATATTTTGTTGTTTAGCCATTCTTCTTTAGTATTTTTGACTTGTGAAATAATCTTTTATCTTTTGTGTATTTGTTAGTAAATTTATATTATACCAATCAAATATTTTTAACCAATAAATTATTGCAGATTTTATATTACTACTTTAATGGAAAAAAAACTATAGAAAACACAGGACCTAACGTTTTCTGAATTGAAACAATTACTGTGCACATTAGCTTAATAAAATGTTAAATATTTTGCTCTAAGTTTTATCCATAAAATTAATTATTTTTTTCTAATTTTGTTATCTTAATGAAACATCACCACTAAAATATATATGTATAATGTTCAGAAATTAATAATAATTTATCATGTTTTATCGTAGAGTTAACAAATATTGTTAAAAACTAAACCAGAAGATGTAAGGAAAATCAAGATGTAAATGGGAATTTTAGATCTTGAAAAGTAACATACAACACTCTATTACATATAACTTCATGTCATGTTTCTTCCTAGATGAAGTGAACTTTTGCAAAATTTTGTTGAAATTAAGTACTCCTTGTTAATTCAGCAATAACTTTCTTGGTTTTGCTTAAAGCACTGTAATTATTAAAAATATTACAAACGCTTATTAAGAAAAGTTGTCAGCAATCTGCTCAGCAACTTGAATGCAACATCGCTTAGTTTACAATGCTGCAGTATGGTAAATTGGAAATATGTATTATACTATTTTCATATGCCTACTGTATTTTCTCAAACATAACCAATCTTTTTCAAATGTTGCATACAAGTAGTTAAGAACTTTTGCAGCAGCTTTCCTTAATACACTTTTGTCATATCTTTGTTTTGCTTCAGTCTGTGTCAAATAACAAACAAAGCCTAACCTACTAACATCAAATTTGACACAGACTGATATTGTCACTAACAATACACGTCAGTACTGCCAACATGTGATTAAATGCTAATAAAGTATCGGTATGTTATTTTTCTTAACAACACTTGTGCTGTTAAATGCACCTTAACGCAACTCATTATCGTAATAACATAATAGGATAAGATAAAACAACTTACAAAATAAAATAACGGACGCAGGCAGGTCATTTACACCAGAGGTAATCAATCGCTCGAGCTAGTAGGTCTTTCTTCAGGAGAATTGCAGCATGCGAAAACGCCAATGGAGACCAATTTGAACATATGATACGTTACGATAAATTTTATTCACTGTTATTGTTATTTTGTTGTTATAAAGTTCAAGTAAATTGGTTAATAAACGTGGACTATTGATGACATTTATGCAATTCATAGATATACGTGATTATTTATAATATTTTTTCTATTTAATTCCTTACAATGGCTATGGCAGATGTAATGCATCGGAACGACAGTAAGGCTCGTCATCTTAGCTGAACCACCCTGTATATCGCAGGCAAATTATTACTGCTAGTACAGTAGAATAAAGTCACTCAGTAGAACTATTATAGCTTCGCACGCGACAGAAAATAGTTAATAGTAGTTGTGAATTCTCTACAATACGATGCTTAAAACTAAATTCTTCGAATAATCCAAAACCTACACTACACATTGCGGTATGAAGACAAATTTTATTAATTCTTGCAATCGCCGCTACTGATT
This sequence comes from Agriotes lineatus, assembly GCA_940337035.1. Lineage (NCBI taxonomy): Eukaryota > Metazoa > Arthropoda > Insecta > Coleoptera > Elateridae > Agriotes > Agriotes lineatus. The sequence goes on along the minus strand of OW679197.1, from coordinate 131,072,791 downwards.
TCTTGACAGTTAAAATATAACCAAACTTTGTATATGACCTTTATTTCACTTTTAGTATTACCAAATTAGTGGAATAAATTATGATCACAGCGCCTTCCAGGGCCTAACTCGACTGCAAAGCTATAATGGTTCTGCAGTAAATAGCTTCTGCCTGGGAAAATAGAATCTGCCGGAGCAAATACCTATCTTCTTTTATTTATAAATGGCCGAAAAAATATTATTAGACCAGGTAATTGGTATACCTATGCGTAAATGCTTTTAAGGTATAAGCAAAACAAAATAGTCTAGCAGAAATACAATACAACGGGTTAAAGCTAGAGTAAATATATGTAGCAACATTATCTAGAAAACCAAGTGACGATAGGAAAAACTTTTACTATAACGGCAATCGCCTTTATTATGGTGATTTTTACAATTTTGTATTTGCATACGTTTAAGTATTAATTAGTTTGCTAATATACTCAGTTTTTTTATTTATCTATGTGGGAATAAATTAACTAGCTAAACAAAAACATTCCAGTTTGGAAAATTGTACAAATACGACAAAAATTATTTATTTTGGAAAAGAGTACTGGAATTGCATCCACTGTTGCTCAAAAACGATATCTGCCCAAAACGGTTTCGTCAGATCATATTTGCTCAAAAAAAATTTAATGGAAATAAATGTTATAAAGCTATGCATCCAGGCAGATACTACATCACAGGAAAAACCGATTTTCCTAAAATATCCTTCTTTTTTATTCTAGGTCGAATATTTTTCGTCATGAATTTCCTTCTAAATATCTGAAGATGAATAAGCGCAAATTACGTTCTATATAGATACGATATCAATTTATTCAGCTTCAAATATATTACTTTAATAATTTTGTAAGATTTGTATAGACAAATGCAAACTTTATGGAATATAATGGTAAAACAAAACTGTTTCTGATGTACACTTAGTGATGGTAATAAGACTGCACTCCTTATTGTTTCTTACCTAGAGTAAAAAAAATTGTTGCAATTCTGGGAATATTTATTTTCTATATGGCCAATTACATTTTCAATTCGTAGACTATAACCTAAACCAGATGTCAATCCTTCTTTTTCAAATGATCAACTGACAAGTAATATACATATATTTATAACATATATCGAGAGATCCAAAAAAACCTGTTCCTCAGCGGGCTGTGGAAATTCAACGTACGAATAATATGTTGGTGACACTGTACGTCAATGTCAAATTCGACGTTATCAGGTTAGGTTTTCCGTCAGTTATGACACAAAATGACGCAAATCCTAACCTGTTAACCTCGAATTTGACATTGACGTACAGTGTCACCAACATATTATTCGTACGTTGAATTTCCACAGCCCGCTGAGGAACAGTTTTTTTTTTGGATCTCTCGATAAAAATGTTTCAGCATTCTAGTAGTATCAATTCAGAACAGTACGTGTATAGAAAACAAATGTGTCAAATAAATATCCACTACCATTTATTTCAGACCTGTGAAAAGTCGTTTAAAGCAATTTGAAATATAGGTTCTATTGGTTATTTTCCATGACAAGAGGATATTACTCTACCTCAAACCGAATTCAGATTCATTTAATCTCAAATTACACGTTTCAAAGTTTTGCAATTATATTTTTCCGTTATAAATTACATACTGAAACTTATGTGAAAGGTCAAAGTGCGCTAATTTTAAACACACGAGCTAATTAAAATTTTGTATTTAATAGCTGATTACTTTATCGCGTACACTGTGAATATAACATTAAGTAATTACAACGAGCACGCTTTTAAAAATAATGGATATTAAAAGCGCCACGAAATAAAATTTAATCCATAAGTGTAGCTAGTGTAAGCGAGCTTTCGCCGCACTAGCGACTCCTAGCGGTAGAATTTCAAGTGTCTGCTAATTAATACCACTAATTGGAGGTCCCCCTCTTGTACAGCGAGCCAAGTAGGTAATCAAGCGCGGATTCTATCGGATCAAATCGGTTATCTCATTGGGCGTGTGTTTTACACACACACAGAGCAATTTAGTTAATTTCTGTTCTGATAAGTTTGTGCTGTTGACGGCATAACTTGGACAGTTTCGGGAAAACGAATGTACGCCAAACTACAGCAGAACGGGAACGAACTTTAGTCTAATATGTCAGTACGGTAATTACCTATACACTTCACTTTTGATGAAAATTAAGGGTTGTACAGTGTGTAACATATATTTACGATTTACGACGTTAAGATTGGTGAGCCAAAGCAGTGATACGTTTGTAGGATACAAAATCACGTTTTCCAAATGTTTACTGTGTGAAAGATTTAATGTTAAAATTGAAAGTAAAAAGACAGTTGTTGCTTAATGCCACTCAAAATTGCATGTATGAAGTATGAAAGAACAGTTTTATTTTTACTTTTGTTAAGCTTTAGTTCACTAACGTATAAAGTAGATTTAATTCAGATCTATATTTACCAAATACCGATTAAGCAAAAGCAAATATGGAAAAAAATTGTAGCGTTATATGCGATTTCGAATTAATTTAGATTATCATACTGAGTTCTATCTATAACATTGCAATTTATTAATATGACTTTTACTTTTTAGGCATCTTCGTCTAACGCAGGTATTTATATGTTTAGTTTGGTTTTTGGTTACATTCCATAAATTCTATAAAATTTCAATCTCCTATAATCATATAGTGTTTATCTTAATTGCATTATTTCTTATTATTACCTCGTAATTTAGCCATAAGGCTGTCATATCTAAGGTAATCGCAGTTATATTTTTACTTAAATTTCAATATGTAAAACTATCGTTGGAATTATATTGCTTGGTGACAGTTTAGTACCTTCATTCTTCTTCTTTTGCGATCTTAATCAGTTAACATTGCATTAGACTGGTAACTTGACAGGTAAAAACAATAGATACTTACAAGCTCTTATGAAAAGCCTTGGACAGGACTGATATTAAAGATGTCAATCGCAAACAGAGAAAGCGACCTGCAAAGCCCCGTTTCCATTTCATTTCAATAGCGCGTTGTTGCAATTAGCACCTTCTTTCGGACCACCTTATATCTAAACATTGTAGCAAACGAACTCAGGTTTATCGCAGTAAGCGTCTGCCTTTAGAGATAAACACCTGCAGCTTCTCCAGTTGCAGCATGTTACCGGGAATTCGATTCCGAGTAGGTCGCTGGAAAAAAGTGGAATCGCTCGATTAGTATTGATTTTTCAAGAAGCACGCCTTGCGGATGTAATTGCTGGGTAGGGTGAAGCCGTACTTGTTTTAAACAAACGAAAGCCACTAGCGCTTTGGTTCTTCGCAAACGGGCACAACGCGCTTGGTACGAATGCTTATCTAATTTTATCTTTGCATACTAATTCCAATACTTAGGCTGGCTCCCATGCGTCTTCTAATAAACGAAAACCGCCGCGGCGATGTTTTGTGCACAATCGGCCGTTAACACCGTTGGTAAGAATGCTACTCCTAGCTCAATTTCGCATACTAATTTCAATATTTAGGCTGCCTCCCATAAGGCTATCATGAAGTCTATTCAGTCGCCCGATTTTACTTCTACACGTTTGCCAGGAATTCCAGAATACCGTGCCGCCTCATGTTCGCTGTCAGTGACGACCTTGGGATTCTAAGAATTATGCAGCCAAATCCGGCTTAGAAGTATTCTTGGATAAGATGTAAGGCAAAGGATCGCCCCTGCCGATCACTGAATAATTGCAACGAACTGAATTGTAGGTGCATGTTCGTCTCAGCGTTTTTATTATTGCCAATGGCAAACGTCTCCAATATGTCAGTTCTTACTAAAGCCTTAGAAATTCAAACTCAAGCGTGTTTAATCACTCTTTTGGTTCAATCATTTATTAACACTAAAGAACGAGATTGTAATTGTTTCTAAATTGCTGAAATATGCATGTATCTGTAATCTCAAATAAGCCGCGTCCGTTGGGCGTTGTGCATTTATGTGAATTGCGATAGCACAGGTGGCTATCCTGAAGTTGTAATTTGAGCGATAATTAGCAATTTGTGATTTGAATACTTGAAAGTTGATTCCTATTTGTGGTTTATTAATTCATTTGATAGGCAATGGTCCTACAAACTTAAATTGCTTTCACTTAGCCTAACGCCTTATGTATACGAGTATAATTCATGTGTTACTGCGATTTTTGGGTTTAATTAAATGCCCCTATTCCTGCTATTTGTTTGTGTTCTTTTCGCAACCCCTCTAGCTGTACGAGTCATATAGGTATGCAGCGAAGCACAAAAGGCAGGTGGCGTATTATTAATTAGCTAGTTTTGTTTTTTATGTTGTGAGTAACAACAGGGTCCCCAAATTTTAATAATTCTGCTGCTCAATCTTAAAGCCCGAAGCATTTTCTTGCCTAGTCTTAACACCACGCCATATTCTGCCGAGAGTTAAAAGAGCTACATGAGCCCGTGCCAACCCCTCGTTTAAGGGTGGAACAGAACAATTTGGAATTACCGAACAGAGAAATATTGAAAACAGGAAAAAAATAGAAAAAAAAAACGTAGAAGGAAACTTAAAGGAAAAGGTGATGTAGGAACATAATTAGGAAAAAGAAAGAAAAATTAATTATAATAGGAGACCTAAACGCCAAAGTCAGTATTGGGCATATTTTAGACATAAATAATAGGTCCCGAGTGGTGTAGCTTGAACAAGCGTCTGCGTTCGATCAGTAGAGTTAAGCAACGCTCTTTCTGGTCAAAACTTGTATGGGAGTTCCATGGCTGCTTCTCTCGGCGCCTCGTGATACAGCTGTCACGGAAATAGTTGGTTCCGGATGTCGTAATAACATCATGACAGTCGTTAGTGGGGTTGGAAAAAATGTACAGCGACGCCTATAATTGGCCTAACGGCTGTTGGCTGAGTACCAAAATAAAATAAAAATAAAATAAAAAAATAAAAACGAAAACATACATAGAATAACCTGGTCAGCTAAAGAACACCAATCAATAATTGACTACTTTTTCTTCTTTTTTTTTCTCCTATTATAAGCCAGTTGCCTGTTTAAATCCACAAAGTTGTGGTTCTACGAGCTTTTTTTGCCCTTAAGCCGGGTAGGTGGCTAGGTCTGTCCATCGAAAATCGAGGAATAGTTCCCTTGCCAGCGGCGACGTCTACCACAGGTGTTAGCGTGGTAACCGGGGAGCATACGATCTTTTAATCATCTTTCTGTAGTCCCCGGGAATCGAACTTGAGGCTCGAGCATTTGCTGGCTGGGCCATCCACTCACATGACTACTTTTTGACGGACCACAAGACAGCCAAACGTTTTGTTTTGATGATACAAAATAGTAGAAACCAATTGGCTCAACATAGAAAAATGTCGTATGTTGCATTTCTTAGTATTTTATCATAAAGTAATTATCCTTATCTCTACTATAAAATATACCTAACTTCAAATTAGGAGATAGAGGTTTATTAGATTGTACATGGCATAGATCTGAATTTTTTAAGCGATCATTTACTTACTCCGTTTCAAAACTTTGGAATTCAGTATCTAATCCCTTAAATCTTTACCACTATATAACTTCATTTAAACACCGTATTAAAAATTGGCTTTTTAACAATTCCACAATTCTTGAATAATGCTGTATACACTACACATATCTATCTGCTCATTATCTATTTTTCGATTATGACATCTTAGTTTTATTATTGTTATGTATCTTATGTTTTTATTGGCAATACTTTGTTTCTTCGTTTGTGATCAGGCATTAAACAATTAGAATTTTATTAATAGCCGCTCTGCAAAGCAAGTATATTATAATATTATATTGTCGGTGGCAGGGAAAAGCAGGGTCTTCATTTTCCTGGGGGCCCTCGAATTTCCAGGGGAATTGTTATTATTTTGTTGCATTATATAAGATTTTTTTTTCGGGCAATAAACATGATTGTTATTATTATTAGAGAGGATACACTGAAGTAAATTATATAAAACCAAAATTAGAGAGCTTGATACATTTTTTGTTCGTCTTTTTGTTTTTTTCTTATAGATGCGCGATCTATCTGTTGTTGTTAGTACGGCTCATGAGAATGTTTGTGTTTGAAATATTCTTGTGAAGGTGAAAGGTCACTGGTGAAAGGTAGTTACAACTAATTAATTAGCAGTATATACAGGGTTTGACCTTGTTTATAAGCATTATTAACTGCAACTGCTTTAAATGCAGTTGATGTAACCTATAAACTTTCTTTAATTATATAACACGACGTGAATAAACACTTCTTCTTCTTTAAGAGTCCTTTCTAGTCCACTCGTGGTCGTAGGCATGCACTTGTCATCTTCATTCCCCTCTATTTGGGCTAGTCCATGCATTCACGTCATCTACCCACCGGGTTTGTGGCATGCCTACACTTCCTCTATAGGGTCGTGCTTTACATTATACTATTCGTTTAGTTCATCTAGTTTTATCTTGTCTAGCTAAATGCCCCGCCTAAGTCCACTTTGGAATAGCTGTTTGTTCTATGACGTCTTCAACTTTATTATTTTAACATAACTCTTCGTTTCGCATGCGATCTCTCAGGCGTATGCTTAGCATGACTCGTTCAACTACCTGTTATGCTACTATCAACTTATAAACTGATTTGACAATGAAAGACTTCGATTCTATTATATTACATTGTATTGTAGTCTGAGATTTGCAAACAGCTCACGGACGTCGCTCGTAATCCCGCAAAGAATGCCCACATTTGGAACTGCTCATTTGTTACGAGTATAATGAGTTACGCTTTAATGGGCCACAAATTGTACCGTCCGTTTTATACAATTTGGTCGCCCCTTTATCGAATATTATTTGATCCTAATTACCTATCGCATTTGATTTCGGATTTGTCTGGAGTCGCAATTTAAGTCTTGGAGCTGTAAGCTGAAGAGCCGACTTGAAGTCGTTTTAGTATGGGCAGATAAGTTGTGCTACTAATTTGTGTGCCATACACTAATGTAAGCAATTGAAGTGTCGGATCTTTTTGAAGTCTGTGTCACATCATAGCGAATTGGCTACATATAGTCTTTTAGTGAGTTCTCGTAAGGTAATGGACTTATCGGTATTAAAAAACTCTTTGGCGCCCCGTGGTAATTTGAACACCCTTTGCTAATTATAGAAAAGAATCACAAGCCGCTGTCATTGTAGCTGGTCGGCTCTCCGATATCTCCATATAAGGTCCCGGGTGGTGTAGCTTGAACAAGCGTCCACGTTCGATCAGCAGAGTTAAGCAACGCTCTTTCTGGTCAGAACTTGAATGGGAGTTCCATGACTGCTTCTCTCGGCGCCTCGTGATATGGCTGTCACGGTCCCGAATGTCAAAATAACATCATGGCAGTCGTTAGTGGGGTTGGAAGTCGCCATAAAATGTACATCGACGCCTATAATTGGCGTAACGGCTGTTGGTTGAGTACCACAATAAAATTAAAAAATATAAAAATAAAAAATATAGCTTGAACGTTTGTTTGGTACGATTTGAAGCTGGCTAGAGTCTAAAATTGTTTGCCGTTCATAGTAAAATAATTATATACCTGGAATTGGTGGCACATTGTCTGAGAAACCCAAGCTGTCAAAGATTTACCAAATTCCTAAGGAACATACAATAGGCAGCACTGTATAGAAATGGTTTGCAAAGGTGGCACGCTATCGCACTGCATCGTTTGAGTATGAGTATTAAATGGGTTGGTTTTTTTGAAATTTATTTTACTTACTTTTCCAAGCTTTAATTTGTGACCTAAATTAACGTACTTATCGACAGTCTCGGTTTTTTCTTCATCGTCTTCGACATCATTTTCGTTTTTCGTAGGTTCATTGTCAACCCATATTTCTTTGATGCTACTTTAAGATTGACGTTATTATAGTGGTCTCGTCCATTTTCAATAGCTCATATGTTACCTTTTCTTCTCGTGATTTTCGACCATTTGTCATCTGGTATAAGGTGCTTTTTTATTTCTCTTGGACTAATTTCGAGTACTTCCTCAGGACCTACGTTTGTAATGTCTCTATACCGGATGTACGTTCTCAAAGTCGAACAAAGGCGATCAACATTGCCGATCCCTGTTCGCCAATTCAACTTACAGGGAAGGTAATGGTATCAATTGAAAGATAAAATTATTACGCATCAAATGATACTAATAATAATATTCAAGATGCGATTTCTATTTTAAGATACTAATTTAAAACTTCGGAATTTTTAAATATGCCATCTTTTGCTTTTCAGGTTCGATAGCATTTGTCTAAAAATTGGTAATTAATTGGTGTAAATCAGGTATTTTCGGTCAAAGGCTGTTAAAATTATCTACAGAAAAATGAATTATTCCAATAAAGAACGAGTTTTTATGGTAAACACATTTTACAATGGCGTTAGTTTGCAGAGAACTAGAGATTTGTTTGCCGTTTAATTTAATAACAGCCCTATACCTTCTGCAAGTACAATTCGGAAATATGTACAACAATTTGAACAAATATTTCTGTAGAATCAGAAGTTAGAGGTGGCAATTAATAATATTTTTTAATGTTAAACCAAAATATTCAAAAATCCTAGGATTGATATCTCTACCAGAACTCAGTATCATCAAAGCATTAATATCTGGGCTGGGACTTTTAATAACAATATAATTGGTCGGTTTGAAGTTGAAGGAAATTTAAATTCAGCGATGTACTTAGACTTATTAGTAACTAAGGTATGACCTGGTTCCAACAAGACGGTAGTCCCGCGCATTTTGGCTTAGATGTTAGAAATTTTTTAAATGATTCTTTGCCAAATCGTTGGATTGGTAGATGTGGTGCTATAAATTGGCAAGCAAGATCTGCTGATTTGGCACCTTGTGACTTTTTCTTGTGGGGCCACCTGAAAAGTAAAATTTACAAAAAACGCCACCCAGATACTAATTCTTTGAGATAAGCTATAGTTGCTGAGTGCGCGTTAATTATTGAGAGGCTGTTGGATAATGTAAGAAATGCCTTTTACAACAGATTAAGGTAGTAGTGCTTATATCAAAACGAGGCTTATTTTATATAGCTTATAATAAGAACTGTTATTATTTTAATATTTATTCATGTAGTATAGAACTAATGGTAAAATACCTGCAAATTGAATGCACTAATGTTAATTTCCTATGTTCGACTTTGTGAATGGACACCCGGTATATACATACCATATACTGGCGGCGGGTTAGTTGAGGAGTACAAGTTTCTACAGAAGTCTTTTGCGATCTCTATAATCTTGTTGTTCAGTTTTACTTCACCTTCACTACTGCTAAGTTGATGACTAGAATACTAGTTGATCCTTTCGATTTTTCGGTTTAATATTTCCATGATAGTGCGAACCCCGTAATCACTTCAATTTGTTTAACTTTCTTTCGATCCGCTTTGTTTATCTCTGCATATTCTGGTGAAGTCTTATTCAAAGACATTTTTTCTAAAAGAAAAACTAATTCTAATAAGTCAAACTGAAAAGGTTTAAAGAACAAAATATGCTGTACCATAAAGACTAAAATCGAATTTGCTACTAAACAGTTTTTTATCTGGTGGTGTTCGCAGTTCAAGTAATCGCGTTTGAAACGCAAATACTACTAGCATTGGTACATTGGCTTGCAGAAAAATCGCGTACACATTAAAAATTAAGTACTTTTATTTAGACCACAATTATTATTTGCTATTGCTCTTATCCCTCCGTTAACTAGAAGTGATCTGTCAATCTGTTAATATTTTGATATTGAGAAATGAAAAAAACCAGATTGACTTAATGCACCGAAAAATAGGTGAACGAGATTTTTTTGCAAACCAGTGTACTTGCGTTCTAACTAAAACTTCTACCTTAAAAACTTTGAATCATTAAAATAATTTATTTGTTCTTTATTATCAACCATCGCGGAATTCGTCAAACTACTCTTGAAAAAAGTCACGGAAAACAAACCAGCTAACCCAAAACCATGTTAATTGGTAGACTGAGTCAGAATAGTGTTGACTCGTGACACCTTCTAGCGGATTGCACCACTACTTCCTGTACGCTCATCCCATTCGAATTCCGGATTCTTTCAGGTACCCCATCATTTGGGTGAAAAACGGAAAGCTTATTGTTTATCTGTTTCTCTTTTTAGACAAAAGTCCCCACCGTTGCCAAAACCATAGTGGGGGAGGGGTAAAAGAATGTTACCTACATTTAGAACGATCGAAGAGATATTAAAAACAAACTGTTAGTCGATCCATAGATAAATACACATTTGTGAAATTTTTAATAGCTGTCAACGAAAAGGTAATTACTATAAAACAATGTAGTTATAAAAATTGACGTCCAAATACTTTTCGGGAATTACGGAACCATTTACAATATTTCAGACTCTTTTACGTAGGTACTGCATAAGACAGCCTGCTAATTGAGCAATTCCGTGGCAATCGTGAAAAACAGAAAATATTTCTCTGATCTTCCCCACCGAGTAAATCTCCCACGTATCAGAAGTGTATCAATCTTATTTTATCTAAAATAGCTTTTATACCTGAGGAAATAACCTCAAAAGGCCGTGATAAATGATAAATCCCGGAGCCAGCTCACGTAGCTATCGTAGTTAACTGGTCTTAAGAGAGTCCTGATAAATTTAAAAAAGCACCTTAAAGTCGTTAAGACGATGAGCCGCCGGCAAATTGAGCTGAAAATATGCGCCAAGTTTTTATTCTTTGTGACAACGGTTTACCGGCTCACTTATCTGCGGGCTTAGCTCAATCTATTTTAATTCCCATTCACTGTGCTTCTCCTGCAGCTAATGACTATTTAGTACAGAGATTTCCGGGTTGCTAGCAGGATATTGATAAGAGCTATTTTTCACGGGATTTCCTGAACGTGCCGCAAAATTTCTTGCTAAATTTTAAGCAATTTGTACATAAGCTAATCCTCGGAGCTTGATGAACCTGCAGGGTAAAGAAAGTTAAGTGTAGCAACATTGCACAATTTGTTAGGGCATTTGATTAATTTTTTTAGTTAAGAAGAATAAGGACGCATAACTTTTTGGACATCAGAACTAATGCACTATCATTTTACATGACTCGTGATCCATAATAGTTTAATAGTCATTATTTTCTATTTACAAAAATTATTTGTGCTTAATTTCAGCTTCAACTAAATTACAGGATTTGAGTTCATATTATAAATTATAATGTTAAACTCGCATTCATTATAAAATTGATAATTGATATTTCAGTAAATACTCGTACATTCGTTATTTAATTAAACGGGAAAAATAATTTGTGTTCTATTTAATATCCAATGAAAATATTATATGGAGTTTAATTAGTATTTAAAATTAAAAATTAATTTCCGCGGCACAAATAAACTAATTAATAATTTATAAAGTGGATACAATACACGGTGTAACTAAACTATTTCTTGGAATCAAACCGAGAAGAAGCATGTAAGCTGTGAAATGTCAGATTGTACGAGATTAGAATGAATATCACACAGAAAACATTCGTATAACGACAAATTCAATGTGATGACATAATCCGATGTGATGTAGCAGAATCATGGAAGAAAGTATTAATTACAAGTGCAATTAATTATTCTCAAACGGTAGATATAATGCTATAATTGCCTTTTATAAGAAAGAATACCACAATATGTAATAATTAAATGTGAAGAAAGAGAAACTAATATAGTAAATAAGGAAACAATAGCCGACGATGAAAAGTTTTAAGAGAGCAAAAATGGCAAATCAGCTGGGCCACCGAGTATTATGATTAAACTCCTCAGAACGGAACTCCTAGGGCCTTAAAAGTTGTAATTAAAATAGATTAAAATATATCAGTAGATGAAAAATTTGTTACGGTCACTTTGACGTTAGCCTGTATTTTTAACTTATGCACTAGCGTTAGCTCTAATGCTCTGCATCACCTTAGCTAAAGCTACTTATTGGCTACGCAAATGTAAGAGATATATGTCATTTTAACTGCCACAGGTTAGCGTTGAGTTTCGTTATAGGTATACGTTTGAATTTGGGGATTTGTTACATTATCCCTTCACGCGCAGTATCAGTGGCGTATTATGACAGAAGCCTGAGAAGCTTGGTCTTTTTGCGAGGGCGCCAAAATGGAATGATCGACAAAAAATTGTTTTACATTTGCCATAAAATATTAACTCCCAGGTATATATGTACTATGCAAGGCAAAAAAGCTGGCACAGTTAGTATGGTCTGTTGTGGCTGCTTTAATATGTATAGTTGCTATCTTTAACTTAATTTTCAAGTTGTTTAGACGTTGCTATGAAGCAAATTTATTATAGTAAATATTATTGTTGTCTTGTTTTAGTTAATCAAATGATTCTAAAATCTCTATCAAGAGTTGTCCCATTTTATTTGTCGTGGCTAGTACCTACTAGAAATTGCAAACAAATATAATCACAACAAATAAACCATGATGCATACGCCACTGCATAATGTGATGTCTCCTAATGTTGTTAAGTCATTCTGAAAGTCTTGTTTTATTTAATTAGCTCTGGTAACTTACACACCCACCTGTTTGTAAACTAAATATTTACCTGTCAGCTTAAATTTCTTTTGACATATTAAGGGTTAACAACTGGCATCGGATAACATTAGGCGATGTCTATTGTACCACTTGTGTGAATTTAATTGACAGTTTATTGCCGACATCACTTTGTGTGGTTTATTTGTGCTGATATCTGATATCGAATAACTTTTCAGACGTCTGCTGTTGTTGGCTTCTGGTGTATTACATTATTACATTACCTGCTTCTCGTAGTTGTGCCTTTGGTTGCCGTGAGCGTTGGCACGGTCGTTTAATCACTTCCGGCCAACTTTGTTTTGGTTGCCAAGGGGACCGGTACGAGCTAAAAACAAACCAGTTTGCAATATTAACGGACTAGTGTCTGGCCTTTAAAAATGCATTTTGAAATTGAAATGGTTGCGGTTGACCCTTTATTTTTACCAAAAATCGTTGTATAGTGGTGGGATTTGAGAAAGTCGTTGGAAAGAAGTTGGTGGATGTAGATAAAATCTGTAGTTCTTGATGAGTCATACCGTACAGGCATATGTTGGCACTTTACGTCTTTTAAACCTATTCTGGACGATTTTCGATAAGCCAGCCGATCCAAAACCGAAGTAAGTGTGATAAGAGTAGATTCCGTGCCTGGAAACTAATTGCGTTTTACTGTTAATATTGCTTCTAATGTGTCCGTCATTACGGAATTAGTGTTTTTGAATATATGGATAAGGCTGCCAACCGTCCCGCATTGTGCGGGACAGTCCCGCAATAGCAGTACCGATCCCGCATTCATATAATACATTGAAATTGTCCCGCAAAATATCAAATGCGTCCTGCTAGTCCCGCATTCCTGGGTATATTCTTATATAGGTACATTCGTTCATTCGTAATATATTGCTGCGAAAATTGTGATGTTTTCTTTTGCATTTGACAGATTGTAAAAGGCCATTCACCATACAGCATATTTGTACTATTTTATGCACCCATCAAATGGCGGCTGTAGTTCATGTAGCCTCTCAGTATCTCCTGTGTATACCAGGGATCAATCCATCCATGGAGCAGGTTTTTTCTCTAATAAATGCTATATTGACATCGGAAAAACAGCTTTAAATGTAGATACGATGAGCGCAATGTTAATTGTAAAATTTAATATGTGAAGAACATTAAATAAAAACCCAAAACTAGCAGTGCCGTAACAGCAATAAATATGATTTTAAAAATAATAGGAGAGGACAATAAAAACATGTGTTAGGTATATATTTGTTTATATTTTGTTAACCCCCTTGAAACGTGGCAATTCGTGCCACCTGTATTAATATATTTTATACCTTTTTCTTATATACATTGCTGGCACTAAACCTAACCGTATTCTTTTTGTCCTAGCATGTTAAGTTTAGTTGAGTTGTGTTAAGTGGACACGCCTCATAGTACCTTAAAGCGAACGCAAACGTGACTACAAGCGCAACAACAGCTAATTCGGAACGCCAAGTGATAAAGAAATCGCAGCGTTGCAGTTATGAAGAACTGCAGCGATGCTTTGAATCCGCAGGAATTCAGTCGCACCCAAGCTCTTACGAAGTGCGAAACGACATCCAAGCCAGGGTCGCGAGCAGATAGGCGACTCGGGATTTACGTAAATTGTGAATGTTTGGCCTGCAGCAATCGCCGCCGGCCCACGAAAGCTCCTGAGCGCCGAAATACGCCTGCGAGAGGATTTAACCACTTGGGTGGTCCTGCTAAAGGTTTGCTGCATCTTCCCACAGAAGAAAGCTGTGATCTACCGCCAGCGAAGCACTGTTCGTGCCCTGACACGAGAATAGTTGGGGAAACCAAAAGCCAGGTTAGTTCGTATTAGAAACTTTGCTATTACGAAATAAGAGACGATTGCAACATCCCTGGTAATTGCTCCAATGCATGGTGGCGTATCAAAGACGACGGGGATTTACCTGTAAGCAGCTGACGTGAACTTATTACGTTATCTGCCACATCAACAAGCTGTTTAAATTAAACGGTCCAGGCAGCGTGACTTGCAAGCGCATTTTAAGGACAGACAGGTTCGCGGTGTTCAATTACATGTCGCGTTAGTGACATTGAACTTTGCATTAATAATCGAATTTTCGTATTTTCTGGTATTTGTGTTTTCTTGAAAATTATATATCTTTTATGTAAACGATTGGGTTTTCATTGCTGGTAGTGTTTGCCGGTGTAAATTCACTATTCCAGGTGACAACGAACTGACCTCAAACAATATTAGCTTGCTCTTAGCCCCACTGACAATAGTAATAGAGCCTCATACCTCGCCGACTGAATAAGCTAGCGACCCAGGGCATTGTAAGGTAATAGTACAGTAGAATATAGGGCTAGGTAAAACGTCGTGTTACACCCTCCTCTCCGCAGCAGAGTAACCATGTCCTGCATTGAGGGCTGCAATAGTTGGCAGCCTTATATATGGACGTTGAGTGTTTTACGTATGGAATTTTTTGTTATTTATACCAGTATTTTGGGCCTTCTAGATTTGGATTTCAGAATAAGGCTGTTAGATGGAAGTTTCTAGTTGAAACGTTGGCTCTTTGGATTTCACATTCCTAGGAGGCTGACTTTTTGCCTTCATTTCGAAAAGTATTTTGGCGCAATTCAAAGTACGTTGACGTAAATTAGTTTGAGAACTAACAACATTGAAATTTTCTTATTTATGCCATGGGTACTGATGTATTGGTGTATTATTAGTTTAAGTGTATTTTCTACGTGTTTTGAGCTTTATGTATTGTAATGGTTTACTGTCCACAGCAATTCTGACTGCCTACAGAATTAAATATTTTATTTTTGGAAGATAATCAATACTTTACATTAATAAATGCACTTGATGCGAGCAGCAATAACTAATAATTTGAGGGATAGAGGCATGAGATAAGGCTGGTTTCAGAAGGGTTACGTCCAGAGCTTCAGATATGATAAATGTTCGGAAGGGCAAATGCAATTTAATTTGTAACTGACGGATTTGAGCTTAATAATGTCAAACATAATGTGAATAAAATAATACAGAATGTTTTGTTAAGTACAAAAATTGTATGAGCGTTATGTATTAAAAGCTTATAAATCAGCAAACGGCAAGTTAACTGAAAGGTAAACGAAAAAACAGTGCTAGAAAAGCAATAATTGAAATAGAGCAATGGAAAAATATAAGGCAACCGATTGAAGGACAATTAGTGAGATGCTAAAAGAACTGAAGTGTATCAGTGCATTATAAACCAAAGTGAAAATTAAAAGCAGAGCAAAGTGTGGTAACATTTATTCCAAGAAAAGGACAATTTAGTGAAAATGCAGACAACATCAAAACTGTAGTCCATAAGTTCAAACATGTAATCAAACCTAATTTCTTTTAAACAAATGAAAATCTAGTTGCTAAGTTATGCGACAGTCAATAATGAATAAAACAAGCTAAAAAATTTCATGTTGGGTGCAAGTTAAGCTCCACTTCTTGTGCAGAAATTAATAATAAAAAGTCATTTTGTTGAGTCAAATTTGTGTAGGAGTTTTTACCAGTGTTGCTGGGCCTCTGTGGGTGTAGTTTTCAAAAGTGTAGGAGTTCCAAAAATAGTGCAATTAGGCCAGAAAGTTTCCACCTGGTGCGGCGTTGAGTGCTATCCAACTTCGGTGACGATTTTGAGGCAGTTCCAGACATCGGAAGGCAGATATTTTTGGTGCTGCGTGGACAGGAAAGCTTTAGCAACCCATGGGTAAAATAATTAGGACTAGCAACATATTTCCAAGTGAGTAATTGCCTTGGCGTCCTTCCAGTGTGTCAACCAACAGTGGAGCACCTCTTCAAAAAGGTAAAATTTTACAGCAAAGAGTTTGCGCAGCCTTGTAGAAACTGGAGTTAATGAAGAATAGACCTTTTCCGAAAAGTTCAACGTGTTTCCAGAATCCCAGGTCCATCCAGCTTCGAATAATTTAGATAGCGTCCGTAGAAAGTGCGAGTTGACGCGAAATTTGCAGTTAGGACAAAAAGATATCTGAGCGTGGGTTTTGACGTCATCCTGAATCAAAGCAAGGTGAGCCGTTGCTACGTCACAGAATTAATCGTATTTACCTGATGCATTCTTGCCATTTTGGCGTTTGAAAATTCAATTTTACGCTATTTTGGCACTGACGGATCATTTTTGGATTGCACTAAATTTAGAGGTTATTTAAATGTCAGTTGGGAATGGCGCACTTGCCCTAATAATTGAGAGTAATTGTCATACAAGAAACTATTTGTCATACAAGGTTTTCTACTTTTTTTATGAACTGAGCCCCTGAGACAAAAATTATTTCATGTTACATTTTTTTAGTATGCCCTGAGTTTGACAGGCAGTTCTTGATTCAAACTATACAATTCATAAAGTGTAGTAACCCTTGCCATAATTATAAATTACATATTTTATAATCTCTATTATTATTATGAAAGCGAGGCTGCTATTACAGTATATGTGTGTTAAGCAAACCATTTTTCATTAGCTCTAATAATAATGGAGATTTCCATTTATGTCAATCGAAAATGGGGCGGGCACCCTGAACTCCCTCGCTGCATGACTATATACTCGGATTCGATCTTATTTTGCAAGTAGAAAGTTAAAATAACCGGATGAACTAAGATAGCGCCCACGCGCTCGCTCTAGTAGCCTATATGAACTCAGAAGCTGGAAAGAGAGCTGTATAACTGTACGTGTTGAGGTGGTTCAAACTGCAAAGAGCCACCCGCAAAATAAGATCGAATCTTGATTGATATGACTTCTATATAGATAGTTAAGTCTAGCAGTAGTAGAATAAGATAAATGTGAATGTATGAAATTAAAAAGTATAATTAAATAAAAAATACACGTAGAAAACTTTATGAGGAAAACCAAAAAGATGTTCAAAGTAACGGACTGGTCCATCCAAACAAGCTTGAGCTCTTTTGATTATGTTAGAAGCAAACGTTTGGGCATGTTTTAATTGGTTGGTTGAAAAGCTTCCTCAATAGGTTAGTATATATTGTCCTTATCTCACAAAAGTTTCTGTGGTACGACTGGTCCATTCCAGCCAATCCACTGATTAAGATAATATTATCAGGCTATGCTCGGACTTCTTCTCCATTACTATATTGTCAATTAAAAAAGGAAAATCATGCAGGAACATTTTCCCCCAAAGTCGTCCTGGTTCCGTAAGATTCAATTACATGGTTTCTCAGTATTTATTCTCTTCCATATTTTAACATTAAATTGATGTTAATGGTTTAGCTCATACGTTCGATATGATGATTATTGTAAATCGATAAATATTATGTATTTGTACATTGTCCCATTTTTTTAATTAATGGCGTCATAGAACAACTACTGACATAATCTTCGTATTATGAATCCGCTTTGACATTTGCTAAAGCTAATGTGTCTTTGCTTTTTATTATGCCTCAATGTAAGCTGAATAGGGAGCTGTGAATACCTAAAGCAGTCTCGTATCCAATAACGTTCAACTAACAGGCTAAGCTACTTTAGAGAAGGGAATAAGTTAACACTAAAATGATCAAAACCAAATACAGGTTCCACAAACTTAATTGTTGAACAACTCGCGAATTTAAGTTGGCCCCGGCGATATGGTAATTGCAACGTACAAAGAAGGAGTTATATGAAAAATATACTTACTAGACGCAGGCTCTTTGATAAGCTGTAACCCATTATAGCAAGAACAATACATGCGGCTCAATTAATGTGACTTTTATTTCCAAACTATTTTTTTAGATGATTTCTGGGGCTCTTACGACCATTGTCATTAAGTAACAAACGACTTCCGGGATTGGACCGTGTCATGATTGAGATCGAAGAATTCAACGTTTTGCCCACTTTCATAAGGGGCTTCATCAGGAGGAAAAAGCTAAAAGCACGGTAACTCAACGTGCGAACCACGTTAAAAGCGAAACTCGACTAACTAACGGAAGGAGAAAGGCGAGAATTTATAGGCAAACGCCGTCGCGGTTCAGCAAATGCCGTATCGGTTCAGTGGCGGTGGGCGGGGCTTAGAAATTAGCACTTTCCACACAGAAGGAAGGCGAAAGCCTTCGTCCCGATTGAGATTGTTAGGGTGTTTGTAAATCTCAAGAGCCATGTGATGTAGCAAAGATATATTTCATTTGATTTAGTTGAAAGAAGTATGCATAAAGTTTAAAATCAACAAAAATCAGGTACTCCATGGTTTGTGGATCCAAAACAAGTCACCTTACATGGCCCAACTCTTTATATACAGCGACTCTACCGAACACCAACGCGATACTGGTCATAAGATCCTTTCTTTGAAATTTCCATCATCTGAAAATCCCCATTCGTCTTTAGCAGAAAGATTCGCTAAGCCATTGAGATTTACAAACACTCTAACAATCTCAATCTGGACAAAGGCTTTCCCCTTCCTTCTGTGTGGAAAGTGCTAATTTCTAAACCCCGCCCACCGCCACTGAACCGCGACGGCATTTGCTGAACCGCGACGGCTCTTCTAATATTAAGCCCGTGAAGTCGAATACCTCTTTTCATTTCCGAGCTACAGTAGCAAAATGAAAAATTCAACATTTCCGTTCGTCGTTTTTAATAATATAAAAAACAAAGTAGGGATTCTTCATGCACTGTTTTATGTAAATTTCCCAGCATCTTATGTAAGCACAACAAACGTGTGTGGCAGAAACAAAAAAAAAATAAAATAAACCATGCACAAAATATTCTTCTTCTTTTTCTTCTTTTACGTATTACATATTAAGCCAGTGGCGTGTTTAAAAGAAAGTTGTGGTACAATCAGCCCTCTTTGCTGGTAACTCGGGTAGGTAGCTAGCCTTGCCCATTGAAATTGAGGAAGAGTTCCCTCGTTAGTGGTTAACGACTACCACCGGTGTTAGCGTGGTAGCCGAGGAGCGTAGAATTTCTAAAATATTTGTGTAGTCATTGGAGATCCCAAACAACGACAAAAAATGAGAACGGTAGAATTAAATCACACGGGAAGATGCCTAGAATATGCCAGGAAAGACCTAAAATCATATAATAGTAGATTATGCAATGAGGGATAGAAATGCGTTATTTTGCTGTGGTGCAATTCGTGACTCGAGGGAGAAGCCCGAGAGTGACACAGCACTGAAGCATAATAGCAGTCGCTCCGAATTGTATATACTATTTTTTCACGTTGCAGGCAGATTTAAAACTACAAAACTGTTTTTTTAAACGTAATTTTTTGACATTTTTAAATTTTAAAGTTGGTGGCACTGTAAGTCTATGTCAAATTCGAGGTTATCAGGTTAGGTTTTGCATCAGTTTTGACACCGGCTGACGCAAAACCTAATCTGCTAGCCTCGAATTTGACATAATTGTTGTTTCAGTCATAATGAAAGCTCCCTAGGTAAATTTTTCTTCTCTAGGGAATAATTAATTATTTCTGTCACGATTTTGGTATCGTAGAAACCGTGTTTTGTTCCCAGACGTGAAAAAATCATATTGAAGCAATGAAAGTAAAAAATCATACACGAAAAGACCAGAAGATACGCACATAGGCTTCAAGATGGACTCGTGTATCACCTTCAATGTAACTTGTGTGTGTATGTTTGCGTAGTCTGGTTATTTTACCTCACAAATCATTCTTCAGAGAAGAGCGACGTTAATTATTGTATGCTAACATCGATTGATCACCGGGCTCAGTAGACTTCTGAAAAAGTTCTGCTGGGTTACGGATTCGAACCAAGAATTCCTAGTGCACTACCGAGACTTCTTATTTAAAATTGGGTTTTTTTATGTTTGAAACCGGTTGTTTGTGTTGCAATTAAAAACTAATTGGAAAGGTTAGTGCACTATTTAAAAACAATTATTTAAGGATCGTTCTTCTTTTTTTTTTCTCTAAATATAGGTCGAGAGGTTGTTATTAACCACATTTTATACATTATCTTCGGCCGCAACCTGGGAATATCACGACTACCAACGGTGTTCGTATATTGCATAACTGATATCCGGCTATGAAGTTCGAACTTACCACCTACCGACTCAAAACGCAAATGCTTTACGAGATGGCCACCTGCTTTTATTTAAGGGTTACTTTCCAGTAGTTAGGCTACATTATAAATATATTTTGATGCTTGGAATGGGAAAAAATGGCATTGAATCCGCAACACCCAAAACAATTTCTAAAGGCCTTTATTGAGAACTAAGCGTAAAACGATCTTCACCTTTCTAATAATACTGAAACAAGAAAATGAAACAGTAGATAATGCGAATTACATAAATTTTCAAATAAAAAAGACATTACCTGCGATGAGCTGCAAACTTCAGCACCTGCAAATGCGATTTCAACATTTGGCAGTAGCTCGCAAGCAAATCAATCGCCTGTTCGTTGCATTCGGCTATGGAAGACCCGTCGCATCAGTGGGATGCAGCCGTCTTAAATACAGCGCATTTATTGTTGACCCTGTTTGTCTCTTTTACAACATTCACCCTGCATCTGTTGGTCCCATTTTCATTAAGGGTAAAACCTGAGCTATGTTCAAATTATTACTTTTATCTATTTCTCAGTTAAAGCAAAAATAACAAAGGTGCTCACCCTATATATATTTTGCTAAATTTGTTCGGTTTGATGCCAGGTCGACATATAATCTGCATGTAAAACATCGTCTTTCTCCAACAAATAGTTTTTGAGTTATACCGGCAACAGACAGACAGACAGACAGCAGACTGAATTGAGAAAACATGTTTTTCATCATCTAGGGACAGACAGACTAAATTAAGAAAACCTGTTTTTCGTCATCTAGGGACCCTGAAACGTGAACATCTATATAAATCTGGCAAGGTGATTTTTTCACGATTATAATACATCCTTCGTCTTTTAGACAAGACATGTAAAATATGTAAACTAAATTATATCCAACTACAGTAGCTTTTCAAAAACTACTCTATTCCAGTTGCTTATAACGTAGTCTGAGGTATGTAAAAGTTTGTTGCTAAAAATTGAAATTTATGCGGAGGCTATACAGAAATAGAAATGCTTCATTCATAAATTATTTCCGATTTTTTCAACTTCATACATTATGTTGTTTTTGCGTGTCTCGTGGGTAATATCTCGGTATTCTGCATTCCAAAATATTTTTCTTTGCATTCGGTTACGGTAGTAGATCTGGCGTACCTTTGTACCATTAAGATCATCCAAAGGTGCACGCATTTTTTTTATAACTTTGCCTTTTAATCGTAGACGTTACAAAAGTTTTTAAATGTCACTGTCAGCACTTTATTTTTAAATCATTTGAAAAAAATGAACGCCACTGACAAAGGTGCAATGTCCAGAACGTAAATGAAAAACAAAGATTACATAAACAAATACCAGGTCTGAGTAGAAACCAAAAAGTTAAAAGAACTAAACTGCTAATTTGAACAACCATAGAATTGATTAACAAAAATATCAATAAATTTAAAGACAAGCATGTTTAATAAAGTTAATAGTGTTCAAGAGAAAGGTTTAATAAACTATATAACAGGAAACATTCATTATAGCATCATTAAAATTAGTTTCATGTTAAAATACAGTATTAATTACCTGAAATTGAATTTAATACTAAATTTTAACTAACGATATTTTGATAAAACTTATTAATATCGAAAATACAGATTTATAATAAATACATATCAATTACCTCATATTAAAGTGTTATGGGTTTTTATTGTGTATGTTCTAATTAAATTTTGCAGTAACCCAACGAAATTAAGAGTCGAACAATTAATTTTGTTACAAGTGCATCCTGTAGCTGTGGACAAAGAAAGGTAAAATTAGAATGTAACGTGATAAACGTGTTTAAATTAGAATAAAGTCATAGGACTATACTACTGTATATATATTTTCGGTATATGTATTTACATTTTATTTAATTTTGTCTGCATCTCGTTGCAAACTAGATTTTGTCCGTAGCTTGACCAATCTTTGAAAAGCTATTATTATATTTCTTTTTTGCCGAATGACCTAGTATTACAACGTCACTGGCTTATACATCGTGCCTTGTTTTCATGTTATGGATAGATGTACGGTTTTTGAAATATAATAATGAGGATAGCAGACGCTCTCGCTTCAGCCCATCATTGTATTCAATTTTTTTTAATGTTATCTATCAGGTGTCATTTCAATTTCATACATGATTTGTACGACTATCATTATATTCTTTCATGCATTTTTCCTAAAATATTTTGTAGGTTGTAGATTTAAATATCCTCTTTCTGCCTAGTAGGTATCTTAATCGAAATCTAGTTCCTTATATCATATATGTACATACAGTTCTATTTTAATGACTGGGAGAAAGTATAGAATATCTGTGAACTATTTTTTTCCGTCCATTTGTTGAACTTAGCAGTAGTCCACGTCGTCTTATTGCTTTATTGTTTCGATTGTTTTATTTCGCTTTGCATGCAGAGTTAGGCAATAGGTACTGGTGGTCTTCAGTAGGCCGAAAAACAAAAAACATGCCATTAACAAACGACATTGGTAAGTCATTATCTTCCTTAAAGTGTGCAATTTTAAGTGTTTCGGGAATTATCGGACTTTATTTTTTTACACAACAATAATCAGACTGTTAAGTTAATTCTGAACG
Organism: Agriotes lineatus; assembly: GCA_940337035.1. Lineage (NCBI taxonomy): Eukaryota > Metazoa > Arthropoda > Insecta > Coleoptera > Elateridae > Agriotes > Agriotes lineatus. Next base: position 131,049,692 of record OW679197.1, on the reverse strand, counting down.
TTATATTGACCTGCTGGAAAATTTTGTAATTGAGGTATAGAGGTATAGAAAGTCCATTTCAATAAGATGGCGTCACGCCGCATACTGCAAGACAAACTATGCACATTTTAGGAGAAATATTTCCAGGACGCATAATTTCAAGATCTGCTGATATCTCTTTTCCAGCACGTTCGCCTTGTTTAACTATAGCACACTCATTAGCTTAAGTTTAAGGTATTCCAAAGTAGACCTCCAAACACTTGAAGATCTAAAAAAATGCGCATCACGGAAGAAGCAAGAGCCATCCATTAGCAGTTATTACAACGATTAATGCAAAATTTCGTTAGAAAATTAGACGAATGTGTCCGTTGCAGAGACGGCTACTTACAACAAGTTATTTTTAAAAACTAAGTTGTTTATATTAAATTGCATATTCCAAGCGTTATTGTTTCTGTATTTGTTATTTGAAAATATTAAGTAGTTTTTTACTATTCAATACTATAAGTACCTATTTCAAATTCGTTAAAACCCCTCACCACACAAATATTTAACAACTGCTAAATACGTATTTCGACAGCCAAGCTGTCATCATCAGGAGCTACGAAAAACTTACACAGCAAAAAGGCAGCGATATACTCGTGACCAAATCATAAATAGAAGTGGGTGATGCCCGCTCATTTTACATCTATTTATACTGTCTGACCCGGAGGGCGTGGCCGAGGGCCAATGAATATAGCCGACGGTCAATGTAACTTCAACAAATCATACAAGATGGAGGACGGTATTGGTCCACCATCTTTGTTCAAAAGTTTATTATCTCGGTTCTTAAAAATGGCCAAGCTTTCAAAAGAATTTAGTTGCTTTGTTGAAGTTAACGCCTTTACAATTTTTAGGTCATCCTCTTTTATACTATGACCCGTTTCGTAAATATGTTGGGCAATACTCGATTTTTCGAATCTGTTGAATCTAAAATGAGCTAAATGCTCTTTAAACCTAGTACCAAAATTACGACGTGTTTGCCCAATATATTCAGAATCACAATGGGAACATTTAATTTCGTAAATTCCAGATCTCTCTAAAGTCCTCAGTTCGTCTTTTGGATTTCCCAACAAATTTCTAATATTGTTGTTTGAACCATACACAACTTTATGGCCCGATTCTTTAAAAATGTTTGCTAGGCCCTTTGTAGCCGGGTGAAACGGAATTTTGATGTACTTGGGTCCTTCACTTCTAAGACTGACGAGAGTTGTGGAATTTCGAACGTGCAATTTTGTTTTTTGTTTCCTAATCAAATTATCGATAATTTTAGAAAAACCATTGCACACAGCGATGCTTTTTATGGTCTGAAGTTCAGTGGTATATCGATCTTTGTTTAAAGGAAAGGTTAACAGTATTTTTATTTCTTATTACTAAGGTATCTAGAAATCGCAGTTGTCCTTCGTTTTCCAACCCATATGTGAATTTTATGCTAGGAAATTTGGAATTTAACTGATTCAAAAAATTATCAATACTACATTTAGATAAATCAAAAACAGCAAAAATGTCATCCACACATACCTAAACCAAATCCTTGGGAAATATTCTGTGTTATTCTTAAATTCAGTTTCGAATTTTGACATAAAAAATTTGGCAACGAAAGGGGAAAGGCTGTTTCCCATTACTGTTCCTTCGTGCTGTTCATAAAATTTTCCATCTATTTGAAAGCAATTCTGGGACATGCAATGTGTGTTAATCTAACTAACTCGTCAATTTTGTTTGAATCCAAATTATTATCCGTAAGTACGCTTGGAAACAAAGAACACATGTCCAATGAAATATAATATTTTGATAAAACTAATAGAATATCTATGTATTCCAAATTTTCTAGACCATACTGCATAACAACTTTACATCACGCATATCTAGAAATTATGCAAGAAGTACAAATTTAAAGATATACAATTGAATTTGTGTTTATCTGCCACTTTTTTCTTTCGAATTTTCACATAAAGGGAAATTGCTATAAATAGCTCCCAGATTCCTACTTCATGCATTTGTACTAACACCATAACTGTTTAGGTATTGTTTGTATCAGCTATAATTTTATTTATTTATTTATATATACAGAGATTCATACAGGTTAAATAACCTAATTACATGAATCACAAATATCCAAAAGACAAACAATATTGTGCGAAAAACAACAAAAGACACAAAGATTACATAATACGGTATATCAGAATAACAAACATTTGCAACGGTAGGAAGCACAAGATACACTAGTTCAACAATAATTTAACTAGTCAACAAAATGATTATAAGAATAAAATGTGTTGGCAACTGCAGAGGACTTAAAAATAATCAAACCGATTTACAAATTGACAATGACATTTGTATTTTAACCACAAACCAGAATACCAGAATGACAATCTTTAATCAAAATTATAATAGTTTAAAATTACGCTTACGAATTTTTTATACTTGAATGATAAATCACAATTTGTTAGTAGGCATATTTCATTTAAGAGTCTAAACATTATTAAAAAGGGAATATTAAATGCAAAATTAACTGATGGAATGTGAAACATGGCTACAGCTCGAGTACTTTTTACAGGCACACGCAGATTAAACAAAGATAATAAATAACTTTCATGAAGCAAGTTATTCCACAGCTTGAAACCAAGTTGTAAAAGTGACATATTTCTGCGATTACTTAAACTTTGAACTTCGAATTCTTTACGCAAATTCATGGACCTGATTAAATGGTAATTTGACGTAATAATAACCAAAAAATGCTTCAGCAAATGAAATCAAATTAAGTGAAAGAGGAACTTTGTAACAATAATTGAAATTTAGTTCGTTTCATTGGGCATTATATCGTAGCTCGACCAGTTTAGGTATTTAAACGTATTCGATTTAGAAATGCCAAAAACACGAAAAATGTTCTTGGCAGAAATTGTTTGAGAACGGCTGGAGAATTTATCTGCAGTTTGCACTCCAACTGTCCATTCCGTTGCGTATAATTGCGACTAAACAAGTTCAGTGCTGCGTACTAATTGATGTCTATTGCTACATTGTTTCTAAATACTCAGTTCCTGAATTAACAGAGAACCTTGTTTAAAATTAATTAAATAGTATTGTTAGTCCCGTTCGCTTCCCAATTGTTTAATGAAACTAAAGTGGAGAATATTACTGAATATTGTGTCGCGCTGCTGAATTTAATAACGGCGTCTATCATTAATTAGCAGTTTCCAGAACTTCCATATGCAAACATAGCATACATGTTTCAGCGTTATTTCAGTTTGGCTATAAATTAAACAATAAATAAGCCGCGTTAACAAACCGTGCATAAATCAAAGCGGATAAGCTTAATGCCATATATCTGCACCAACACCTGCGTTTGATTTGGCACAAATAAAAAGATTTTAAAGTTATAAATGATCCAGGTAACAATCCCACAATTGATAGTCCGCCAGGATTAGCAAAGTGGCGCGCGTTTGATCCGGACTATAAATTATCGGACTAAGTTAATCCCGTTATGACGACCTAACCATGGCCAACGCTACCTGTGTTTAACATGCTTCACAAATAGGGCGCTGTGTACATTTCTACATACGACACTAACTGTTAATGCTGGAACAATGTTTACAATAATCAGACCTCGTTAAATTATAATATTGCCTTGAACAATAATTAATACGGGAGATTTGAAGGGGCTACAACTAAACGGTTTCTATTTCAATCCAATTTTTAAAAAAATGCTGAAACGCCATTCAAAGTATGCCAAATAGTGTGTTATCGCTGTTCCTTATTTTTTAATCTATAAATAAACGGGCGCTTCCAACTCGAGGACATCCATGCCCAATTTTCATTAGTAATATAACAAGGGTGAGACATACTTACCGATAATTTTGCACAAGCTAAGAGTCGACTGCTGGTTGCAATGAAAACTGTCCCGAGGGTTGCCCGATGGCAGTTTTTTAAAGACAACCGGCACGATGGATCTTGGAACGGGCAAAATTATTTGTGTGTTGCCCGCGTTTATATTTTAAAGACTATTACACAAAACCCGTATACGGAGTATGATTTAAAATTGATCTAATAACGCCAAAATACTCAAATTGCTTGTTTCCTGCATTCCTACGAGGTCGATAATCGTTCCTTGGGCGCTTATCGCTTGATAAACTGGGCGCTTATCAGGTAACCAGTTCGGGATTGGTCGATTAAAAAAAAATGCATGGTTCTCATTGGATGCTATCAATCATGTGTATAATAATCAACGAAATTTCAGCCATTTCAAACGGAATTCCATTCTGTGAAAGGTTTTCCATGTCAAGTTTTTATTATACATTTTACAATGAAATTGTGAGCGGATGGCCCTGCGAGCAAATACTCGCCTCTGAGGCGGACGGCCCGGGTTCGAATCCCGGCAGACTAGTAGAATTTTAAATAGCGTACGCTCCCCGACTACCACACTAACACCTGTGGTAGTCGTTAACCCCTAAACAAAGGAACTCTTCGTCCCTTTCAACGGGAAATGCTAGCCACCTACCCGAACTAAGGGTAAAAAGGGCTCACAGAACCACTTTGTGGTTAAAACAGGCCACTGGCCTATAGCAAGAGGAAGAAAAAAACAATCAAATTGGTAAGTATAATTATTATCTGTTTTATTTTAATATCAACTAATTTTGTCTTTTAAGGGCTATATTTAATTTTAGCGTGATTAAAGATAGAAGAGGGACTGAACGCAAGCTGATAACTAGTCGACCCACCCATAATTGTTATGCTGTAAGAAGAAAAGAAAAAGCATGATTAGGTTCTTTTCTAATTCCAAAGACGTATCATTTAACGATATTTACTTACTATTTAGTTCTATTACTAGTTCAGACAATAATCAACCGTTAATTTCTTATACTTCTTTCCATTAGAAGTTCTACTTCATTGCGGATAACCTCCTTATTAACAAAAACAATAAAAACATGTTAGAGGTAATCTATATACACAGGGAGTCCCAAAAAAGTGCCCATGGTTAATAATTTTACGAGTGAGTAATCGATTTGCAAAATGTTATGTCCAACTCGTTTTTCCATGGCAATTAAATTTGGAGTTTAGTAGAACGGAACTTAATGATTTTAAATATACGTCTACAAACGACTAATCATGCGAGTACGGCTATGACACTAAAACATAGATTTATATTTTTTCAGAATGCCAGAAGAAGAAAGACAAAAGAAAATGATTTAAAAGTACAAGGAATGTCACGATAACGCTTACTGTTTTTGATCACGAAATTTTTATTCGCCATAAATAAGCTCCATAAGGTCATACTGTGAATAAGGAGTACTTCCTGGAAGTGTCGAGGAAATTGAGAGATGCGGTGGAGAGAAAGCGGACTAATTGTTGGGAAAGCGGTCATTTGTAGCTTCACCACGACAACGTACTCACCCACTCGTCTTATATTATCCAGGAGTTTTTTGACCAAACCCCTCCATATAGCCTTGCCACGGCTTCCTACGATTTTTTGCTATTCCCAAATTTTAAAAGCTCTCTTGAAATGAGAGTTTTTATGGCCGTTTCGTTGGGACCTCACATATAAATTAGACGTCTCATACACCTTAGTATTTTTTATAAACTATTTGCATTTGTTTTTCACCTAGGTAGCTAAATACACATGGAACTCTTTTAAATTACCTTTTTCCAGTTGTACTTAAGTGTCACTATCTGCTAAAAACAGGAAGCTAGACTGAAACTCGGGTGTTGAATCTGACTTCAAACAGTGTGCACAAGAACCCCCTATGTGGTCACACAAACAAGCACAGATATATTTCCAATAAAAGACAGAAATTGAATTCCACATACAAACTATTTTGCCTACGTATTTATTTTTTCATTAAGCGCATTTCTTTACGGTAGTAAAATCTTCCCGCAGCCTGGAGTAAACACTTATTGCTCAGACTGCTAACATATTCTGAATCAGATTACCTTAAGCTCATGCCTCGAAATTGCACCGTAGCTCTCGTACGGATTATATTATCAACCAGTATTTCGTAGAATTGCTATGCAATAAAGAATCTGAGACTACAAAAACTAAACAAACACGGTGTACGGCACAATCGAATGGAGCAGAACTAAATCTCTGGGAAGTTAAAAAAAGCTTAAGACAGATGAACAACCACAAAGCCTACGGCATACATAATATACTGTCAGAACTACTTATATATAGTGAAGAACTCCCGGCAGAGATATTGTATTCATTAATTAAGGAAATTTGGAATACAGAATAGATGTCTAAATAATTGAGGACAGCAATCGTACGCCCAATTTATAAAAAGGGGGACAAACAGAATTGCTAAAATTACAGAGGAATATATCTATTATGTTTGACCTATAAACTCGTAATGAATATTATAAGATGGAATTACAGAGAATTCCTCTGAAATAATTGGAGACTACCAATAGGGATTTAAAAAAGAAATTACTCACTCTTTACAATAAGACAAATAATTGAAAAGGGTTCAGAATGCAATATATCACATATATGTGGTCAAGTAAAAGTACAGAATATGCTACGTTTCATATTATAACGGACTACGACAGGGAGATGGACTGGCACCGATTTTATTCTATCTTGTACTAGAGAAAGCCATTAGAGCCATATGGAGACAGATAGCCGAAGCACAGTTGCCACTAAATGATACCAAACCGGATGACTTGAATATTAGTGTAGAAAGTGGCAGAAAGTGGAAGAGAGCTTCAAGTCAATGAAGAGAAAATTCATCGGATGGCCATGAAACCGACGAGAGGACCCGGACAAAGTCTAACCGTAAAAGATATTTAAAGACATTGAAGTAGTCGAAAAATTTGTGTATTTAGTATCTCAGCTAAATCACAACAATGAGCTTCATCAATAGCCTAGGAAATAAATTAATGGCGCCGGAAATATTTAAGAAAAGGGGAATTTTGATCAGTTTATTAGACCACTACAAGAGATACATTTTCCAAAACCTTCCTGCCCCTCCGCCCTGTACTTCTCTCTCAGTGCCCTTCCCACTGAACTTCACATTCGCATACTTTAATCAACTGCTTTACTCTCCGTAACCAATAATCGTAACGATGTATTGCTTTTCGTCTTAAAAGAATGTGCTGGAAGAGTATTTTTATTTAATTTTGCTCTAATGCTAACTGATTTTTCTTAAGTTTAATGAAATCGAAGAAAAACAGTATCTAATTACGTGCTGTATCTCCTGGGGAAACACACGTGTACGTAGAATCGTCGTCCATTTTACTTAAAAGTTGTATTTGCTATTGTTGATTAGTTGTCCAAGCAGAACTAGATTAATTTCTCTCTGCTCTCATTCCTTGTACGCAAATCATATTACCTTGCAAGTGTGCACATGTGGTGTGTGTTAAGTGTTTTTAAAATTCTGTGGTTAATATCGCTTGCGCCATCCTTTGCGGTCTCAGAAATAGTTGGACCGTGGATCCCTCGTATTAGCAGTTCGTTGCGGTTCCGTTGCTAGACAGTGTATGTGGTCCATATATAACCGCCGCCTTTAGGCCATTCAGGGAATTCACCGTATCACACGCCGGATACCGGTTGTTTCAGTACCGAGACAGCAAGATTTTAGAAGATAAACAGCTCTGCGGACGAAAGTATCTCATCTTAAGGCGCGGAGCGGTGCGTCATTTCTTAATTGGGAAAAGAGACTTGCTTCCAGAACCCGATTCAAACAAGATGTGTATCCGCGGACACCTCACGGCAACGCTTTGAATGTGTTGGTGTTGAGTCGGTGTTCGTACATTAATATACAGAAAAAATTATCGTTTTTGTGTATTTCGAAGTGACAAACGCGCTTAGAACACGAAATCAGGTGTTCAAGGAAACCCTTGATATTTCAAGCACACCCGTGAGACATTTTTCGTTACCCGGCGAATTCGTATGCCTCCAACAGCGTCACCATCGTGTATTTAGTATTAAATACGGTGGAAAACATGTTTCAACCAAGTAGGGAAGCATCCCCTGTTCTCGACAATAAAAATTAGAGCATCGCAATCCCAATCCCAATCTTTTAGCTGCATAGTAGCGTGGGTTCGTCATCTTGAGTACCGCGACTTAACGTCTTCCCTAACACCTGCTGTGTCAGAATGTGCAGCTGCAAGCGCCAACCAAAATTGTATCACACGAAAATTTGAAGTTTCAGGCAGCCTCTTAATGACCATTAAGCAACCAGGTGTTTAGGACATGGTAGGTTACTAAGCGGAGTGCATTTTTTCGTAACGTCTCATAATGACATTTACGCTACCAAGTATTTAGGACATGGTAGGTTACTACGCCACATTTTTTCCGTAACGTGATTGTTTCAATTAAGCACGACTCCAAAAGTCCCGTCCATATGCCCGATTGTAGGTCAGTAATTTATCAAGTTTGAACCAAAGCTTCGGCTGACGCCGACTTGTATCGTTCTCTTGCGACGCAAAAGGACGAAGTACGCAAGTAAGCTTTGAAACGGTTACACGAGTAATTTGACATGTAAACTTGCTTACATTGTGTATGGCAAAACTCAGGGTTGTAAAAGCAATCTTAGTTAACTGCGACTCCCGCCTTTCGTTACGATTTGCTAGAGGTATAATTTTTCCATGTGATCATAAATTTGCAGCGAGTAGCTGTTGTAAATAACCGCCTGCTTGCTTTATCAATTGATGCTGTATTACGAATGAGTGAACGGCTGATCGTTGTAGTAGATCAGCAGTTAATCTTACAATAACATATATATATTGGTGTTTTTCGAATCGGCGAACAGTTTAACCCCTTATCGTGGAAAGTAAGCCCATTGTTACAATCAATAGCGTTTCCGTTTGAATAAACAAGGTGCTAATAGAAGAAGCAAACTATTTCAGATCAATACAATTTTGTGAAACGAGGCCTTTGTATGTTTTCGTTTATACGGAAATTAGTTTCTCTAAATTTGGGTCCCTAGCTACCACTTGTAGTAGCGCTTTTTCAATTAATAAAAGTAATACCAATATGTTTAGATCGGCTTCAGCCGAGCTATCAAGATCTGGAAACCCAACCCGAACGCTGAGTTAGTCGCGAGCCAACCGGAAGCTATTTGTATCGACCTCCCGAATCCGTTGTCTGCTTTAAGGCTCGTTTAGACCGTAACGTGGTGTGACCTGGGGTTACCCATTTTTTCATTAAAACCGCCGGTGATAATCACGATTTCTCGATTTAGTATCTGTTGGACTACATCATCCAACTTTCTGTAGAAATTATTAATCTTGTTATTTGTTGCTTACGTTGTTGAAGCATAAGCTTGAAGCAATTTGATTACATAGCGTTTTGTATTTAGCTTGAGAGAAATATTGCGTGCATCTGTGGGTTGACATCCCAAAATGTACTGTTTTAAACGTTTAAAGGCTGAGAATCCTACGCCTTGTAGAGTTGTACACTCATCTCTTTCATCACTTGCATGTCGTAATTCTCTTACGTTCCATGCAGCAATGTTGGTCTTGTTGCGGCGCTTTAGCGTATTCTCGTTGTATTTCCTGGTAGCACAATTCCCATACCAAGCCCAGGCATTTCGTTCTAGAAGCAGAGTATCAATCGGAGTGCGTGGCATGCCTCCATTCTGATTATTCGTCGCTTTCATGCACTCGCATGTAATTGTAGTATAGTGGCTTTCCATTGCCATACGTACTGCACAGCATAATCCATCAAAGTCATTCTAACCTTGCCTGTTGTTGCGTTATATATTGTCGCATCAGTCATTTTGATCTCCGTCAGAAAAGACTACGGTTTAGACTGCTACCCCTAACTCGTGTAGTAGCCCATTACTGGGTTGTAAGCGACAACGATTTGTTCCCATCTTTAGTACTATGAACCTAGATACATACATAGAGTTCCACATACCGAGTGACCGGATTCAAAACCGAACATAGCAAAAACCTGATAACCACAAGGTTACTACAAACAGGAGGAAAAGGCTGAAAATCATTAAACATCAATTACGTAGACATACCATTTGTTTAGCAAAAATTCAAAACTTGCTAAGTTCAGTTTTGAAACTGTTCACCCGGTAGAAAAATTTGTGTTGTAATCGCCCACACTGTATCAGATGTTACAGTAGCAAAAATGAGATCAAAGAAAATACTCAAATACTCTAATAGCATCTGGATCGAAAATGGACAAGCGACGATTAAAGCAGACCAAGTAATAAAGATAATAGAGAATGGGTCTCTCCCAAGAAAGATTAAACCCAACTATAATACGTACCTTGGAATTGCCAGTTCCCGTACTTACAAGATGCTAGTAAAAAATATAGTAACTTAATTGAGTCAAAGTGATATTTTACCCTCTTGTTGTAACTATTTATAGTGTAATTTTTTATTCTGAAAATTGTTTAGTAAATATTAACGATACAAGTTCTTTATGCGCATCTTTATGAAACGAGTTTGGTTGCCAGAACGAGGCGATAAGCCGAGTTCCACAGTAATCAAACAAGCCCTAAGCAGACCTAATTATTGAATATTTTATCTTCATAAATAAATTTCGGTTCGGCGTATTCTTTGTTTTGTAAAAAAGAGTGCGGTAATATATATTACCACACTGAATGCCATAATATTATCTATAACCGCACTGAGTGCAACAATAAAGCTCTTAACGATTAATTTGTTAAATAGTCTAGAACAACACCGATAAAGATAAAAAACTTACTAAATTAACAGTTTTTTTTCATAAATACTTTTTTTACATTCTAACTAAATGACTTAATTCGATTGTTAATTGTTGTAAAATATTTAAGTTAGAAAGAGGGGGCAATATTCTAATTAAATTATTTTTAAATATAGGTACTATTGTCGTAATATGAAAAATATTACTACTAAGAGAATTGATGTTGAAGCAACAATACATGCATAACCGAAGAAACTGTATCACCAAGAAGATTTATTTAGAAATGACGATTCTGCCAGTAGTATTACAGACATTATTGAATACAAGCGTCAAAATCCATTTGCCTATTTTTATATCATAACTATACTCCTTACAATATTGAATTATTTGCTTCATAGCTGCCATAAATAAAAATAACTGGTATTAGTGAATCGTCTTTATTATTCCACTTTGAAGCACACATATTATTTCCTTTTTATTGGTATTCTTTTCATTGCACTTTCATCAAGTCGCTTGAATGAAGAAAATTTAAAGAAATCGCAGTATGAGGAACCAAAGGAAACATGGGGAGAACGAAAATACAAGGTAAGATAAAATCCACGTAAACTGAAAAACGCCATGAACGTGAGTAATATTTGAAAATCGGGCCATGAACGTGAGTGAAAATTTGCAAGACGTGATTCAAGTTTCACGTTAAATATTTAATAACGAATAAAAGACTGAAGGGTGCTTCGCTCCCCCGTTACCCACCCAGTGGGAGATCTAGAGCTGGAGCTGGAAGTCATTGTACTTCTGTGTGGCAACCTGCAGCGACCGAACTTCACACCTGTGTTGTGTGGTGAATGTTGTGTCTACAATTAAATTTTCTTAGTGGCGAAATATTTTAAAAGAACATGAGCTTTTGGTATTAACACTAATGTGTTTGAAGATGGTTGAAGGACATTTTTGCGAGAAATCGGTATTTATCCCTTGCTGTATTTGTGTCTACTATTCTGATTACAACATATCATGTAAACTATTTATTTTAAAGTTTTTGGTTCTGTTGCAGGTCCTTTCTTGGTTTTAAATTTGAACATTCTGTTGTATTCAAATTTGAATTTTCAAATAAAACTGCAAATCACGTCGTGAGTGGAGGGTCACGCCGTGAACGTGAGTCAACGTGAGCGTGATCCTGCATGAACGTGGGTATTTAAAGTAAGCGTGAAGCTTGCGCGACGGAACCAAAATAGGAATGATGAAAGTGACATAAAGTTTAAAAAATTAATTAGTTAAAAGAAGATGTAAATTTACCAAAATACTACGAAGCTTTGTCATTGTTATGGCACCTTCTTCTAATTGGTTTGCAAAATCCAGTATTAAAAATTTCCCTATAATAATTGCATTGCGATTGGAGATGTAAGTATTATTGATCATCTTAATAACTCGAGTTGTTATTGTATATATTACCTACAAAAACACCCTAAAAGTGACACGGCTTATGGAGGCGACAGGGTGCTGGATGTTTTATCTATTCTTGATTACTCGCAACAGTATTCCCATACAGTACATATACCTTCAAGAAAACTATTATTTTAGAAGAACTCGTCAATACGATTGCTTTAATACTATAACCACTGAAGTTGCTTCCCATCAATGCGTTTGCCCTGGATATTTTCAATTTAGCAGAGCCTGCGTTTTTATATTCGAACTGTGGATAACAAGATATTATCTCAATTCATCAATTAATGTTTAATTTTGTGCCAACCTTTGATCTTCCCACACGTGCGTTTGTTATTCTCAGCGGTACGTAATACCTGTCAATACTTCGTTATTAGTTTCGATTTGGTTGTGGATTCGGTAATTTGTCAAAGCCACTTGCGAAATTCTAATTAAGGATATCAAGTTGCCATTAATGACGAACCTGCAGTACATGCAGGCGTGGACTTGACATTTTTATAACGTAGTTGGCCCGTAGCCAGTTTAAATTTGAGAAATTTTGTTTTATTAAATGGTATTGCCTAACTAGGTATGACGTTAATATTGTGGAATGTAACTGTTTTGCTGAAAAATCCATCATAGGTTTTTTACATTTATTTATGGTTTTGCTAAAACCCAGTGTCGTTAAAAAGAGACTGAACAGCGGACATAAATGTTGAAAGCAATAATATTGTGGTTGTTTGCAAGTCTTAATTTCATTTTTTTTCAATTTTTTTTCCAAGTTCTATGTCTCGTGGCCCAGCGTAAGAAGGTTAACAAAACATAAAAATTAATAAAGTCCGGCCCTGCGTGTTTATTCGCATTAGGGGAGTCGCTAACCAAGCGTGGATATCTCGCATTATTTTCGATATGCAGATTGTTAATTAAATCTGCCTGGAGCCATATTTACATGACAGCAATCTGTCTACAACACTGCGCTGGCCACCGCCGTTTTAATTATGTTGTGTAACCGTGCGTATTTTATTAATATAAATATGTAGCGGCTCCAGATAGAGCCCAACTTTAATTTGTTTAAATATAATCTAAATCCTAGCACACACATTTGTTGCGCAACGTTTATGACACCGCTATTAGGCTATCGCCTCTACTTGAAGCTATTATCGATTTGGTCTAGCAACTAGCAATTACGTTGTATCGAGAAGAATTCCACGTTCGAATTTAACAATTAGCCGGAGGAAGTGATGTACCATACGGGGGGTTTAAATACAAAATACAGGCGACATCAATGAACCTTTAAATCTTAAAAAATAGAAAAAAATTTATTATTGAACATTGCTGCAGCCAATGGTTCTTTCATATCAATTATTACATTCAATAAAAATCTACATAAAGGCGGAGCATTTCTAAGATTTTTCCACAGTACAAAGGTTGACAAATCGTTATCTACTATTATATTACCAGAACGGGGCAATATCGTGTCGGGGATGAAAGCATATATTGTGCATCTTGCTCCCCCTCCCACACTGTTTGTGATTCTTACTAATTAGAAGAAAGATTCAAAATTAAACACCTTATTCCAAATGCTATTTATTTAAAGTAGCCCAAAATTTATTGTTGCGCCCACACTTAAAACGATTAAGTCAGATCAAATAAATGGTTACTTATGTATCTAGAACGGAATAAAAAAAATAAGGTATGGAAAAGTTGTAAGGATTCAGTCGTTAGAAATGGGGTTCAACACGACTACCTGAGTCAGTAAATCTTGTGATAGTGTGGAAATGACGAAAAATAATAACTATTCATTATGAAACGTAATTTTTAGTCAATAATCATCGATAAATCTCTTAAAAACAGAAAAAATTGTCTTGCGCTTCACTTTGCGCTGCTCTAGCTCGGGGTCTCTTCGAGATTTTTTTTAAACAGAAGTTTTTGGAAATTGGGTCCTTGTTAAGAATGATAAGACGTATTTTGCTCGTATGATTAACGGGAACATTGATATTTCCGATAAATAATATTTTCAAGATGGCGTTATAAGCAGCTGTAAAAGAGTTTTACTGTCAAAATTTGACTGGTTGGGCACGTTATGGTATACATTTGAAGGCTGCTTCAGAGGGACGATAAAGAATAGACAGCGGCAGCTCAAAGATTGCCTACGAGCAATTATCATGAATTAACATGCGTTGAGCAGTTTTTTTTCAAGGCAACATCGACGTCAAGTATTATAGGTTGGTTGCGAAACAGTAGACAGCTGAACAAGATAGGGTGTTCCTTTGAATGTACCCGACGATAGACAGATATGAAATTCGGGTAAACCTAAAAATGAGACTGTGTCTTGGGAAGTTGAATATATTCGACAATTTCGTAATTTGCCTAAGATTGGGCTACGGCTTCTCCACAAAACAAATAAAACACGACAACTCAAAACACTTAGAGCAGAACAAGGAAGCTTACCTGTGTTTTATATATCTGACAAATGCGTTCGACAGGGTGCGGAGAGAAGATATGTGGGAATTCCTACGACAAAAGGAATTAGCAAACTAGCTAACTATTATAAATAACTGCATATATAGCCAAAACGAGGTACGTACAGTCAGAAGAATTTACCGTAGCTGAACGATTAAGGCAAGGAGGGACTTTAAGCCCCCAACTATTCATAATCCTAATGGATGAAGTACTGAAAAAATGTAAGACTATAACAAAAAAGCTGCACGTGGGATATAAAAACTGACAGATTAAAAAAGGGGAATGTGTCTTTTGCAGACGATATAGTAACATGCACAAACACAGAGTCAAACTCGCAGAAACATTTGGACAAATGGAAAGTGAAGCTAAAAGAAAAAGTGAAGAAACATGTAGGAAAAATAAAAGAAATAGTAATAGCAAGGAAAGAAAAGGTAGTACACATACAGCTGGGCAACATAAAAGTAGAGTAGCTACAAAGTTTCAAGTATCTAGGGGTAATACTACTGGTACAACTGGACAAACAAGTCAACACGATGAGAACATAAATAACAGGAGCAACAGCACAGCTAAATTGTATTACGCCTTAAAGAGCACATTCATGAACAAAAAAAGATCTTCAAGGAAACAAAGCTAGCCATATATAGTTTATGTACCAACTAGTGAATCACCCGAGCTACGCTTCGCTTCGCTAATTACACGATTTAATAAAATTAATATAATTTAATTTTACTTTGCTTTGTCGTACCTTTTTTGAAAATAAAAACGGGCCTACGATATAAGTCTAAAAATTAGCAAAATTGTAAGCTATCATACAATTTAATCGGTCCAGTATCTTCGGCGGAGATAGCTAACAAAGATACATACAAAGAAAGAGACCACCGATTTTATGGTATAGATGCTTACATTTATTTTCTGGGTTTCATGCCAGGTAGACATAATTTGCATGTAAAATATCGTCTTCCTCCGACAAATATTTTTTTAGTTATACAGCCAACAGGCAGACAGACAAACACACAATCAGACATTATTTAGGACCCTGAAAGGTGAAGATCTGAAGATATCTCGGAAAGTGATATTTTCTCGATTACAATACAATGTTTTGGACGTCCTATATTTCTCTTTCCCGTTAGCTTGTATTCGTACGTTAGTTTTGGTGTTCTAGTATTGCCCATACCCATGGTACTTCCGAAAATGTAACAAAAATGTGCATAAGTGTTAAAAAATCAAACACAATAATCATTTCTTTAACAATGGAGAACAAAACAGGGCATGTAATGGCTTTTAAAAGTAATGTTGAGACTATTATTTAGTTACAATTTTTACAAAAAATTGTTAAGGATATATTTGCAGCTAAATATTTTTTTTAAATACTCCAACTTGAAGTGAAAAAATCTGTAAAAAGCTTTACCCAAGGCTTTCCTCGTCGACATTGTGACACTAAGTAATTTTAAAAATAAAATTAAGTTAGAAGTAAAAATACCATCACGTTTCTAATAAATTAAATAAATTTTCAAATAAAATAAAACGTTACCAGTGGTCTAATTCGAAGGGCAGGCGGACCGCGTATGCAGTCCCAACGTTTTGTGGGATATTGCAAGGGAACGGGCTATTTCTACCTGAGCTACGGAGCAGCGACCTTCGAATTCCTGCGTTGCAGCTATATTAAGTAACGCACTAATTTGTTGCTCCTTTTTGTATCGTACAACATTTATTCTGTATCTATTGGGGCCCATTTGGTAAGAATAAAGCCTGCGCTATGTACAAATTATTACTTGTATTTATTGTTAAGTTAAATAAAAAAATAAGCAAAAATTTTTTTGCGGTGCTCACTCTGTATATTGGTCTGAAATTTTCTCGGTTTCATTCCAGGAAGATATATAATGTGTATGCAAAATATTGTCTTCCTCCGACAAATAGTTTTTGAGTTATACCGCCAACAGACACAGGCAGACAGACAGACGGAATTGAGAAAACCTGTTTTTCGTCATCTAAGGACCCTGAAACGTGGAGATCTGAAGAAATCTGGAAAGGTGATTTTTTGGCGATTACCATACTTCCTTCGTTTTTTAGACAAGGGAAGTAAAAATTGGTTTAAAAAATTCTTGTAGAAACATGCTTCGATACATTAGTGTCTTCTTCAGTCTACTTAGTACAAAATAACATATTAAAATCTGTAAGTTAAAAGTAAGTAAGTACGTTTTTAACTTACAGATTTGAATATGTTAATTTGTACCAAGTAGACTGAAGAAGACACTAATGTGTCGAATTATATTTCTACAAGAAAAATCTTTAACAATTCTTTCACTTCAAGATGGAGTATTAAAAAAAATCTTTAGCTGCAAATATTCTTAACAATTTAAAAACCAAATTAAAAATTTCCAGATACCTACGTATAAATTGTATTACTTAGTTATACTATTTTCCGTAATTGTTGTATAATACTGGATGAAACAACCGAAATAACCTAAGCTAAATAAACACGCTCAAACTGCAACCGATATTTGGTCCAAATACGACCACAAGGATACAAGAACGTCGTCCCTGCATTGGAATTCATTTTCAATGTCAGAGCTTGCACCAAATTTGCTATAGGCTGCCTTTACTCTTGGATTGCATTATATTTCTGAAGCATAATATTGTAAATATGACACGATACGCCCCAAAGCTTACAGCGGTCCCGGTGGCAACATCGGTAGCCTTTGTGCCACATTGAAACTGTTATATCGCCGATCTTGCAACCACAGCGTTTTATCCCGTAATTCCCAAATATCAGCCCAGTTGCTTGGTGCATATGATACGAGCGAGTGTGTTGACATATAACTCATGTAATGCTGCTATACTTCTTGTGCATTGTTTTACATGTTTTAAGCGGTATCGAATAGCTACCTCTAGATCTCAGTGCTTATATTATAACGATAGGATAGATGATTACATTTTCAATTATAGAACAGTTCCTTTTTTGTAATCACAAATAGACTGTTGACGGCTGGGAAGCTCGAGCCCCTAAGCCCCTGAGAATCGGCCACCACTGGCTTTCTACTTTGTTTGTACTTTTAAAAATGTAAGTAAATCTGGCCCTGTCTACATTGCTTCAGTGGTAATTCCAGTCCAAAGAGGAGATTTTTGCGCCAATTACTATAACGCTAAATAATCGATTGAATATTAATTGACCAACGACCTAACTTTTATAATTATTTATGTCAGTATTTAAAAAATATATATGTTGTAGATTCCTACATTTTCTAAACCTATTTTAATATCAACATAAACGGCTACTGAAACAAAGAAGCCTAAAGTTGTCCAAAATTATATTCGCCGACGGTCGGCGAAAGTTAATGTTGGTATCACGTAGGCTGCGAGCCCTAATTAATCTGAAAAGTATTCAAATGGTGTAGAATAGGCAATTAGGCGCGTAGTTCTACAATATGGTGCTATGATTGATTCCATAAAGAGGACCAGGGCTGTTTGCTAATATATCAATGATGGGACCGTAATTTGTATATTAGCGGCTGTGACCGCGCGATTGTCGTGCCATCTGTCGCCAACCGCGAAATTACGCGCAAAGCTGGACAGTGACTGTTATTCAACCCAACTTTAAACGTGTGAATAACTACGGAAAATTTAATGAAACGCATGATCAGCTCCACTTCCTGCAACACCGCTTGAGGAATAATTGGATTGTGTTCAGCCGTACTAGTTGAAATCACACGAGTAGCTTGTGGTGGTCAAATAATTAAAAGTCTAGAAATAGCTTTACTACAAACAATTTCTACAAGCCCGATTATATTAATTGTTAATATATTTTAAGTAGGTACTCTTTGATATTGCCTGTAAAGTAACACCTTCAATTTTTTTAAAATATTTAATTAGTTTGTAAGTTACATTACCCATTCCGACTGATCCAGCAAATTAGTAATTGGGTTAGATATGAACTTTCTATGCTGTGCACTAGTTAGCTTTTGACAGTCAACACCAGCCATTGATGTGATATCTAAGTCTAAATCTTGATATTATATATATATCAATATCGCTCATACTTGAAAACGTGCTAAATCACATGGTATTTCCTGTTTCTATGCTTGTATTAACTATACATTTTTATCATTTTTAGACTCAAGCTTCAGTGACGTAACTTAACAGTAGAGCCGCAAGACCCCGTAGTACTGAAAGGGGCCATTGATAAGGGGGCATTAATGGAAACAATGCTCTTTTTTAACTATAACTTGTAATATTGAGAGCTTTAGGACACAAATATACACATAAAAGAGTTTGCTTGGGTTATCTATGGGATTGATAATAAAATTTATAAAAGCAATGTGATTGTCAATGGGGGTCAACAGTCACGACTTTACTTTCGTGCGAATTTTGAAATGATGTTTCAAATTTATAGATAGAAAATCAAGTTTACCAGCGCCCCATAAACTTACAAGAAATATTTAAAAAGTTTCATATGTAGTGTTTCTTCCATCTTTTTAAAGAATTTAAATTTAATACGGAATCTGAAAATCTGAATCACATGCTGTCTAGTATTATTCAAGGCCTCCTGTCTCAAAAATTAGTGCAGTTCAAAAAACCTCTGACCACTTACCCAAATACGCTCAAGGAGATCAAAGTAACAATAAAAAGTAGGGTTCTTAAAATATTAAAATTAAACGCCAGGGATAACAAAACCTTCCGGCTATAGAGACTGACGCAGCATACAAATACAGAGATAGATAACGCATGAATGCATTTGCAGAAATAGAAGCAAGAAAAAAATTAGATTGTAAATGCGGAGGCGTTCAAATTATTGAAATAAAATTGTAGAACATTCGTGTCACAGTTTGGATTTGGATGTCTTTGGTGTATTTTTTCGTTATTGTACTATAATAATAGTATATTAAAGTATGAGTGGATAACAAGGTCTTTAAAACACGCGCGAGTTTTCGGGCACGACGGCGTAGCCGGAGTGCTCGAAATAGAGCAAGTGTTTTTAAGACCAGTTATCCACGAATACTTTACGCTATTTTTTATTATACCTGCAATACTGGAAATAAATTACGCACTAAAAACTTCGAAATAATTTTTGTCGTGATAAATCGAAAGGGCATAATAATATTGCTACTGTAGTTACAAGAATTGTTTACGTTTTTGTCGCGTCCACGTCCGTTGTTGCATTCAGTCGTTTCCTGGACAACCTTTAAAGCTCGGCGAGCTTTAATTGCCTGTTTTCGCATGCGCAGGCGTGCTTTAAACGGCGATTCTGATGCAGGTATAATAAAAAATAATTTAATTTTGTATTTACCGACTAGTCTTTGTTACTATTTGGGGACACAAATTGATCCTGCGCGGAGGGCTCAATTTTATAGTTATGTCACTGCTATGCTTCAACATAAACTGTCATTGGTAGAGTTTGTTTCTACGGTAAATACCTTATTGTTACAACTGTTTCAAATTTGACCAAAAAAACTACGGATAATGGTTGTACTAAATGAAAAATATTTTAGCTGAAATAATACAGTTTCTACTTTTTGTAAATACAATATTACGTCTAATAGGTATAATTTATGAATGCCTTGGTAGTATTATTGTTAACTAGAAATAAAGTTTCTGTCTCTTGGATCTTCTAGCACAGAATTTGAAGTACTTGTTCGATTTACCTTCTCCTTATATTTAATATTTTTTACATGTTTCTACAAACGAGCATTGCAAAATAGATAGGTTAACAATAGCTATTTATGATACAAGTTGCTAAAAGAATCGTTTTTGGGGCGCGACGTGGTTTGTCAAACGAGGTCGAGCAACATAATAACAGCAACAGTTAAGCACCAAACTAAATAAAGGATATTAAAATGGCACAGGAATTACAATACACTGCAAACTTATTTTTTTCGGAAAATGCTTAAAATAAAGGAATTAACTAGTTGCACAAACTACTCGTAGGTTGTCAAGATTTGAGTTATTTCTTGTGCATATTTCAGTTATGTACGTACGGTAAATTTGGAGTGTCATATATCGTACTATATAATTTACTTTGTTTTTCACTTAACATATTTTAAATAACTAATAATGGCATTGAGAGATACCAGAGTGACATTATATTAACTTTGACGATATAGAACGTGCTACTACAGCATCATCTATTTTACTAGATAATAACAACAGTAAAGATACGAAAGTATCTACAAACACCATATGGCAGCCGATGCTGGCATACCCCTAAGTTTCTTTTTTTTACGTTTTTTTCTCTTTGTTCTAATTCTGCAATCTTCTCAGGAAATGGAAGTGCTCAGAACATTACAATTTATCAGATTAAGGGAGAAATATAAAGTTAAAGAAACCAGGAGTGAAAGATCCTTTGCTTATAAAAACATTACGCCTGCAGCTCCAAGACTATCTATATATCAATTTTCCCTCCAACTATACTGCAAAACATGTCAAATATTTTCAAAATTGAAACATTTCCCATGTTTCCCCATGTTTTTTAAATTACATTTGTATGCTACACGAAAATTTATAGGTTCATAGAACATATAGTTAGAAGAGTTCATAATAATCGTTATATTGAACTAACTTTCAGTACCAAAATCAAGAACTATACTATACCTATAGAACTCATATTATTGTCGTTTCGGCAGCGTACTGGAATGATATTCAGTATACAAATAAGTGAGAATGAACTAACGATGCAGACGATTATGATACATAACTATACTTATATAACTTATGCAACATGAATTTCTGTATTGCATTCGACAACTTCAAAAGAAAAAAGATCCGGCATGAACGCTAACGAATTGCGGACAAGAACATTTTTGAAAAAAAAAAACTGCAACTGTTGAGCTAAATGTTTTTCAATAAAAATTGTATTTCGTATTTCCCCGTATTGCCTGGAAGATACTTAGCTGCTCGTTGTGATATTTAGTTGTTCGTTTAGAACGTTGAAATAAATTCTGCAACTTGTAGACGAGATCTTCATTGTGCATTTCCTTTGTTGTGTTGTAGGGACACTGCTACTCCTTATTTTTATACTCACAGGCACCAAAAAAGTTCATTTCGCCTTTTAAAGCTTTCGAAATTGTTTTTCTCTTTTTCCGTCATACGGAGAAGTATTTGACATGTTTTGTAGTATAGTTGGAGGGAAGATTGATAGATAGATAGTCTTGGAGCTGCAAGAGTAAGGTTTTTATGATCAAAGGGTAGATGTTTCTTTCACTCCTGTTTTCTTTAACTTTATATTTCTCCGTTAATTTGATAAATTGTAATGTTCTGCACACTTCCACTTCCTGAGATTGCAGAATTGGAACAAAGAAAAAAAATGGGAAAAAGAGAAACTTAGGCGTCTGTCAGCATTGGTTATCATGCAGTGTTTAAGTGTGTAACTATTTTGCTACCTTTACTGTAGTTATTATTTAGTAAAATAAATTATGCTGTAGTAGCACATTGTATATCGTCAAAGTTAATATAATGTTACTCTTGTCTCTTTCAATGCCATCATTAGTTATTTAAAATATGTTAAGTGAAAAACAAAGTAAATTATTTAGCACGAATATGACACTCCAAATTCACCATGCGCACACAACTGAAATATTCACAAGAAATAACTGAAATCTCCATAACCTAGAAGTCAATAAGGCAAGTATCTACTTGTTTCTACGAGTGGTTTAACTCCTGTTCTATTTTAATATCCTTTGTTTACCTATCTATTTTGCAATACTCGTTTGTATGAAGATGTAAACAATATTAAATATAAGGAGAAGACAATTCGAACAAGTACTTCAAATTCTGTAATTTGTGCTAATAGAAGATCGAAGACACAGGAACCTTATTTTTAGTTAAGAATAAAGCTACCAACGCAGTAATAAATTATATATATTAGACGTAATATTGTACTTGCAAAAAGTAGAAACTGTATTATTTCAGTTAATAATATTTTTCATTTAATACAACTATGCTTTCTCAACAACCATTGTATGAGGTCTGTATCTTGGTGATGTGTTGACCTTGTTACTCTATTTCTTAGGTCTGTGGTTCTGAGTAGAGCACAGTTAATTTGGTGCCCAACTGCGAATGGGCTTACTGAGCCCGATCCCAATCGCCAAAGATGCAGAATATTTTGATAAACTGTCAATGTGTTAAAGGAATTTAATTTTAAACATGAAATAATTTTGAATTGCAAATGATTACAAAGCACGTCCCAATTTGTGAATGAGGGTGTCATATTAAAATTATTTATTAATTGAGCTAGCTTTTAAAGATTTAATTAACCATATGTAGTTGTTATACTGGGTTACGAATACATATAAAAGAGTACATAATCAGACATATCTTGAGTTAAATCAATCTGACTTATAAAGGAATAAAGTTTATGCAAGCTTAAAGCAAAGACATTTTGATAACGAATAGCGGTAGAAATGTATTTATTTAATTATTTAAATATATAATCAAAAGTATAACATTGCAATAGATTAATTGTAATTCAGTTATACTTAATTTCATTAACAATATGCTTTATTAAATTGTCACTGTGCTCCTATAGATATACTACAAAACCTCCTCAATTTGTAAATAAGTTACATTGGACAGTTAGCCCTGATAATTCTGCGGCCAAAACAATTTCATACAATAAACTATACTTATAATTTAACGTTTGACAAAGGGCAGCGATAACCATTTTCATGAGAGGCGTTGCTGTAGTTGTTAGTAGTGCCTGTCAAAACTTGATTACTTGAATGTACCTTTGTATTGAAATTAAAAGCTAATTAATTATTGCGCATTCATACCCCACAAGAGAAGTGCACTTAATACTAAATAGTAGATACGTAGGTATATCAATTTCGATCGCTACCAGTCAGTGCGCAAAACTCGTAAACGCAGCACTTGAGTCGCTACTTCATTATACAATGCGTTCTTTTTAAAAGTAGGTATACAGAAGGGATACTTGTATGTATACTAAAAAGAAAAATTTCCTTGTTTTTGCTACAGCATGCTATTTGTTTTAAATAAAAATTCTTAAAATTGAAATTTGCTGTATAATTGGTTGCCGACATATAGGATAAAACAATTAAAAATAAGGGAAATTTTCTTTTTAGTATACATACGAGTATCCCATATATATACTTTTAAAAAGAACGCATGGTATGTTAATTATACAGTGGTATCTATATAAAAAATTTTATGACACAGACAATAAACTGACTAAAACAAAAAACTCGAAAGATTCACACAAAATCTTTGTTCTGTTGTAGATAATAAATGCGTAACTATAATTTTGATTCTCAACAATAAATTTAATAATTATTAGCATGAAAATTCCTGCAAAATATTGCTCTCCAACTATTGTTTGTTTCTGGTTTATGACACTATTGTTGAAGGGAGTAAATTAAACATCTATTAATATGTCGTATAACATTAGACAATTAAAAAAGGGTACCAACGTTTGAAACATCGTTATTTGGGAACAAAATTAGAAAATTGATAGAAAGTGATAAATTACATGCTATTTGACAACAGATAAAGAAGCTTAGATAATTTTCTTGCGGTTGATAGGATAGTTTTTCAAAGTTAAACTATCAAATTCTTTTAACATTCTTTTTATTCTGAGCTTCAATTGAAGTACTATTTTGGCTGTCCACATATTATGCTAAACTGTTTGTTCTAAATAAGCCCAAAATTGTCTTTATAGGCTGTCTTTGAAGAATATTTTGTAAATTATTTTCTTTTTCCACACATTTTGCACCAAGTTCTTGGAGAATGTCAGTCGTTTCTTTCGTATAATGGCAAGAAGCTTCATGCGGCCAAAATATATCGTATAGGGTCCATGAGTGTAGTTAGTAGTATAAAGAGTTCCAATCGTTGCCTAATGTATTGTTCTGAAGACTGTGATGCCTTCAAAGCACAGCTAGCTTCCACAAAATATAGTTCTGATACAACTTACTAAACAGATATTTTTTGTATATATTTTGACGAAACTTTAAACGGATATCAGGATCTGCATTTTACTGTTCCTATCATTTGAATCTGAAAATAAGATTCATCATCATGAATTAAATGTTAAGTCAGGTATGCTAAAGTCCTTAGAAACTAAAGTGTTTAGGCGCATTTATAGACGTTGAATCGGTGCTAGAGTAGATTTTAGAGCATCAATATTAGTATTACTATTAAAGTACTTGATATTATTTTTGAATACCTTGCATATATGAGAGATATAAAAAAATCTCCTCAAGTGACCTTTGATTTTTATAAAATAAAAAATGTCTAGTCGCAGCTTTTCAGAAAATGTTAAACCTCAAAAAACTTCAAAATTTTTCTTTAATAATATTTCCAAGCTTCTGTCAATAATCAAAATTAAGGTTATAATGCCAAGAGCGAGGACACATGTTCAAATTCAAAGGCATACTTCGAGGAGACTTGTTCCATCACACGTTATGTTGACGTGAAGCAAAGTGTTTCGGCAAGGACACGGGACGAACCGTTATTTTGTTTACCAACTCCACAATTTTTGCTATTTTGGCATCAATTAACTATGCTCTCACTCTTCTACTTCCTAATCGTTCAACAGTGTGATTGTTGTTATATAACATGATCCACCACCTATATGTACTGCATTTTACGTATAACAAAAACTGAAAGTTCTTGAACAGCCTCATACACCGATTCTCGAAACGCGATAAAAAACTTCTAATATTAATTTTAAATGTGCTTCTTTATTTAAATTATACATCACGTTTTCAATAGTTATTTACGTGACAAGTGCGTAAAGCTAGTCATTAGTCACGAGCTGGTCAGAATTCAAACATGAGCCTAGCGAGTGTTTTAATACCCGGGAGTGACAAGATGCTTCACGCATGTGTATCGTACAAGTTTTTATCTCTTACAAAATCTAGAAAACACGGTAAATATAAAAACACTAGAATGACTACATTATATCACAGGCTTGCACTGATAAGAAACAACTTTACCCTAGCAACAAGTCGTAATTTTAAACACACGTTACTACTGACAACTTACATAATATTATGTTATTCAACAGTCGTTTTACAAACTCAACACTGCCAATTAAAAATTAATTTTTACACTATTATAGATAATAGTTATTTATGCACCAATAGAGGAAAGTGTGTATTTTAGTCCCGGCATCAACAGTGTTTCCCTAGCGAAAGTTTACTCCCGCGGTGCATTCAACATCTTTTGCACAAACAGGTGATTGAAGCTTTTGTGATTTGTTTCGAATTTATCTATGTAGGTACATTTAGTTGTTATTTTACGTTATTTTTTATTTACGTTAATTATGGTTTTCATTACGACTTTAAATCTCATTGGAATAAACGTTTCTTCACTCCTTGTTTTGAGTAGTAATAGTATGATTACATAGTAAGTCAAGAAAGTGATGTTTTATAAAACGTGATGAGTTTTTAAGTAAGATCAGTGGTTTGTTTCTATTCATTTAATTTTGGCAATACTAAATTGTCTTAAAATTGTCAGCTACTTTGTTGTAGTTGCTTGCCTTGTGCCCCAGTTAATAGATTAGTCAATACTTTAGCTGGTAGTGACCTATACTTCCCCTGCTTCTTGCGGATCTGCAAAAGTGGTGACAACCATATTGATACCTTAGAACTGTAATAGATATGTATGCATTAAGGAAGATATGAATATGTTTTTCCCCTGAGGTTGACATATGTTACAGACAGAGAGTCTCTGGCCCGAGGTCTGTAAGTCAACCGAAGGTAAAGAACATGAATATCTCCCGTGGTGCATACAATATTTTATTTACTAGCATATTAGTAAGAATAGTATGAAATTTCAAAATGTCATGATGACATTTAAAATTAGAATATGTAAGTAACATCGAGGGTTGCCTCATTGTATCGTTATTTGTAGTTGTATGATTACCATGAGTTTGAACGAGAAATAATTTGACAAGTCTCTTGGGAGTTATGAATAGCTTTTCATATTTTGTTTCTCTGACGAAAATGTACAATATCATGTTGCTAATAAATAAAAGTAGTAAATGCATTTGTGGATAAAGAATGATATAAACATAGCAATGTTTTCAAATCAGTTTCACATTACTAAATCGTCACATATTATTGTAACGAATGCTAGCTTCTGCATCAAATTTTAATAATATACAAAATGTATTAAATTTGATATATCGTCTAATCGAGCGTTGCATTTACCCGGCGTTAGGTTTTCCGACAACGCGAAGGCACCCGCTATGAGCAACATAGCACTAAAGGACCTACCGCGTCGTTTCCCCACTCCATGGGAACCCAGAACCGCTGCATCGATAAGGCCGCCAGAAAGATATAAAAGATTGCACTTCCATTTCAAATCACTTGAGATTTTCCCACTTAAATCCCTGGCCTTTTATGATCCCAAATCCTCTTTCAACTGGTACTCTGACTGGCAATTGAACTGTCTAACGGAGTAGACCTCCAGCCCTTACCAGTCCTGGCTTCATGGGAGGTGGCAGCTGAACTGAAAACTGAAAATGGAATTCTTCAGGCTTAAACCCTAGCTTGGTAGATGAACTGTCTTATGGGGTTAACCGCTTAAAGCGATTCCCTACCGCTTAGTTCCTAAGCGCAAGTACCGGCGCTCCCAGGCACTTCACTGAGATGTTTAACTATCAAAGTAACCTAAATATACTAATAATAGTACCAATAGCCGCAAGTATTAAACTTACCTGGAGGGTCCGTTTTGGAGTTTAAAGTCGGCTTCCTGGTGTCCGACGACCGAACCCGCCTTTCACGAATTCACCGCCAGCGAGCTGTCAAATCCATTTTCCCAGCTAAAAGTGAGTAAATGCTATCTATAGAATTTCGCAGCATCGTCGCTTTAGGATCAACGCCTGACCACTGTAAAGCACCAGCACTCTCCGCACTAGCATCTACGCGACGCCACCAACCCTATGCAAATTGTAATAACGCAATTTCAGCAAGCTGACTTCTGCCTGAGGTTTCAGCGTCACCTATGAGGTTAAATACTTCAATTGTATGGTACAAGATTACCAACAAATCGAGTTGCATGCTAGAGCATTCTAATACAAACATCACCCGAGGCTTTAGCGGTTTCAGCAATCAAAATAGCTCCAGGAGAGGCTGCCTGCAGCAGCTGTTTATCTCTTGAATACGCTTCTTCGAGCCCGTGGATGGATCATCACCTCAGCGCAAGCGTAACATTCTCAGATAAGTAGTGTAATCTTATAAATGCCTTTTAATGTTTTTCGTACCACAAACTCGTTAAAATCAACTGTAATTGTATCTAATAATTAATAATAAATGGCACCTCCTATTGGTTCTATATTTATTTTTGTAGATGCAGCGTACTAATTACTACTACGATAACCTTAAGTTGGGGTGCCCCGTTTTTAGTAAGGAACGCATGATAACAATTTATAATCCTTCTCTACTAGTTATTATATGCAATTTAGTTTAGTAAATCTAATGCACATCCTTTATATCTTTCAGTGGCCAAGTTCGTTACTGCAACCTTTTGTATTTCAGATGTTGTGTAATTGAATACTGCCATTTACTCGGAATTTATAAGTTCATGGCCTACTTGAGTATGTTTGTTGTAATTGAAAAACTTGTTGACACTCATGTTAAATGGAAAGTACATCATTTAAAGAATGGCACGCCGTCTCCTCTGCAGCTGGTGAGTCCTCATATATACTCTCACAGCGTTACAATATTTGAATATAATTAGGGAAACTACGAAAATGGTGAACTACTTGGGGTGTTGACAATATTGATATATATTTTGATATTCAATATTTTAGAGGCACCTAATTGCGTAATGCATATGCATGCTAAATACCAAGCGAACACTGACTTTGAATTTTAAAAATTTTGGCATTTGTGGAAATAAGCAAAATATGTTTTTGTACAATACGTTAGTCTGGGATAAAATGTTTAAATTTATTGGAATTTTTTACATTTGGATGCACAATATTTTCTTCTTTACAGTTAATGTTGTTTAAACGACTTTACATCAAGCCCGTTAGTATCGAACACGTGATAAAAATCATAATATCGGTAACATAAAATAATTGTAATTGTTTTCCACATGCTGAGAATCTAAAATATTTTATAAAGAAATGTAATATGAAAATAGATTTTTTAGAAACAAACGCAGATTCATTTGGTCAGTTTATGTAACAGTAAATCGTAAGTTTTACTCCAGAGCTACAAAGCTAGTAATAGAAGCAGAAACGGCAGGAGCATGCGACGTAACAGTTTAAGAAATAAAAAGCAGAGACGTGGCTAGTGCTCAAGGTGGTAAAAGCAAGAGGTTTGCCGTGGAGTGTGCACTTGCATAGAAATAAACAGGATACCCTCGCGTATATTAGCCCTCTGCTCAGTTTCTGTCATATAAATTCCAACCATCCGTTTGAGAAGCGTCTACATGGTCGGTTAAGTATTTGTCATGCTATGTTTTAATTAAGCACATATTTCGCGACAAGGAGCAGGTAGCGCTCAAAGCTCCCTTGAAAGCTCCGTGCCGCAACCCAAGGGCCGCGTTTGACAGAAAATATGCGACATCAAAAGCACGAAAAACGAGAACAGTTTTCGATTTTGTTGTTTTTCTATTCTTGCACGTTAAATGCTCTGTAGAAACCAGTAGAGTGTGGAGTTATTTCAGAATTTAATATATTACAACACACATCAATATACGAGGTGAAATTCTTAAGTTCCAGAATTAATTTCAAATATGTTTATACTAACCACATGATTAAAGCTGTGATTAACCAAAGTTACCATGGTATCTAGACAACGATATGTTTTTGTTTATACATCTGGATTGCTATAACAGAGCATCTCTTTGTATTTATTTTAAACTTGACAGAGTTATTATTAATTTTAAATACAAGTTAAGAATATAGAACAGCAAAATCATTTAAATCACTTTCCAGTTATGTCCTCTGGTACCTACAAACGTATAATGAATAAAAAGACGTAGCAAGATAGTGTGAAAAACAAAGAATTAATTATCACCAAATCTTGTTATAAAATTGGTCAAATAGACACGAATTGATAACACTTGACTTTAAAATTGCCATTCTGTTTCGAAATCGTAACCAAATTGTCAACAAAGATTCTCAAAAGCAATAAATATTAGCAATATTTCGGCGACATAATACAATAAAGTATTTCTTTAGCATGATAGCGCTCCATTAAATACGGTTACCATTGTTGCACTTTTTTAATAAAAAAAAAAGAATTAATTATGCTGCAAAAGGCGCTTGATGTTTACTAGTTATACTAGTATAACTTATCAAGCACATAAAAAGTCACAGTGCTCTTCAATGTAGTTTTGCAAGTTATACTTACAAAAAGCAAAATATTTACGCGAGCTGATTTACAATTAATTGTAAACACCAATGAATGGCCTGTGCTGACTTATACTTATGACCAGATCAAAAAGCGAGTTAATTGGAACATTAGGACTACTAGATAAAAAGGTAGAAGAATACGGATGAAGAGACATAGCTAAAAATAAAAATAGAAAACAGCAAAGAATACAGCTTCGAGAAGGTCAACCAATTCGAGAATTTTGGAGTCACAGTGACGTGAAGAAGATAAAGAAATTGACAAAAGGATAGCAAAGGGAAGTAGGGCGTACGGGGCGCTAAGAACAATCATGACGTTATTTGGATTGTTATATTAGACAGTGGCCTGTTATGAGCTGTTTAGCGAACTTTTTCCACTGTCTGAGCGTTTTCACACGACGTTTCGGGAGTTATTGATCCACTCCCGTCATCAGGCGTTTTTTCTACCTACAGTAGTGCCTACCCCGGGATTTCCTTGCAATAAACAGACAGACAGATAGACAGACAGATAGACAGACAGATAGACAGACAGATAGACAGACAGATAGATAGACAGACAGATAGACAGACAGATAGACAGACAGATAGACAGACAGATAGACAGGCAGATAGACAGACAGATAGACAGACAGATAGACAGACAGATAGACAGACAGATAGACAGACAGATAGACAGACAGATAGACAGACAGATAGACAGACAGATAGACAGACAGATAGACAGACAGATAGACAGACAGATAGACAGACAGATAGACAGACAGATAGACAGACAGATAGACAGACAGATAGACAGACAGATAGACAGACAGATAGACAGACAGATAGACAGACAGATAGACAGACAGATAGACAGACAGATAGACAGACAGATAGACAGACAGATAGACAGACAGATAGACAGACAGATAGACAGACAGATAGACAGACAGATAGACAGACAGATAGACAGACAGATAGACAGACAGATAGACAGACAGATAGACAGACAGATAGACAGACAGATAGACAGACAGGTAGACAGACAGATAGACAGACAGATAGACAGACAGATAGACAGACAGATAGACAGACAGATAGACAGACAGATAGACAGACAGATAGACAGACAGATAGACAGACAGATAGACAGACAGATAGACAGACAGATAGACAGACAGATAGACAGACAGATAGACAGACAGATAGACAGACAGATAGACAGACAGATAGACAGACAGATAGACAGACAGATAGACAGACAGATAGACAGACAGATAGACAGACAGATAGACAGACAGATAGACAGACAGATAGACAGGCAGATAGACAGACAGATAGACAGACAGATAGACAGACAGATAGACAGACAGATAGACAGACAGATAGACAGACAGATAGACAGACAGATAGACAGACAGATAGACAGACAGATAGACAGACAGATAGACAGACAGATAGACAGACAGATAGACAGACAGATAGACAGACAGATAGACAGACAGATAGACAGACAGATAGACAGACAGATAGACAGACAGATAGACAGACAGATAGACAGACAGATAGACAGACAGATAGACAGACAGATAGACAGACAGATAGACAGACAGATAGACAGACAGATAGACAGACAGATAGACAGACAGATAGACAGACAGATAGACAGACAGATAGACAGACAGATAGACAGACAGATAGACAGACAGATAGACAGACAGATAGACAGACAGATAGACAGACAGATAGACAGACAGATAGACAGACAGATAGACAGACAGATAGACAGACAGATAGACAGACAGATAGACAGACAGATAGACAGACAGATAGACAGACAGATAGACAGACAGATAGACAGACAGATAGACAGACAGATAGACAGACAGATAGACAGACAGATAGACAGACAGATAGACAGACAGATAGACAGACAGATAGACAGACAGATAGACAGACAGATAGACAGACAGATAGACAGACAGATAGACAGACAGATAGACAGACAGATAGACAGACAGATAGACAGACAGATAGACAGACAGATAGACAGACAGATAGACAGACAGATAGACAGACAGACAGACAGAAAGACGGAATTGAAGAAACCTATTTTTCGTCATCTAGAGACCCTGAAATGTGAAGATCTGAAGATCTGGAGGTGTAAAAGACGAAAGAAGTAAACATCTGTAAAGGGCTTTACTCGAACTTCCCTGGCAAATGGACGTTATGACAAAAAAAAATCAATGGAAACTAGGGTTGAAAATATCTTAATGTTCCTAATAATACCGAAACAATAAAAGGAAATACTTGGTAATGCCAATTAGATCAATTTTTAAATAAAAAAAACATTAACGGCCGTGGGATTAGAACTTCAGCACTTGCAAATGCAATTTAAACGCTAGGCAATAGCCCGGCCATTTGTCGCATGCTGCCACTCAGGACCTTTTGCAGCTGTATTAAACGCAATGCACTTATTTGTTGCCTCTTTCGGTTTCTTACATTTATCCTGTGTCTTGTGGGTGCGATTTTAATCAAGGATAAAGCCTGAGCCATGTGAATAATATTACTTTTATCTATTTTTCAGTTAAAGCAAAAGTAAACACAATATTATCTTTTTAAGATGCTCACTCTGTATAATGTTTTCCAAAATATTTCCTTTTTCATAAAAGGTGAAAATCTGAGCTCTGTGCAAAATATTACCTTTATTTAAGTAATGGTTATTGAGTTAAAGCAAAAATAGGTAGAATTTTACTTTTTAACGTACGCACCCTGCATATATTTAACCGTAATTTTTCAGTTTCATTCCAGGAAGGCATATAATCCACGTGCAAAATATCGTCTTCCCCCAATAAATATTTTTGAGTTATACCGGCAACAGACAAACAAATAGACAGACAAACAGACAGATAGACCGACAGACATACGGAATTTAGAAAACATGTTTTTAGTCATTTTAAGAAACCTTGAAAAGTGATATTTTTGCGATTACAATATATACAAAAAATATAAATAAAAATATTTAATTTTCTAAACGGATTCTTTATGTTCCTAGCAATTGTTGTTGCTCGGTTGCGGCGATAAAGGCAAAGGGTTGAATTCTCACATCACCGCCTGGGGGCGAATATGCAAACATAATCATTTTTCATATCCTACTAGTTTTTGGGAAATTATTCCCAACTTTGGTTTTTCAAATAAAACACGCAGTCTTTTATTTGAAAATTGAAAATCTTATGACATTCTGAATACAGCCACCCTTTTACTTTTTTCATTCATCAGAGATCGTTGCTGCAGCATCCATGACGTGATTCCTTAGTTCTTTTTGAGTGCCACTAGGCTTCATAAAATAAACCAATGATTTTATCCAGCCCCACAAGAAATAGTTTAATATCAGGTACTTTCTATCATATGGTCAACAAAATTTCCTGTGTAGAGTGCTGTGGCTCCATTTAAATTATATGGAGTCACAGCACCCTAAACAAAAAAATTTGTTGATCACTCTGTAGTATAGAACGGTGGGGGGGGGGGGGGACTGGGTCGCTAAGGTAAAACCAGTGTGTATCCCATAATAATTTTTATTTATTCAAGATATTTTAACGATGGAAGCAAGTTTTGTCCCAACCCTGGGGACACAACCGGGTGAAGTGGGTTTAATAATTTTATTATTGAATTAAAGTGCTAAACGGCAGCTGTCGCATAGCAACTGTCATCCAAATCCTCTTCCAGCCAAGCTGTGTATCCCTCATGTGCCCAGTTCTCGCAGAAAGCGCATTTCACCCATACTTCATTTCTTGCAGATGTGGAATATCCTTCTTCACAATAGGCACATAACGTGTCATCTTAATCAGTTTTTGTTTTAACATCTACTGTCCCTGAATTCGTATCTTCTCTCACGTTTTTAGTTGGTTTTCTGGTTTTTTGTTTCGCTTTACCCTTATCTTTGGATAGAAATTTCCTCTTCACTCCTTGAACCTTGACAGGTTTTCTATTTTTCTCTAGCAAGATAGCCTCTAGTTCGTTCTTATATGGCGACTCTGTTAATATTGCAGTCTTACCTCGACGTCTTGTAGTATTTGGATTTCTATTACTATGAGGAACTGGCAAGATGTCCCTAGGTGATAAACAAAATTTTACAGAGGCTTTACATGACACTCTGCTTGTTTGCAATTTCTGGTTTTTCAGGTGTTGTTTTTTTGAATGATCATCTAGAAGGGCCAGCTATTGATGTAATATCTGTCGCTGGAAATTCTTCAGTCCGATTAGTTTCCTCTTGATCTGTAGGCATTTTCTCTGTTGTTTCGGCAGCTACAAAATCATCTTCTCCTAATACATGCGTATTAGTAGTACAGATTCCTGTTTTAGAAAATTTGGACACAGCAGTTTTGACTGTTGCTGCTCAATTGTATGCTTGGCCAAATAATCTTATTTATTTTATTTTATTTTGGTATTCAGCCAACAGCCGTTAGGCCAATTATAGGCGTCACTGTACATTTTATGGGGACTTCCAACCCCACTAACGACTGTCATGATGTTATTATGACATCCGGGACCAACTATTTCCATGGCAGCCGTACCACGAGGAGCCGAGAGAAGCAGCCGTGGAGCTCCCATCCAAGTTATGACCAGAAAGAGCGTTGATTAACTCTTCTGATCGACCGTGGACGCTTGCAATGGGAATTGGAATCAAAGACGATGCAATTTAAGTTACTATTCTTCTAAATTTAATAGGTGAGGATGCTCTTGAATTGTATAACAGTTTTAACTTAAATGCAGCCCGCAGTAGTATAGGATGAAGTTGAAAATGCGT
This sequence comes from Agriotes lineatus, assembly GCA_940337035.1. NCBI lineage: Eukaryota > Metazoa > Arthropoda > Insecta > Coleoptera > Elateridae > Agriotes > Agriotes lineatus. The sequence goes on along the minus strand of OW679197.1, from coordinate 131,015,084 downwards.
TTTAAATGTACTGCATGCCTAAAAAAATGTGTATGAAAGATATTTGTTTTACACAAGAGATCAAAAGAAAGATGAACACTTCGAATAATTCTTAATATGTATCAAAAAGTTAACACAGACATATGAATTCGATTGCATGCAAGAGCAAATGATACGTGATTGAATAGTGTAAGGCGTTTGTGATCAGGTTCTTCAAGAGAGATTGCTGCGAGTTGAAGAACTGGATTTACAAAAGACCATTGATAGCTGAAAGGTAGCTAAACTAATGAAGTCACAAATGAAGGATAAATCTGTAGAATCTGTATTCAGGTGCAACCAAAGATGTTAAAGGGAGAAAGGAGACCGTGAAAACGAGCCACAAGTTTAGGTGTTGAAGATGTGCAACGTTACATGGACCTATGCAATGCCTTGCATTTGGGAAGAAAGGCATCAGATGAGTAACGAAAATAATGTTGTTACGTGTGGTAAGATGAAAAGTGTGAAAGTTGTATAAGAGAACAGTAAAAATGTGCAAGATGATTTTGAAATCAGTTTAATAGAAGTGAACAAGCACTGTACTGTGGATACTGTAAAGTGTTGGATAGAGAAAAATTAGATAGAAAATTAGTTAATTGATTTTAAGTTAGATTTAGGAGCAGAGGTAAATTATTCCTCACTAGCGTTCTGCACTCAAATTGGGTGCGAAATAATTCATTTAATGCAATTTGTACAAGAGTGATCCATTTTGTGGGTCGAGTTAATTTTGAGGTTAGCTATCAACAAAACAATCCACTTAAAAAAAGAAACTTATAAAACTTTGAAACCCCTACTGCGGGATTACTTGCGTCGCCCTGACTCGATTGACACCAAAATCAGCCAATTCGGCCCACGGGTTCGCTCTCAAAGTGGCGTCAAGCAAACAAGCAAGCAAGCAATGAATATTATTATGTCGGATTATGCCCAATAATGGCTTAGGATCGGTTACAATGATTATATGTCTGCCATAAATATAGTTATAAAATTTATATGTAGCAAAAACTATCCCTAAACATTCCTTTTCGACCATTACATATTTTCTTTGTGTCTGTTAAAGCTATTGAAGAATAGCACACAGGCTTGCCCTCTTGTAGTGAGCATTACCCTAATACCCGTCTTTTGAGGCATTACTTTGTATAGTGACTTCTTCATTCATGTCAAAACTAGGCAATGTGGGGTCGGTAGATACTTTAGACTTGTTGCAAGGGTCATTGAAATTCTACATTTTGTTTTAACAATTTCCGTAAAGGCAATGTCAGTTCTGATAAGTTTAGAATGTGATCTGAAATAGTTAATTATGCCTAACGCACGCTGTAGTTCTTTTTTGTATTTAGGATTACTTGATGCATGATCGCTTTAACCCTTCCTGTATCTATATTAATTCCATTTTCAGAAAACGCGTCTTAAAATTCTTACTTTCTTAACTCATAATTTTATCATGTTTATCATACGAGTCTGCTGCTATAAATAGGTCGTCCAAATAAATTAAACACAAATGATGTTATTAAAATTTTGTGCATTGTTTTTTTAAATAATTCCAAAGCCTAGCATAACCTTAACGGCAGTATTAGAAGTTGATAATTTTCGTAAAGTGTGTAAAAGTGTACAATTTTGATGACTCTAGTGTTAATCAAATATGGCAAAACCTGTCTTTTAAGTCAAGTACCGTAAATACTTTTTTATTTTTTCGCTCGTAATATCTTCCATGGTTGGTATTAATATATTTTTTCGCATTTTGTATAATGTGCTATTTTACTAATTTCAAAATCGATTAATAAAGTGGCACCTTAGTGCATAGAAATGTCACTTTACTATATGGTAATATCACTGTCAAATTCGAGGTTAACAGAATAACTCGAAGATGAAGTGGAAGCTGATGTAACTTCATTCATTATCATTTGGATGTCAATTCCAGAAGATGAGGTCTAAGGTTTCTCTCACTACTCCTTGGATCTTTTTGGCTATATCCAGTTTATTGGTAACACAATCCTCAATACAGCCATCCGCTGTTGTAGATTATTTCCAACCTCTTCATACTTAAAAAAGATTATCTCCACTGTTTGCCAATAAAGTCGCAAACGATCTTCTCATACCGTGGCCGGTAAAGCGCTCTACTTCTGATAATTTTAAGTATGATGCAATATGTGTAGACTTTTTTGACAAGCCATTGATGCCTACATGCTGTTTTGTACATCTTCCTGCCGAATATTTTGCAATCTACCATGGCCAGCGTTGACATGACGTAAGGACACATATTTTCGACAAAATTCGACTGCATTCACAACCCTCTTGAATCACAGTAAACTTGCCTGGGACGTATGTTTTTGTGTTTGGTATTGTGACATATAGGTCTTCGATATTGGTGACGCTTAAATTGTCTAGCTCGTTGCATCGACACGCACCTGCGATGCCCATTAATAATGCAACCTACAAAAATGCAAATTAAATACCCAAATTACCAAAAATATACAAGGTGTTTCAAAATTGCACAGAACAAATATAAGGACGTTATTCTGCAACAAAAAATTAGAAAAACTTTAATAAACATATGTCATAAAATCATTAATTTCAAAGATATCCTTGATCAAAAAATTCAAAAAAGCAATTCGTTTTTAAAACGTTTAGATTTAGTAGGCTGGTGTTTTGTTTTTATTATATGTTTGTTTTGCTTAAAACTGACTAAAAAAACAGATTACTTGGAACAGTTACTATGAACTTTACTTAAAGAAAGGAAAAGAAAAAAAGATGTCTAAAATAATTTATTTTGAACCGCATGCTTATTATTTTTCTACTTTTTACTATAGATCAACGCCCACATATTGTATGTAACCAAAAAATATTTGTTGAAACAAAATACTAATCTACTAAATCTTAAAGGTTTGAAAAACGAGTTGCTATCCTTAATTCGTTGATCAAGGATATCTTTGAAATGAATGATTTTAGGACATTATGTTTATCAGAGTTTTTCTCTTATTTTTTAATCTAGAATAATGCCCCTATATTTGTTCTGTGCAATTTTTAAACGCCCTGTATAAAATACCTTCATCATTAAATATTCCCAGTCAGGGGCTGCTTTCTTTAAAAATTGCTCTCTAACACTTTCAATATTAATTCGTGGGCAATATCCTGCATTCCACACTTGCTTAATAAAAAAAAGAGCAAACAGCGTTGTGATATTTCATATTGTGATCGCGGAGTCCATGTATATTTTTTCGAACCATTTAAAAACCTTTAAAAAAATAGGGAGATATCTTCCACAAAATGTCTAAACTAAAAAATACACTTGGGTTGAAAATTAATTTTGAGTTAATGTTCCTGGCATTAATTGCTGGGATTGCAAAGTGATGGAATACTGAAAGAGAGATTTACCGGAATGAGTCTAACAAGATTTTGGGCAGAACTATCTGGGAAAAAATGCTGAATACGCCTTGCTACCTTTCCCATCGACTTATTTATGCGAGGCAGGGTGGATTATAGATGCCGTGGAACGTTTTATGTCGCAATATATGTTGAAGCTCTTATTAAATTTAAAATACCTTGTTTTTAATGTTGAGAATATATTCAGTGAATTTGATACAATTTCCACTCTTCAGAGTTCCTTTTAATATTTCTAAAGGTTAACATGATTCTTCCCTTAAAAAATTAATTACATAAATTGTGGGGGTGTGTAGTTCACCAATGTGAATAATCAGGTATTTTTCGTATAGGATGCAAATCTGGTTTCCACGAAATGATGAGTGGCAAAGTTTTATTGGATATTCGGAGCTGTTTCAATTTAAATTATGCTAAAGTTGTAAATAAGAGTAAATGTATCGATACCATCGAACGTGTCTATGAATAATTTGAGGATTTAAAAGCTAAACGAAAAGGGTGAGAAATAGTCATACAACTTGAATTTAACTTAACAGAGACTTCAATACCAGATGTTCTTGTTTCACGGTCCACATACAGGGTCCGGCAGCATAACTTCCTTTTTTATATATATATATTGCGAGTTTTCTTACGACTGTCGTCGTCTCTCGCACCCTCTGCGCCACTCTGTTCTATTCTCCCACTGATTATCATCAAGATTTCTACTTCTCATGGCTTCTTGTACCCCTTTCATCCAGGTGTTTCTAGGTCTTCCCCTCTTCCGTTTTTCTGGAGGTACCCATTCCCATAATCTTTTTGGCCATCTATCGTCAGGCATTCTTCTGAGATGACCGTACCACGACAACTGTTTTCTCTCTATGGTGTTTATAATATTGGTGTCAATTCCCATTCGATTTTTTATTTCTTCATTTGTTACGTGTTCGAGGCGTGACACTCTACAGCTTCGTCGAAGACAATCCATCTCTAATGCTTGTAGTCGTGATTTATTTCTTTTATTAATAGCCCAAGTTTCCGAACCGTAAGTTGCAATTGATTCCACAACTGATTTGAAAATATTTCTTTTGGTCGTTTTAGTCAGTTCGTCGTTCCACCATATAGAGTTCAGTTTCTGTATCGCACTTCTTCCTTGACCGATTCTTGTCTTAATGTCCTTTTTTCAAAACGCAATAAAACCCATTTTATGAATCAGAATTTTTTATTATTTTTTTAATAATGTAGGTACATATCTAAAGTTATGTTTTACACAGTTTTGAAAATCATATCAGGTGGGTGACGCCCCCCAATGCCCATACACTGAATAAGCCGATTTCTGGCGTTTGTCATGACCCTTACCAGCATATCAGCAGGTATTTTGGCAATTTCTGCCGGGATGTTGGCCTTCAGGTCTTGTAGGGTCCTTGGACGGTTTGCATAAACTCGGGATTTAAAAAAAAACGCACAAAAAAATCGCAAGGGATCAAATAGGGAGAGCAGGCTGGCGACTCCTAATCGCCCCTTATTGAGATGAGGCGCTCAGGGAAGTGTTCCCTCAAAACATCCACCGATGCCCTTGAAGTGTGAGGCGTTGCTCCGTCCTGTTGGAACTAAATGTGCCCTAAGTCCAATTCATCAAATCGTGGAAAAAAAATCCTCCAACATGTTCACATATCGGTCTGAATTCACTGTTACTGTGACCTCATTTTCTTCAAAAAACCAGGGACCAACAATCCCATCTGAGGAAATTGCACACCACACTGTGACTTTAGGTGAATGCAAATGCCTTTGATGCAATTCTCGGGGATTGGTATGAGCCCAGTAGCGCATGTTCTGTTTGCGATCACAGAACATCCGTTCGAAAAGTAGGACTCGACGGCAAACACACGTTCCTCACTGTTCCAAAGTATGATGGCGACCGACATGGAAGGAAACAAAACTTTAGAACCACGCCTGTCGAATGAGACTACTCCCGCCCCGCTACGACCCCTACAGCCTGAATGGCGCGCATTTCAAAAAAGGAAGTTATGTTGCCGGACCCTGTATAAGCAATATGTGCAAAAAAATCCAACAACAAGGTAGTCACTTATGCATACCAATATTGGTATGCTTGTGGTGGGATCTGCGACTGAACTACATAGGTAAAAGATCAAAAATAAATATTAATATATGAAAAACACTACAATATTTTTGTTATTTTCACAATCGATCTTAATAAATGAGAATAAAATCACTCTGAGTTTTGTGCAATAATTTATATATAATAATTTACGAAAGCTATAAAAATGTGCCTGTCTTAAAGCACGATATCTGTTTCCTCAAAATTCTTTACTCATAGCTTTGCTTAGCACTATTATCAGCATAATGTTTTGTGTGTTAGCATAAAACAACTAGGGTAACGGGCTTCTACGATTTTGATTTTAGGATCGCCCACCACAAAGGTTAAGAACCACTGGTCTAAACATAACCTTTTTATTTCTTTTATCAACTATAACTAAGTTGCTTGCCCACTCAACAGGACTTTAGTCATCGCACCCTTATCTACAAATATATTCAGTTCTTGTTTGAGCCTATATTTTAAAGCTAAGGGGACACTTGACACTTCTTGGTGGTTTGACTACTGGATTTGTATTGTCGTTTAATTTTGTTACCTTTTCAGAAAAATTTCCTAACTCATTGAATACGTCTTTATTTTGATTTATTAATTATTCTTTTCTACCAACCCCTGTTACTACATCAACTTTTGTAATTTGCAATTAAATTTAATTATATGCATGTTTTTTTGTGTTTCTTCATAACCGACTTACATATAAATTTATTACGCGAAAGCCAACTTGACAATGAAAAAACAAAGTCAAGGGCTAGACAACTAGTTTTTTGGTCAGGTCTTAGAGTAGATATTGAAAATACAGTGAGCGTCAACAAGCATTGGTCACTTTTAATTTTCAATAACAATTTATTTGCTTAAATTACACAGTTAATGAAAAGTATTTCTTAAGAACTAAGAACTAAGAAAATGAGATTTACATATGAAAAACGGTGTCCGTTAAATGACCTCCTCGTGTTGAATGCATTCTTATAAGCGGCGGACGAAGTCTTTCATCACACGTTACAACATATCCTGCGGTATAGCTTCAATTTCTTCCCGAATAAATATTTTAGGCTCTTCCAGATATCTTAGCTTTCTTATAAATACTCTGTTCTTCAAGTAACCCCAAAGAAAAAGGTCAGGAGGTCACCATAGGAACGATTGTCAAAGGACATTTGTACTAATTTGTAACTGGTAGCACCACCCTGTTGAAACCAATACTTATTTGCTATCTGCTTCTCTATTGGCAACAAAAAAAAAAACTTTAAAGCATGTCTGTATATCTTTGGGATGTAACATTTAATGTTTTATCATTTTCCTTGGACAATCTTTGACGATCAAAGAGCACAACAAACTGTCACTTTCTGAGAATGTCAAATATCGGAACAAAACACACATGAAGAAATTATAACTGATTCCATAAGTGACGTGTATGGATTTTTATTACGTATTGGAACTGACCAATGTTTTTTGACGCTTACTGTATAATAGCGCAATGCATAGTATGTGAAAGGTATCATAATGCAAATGCTAAAAAACCATTAGTATGTCATGATTCTCCAGAAATTCATTTTAATAAAATTGCATTTAACATTTTCAAGTTTGAAGGGAAAAGTGATCTGGTATTACAAGAACACTTGTGCAAATGGTTGGAAATAATACCTCTTCAACTAAAAATAATATTTGCTACTCAAGGAGTGGCAGATAATAATCCCTGTAGTTACTTTAAGTATAAAGAGTTTAGTAGAAAATGAAAATTTAAATTTACATTTAGTTCTCCGACATACCCACATAGCAATGTCCAAGTTGAAAGAGCAGTTCAAACAGCAAAAAAGTTAGTAAAAAATTTAGAGATGATAATAAAGATATTGCATTAGGTTTATTAGAATACGGAAATACATTAATCACTTGATTGCATTTATCGCCAGCACAAATTTTATGAAGTCGACGTACACGAACAAAAAATCCTATATCCTATATCCAGAAGTTCAATTAAGTGCTTAAAATTTAATTAAGAAAAGGCAAGAAAAGTATAAGAAGTATTTTAGCAGAATGAATTTAATTTGGCTGACAACATATCATTAAAAAGAAGTAAAAATGGCAGCCTGCTAAATTATTGTGTAAATATATGTAATACATTAAAAGTCAGATATTACGGAAAAATTCCAGTCATTTAAGACTGTTGAATTTTATGTTATTAATAATATTATTAATCTCATTTACATAATTACATACTCATTGTTTTTGTACAAAAATATAAACAATTAACCATAACAACCAGTATATTTATTGCTTTGTTTGACTGTTCGATTTTTTTTGTATAAAACGAATTGTAATTAGAAAAATGTAGGATACTAAACAAATTGCCATTAGATAAAGTTAAATTAAACGAATTGAGATTAGACGAAATGAGTGATTACCTAAATAAACACACTCACATCCCTGAAACATTTCTTCCACGCTCCTAGCAATGCTTGCAGTTTTCACAATATGCTTTTGTTCAAGACATAAGATTTTTATAGCGGCGAACTACTGCTACAACAAGCATTAGAACATAGACTTCTAAGGAATACATCTTTTCCCAGTTACAAATTAAATCAAAGCTCGCCAATCTTGCTTGCAACGTAAACACTAGCTTTTGCATTGATTTTAATGTAATGTAGAAACAATAAACTTATATAACTTGATATGTGAACCATGGCTTGCCAACAAACGACATAAATAAACTTGTTAGATTTTTATGATTGAATTTCAGTTGAACTTATATGCATATATTTCAAGTGTAATACAAACTTTACAACAAATTTACCTAAATCTGAAAGACTAACAAAAATTTGGTTACAGAAACAGGTTGTTCTGTTTATAAAAAATAGAAAAGTCCTAGGCTTCTGCATAAATTAAGAATGTAGTTTCATATAAGAACTGATAAATTTCTATATAAAACACTGAACTGAAGAAATATAAACGAAAACTAGGTCCTGTAGATCCAGTAACACGTGCTATTAGATGACATATTTTCTGAACAAGGTGGAACAAAACTTAATATGAACTAGCACACTCTAATATTAGGTATATTCTTATTTATTTTCTAATTGATACAACAGTGTGTACAGTGTACAGCATCGTAGCTTTACATGTGAATATTACTATTGCTATAAAGACTCTGTGTATAGAAAAATACACTAACATTTAATTACGACCCTGTCTCTATTGGGTGTTTACACGTCACAAAACCTAATAAAATGCTTTTACAGTCAATTTTCAAGAAAAAAAAACTTAAATAGAATTTTTCGTATTTTCCCTAAGCTAAACTTTAAATATTTACCATTTTCAGTGACAATTTACGAATTCGTAGCGATTTTGAAGGCATTTTCAGGAAATTTGATCGAACTACGTAGTAACTAGATTTAAAGCTTTGTAATCTGGTTGGAGTAAATAATAGTATACTATACGTACTTCTATTTTAATCAGGTTTTTTTTACTTTTCAAAAGCTCTATTTGCCCACATCCAAAGAAGGAATCGATAATCTAAAATTAGAAGCTTGCTAACAGTATCGAATAGACAGTTACTCTGAGATTAATGTTTGCTGCTACCGAGACAACCTTTGTGTAATTTTTCAAACTAAACACGAAATAAAATAAAAAATAAGCCGAGTCGTCCACATTTACTACAAACGTCACCTCCTGCTAAACCCAGTCGTAATTAATTTCCGGGCAAACATAACTCCGGGAGGGCAAGAGCAAAAATGCCCTCCGCAAACATGATTAGCTCCGAGTTGCAGGTAATAGGAGCCTTATCAAACGTTCCTTCTAAGATGTAGATTCCAGGTTGTCCGCCTCCTGGAGGCGAGGGAAGCTCCGCCTAGGGTCCGCCTCTTCCAATCGGGCCTGCTCGTGACCAGCCGACGCCCGGGCGTCGCGACGCCAGAAGGACACGTGATCCTGTCCACATGCTACAGGCAGAGCGACACTACCTCCTGGGGCAGGACCACCGTCTTTTTAGTTCCTTTATTCAGAACGCTGCGGAAGCTGGAAGGAGCCACATCGCATCTCCGCCGACAGCCTGCCGGAATCTACGTATCCGACGTTCTGAAACTCGATTTCGAAATGGACTATGTAGGCACTTGCAACAAGAAGTATCCTGCAGCAACTTCTCAGGAGGAAACTCAGAATATGTACGATAAAGATTGTTATGGCTTTAAATTAGTGTTTTCCCTGTGGGTCGCGACACTAAATTGGCTTGCGAATATGCGAGTATTTTATTAATTAAATACCAAAAACCAATTTTACCCTTCTAGACACATAATAAAGATTTTATTAATAACTAACTACTTCAATTTAAATCTGTTTGCACATAACTACATGTTAAAAGCATACAGGACTGACCTTTAACGGGAACAATATTGTGTATCTATCAAAATACCGCTGGCTGTTAATGCTAGTTTTGTGAAAAATATTAAACTGGCCGAAATATCATAGTGTTTTTATTATAAAGTGATTTATTTCGAAATTAATCTGATATATACACTTCAAAATGTTTCAACAAAAATTAAACGGTAAAACAACCATTTTCAACGTGAAACCCATTGATTCGTGATTATGAACAACACATAACAAACTCTTCGTGTTGCCACAACTGGTAATGTTTATACACCGGAAAATATTTCTCTCTAAATGGTGTTCTTAATAATGGGCAAAATTATCGTTAATATACTCGTTGACACTTTTTTGTGCTATTATATAACTCATGCTGTTTACTGGGTATTTAGCTATCCTACAAAATTAAAAATAATGAAAATCAGACGTTTCGGAGATTTCGGACATTCTTACCAACCAAATAATATTTAAAATTAAAGATTGTCAAGAAAAACTCTTTACTGCAACTGAATAACGAACAAATTTTCAGTAAATAGTTTGATACTGATAGTCGTCTACCTACTTGATCTGATCTTTAAGAATCAATAGCCAACATAATCTAAATCTAGTGAAAATTACGATTCGCATTCATCTTTGTTAAGCAAAATATAGGCACGCTGTTTCTATAATTTTACGTCTAGTTGATATCGATTATTTAGATAAAATAGTTGTGCTATGCCATTGTATTTTTTAGTTGTTGTTTCAAACAGGTTCAGGCACTTTATACATATTTTTCAATTCGATGAGTTTCAATTAAATTTGTATGTTCTTTAACTGTAACTTCTAAAGGCCAGGATGTTTCAGCGATATAGTTTTTTGCGCATTCGAAGCACATACTATATACTATACAATTCCCCCATTGAATGGTTTAGTTTTCATAAGAACTGGCCGCAAAGTATTCATAGTTTTCAATGCCAATTTAACATTAAACCTCTTTTCAATTCCTCTAATTTTGTCAAACATGCCTGGGTATAGTTATAGTTACAGTGTTATATTGTTTTGTTTATTGAAAATGTTCCAAACAAGAGTCTCTGGATAACCATTTCCTTTTAAAACAAGCATAATAAATTCTTTCTCTTTTTCAAAAATTGTATTACTTCAACAGACAACTATGGTGATTCTGTCGTACAGACTTTTTATAACACCCATCGTTATCTTTTGGTGAAGGTTAAAGTTAAAATGTAGGTACATACTTGGGTTGGCTTTTTTGCTGTTTCAAAAGTATTTATTGTGTATGTGATTAGTATTTCAAGGAAAAGCAACTGATTGAGTTTACTATGGGACCAAATTGCAAATCATTATCAACACACCTCCACCCAACTACTGGTTTATTTGTATATACAGGGTGCTCATTTTAAAACTCCGAGCTTCAAATTCTGTAAATAGGCAATAGACAGTGCAGATGCAAGGCAACAATAATTTTAAAACAAAACTAATGCTATAATTAAGATTAGGGCGATCCTATTTCAGTACTCTTGACGGTTTAATTTCAAGTCACATGAGTGTTGGATTGTGTCTTGCCTATTTATAAAATTCAGGTTCGGAGTTTTAAAATGGGCACCTTGTATATTGGGATATCCAAAGTTGCATAAAAATATTACTAACATTGAGGGATAAAGAGGAACCCATTGCCACCCTCAAAATCTTATTGATACAATTCATTGGAAGTAATATTGTTTTCTCCATGCCCATCTAGTAATTTACACTTACTTTGACATATCCATTGCAGGTAAGTTGATTTTACTGTTTGTTTACTGGTTGTCATGACATTAGGAAAATAAGGTAAAACCTACTCCCCAAGGGAAGTAAGTGAATTACATGTTATTACAGTAATTTTAGTTTTGTAAGTGATTTGAACGGGTTTGAACTTAACTTATCCTAATCTATTTGAAATGTAAAAACTTGTTAAGATAAGTAGGGTTGGGGTATAACCGTAAATTTAAAAAAATATATATAATAATGAAAATTATTCAAATTTTTTTTGGGTATGGAGAAAAATATTATAAGCATGCTCGGGACTCGAACTTTGCCAGCCCTCGCTGTTTTCCAATGGTAAAAGCTACTTACTTCCCTTGATGCTTAAATAACTATTTAATGCATAGTGTTAAAAGTATCATAGTGGTGTCAATGTTTAATGTTTGTAACCTGTTCTCGGTTTTTAGACTATGTTTTATGATGTTAGTGTTTCGTCTTCTAGAACGTTGGTGAGGAGACTAACTACCTCAAACCTAACCATTAAGTGTTTTGTGTTTATGTTTGCTTCTTTAATCTTTTGATGGAAAGGTGATGTGTTCTATAGTATGAGTCTGTTTTTCCTGATACATAGTTAAGTGTTTTAAGAAGAAATTTTACTAAACTGTGAGATAGTGAACCTATTAAACTATTATTTTGGCCTAAGTGGTGTATTTAGTGTGCTTATTTTTGATAATTTCTAAAATTTCGGAAATTTACTGTAGTGTGGTGTTAGTGTATGTCTTAAAATAGGTATCCGTGAATTGGTCGATTTTTGTGTTTATCAAGTGTTTTGTATGTTTTTGTTTCTATTGTATAAGTTGGTTCTTTTTTTAGCTTAGTGTATTGCGTCTCACTAATTTGTGTCATAAGTCGTGTATTGTATGTGTCTCTGTCAAATGCTACAGTGATGTTGCTTTTATCTGGAGATGTGTTATCCGTTCTTAGTGCTTTTCTTTTTTGGGTGTCTTTTGTTTGATTGTGTAAGGTGTTAGGTCCTTCCAGTATAATTTGGTTTGTATTTCTGTATTCCTGTCTGTCATCTGAAGTTTTTGGCGCCACTGTGTAGTGCAAAAGCTTATAAATAGGCCAATGAATTAAGGTCTAAATTCAGAAATAGTTAGTAGTACCTAAGCAGATTTTTTAGTATTTACGTAGTGAATGATGTCCTATTAAATAGAAAAAAGTTCCGGCCGGGGAGGGGAAGAGGGGGGGTAGAGCTAAGTTTGAGAGAGGATCGAGCGTTCCCCAAAATGCGTTTTCCTTTTTGCTATATCCCCTCAAGAACTCCTCAGTTTAATACAAAAATGTTCAAACATCAAATTTCCTACTTGAAGGATTCTTATCATTTTGCTACTAAAATGATAACTAAGCCTAGAAATGGGAGGGTAAATCTACTCCCTTTTCTTATTTTTAGCATTAAAAGAGTTGTTTGCCTATAATGAGAATAATATGTGTAATAGTCTGTTACAGATAAGTATTCAAGCTACTAAATGGGTTAGATACATGCAAAGCATGCGACTAATTACTACCCCCCTCCCCCTTCCTGAAACACCAACATTAAGTACACTAATAATTTTATTTGCATACTTTTTGTACCTTTTCTTACCCCGTATATTTATAGAGAAAATTACTTTACAACATTTGCTGCACATTGTTAAAATTTGGGCATACTGTTGCCACAGAACTTGAACTTTATTAATTATTATTGCTGGTTTTTACTTCCTTCGTCTTTTAGACGAAAAAATCACCTTCCAAGATTTCTTCAGATCTTCACGTTCCAGGGTCCCAAGATGAAGAAAAACTTGTTTTCTCAATTCCGCCTGGATGTCTGTCTGTATGTCTGTTCATCTGTATGTCTGTTCACCTGTCTGTCCGTCTTTCTCTCCGTCTGCCTGTGCGTCTGTCCGTCCTTCTGTTGTCTGTTGATGATATAGCTCATAAACCATTTGTTGGAGGAAGACGATACTTTGCATGGGGATTATATGTTTACATGGTTTGAGTGCAAATATATTTTCAGTCAAATTAGAGTAAGCACCTTAAAAAGAATTAAATGTTGTCTATTTATGTTTCAACTGAAGAATAGATAAAAGTAATAATGTGCACATAGTTTAGACTTTACTTTTGAAGAAAATGAGACTAACCGATACAGGGTGAATATCGCAAATGAAACAAAATTATATACCGACTTTATAACCCAGCGAGAAGCACATACTATGCGCGCCAGGTCATGACGCAGCGTTTCAAGCTTATGACTCCGTTCGACACTCGGTTGGGAGTTCGACTTCGAATTTCACCGCCTACATTTTTTTATTTGAAAATTAATGTAGTGGACATTACTAAGTGTTTACTTTCACTCTTTCAGTATTATTAGCAACATTAAGATATGTGTACCTAATTTTTTACATAATTTTGAAGACACTTATTTTCGGAATTTGTAATTTCAAAACTTTCACTTGCTAGGGAAGTTCCGAGTAAAGCTCTTTAGCGATGTTTTATTTATTACAATACTGGCAGTATGGAGAATTATGCAACAATTTAATATTGATATTCTGTGAACAAGTTTGCAGTATAAAGTTTCAACGTTTTGTTAAAACATCTGTCTGTAAGGGGTGGGTAGGTAAGTTTCTCAAATTTTGCATAGTGTGCTTTGACGATTTGAAAATAATCTATTCTCGAGTATTGAACAATCCTCCCTAAGTTAGCCGATTTTTAGTCGAACTCATATCAAAATGTGGTTTGAGAACTATCGAACAGCTTTTACCTGAAACCTCTAAATCCAAAAATAACACGCTGCGATGCTTTCATGATTGCAAAGATTATTTTTTATAACAAATACATGTATTGAAACTGATTAATGTCTCTAGTATGTGTCACAAGTAGATAGTAATCAATAAGTTGAATGGTGTTTTATTTATGAAAGTTATATTAATAGATAATGCGGTAATGGTAACGACCCAAGAGAGGCAGTGGGGGTGGCTGAGGTACTTAATAAGGGTGGACAAAGATAAAACATTAAAAAAAGTGTCTGAAGCAAGACCAAAAGAAAAGCACAATAAAGGGACGCATTAGTGAATTATGCAGAGCTACCCTTAACTTACTGAATCAAAAAGTTGATTTGTGCCCAAAGACATGAATCCCTCAAACGCTCCACAGCATCGCCCAGATTTTGCTTCTAGTTAAAAATCTAGTTAAAAAAATAAATTGGGAACCATAGGGCAGATAAAATGGAAAAATCCAGCAAGATCATCATAGAAGGTAGTGTTAAAAGCCCCATGAATGACATAGCGAAAGAGCTGAGAATAGTAATTTACGTCATAAGTGGTTCTGAATTTCTTTTTAAGCACAGAATCACGCAATTTTGATTTTTTAAGTAGCAAGATACTATTTCTTTACATTTTTATAATAGCCAGATGTTTCTTCTTTTGATAGCATAAAATTTTTGGTAGCTTTCCTAAGTAAATTTTTGGAGAAAAGCAACATTAAGTGTTCATCTCCAGTAAATATTATGTATGTTTTATGCAAAAAGAGCTTAATTTATTTGACGAACTTAAATTAAAAAAATTAAGTTAATAAATGTGAGTATCCTACTACATGGGGCGCAGCGCCAAAATAAAAAGAAGAAAAAAATTGTTTATGAGCAAGTTTTTATTCTTTACGTTTATTATTTTTTTTTTTGTCAAATACAGTTCTTTTTGCATAAAACAGAGTTATTTACTTTATTGAAGTTGAAAACATATTGTTGATTTTTTCCAAAAAATACGCATTCGAGATACCATCAAATGTATACTACCAGAAGCAAAAACATTTGACGATTCTGAAAATGTAAAAAAATCATAGCTTGCTATTTACAAGCCTAGATTGCAGAAACCTGTTTTACGCGTTACAAATTAGCGACTGGAGTGAATTCAAAAATTGTTTAATTTCTCCTAAATTGAGCTGTGTGGGTACAACCGGTTTACCAACAACAATATTTTATTCAAATGTAGTGCCCATTTGTGGGAGGGGTTTCTACTCTATTTGTTGGTTAAGCGCAGTAGTGTACTGTATTTTTTTTTAAATTGATAATGAAAATGTTATAGCCATATTGTATTACTTTTTCCCTCTATATATATATATAATTTAATTGTGTGGCAAAATGAACATCCGTGACTGTTTATATTATATTTAAATATGTTTAGGTGTTTTGCAGAAATTAGTTAATTGGTTAGTGGTTGTTAAAACTCTGTATTCCTTGTGTTTATGCATCTCTATTGCATTAAGCGTTTCAGGGTCAATTGAAAATGAAAGTACTGTCATTTAATTGGCACAATAAATGATTATTGTTATTATTATTACTATTTCAAAATATATGTACATCTTAAAAACTCTACGTCTTATAAATCAGGACATACAGTAATATTGTTATTTGGTGCATGATTTTTATTACTTTAAATATCTGATATCCCTACTAAAGACTTTGCTTTTGACTAACAAACTAAAACCTCGCATACACGCAAAAATCGTAATTACGCAATGTAGCAATATATATCAACTGTTAAAATTATAGTCATATTTTCAGAGCCACCTTGAAAATATTTAATTTCAGTGTCCTCTACGCGGAAAAAAGACTTCGACAAACCAGTATTTAAAAAGTTTTTCAAAGGAAAAATGTTAGATTTGAACTAAATTAACTGTAATTAATGTTCCTAAAAATAAAATTCTCGAAGTTAAAATTTTACTCGATATTCTTGCAAAACACTGCTGTGGGCGACATCTACGTTATCAAACGGGATCAAAATTTCTTTGCATTTCCATCGACTCTCATCGTGTGGCTGTTTACTCAAGCCATTAGTTGTGCATTAGCCCATTTTTAAATATTATCTTAAATTATTGAAATAAATCTGCAGTTGTTATACTTTTTCAAATTATTCCTAGTTTTTAGTAACAAAATGTAGTATCACCCCATAGGGACAACATACACATTATTATCTTGCAATAACATTACAAGGCAAAAAACGCTACGAAATTTTATTTATTTATAAATGATAACTGGGGATTGTACTGCTAGTAATGAGAATAATTATTCAAAAACTAAGACTGCATGTATTTGCATAAACACATAATTTCAGCTGCAGATACGTGGATTTTTTCAGACAGAATTTTTGTGTTATTGCACTTATAACCCGTACATTTACCTAGTCTATATAGTGTCGAAAAACTTTCGTTATATTTCAGTTCCACATTTGCATAGTGCAGTGTCATTTAATATTTTGTGAAATGTCGTAACTATTTGAAAACTATATCCCAATATTTTCTAGATTGTGTTTTCTTAGTCTTTTTTGCTTGGTATAGGCAGATTATTTAAATTTTGATTTTAAATGTTAAATACCTACTTGACTTTCAGAAATCTAAGAACAACTTTTGTTAACATTAACTATTTTTAAATTCAAAGACCTGCCGACAGGGTATCAGCCACTGCCAGTGATTAAACATTAAAACATTATTGACGCCGATTAATCAAAAGTATGCCAAATAAGGTACAGGCTGTTTTAAAGGCTAGAGGTAGGCGCACTATTTAGTAATTCACGATAAAAGATTAATATGACTGATGGTAATTTTTGCAATTAATAAAATCCATACACAACAATTCTATGACTTTTATTTGAACTAAAACTTGAATAATGCAATAAATCCATAGTAATCTGGCCAATACTGTATTATTGTTTTAATTATTACTTGGTTTAATAATTATTATCCTTTCTATTTGTCACGCAAATCCGTCCGTTATGCATCCGGCATACACCATGATACCATGAGTAATATTAACAATATTTTAAGTAAGCATTTTTCATCGTATTCCCACAACGAAAAGCTTGAAATAAAGCAGTTAGGTAGACCTAGCAATAAATATTTATCACTATATTATACGTATTATATACTCATTTTATGTGAAGATTAACCTATAAAGTTTGGTAATTTTTTTCACTGATGCCAACTGTTACCAGTCCATATGCAAAATACTGAAATCTTGGAATGTCGGAATCTGTCTGTTTATGAGGGAGTGGAAAAATGCATTTTACGTTCGGTTAGCTATACCTTCACTAAACTCCACAGCTGATACTGGCCACTGCCACAAATTTCGGTTTTGCTCCTGCGTTTTGTATATTTCCCAAATTGATTAAGAGTGAGTTTAACGCATTCTTGTAACTCCTCAGACAGCCTCGTGCCATTTTATTTGCTAATTAAAGTTGCAGAAATAATTATTTTTTTAAATAAACAACAATTTAGCTGATTGTAAAATAAAATTTCTCTAACCTATAAAACATTACGAAAGCCAATTTCACATTTGCCAACTAGATATTATACACTGTTAAAAATTAGTTAAATTACGGCCTTTAAATTCGTATCAAATTTTGTTTATGTTATAATTTTAGAATCTGCTCTCGGTTTCTGAATATTAGTCAAACGTTGTTGAAAGACACCAGTCTAGTGTCATTTTTATACGTACTTATAGTCCATATGTTTTTGATATGACAATGCAAATAGCGAAAATCTAGGGAAACCATGGGCAACAAGCACTAGATTCAATTTTATTGGTTGTTACGTGTAAATGACACCGCCTTCTTAAATTCGAATTTGAATGGTATTTTCCCGTGCATCCCGCGACTGGTTCGCACTTGGCTGGGATAATCTCGATGCGCTTTTATCTTGGAAATGCCGATTGTGGTCTTCGACGCGTTCCTTTCCGCTCACAGCTTTTTAGCAATTCAAGAGCTTTCGGGGATGTTTTAGTGAGGCTTTTGGTTAGTTTGGCGTATTTGGTGATATGCAAGCCTTCACGTTTTGTGGCTTTGATGCCCCGAGCTCACGAGAGGAAGTTTTCCTACGCCTTGTGCGGATTTCTTGGTAATTGCAGCCACAAACTTTTCTATGTGCCCAAAATCGTCATCTGGGGTAAGTAATTAGACGCGTTAGGACCCCTTGTAGTTGTGTATTCTATCGTTGGACTCCTTTTCCTATTCACAGCAAGCAGTGCCAGGCATAAATAATGCCGGTCTAATTCGTTAAGCCAGTGAAATCTGGGGTCCGCTCACCGCTTCAAATGAGATGCGGCGCTCGAATGTTTTCCGTGTCCACAGCGACTGCTACAGCGCCTACCTAGGGCACGAGAAGGACCCGTCTGGGGGTTGCTTTCCCTCTTGATTTGGCATCCCTATTTCGCTGTCGCGATGGAGATTGCGCTGTAAGACACCAGCTACGGCCGTACGACTTTATTGGCAGAGAGCCGGAACTGCGGTTACGATTTTTTCCAAAACTGAGCCGCCCTTTTAATGTGTGCAATCTATAGCATTGCGGTATTTTGATGTAAGACTGTAAGTATGTTGTAGTCTGTAATTAGGTAATGTAGAGCGATCCTGCCATTCTAACTGATGCAACTTATTGTGATAATTATGTATTTACCTGTACTGTCATATTGAGTTGAAATTATATGATCTTTATGCCAGTATACAGGGTGAGTTTAGTTACAGGTGATTACATTGTTTGGAGCTATCTTTCAGTAAGTATAATGTAGTGTTTGGTATTGGGTTTACAAATTCTCGTTAGAACACCGGGGTGCATTCGCCGCTATTCGCTCTGGGAATTTATTTAGTTATTGTTCTACCGTTTTATTCTTAAGAACACGCCTCCAATCGCTGAGCTGGCGGCCGGCTTTTGCACCTAAGTGTACCTAATTTTGTTTCTTTGGAAGATCACCCAGTTATTTCAGTGATAATGAGCTTACATGGTACATAAGCTTGTGGTTATTACATTTGTAGTTAGGTTAGGTTTCATGTTAACTGATATTTAATTATTTTTTAAATCGTAGTTCTAACTATTATAAAATTGAAGTGTGATTTTTTAATTATGTTTTAACTAGGTAGGTATTGCACTGAGGACAATTCCATTATCATTTCAAAACATTAAGTTCTACTTTCCACTTCTCTTTCTAAGTATGTCTACATTGTCTAATATAAATCAAATTATCCAGCTTGTCTAATCAGAATAGCTGTTTGTGACTTTAATCCGGTAGCTAAGTATTTATGACTGAGCTAGTACATCACGGTCGACCCGTAAATGCGAATACCAGCCGTGTGTCCTATAAAAATTATTTACTGTACAAGAACAACAACCATTTTGATTTTATCAAAGCGTTATCCCAAACTATTTGCTCTAAAAATGCTGTAATTCTTGTTATACGTTTGTTAGTATAAAAAGTAAAGTTCAGGGCACTTCATTCCACACGTATATTGTTTATGACGCTGTCTATGTCAAATTCAAGGTTAGTTTTTGCGTCAGTTTGTGTCAGACTGACGAAAAACTTAAAGTAGTAACCGTCGAATGACAGTGCTGCAACAATATACTTCAATACTGTCACAGGTATAGCATGAATCAGAGGCATCGTTAAGTGCTACCGGCCTAGGCCGTAAAAAAGTACCTATAGGACTGGTTTTTAAGCTAGTAGATAGTTGCTACCAGCCCAGTATACAAATAGTTATTTATGCAGCTAGGCCAGAAAATTTTCTTTTTATGGACGATGCCTACAATTGCTGGCCGATACAAGTAATCAGGCAGGGACATAACAAGCAGTTTTTGTTGAGATTTTCCGTCGGCCGTCATAATTAAAAACAAATGAAAAGGTTGTATGAATTATAAAAGTTGTTGCGGACGAAAAACGTTTGCGGACAAAACGCGTTTGCTGACGAAAGAGGTTTGCGGACGAAAAATTAATGGTATCCAATAAAGGACGTACGTAAATGCGTCCGTGATATCACATTCTATTGAAAGGTCGATTGAAAAATAGATTTACTAGTACTATTTTAAAGAATATCTAACACTAAAATAAGTAGAAAAAAAGTCAAAGTGATGCATTCGTGCATTTAGGCCTTTGGTTATATTTCTTTTAATGAATCTTTAACAATCATAAATTATTATTATTTATTTTTAACGTTTACACCATTTTAAAATGCAAAGAGAGATAGTGTTTAATTATTTACTAGTTTAATGTAAGTAGCAATATTACAAACTGAGGTTTTTAAGAATTTGAAAATCTAGAAAACTAAACACTCGGAAAAAGAAACGTGCATATATATATTTGAATTTTCCATTTTCCGTAACATTGGTAACAAATTTGAACTATAACTAAAGTAAAAAATTAGGAAGTGTCCAATGAAGCACCTCTATTGTTTTATTTTAGATAGCGGCTAAATCTTATCAATTGTATTATTGAAATAGGTTAAAGATGGTCTAAAGTTTATAAAAAGCCAGTTCAAATAATGAAATATATATCAATAAGTATTTTTTGTCTCTTTAGGAAGAACTATTTATGTAAAATTATAGCGTTTTTAAAATAAAAAACAGACAACATTAACCAAATAAGACAGTAGACAGTAAGAGCGTTGGAATTTTGAAACAATTTGTAAAAAGTATGTATACAGTATGGCCAAGTAAGTTTCCAGAAAATAGTATTTCTCTCCGTTAATAACATTATAAAAATGTAATTGCAATAGGATAAATACTGCCGATTTCTCGTATTTTAATGACGATTTCGAGGTACTTTAATGCCGATTTCAAATAAATAGTTATTTATGTATTAAGGGCATAATCAATAGATTATAGCCCGAGGGAATGTTTAAAGCGCGACGCGAAGCGGAGAGCTTTAAATTTTCCAGGAGCTATAATCGTGATTAGGCACGTGGTACATACAACGTTTTATTTCATCTTAGTCATCAAAATGGACAAAATTCAAGGATTCAGTATTTTGGCTACAGGCTACTGCGTTGTCGTTGTGATGGCGCTGTGCATTTCTGGTGTCCTATGGTTTCTATGCAGATTGTTGGTGTTGCTATACTACATTGTTGGTGCTTGTTATATTGCTTAGCAACTTTATAGGCCCTAGGGCTATAAAAACCATTTTACACCCTCTATCGAGGGCCAATAAACAAGATTATGTTTCCAAATGAAATAAAATACGTTTATTTTTCAAGAAAAGCGTTTAATTGGATATTTAAGCTTATTTTTAGTTTTAAAGAGTTTTTTGTAGTTTTACTATTTCTTGGAAAATAAAGATAATTTGCTATTGAGGCAATTTAGATGGCTACTATTTCAAGTTCTCAGTATGTAGCAACTTTCTGAACCTTACTGTATGTATAAGTAATCAAAAGAATTTCAGTTTAATAACCAAGCAACGCACTTAAAATGTGTGTAATTGTTAATGAGAGCGATTAATAATCGAGACATTTTAACGCGCTTGATGGCACTCTCGCGTTAATTGTAAATACTATTAATCGCCGACTAACACACCAGTTAGTTACAATATTTTTTCGTTGATCGTATCTTATTAATTTGAAGAAAATCAAATTTTATTCCATGAAAAGAATATGACACAGTTTTGACATTAATTGTATCTTTGATTACCTATATCAAAATCGTCTATAATAAAAGTCATTCATTAATAGGGGTTATTAATAAATGATTTTTTTAAATCGTACATTAATAAAAAATCATTTATTAATAAGGGTCATTAATAGACGATTTTTTATACATTAATGAAACCCATAAGTAAACCATCAACGGAAAATATTTTTATCGATGGTTACATGGAGTAGTTTAATAATATTCATTGCTGTAGTAAATGATGCAACATATTTAAACATTAAAATCACCGTTTTTTTAATAGCGTTTAACTATCTGGGCGATAACCTTCCTGTTTTATCAACTACATTTCAGAGATTCAGCTGTACAAAACCCACAATTAAGCGGCGCATAATATAATCGTTAAATTAAATCGATAATTACAACAATCTATCTATCTGAGCATGAATATTCAAAAGCAATTAATGACGAATAGTTTCTCATCAACTTTGTACTAAGCTAGGCTTAATTAGAATTTAAATTTGAGGGACATCGGAGAGAGAATCCCTAGCCAAACAAGTCTTGCATAGCATGATATACGACAGTCAATAAAAGGGTTAAACATGCAATGCTGATTCATAATTACTGGGCCCGCCGCGGGCAAAAATACAGCCCGTTAGGTTTATAGCACGTGCGTTGATAAAAATCAGTAATTAGCAACAGTAATTATGGCAACTAACGAGGTTTTTGGATGCGCGCCGTATATTTGGATTTAAACCCCGGGATCAGGGCGGCCGCCTCGACGGTCATTTGTTTTATAGCATATCTGTGTATATAACCTTCTCGCATAAATTTATTCAGCAGTAAAAATTATATGTGTGACTACATATATTTTAAAACTGAAAAGTCAGCACTTACTTCTTTTATCGTCTAAAGTACGCCACTTTTTTTTTATCATTTAACTATTGGATTTTTTTAACATTCTGCTACAAATATGTCACTACTCGGCATATCGATGCCGGGTTGGGTAGTGAGCAGTTTTGGTAAATGTGTCTATTTCTGGAATACTGGAGTTGCTTTAATAGTTAAAAAAAGCTCAGTAATATAATCTTCAACCATTGCATTATTATCGCCTCAAACACCTTGAAAAAAAATGATAAATACTTTTCAGAGCAACATATTTTATCCAAGTTTATCCAATTGACAATTTATATAAAACTTCATCATCGATGCATGTGCAGTAACTAAATTATTCCTATCACAAGTTTTCTTAAATTTCCTTCCACCTGAATTTATAGGGATTATGCCATTCCCTGCTATTTAAAATTATTTGCTTTGTTCACATCAACAACCTATTGCATTGTTGGTTTTTCACTTACATCCCTTCTATTCCGGTCAAAGTTTTTTAAAGACACTAAACGAGATATAAAATTCAACAATAAAACCACACGAACCTCCTCTGATCAACAAATGATGTATTCTCATATGGTTACGCAAATGTAATAAAAGACAGACAGTGTGGCATCAACCATTTTTATTAGACAATATTGCTGTCGAGAAATGAATTTCACTTCGCTCAGAATATTCAAGACAAAAACATTAACCATCATTGCCATTTTTAAGCAAAGACAGCAGAATATCAACAATTTTTCATTTCAACAGTATTGCTAGTGAATTTAATGTGGTTTTACTCTAAAAAAATACATAATATATTTGTTCACACACTTAGTTATTTCAAATAAGACTATATTACAGTATTAAGGTGAATATGTATATAATCCTAGCAGTGCTCATCAAGCTCACAAACCGCTAACAAATAAATATATCATTGGTGGATGTTCTGACATATATTGTATATGAGATATGCGAAACGATTAAAAGATATCCCTATTATAAACAGAATAAGTTTTTTTTCTATTTTAGATCGAATGTCCTTGAAAGAAGACAATTCATTTCGTGTAATTATAGTCCTTATTATTACCATTCTTCCCTTCGTCCTTAGATATAAGTCTGTTCCATTTGACGCCACCGATATAGGTCTTCTAGCGACAACAAATGTGCTACCCAGGTGTTCGGCTATAAGTCATTACTCACAATATGCACTGGTTGAAAACCCTAGTTTTTAGGTATTTTGGGATCTTTTTTTTATGTAGGTATTTTAATCTTTCCTATGCTTCCCATGACAGTTTTATCTTTCTTACAGTTTCTGAATGTTGGTTTTTTTATATGTAACTCCTTCGGCGATATTCAGCGAGTGTCGTTGCCAGTCCGAAGCCCAGGTAAAGGAGGAGAAGTGACGGAATGGGTTAGTAGCCTACCAGTTGTAAAGCTGTAATTATCGCTCACAAAGAGAACCAAAAGCCTCGAATACTGGATTGACAAAAACAAATCCGAACAAAGCTAGGGGAAGGATAGATGACACACGGAAACAAAATATACTAAGAATTGCACCTGGAATGTACAATCCTGATCAAGAAGAGATCAAGTAGTACAACACTTAAAGAAAAAAATATTCAAATCTGGGCCATATCAAAAACAAAGAAAATGGGGAAACGATTGGATAAAGTGGAAGATTCATATTTAGTTATAAAACGAGTTCGTTGAGGGCGTATCGCAATAAATCGAACACTTGAAGAAACCATACATGGTATATATTATATCAGAAGGTACAATCTTACTTATTAAAATAAAAACCACACCAATGTAATATCATGAATATTTTTAGTGCATACTCTCCAGACACAACAAAAGCAAAATAAGAAAAGAAACAGTTTTGTGAAGAGTTACAAGATGAGCTAAATCCAGATGACCAAGAGATCATACTACGAGAGGACTTTAACGTAAGAATTGGCAACAACATCATGCCAGGAATAACCCAAAAACATAATGAATCAGGAACTAATGACAATGGGGACTTGCAATCAATAATTGACTATGTCATCACAAATAGGGATGTTCATTCAAGCGAACTAATTGATGTAAGACTCATAATTCTGCGAAAATTGGCAGTGATCATAAGTTAGTTATATGTAAATTAAGAGCGACCATAGCAACCTGTAAACAAAGAAAATAGAGGACCATAAAGAAGTTTAACATAGCCTTTTATAAATGATAGCATAAAATAACTGTATTAATCAGGATTTTACACTAAATTACAAGAACACCTCGCATTATTTAACTTGTAACATTCAACTTTTAAGCTGTAACTTCATACGAATGTATAACCTATATACATTAATGCATATTCATGTTTTATCTATTATTTATTATTGCTTGTATTTTTTAATGATTATTTACGAAATTATTTCATATCACCAGCAAATCCAAACATCTGTACCTTCATCGAGTATCGATTTTGAGTTCGATTAAGGATAAGCAACAATTGTGTGCATTTTCTTCGTTATAAATTCCAAAATTGCCACTCGTTGGTTTTAATTGCACTTTTAAAGACCAGAGGCGCTGTAGATAACATGTGCGCAAGGTATCTACAAAAGTTTAGTGATTTGTGCCAGTAACGTCAGGTGTAATACATGGGAGCTCTTGAGTCCATTCCTTTAATTTGATTATGAATAAAATAACAGAAAGCCTGCCGGAATAATTTCGGATACAGAATGCGCTGAAAACGAAGGACGGAATCTACATGCAATTGAATAGGTTCAATAATAGCACAATGTGATGATAAACACCCAAAAAACTAAATGTATGGTTATGACAAAAACCCCAACTCGCTGTAAAGGGAAATCAGTGGAACAGGTAATGAAATCCAATTACTTGTATACATATATACAGAAGTTATTAGTGACAAAAACCTGTAACTGGAAGTAAAAACCTTAACAAATAAAACATCAAAAATAGCAGGATACCTCAATCACCTAATATGGCACAATAAACATATGACGGGAGAGATAAAAACAAGAATCTATAAAAAACTTGATGTACGACCTATATTAACATATGGTACAGAGGCCAGGACCGATACTAAAAAGCCCATATTGAACACATGCGAAATGAAAATACTGCGAGCAATCTAGGAGAGAACTTTACGAGACAGAATACCTACCTTAGGCCGAAGCCGGACATCTCAGCGCCGCCACTTCGGCAATCTCGGCGCGGGGCCAGCTCGGCGCCGAGACAACTCGGCGCGCAATCATCTCGGCGCCAGCCGATTCGCCGCAGGGCCATCTCGGCGCAGAATTGGTTTAGAAAAAATATATAGTGACCACAAAAAGGTCGGCATCAAATGGGAAACATTTTTATTTTTGTTTTTCAAAAAAGCTTTTTACGGCAGTAATTTGTGCTTGTCTGAAAACCTTTTAGCCCGTATTAGATATACTGAGTGAATTTTACTTAATTAGAAACTGGCGGTTTTTGAAATTTTGTAAATCCAAAAAGTGATATTTTTCGGAAATTAAGCAAGATCTAATAAATGAGATTTTTTATTGTGTGTTAGTTTTAGTTGACTTAACAATCTTCTTCTTAGAATGCCTTCTCTCTACGGAGTTTGGCGATCATCATGGCTATACGGATCTTATATGTTGCCGCTCAGAATAGATCTATTGAAGTGCATTTGAACCACTCGTCTACGTCTTCTGCCTATAGATCTTTTTCCAATTATCTTCCCGTGTATAATTAGCAGCAACATCTCATACTTAGGACCTCTCATGATGTGTCCTAAGTATTCCAGTTTTCCTTCTTGTATGGTAAATACGAGCTCTGTTTCTTTTCCAATTCGTTGCAGTACTCCATGCTTAGTAATCTTGTCAATCCATGGTATCTTTCAAATCCGTTGATATACCCACAGCTCAAACGACTCGATCTCCTTTAGGTTTTGTTTTTTCAGTGTCCACATCTCACTCCCATACAGCAACAGTGGAAAAATATAGCATCGTAATGTAGTCCAGTTACATTAGGATCCACCTGCCGAAAAAATCCAAGTGAGCTGAAATTTTGCTTACACCTTCATTTTGACATTGCAAATAATGTCTCAAAAGTCCCCATCGATATCGTTCTTGCGTTTTGAGTTATTCAAGGTCAAAGGTCACAAAAATAAGTTTTTCGCAAATATCTCGCTTTCTATGGATCGTATGACTTTTATTTATTACAAAAAATGAAGGCTAGGAAATTCTATACAAAAAAGATTATACAGGTTTTTTACGTAAAACTAACCATTCAGTAAATAACACACTGTTAAATTTTGCAGACAGGTTTTACTTCCTTTTACGATAAAGGAAGTATTGGATTCACCCCAAAAATTCTAAATTGAGTTTTCAACAGATCTTCACGTTTTAAAGTCCCCTGAACCCAAAAAACAGGGGTTTGCTCATTGGTCTGTCTGTCTGTCTGTCTGTGTGTGTGTCTGTGAACAAAATATCTCAAAAACGAAAAGAGGTATGGCGTTGAAACTTCATATATAAGTTTTGTGTACTATCTAAATGCGACAGCGAGCTTTTGAAGAAAATCGCATAACCGGAAGTATGATGTTTACTCCTGTTTCAAAAACGGCTCTAACTATTTTCTTCAAACTTTACATTTTTAATGTGTATTGATTGAGATGAGTGATTTTCAAGTTAAATTTTAGAGGCATTCAACTGAAAAATCACTTATCTCACATCAAGTGTGTTTGATTTTCCAAAAACTAAATAATTGGTTTCCATTCGATGCTAGCTTTTTGGTGATCACTGTATAAGTTTGTATTTGCTTTTTGTGAATTAATTGTATTTGCCTTAAAGAAAGGCTTATAATGTACACATACCTTATTTATTTTACTACTGCCGATCATGTTCAATAATGGCAATCTGTTATTAATTGAAAGTTTAAAAAAATATTGATGTGTAATGTAAAGTTTTTTATGTGGCAAATTTATAAGGTCTTACTAATAAATTAAACAAAAAATCAAATATAATAAATTTATTAAAAACTATATGTAAAATGTCTAATACAGATAAATTTAAAACTATAAATGAACTTAATTACACATAAAATTTATATACATAATAATACATATTACTGTAATTCACAATTGTGAGCAATACCACGTGAAAAAGTTATGCAATCATTCCAGTTGTATATTTGAACTAACCTCAAAATCTTGGCATCAAATTCCCGATACTTTTTCTTTTTTGCTGGTTTTATTATTTATTTATAATGATTTTCTTACGTAGTGCACACTGTAGTTTGCGAATTTGAATTCGGCGCGGAGATGGCCCTGCGCCGAATTGGCTGGCGCCGAGATGACTACGCGCCGAGTTGTCCCGGCTCCGAGCTGGTCCTGCGCCGAGATGGCGGCGCCGAGATTTCGTAGACCTACCTAAGACCTCATAGTCATTCGACATAACAAAATTACGCCTGAGGCGGATTGTGGGTGATTGAGTAGCTCACTATTCTCCGTTTCCAGTCCCAAGCCCGGATAGAGAAGGAGATTTCGTAGACAAGACTAGCACCCTATCGACGGTAAAGATGCAAAATATGCTTACAGAAATACAGCAGCCTCGGATACCGGACGGACCATAAAGACGACGACCTTGGCGAAAAACAAGAATAGGGAAGGCCGGAAACAAATCATAACAAAGATTGCCTGTTGGAACATTTTGTCTTGGTATACTATGGGAAGACAAAATATAAGCAAGCGCAGGAGGGCGTTGGGCTCCTCATACATCAAAGATATGAACACAGTGTACAACAAAAATTCCAGGTGACGCTAAAAACTGGACATAATGTTATGCATCTCATATCAACATATGTCAAAATATTGGGAGACCTAAATGCAAGAATAGGAGGCGAAATAATAAAAGGAATCGAGAACGGATTTAATGAAAACGTAATGGATGAACAGGGAGAAATGCTAATTCAATTCTGCTTTCACAACCTACTAAGAACAAATAACACGTTCTTTGAACATAAAAGTCAGCACAAATACACGTGGTCAGACACCAAAAACCGAAAATCGACAATAGATTATAACATAGCAAATAGAGGTATTCACCCTAGCCAGATTCTTAGTATTGGCCAAAGTACTTCTTCATATGAAACAGCAACGAAATAATAAACCAGAAAAAGGCATAAAAAGATAAACATTGAATTATTAGACGATGGAAGTGTGAAATAACTCTATCAAAGCCGATTAACGCAAAAAAATTATAACAATAGTATAGCTCCGGAATACACAGTTGAACAAGCATACATAAAAGTAGAAAGTAACATAAGAGGAAGTATTAGGATTAGGAGCAATCAATTCTAACATCACTAAAGTAAGAAAACTTTGGTTCACAAGTAAAGTCAAATCACTGGCCAAAGAGAACCGTAAAGCTTATATTAAATATAGAAGTAATAAAAATGCAGACAGCTGGGAAACATACGTCAGAATAAGAAATAACGTTAACATAAAAATCAGAGATATCAGACGAGAATATTGGACACTAAAGATATAGAGCATGACCTGTATGGTGGGCAAAAAATAATGGTCACTCTTGCGAAGCATAAGCGAACCAATCAATCAGTACAAGCAACTAAATTATCTAAGTAAAGAAGTCTGGTTGGAACACTTCGCGAAATTATATAGTGAAATAAAACAAAATACCCAATAATAAAGGCCATCAGCAGGCTAAAGAACAGGAAAGCTCCTGGACCAGATGAAATCAGAAATGAGCTGATAGAATATGGAAGTAAAGAGCTGTATAAAGAAGTACCGGGTGACCATAAATGGTTGTGATTTTTTTTGTTGGCACTGTTTATGTTGGTGGCACTGTAAGTTTATTTCAAATTCGAGGTTACCAGGTTAGGTGTTGCGCAAAACCTGCTAACCTACAGTGCCACCAACATAAATAGTGTCAACCTAAGAAAAAAAATCACAACCATCTATGGTCACCCGGTGCATACATTGATACTTAAATTCGAAGAATCCAAAAAGATCCCCTTAGTATTGAAAAACAGCATAATCATCTCACTTTTCAAAAAGAAAGACGAGGAATTGCATTATTACCATCTATGCTCAAACTCCTGACAACTATTACTTATCAAATCCGAACTATAACAAGGCATTCTAATGAGCGATAACCAGCAAGGTTTTAGAAACATGATCCCCAGATGCATAATCGAACTAATGAAAGAAAGTAACACAAAGAAGACCACACAAATAGAGTACAAGGAGATTTAACAGATAAACTGGCGATATTTAATAAGACAAGGTGACGGCCTTAGCTGTTACGCTGACGATGCGACATTAATAGCTCAATCGGAAAATAGTTTGCAGTACATGCTACAGAACATGAAAATTAACACGCAAAGAACTAAATGTCTAGTTACCAGAAAAGAACTAGTAAGTTCATAGTTAACTACTAACTAATCGAACACGTCCTGGAATTCAATTACTTATGAACCATCATGTCAAGCGAGGGAAATTTAAGGGAAAAAGTATTAAATAAACTAATGAAGGCCGCGCGTATATCTGGAAATTCTAAGAAACATTGATATTAAATATTGCAAAGTTAGAATATATAAAACTACCGTAGAAGCATACAACTTGGGACACTTTTTACATATTTTTAATGAGAGAAATTCCTCTAGACGAGACAGAGCGAGATAAAAAATACTGTATGGATGACAATTTGCCCCCTGTCATTCAATTCAAATTTCAGAATCCGCCGAGTTTTATGAACAAACAAAAAATTTGACTGTCCCAAGTTACCTACTTAGGTTTGCAACTTGGGACACTTGTGTTTTAATGGTATTTTAAGTACAACACACATTTTGGGACACATGAAATCATAGCATGTAACTTGGGACACCAGAAAATTATCATTCAATTAAAAAAAATTGGTTGATTTGTATGTACTATGATAGGCAAAGACCAATAAAATTTTCTTTTATGTAAATTATTTAATATATTACATTACATATGTAAATAACGCATAGATACAAAATGCATGTTTTGAATACAATAAAAGAAATACAAAGCATCAACATTATTAAAAAGTTACATTTTCAGAAAAGTTATGTTTGCCCCTGACAATTTCAGGAAAACCTAAAATAGTACAGAGATGATCCTTGGTAATCGTCACTTCATCTATTACATCTGGGTATACATGTGCCTTTAGAGCTCTGTTGTAGCGCAGACAGTTAACCAGGTACTTATCACCCTCTACTATGTTTAATATCTTACCAACATATTTTTTTATAGTTTCTTTTTTTGTAGCTTTGTTATAGATAAATTTGCATACAACAAAACTATTGATTGATGGATTAAATTTGTTTTCATTGAGGGTTTTTTCGATTTCATGACTACATTCAGCTTCATTTTCTACAACTTCTTGGATTTCACTTTCAGTGGTTTCTTCAACATCTTCTGATTCTTCATTTACAGATATTTCTTGTGGATCTTCAATTATTTCTTCCGTTGCATTTTGAAAATCATTTGCACACACGCTCTTTCCAGGTGCTGTTGTAATTTTTTTTTCTTTGCTTTCTAGTATTTTCAGGATGTCTGTAGCCTTCTAAAACAGTTTTTAGGGATTCAGTCCAGTGATTGTTAGCATCTTCATTTTCCGATGTACCAGGCACTCGTTTCAACACTTGATTAGCGTCATATGGAAACAGACCACACGCACGAAATCCAGACAGAATGTTTTGAACACTAGTAGGTTTAAGTTCATCCAGACATCATAACTCTATAATAAAGCAGAACACTTCCCAAGGTCAAACATGCATGCGCGTGGTCTATGTGTAATTCGATTGTGGGCGTGGTCTTGATATTAGCAGCGTTGCCAGACCTGGTACAATTCTACGAATCTGGTACATTCTGAAACCGTTTCTGCAAAAGTATATTTTTAAAATATTTCTGGTACATTTTCATTCTCATTTATTAGATGAAACTCTCAAAAATAAATTAGCAGATCAGCCAGGCAAAGCGGAATTGGTAGACAAAAATTTTTAATCGTTAGGACGTAACACGTGAAAACGCGCATGCATTCAGCCTGGCAACCCTGCATATTCTGATCCGAGTGGTGCCGATCGGTTTGTTTCACGGTACGAAATCTCCCTCCTGCCAAGTGAAACTGTCATGGCTACCAAAGCAGAGAAATCAGTGCGTACAGAATTTTGGCAAAAAGCCCTTGTTCCAATTGTGAGGAAGATAATTGCAATATTTTAATGACATTGCACCATTTTGTAACCCAGGTACGAATTAAAATAAATACAGTGCTGCAGTTCTAATATTAATTTTTGTTTAGGCGCTTCCTGAAGCAGAAGAACCGAAAGTTGTTTAGAATACGCTGCCCAAAATGGGGCCATCAAAATGGAGAGCCGGGCTACAGACACTGCAGAATTCTTTCATTTTATGGGCAATTTGTTCGCCAGTGTGAACGGTAGTTTGCCTTTCAATAAACATAGGAAACAATTGAAAACTGCTGTGGGCTGTAGATGTCAAAGCAGAGAAATCAGTGCGTCCAGAATTTTGGCAAAGAGCCCTTGTGTTCTTTGACAAAATGTACTGCGCCCAGGATGCATATACGTAATCTGCAGACGCATAAGGTATAACCCATCACATCGTTTTTTCCGAAGTCGTACGGCCAATCAGAACAGAAGTAAACTGCAGACGTGTTGCATTATAATGCGTCTGCACTTTACGCAAGCACCGTGACCACTATTATTTCGTATTTATTGTATCTTGAGTTGATAAATACAGACTATTATTATTAGTATAGTATTTTCTCTTGAAATGTTCGGTTTATTCCGATTAAACGAGAGATATTTGGTCAGATGTAATTAGATTCTATTAATTAATTTTGATATAAGAATTTTCTCACGTTACTGCACGTTTGTAATATGACCGCTTTTCGGCCAAATTTCGAGTTACCAGCGATAATTATGCTTCGCCCTCGTTAATAAAACTTCAAATTCGTGGAAGAAGTATTAGTTTAATAATTAGTTGTACAATACACTATTGTACAACTGTCGTTAAAAATCAGCAAGATCATTTTTTCTGACTAAATGTAACTTTTATTAATTTGATTATAATATAGAAAGCAGTTGTAGACATTTTTCAAAATAATCATGTTAATTTTGACATTTGATTAGAATATAGAAAGCCTTACTAGATTTTTTTCAAAATATCGAGCTGCCAAACAACTGAAAGTTATTGATTTTCCTTAGTTATCTGACAAATATTGGTTTACTAAGTATTTTTAACGTGTTAAAAGTGTGTACTTTTAAGGTGCTTTCTCATAAATTAATTTTGACATATATAAGTGTAGTCACCTGGAATAAAAATGTAATTTTTAATGACAGTTGTACAAAAAGTGATTGTTTTTACGAGAGTAATAGTTTTATGAAAAAAAATTACTGCGCTGTAAAATAGAGCTTTATTAGATAGTTTAGCGCTTATAAAGTACCTAGCTCTTTGTTTCACTTGTTGCGATTTGCGTTCTTTAATTTAATGAACTATGTAGGAATATACTGTACTTTAGTTAGCTGTAAGCCATCTGTATAATATTTTAAGATAAAATTCGTAGGAAAATGTCATATTTAAATTACAACAAGCGGATGTTCAGAAACGTGCCTTTCGCTTGGGAAGCTGGAGATATTCCAATCTCACGAATAAGATTGTTTATGCAGTGTTTACTTCATAAACCGAAATATTGAGTGATGTATATGACCGGTACGTGATTAGAAGAAGCAACGGTTGCAACTCGATCATAAAAACTATTTGCAGCTGGGACCAAATGCTTTTAGTAGAAATTTAAATCTTTATAGCGGTAATTTACTAAGGGTCCGAACAGGCCACATTTCACTGTGGGAAATCCTCAAGCTTGTAAAAATTCATAGAACTATTATGAACGGTCACGTCCGCATGTAATGCCAAATGTCCAAAATTTAGACCAGCTCTGATAGGTTATTGGGAACTTTGTAAACGCCCACCGAGCTTTCTTGGTCAGAATGGACTTAGAATTAAGTTAGTTAATAAGAAGATGTAAATACGTAAACTTAAGGTTTCTGTAAACTGCAGAAAAATAAATGCAAGTATTTGTAGCTACTTAAGTGTTCTTATTAATCTCAGTAGCTTTGGTCTTCGTGTCCGAGTGTGTTTCAATTAAAAGGATTGCCAGTTACCCCGACTTTAGGCGTCTCGCGATAGTGGTGATCAAGCGGTGGGATTTATAACTTATTTAAATTGCACGACAGAAGATTTCTTTTGTTTCGAAGTCGGTCCAAGTGCAAGCGTTGAAATATACAAGGGGAAGCACGTGAACAGGACGGGAAAAAGCATCTAATAAACTGAGGCGGTACAACGGAAGCGGTCAATCCGGGAACGGCGCAAGGAATCCGTGGAGGCGGCCAGACAACAGGAGGGCAGTCATCCGAAGGGGCGGCGTAGATAAAATCCAGGAACGTCGAGGAGTGAATGCAGGAAATTCCGTGGTCCAACGGGAGCAGTCAATCCGGGAACGGCGCAAGGAATCCGTGGAGGTGGCCAGACAACAGGAGGGCAGTCATTCGAAGGGGCGGCGAGGCAGCATTCTGGGAACAACGTCAGTAAAACTGACAACGAAGAAAAACCAGTGTAGTGCAGTAAAAGCCAGTAAATGTGTCGAAGTGAGTGACGGCGGAAACTCCAGAAAAAAAGTCAGGAAAGCGGCTTCAGAACAGGGAGGCGGCGCGTCCAGATCTGTGGGAATAAGACGACAGCACAGCGGGGAAAGGAGAAAATTGCAGTTGTGGGTAAGTAATACTTGTTGTTTGTTTCGGAATTATATGGTCTTATTATGCGATTTAGTAAGGTTGTGTATATATTTTTTTGAAATAATAGGATCAGGTATTGCTCGTAGTTGTCAGTAATAGTAAATTTTCGACGGGTGTGAACTACTTAAGTTTTTACAGCAGCGATAGGTAATTTACGGGTTACGCAAAATTCCTGGTTTACAGAATTTAAATTTTATCAAGGGTTTCATTTAAAAGAAACAATGGTTTCCGAATACAGTATTTTTTCGGTGAGCGAATTAAAATACGTTGCTAATCTGTTGGAATTACCGGAGAAAAAGAAAAAGGCAGAGATCATAGAAGAATTGATTAAGGCTCAACATTCGGTAGAGGACATTAAAGTAGAATTAGGTGCCTGGGAGGAAAACCCTCGGAAGGACAAGTGGGAAGAATTAGCTGAAAGGGAACGAAGAGAAAGGTTAGAATTAGCTGAAAGGGAACGAAGAGAAAGGTTAGAATTAGCTGAAAGGAGAGAAAGGTTAGAATTAGCTGAAAGGGAGCGAGAAGAAAGATTGGAGGTAGCTAGATTAGATGCTCAAGTGAAAATTGCTCAGGCCCAAGCTCAAACGGCAAATGAAAATAATGTACATGATGTCAATGCAATTAGGAATATGTCCTTGAATATGACAAAACAATTGCAACCTTTCAAGGATGACGGTGACATGGGATTGTATTTAACAAATTTCGAGCGGGTTTGTGTGCAATTGAACTTCTCCAAGGAATCGTGGCCAATTCGATTGACGAGTGTGTTGTCACCAACAGCGAATGAGGTCGTGGCTCGATTAACAGAAGAGGACAGCAAAGATTACGACAAAGTCAGGGCTAGTCTGCTCAAGAAATATCAGCTAACAGCAGAAGTTTTTAGAACGAAATTTCGGTACGGGAAACGGAAAACTGACCAGAGTTATGCGGAATTTGCATACCAACTAAAAACCAGTTTCCAGGAATGGATCAAGAGCGAAGAAGCGGAAGGAAACTTCGACAAGCTAACTCAACTGATGTGCTTGGAGAAATTTTATAGTTCGTTGCCAGGGGAGATGAAATTTTGGGTGGAGGACCGAAACAAGTCCAAGACGATGGAGGAAGCTGCAGAGGATGCAGACACATACGTCACCAAAAGAGGACCAGGTACGGAACGGCAATATAATGGAAACTTCAAGACATCGAAAAATAAGTTCGAAACTAAGCCAACGACGTCGAACTTGAAAAATGACTTAGGGAAAAGTCAGGTGCAAACGGAAAGTGTTGTCAAGGAAAACTTGGACAAACGCAGTTTCGACAGACGAAGGCCGGGGAAGTGCTTTGGATGTGGTGCAGTAGGTCACTATAAAGGTTCACCGGAATGTCCCAAAACACAAGTTGTTTTAGCAACGATAGGCCAGAGCAAGAACGAGGAACGTCTGCTAGAACCTTATACCATAATAGCGAAAGTAAATGGAGTGGAAGCAAAATTACTACGAGATAGCGGAGCCAGCTATGATATCGTGCACACAAATGTAATCAAAGGAGCCGATTATACAGGGAAATATGTATATGTGCAAGGACTCCTGAATGAAGAATGTGTGGCGTTACCAGTTGCGAAGGTAAAATTAAATTTGCCAGAAATTCAGGTGGAAACTGAAGCAGCTGTAGCGAATCGTTTGCCTCGAGATTATACGTATCTGCTATCGAATAGAACGTGGGAGATGCTGCCGAAGGAAAAGGATGTGGTAATTCAACAAGTGCTCGCATTAACGAGAGCGCAGGCGAAGGCTATAATGGAAAAGGAAAAGGTTCACGATGAAAATAAAGAAACGAATGCCGAAGTAAAGAGTTCAGAAGACGGAAAAGATTCCGACGAACAGGGAGAAGAAGCGGAAAAGGAGATTGGGTATAAATCACCGAGCCTGGAAAAGGACGAACAATTTTCAATACCTAAATCGGATGTCGATTACTCGGACATAACACAACTAACACCGACAACCTTAAGAATGCTGCAATTAGAAGACCCAAAATTAAAGGAGTATTTTGAGATGGCTGAATCAAAGAAGGAGAACAATGGAGCAAAATTCTACATTGCTTATGGAATACTGCACAGGAGAATTACTGACAAATTG
Organism: Agriotes lineatus; assembly: GCA_940337035.1. Classification (NCBI taxonomy): domain Eukaryota; kingdom Metazoa; phylum Arthropoda; class Insecta; order Coleoptera; family Elateridae; genus Agriotes; species Agriotes lineatus. The sequence goes on along the minus strand of OW679197.1, from coordinate 130,978,268 downwards.
GGTCGGAGCTTTGAGCAAGTGATGGTGCCAGAAAAATTACAAAGCAAGTTGCTAGATATCGCACATGATAACATGTGGATGGGACACTTGGGTTGTAACAAAACCATTGACAGGATCAAGCAGAATTATTGGTGGAATCAGATGGGACGAGACGTGAAAAACAAAATCAAGTGCTGTGACGTTTGCATGCGCGTAGGGAAGTCCACTGATAGAAAAAAAGCTCCAATGTGTAGAGTGCCAGTAATCACCGAACCGTATAAGCGAGTAAATGTGGATATTGTAGGACCTTTAGCGAAAACCGAGAAGGGAAACAGATATCTACTAACGCTAATTTGTAGTGCTACAAAATTTCCTGACGCGATCCCATTGAAAGTAGCAGATTCTGAATCGGTGGTAAAGGGGTTATTAAATATATTTTCACGAGTAGGATTTCCATCCGAAATCCAGATGGATTTGGGCACTGTATTTACCAGCAATCTAACGATCGAATTTCTTGACCGATGTGGTATAAAAATCATACACAGTTCAGCATATCATCAGCAATCAAATGCAGTAGAACGATTCCACGGCGTATACAAGCGAATCCTAAGAGCGTTGTGTTACGAAAACGGAAATGAGTGGGATGAATATATCGATCAAGCGCTTTTCGCTTTAAGATGTGCACCGCACGCGGCACACGGATTTAGTCCCGCAGAATTGGTTTATGGACGTCAGATTAGATCTCCATTAAACATGATCAAGGAGTTGTGGGTTGGAAAGGAAACCAACGAACCGGTAGTAGTGTACATATTAAAGTTACTCGATAGGCTAAGGCAAATGCAGGAAATCGCGAAAACGGCGACTTTGGAAGCGCAAACCAAATCAAAAGGTTATTATGATCTGAAGGCGAAGGCTTCATGTTACGAGGTTGGCGAGAAGGTTATGTTATATCAGCAAGCCAGGACCAACAAATTGCAGATGCAATGGACTGGACCCAAAGAAATTGTGGAGAAAATTTCCGATACTAATTATATAATTAAAGAAATATCGGGAAAACGTAAACAAACTCTTGTCCACGTCAATTTGTTGAAACCTTATTTTGAAAAGGCTGAAGTTATTGCGATAGTAATCAAACAACCGGGGGAAGAAGGAGCAGAACTCGATCTTCCAGAACTGGAAATAGAAGACACCGAAATCTTAAGTGCTTCGGAAGTGTTGAAACAAGCCAAAGGGGTAGGAAAACTCACGGATAGGGAGCAAGCTTATAGCGCAAGTGAACTCGAATGTGCAGCTTTAGTCTGGGCAGTCAGAAAATTAAAGCCTTATTTGTTTCTGAGCCATTTTACCGTAGAAACGGATCACTGTCCTTTGACCTGGTTACGGCAGATGAGCAATAAGAATGGCAGATTACTGCGGTGGTCATTAATTTTACAAATGTTAAATTTCACTGTTCTCTATAAACCGGGAAAGAAATGCGGAAACGTGGATTCCTTATCTAGGTATTTTGTTTAGTTAAGTCACCGAGAACCAAAGTAGTACTGACAATTACACCAGATAACTGATGTTAATTCACGTAGGTTAGTTAAATTAGGGTAAGCATAATGAGACCATATAGTTCTGAGATTTATGACTGGTATTGCTTAAGTGCGAAAGAAGAACGTCTTGTGGTGTAAAAATCGATAGATTAAACCCCAAAGACTATCTTAATCCGGGGGCAACTGTTGCGATTTGCGTTCTTTAATTTAATGAACTATGTAGGAATATACTGTACTTTAGTTAGCTGTAAGCCATCTGTATAATATTTTAAGATAAAATTCGTAGGAAAATGTCATATTTAAATTACAACAAGCGGATTATCAGAAACGTGCCTTTCGCTTGGGAAGCTGGAGATATTCCAATCTCACGAATAAGATTGTTTATGCAGCGTTTACTTCATAAACCGAAATATTGAGTGATGTATATGACCGGTACGTGATTAGAAGAAGCAACGGTTGCAACTCGATCATAAAAACTATTTGCAGCTGGGACCAAATGCTTTTAGTAGAAATTTAAATCTTTATAGCGGTAATTTACTAAGGGTCCGAACAGGCCACATTTCACTGTGGGAAATCCTCAAGCTTGTAAAAATTCATAGAACTATTATGAACGGTCACGTCCGCATGTAATGCCAAATGTCCAAAATTTAGACCAGCTCTGATAGGTTATTGGGAACTTTGTAAACGCCCACCGAGCTTTCTTGGTCAGAATGGACTTAGAATTAAGTTAGTTAATAAGAAGATGTAAATACGTAAACTTAAGGTTTCTGTAAACGGCAGAAAAATAAATGCAAGTATTTGTAGCTACTTAAGTGTTCTTATTAATCTCAGTAGCTTTGGTCTTCGTGTCCGAGTGTGTTTCAATTAAAAGGATTGCCAGTTACCCCGACTTTAGGCGTCTCGCAATACACTCTACAGATGAAAGTGCACGTTGCTATGGAAATTAATAAATAACCAATTGTTTGCTCGCAAGAATGGTGGCTATTTTGTTTATTACGGCTACAATAAGTAAACCAAAAACGGCCAGATTCTAAATTCATTTGTAGTTTTTGCAATACATAATGTAAATTTATTTTTTAATATTCGTAGAAAAAATAACATTTACTTTTTGAGATATCATTTTTCGCTCGTAAAATTATCATGACGCTGCTCGTGAACAAATCTTCATCCTACGAAAAAAAACAATACTTTTAACTTTTGACGAAAAATACAGATATTATTTACGTATATTAATGTTTTAATGTGGTTATTATAACACCGCTGTAATGGAGTCCATCAAAACACTGTTTCTGTATTGTTGTTTTCATATGAAAAACGTTATTTCAGACAACTGACAGATTGTCATATTTATGAAATGTCAAAATTAAAAGTTTTTGATTATTTTTGTTGAAAGTAAATAAAATTAGTGTATTATCGTCATTGAATAAAATTCATTGCATCTCTATTTGAGCACTCCACGTTGCGCACTCATGCCCCCAACCCACTCGTGCTACAATCAGCCCTCTTATTAAACTAGTATAATAATATGCTACTTCTACGACAGTGCAGAAAGTACTCACTTTTTGCACTCTCATGTAAGAATCATACTATGATTGGTTAAAACCGACAACTTTTTAACGAATGTCAAATTAAAAGATTAAATTTGTTGTAGAATGCGAAACTGTCGCAGGAAAAATAGTATGTAACTCACGTGTGGAATCGCCATCGGAAAATGTATGTGAATACATGTAGTCATTCAAAAACAACTACAAATGAGTAAAAAAAGTTGTTTTCATATGTGTTGCTAACGTTATTTTTTGCATAGTGATCCCTTGTAACTCGAAATTTGGTCGAAAAAGACTTCAACATTTATAACTGTCAAATAGACAATTCGCAATTTCAATAAAATAGTTAAAAACGTGTTACTTTCTTTACAATTTTTTTGTTAAAAAAGTGATACTTTGTTTATGATTTTTCGATAAAAAAAACACGAGATACAAATAAAATGTTTGCGAAAATTGAATTAATATTAAGCAAAATTGAAATAAAAATTATAGAACTCTCAACATGAATTTATTTGATAGAATATGAATAATAATTATAAAATTTATGTCATTTTAACATTGGAATTCAATGTAATTACATATAGTAATTAATTAACTTTAGTATAATTATAGGGTTAAAACTAACTGTTTAAGTTGAAATAATAAATTGGTAAATATCCTGATCCATTTTATTCACTAAATTAATTCAAACGTCGCTGGACGCGTTTTAGAACGTAAAAGTAGTTTGCGTCCTGTTGTGTATACGAAAATGAATCACTTCATCCACTAAAAATAAAATAAAAATGTCACCTTTTACAATAATTCGAAATTGAGTTTTCAACATATCTTCACGTTTTAGAGTCCCCTGAACCCAAAAAACATGTTTTTGTTCATTGGTCTGTCTGTCTGTGTGTGTGAGTCTGTGTGTGAACAGAATATCTCAAAAACGAAAAGAGGTATGACGTTGAAACTTCATATATAAGTTTTGTGTATTATCTAGATGCGACAGAAAGTTTTTGAATAAAATCGCATAACCGGAAGTATGGTGTTTTTACTCTTGTGATTTTTCAGTTTTCTTTCGATTTAAAAAAAACGGCTCTAACGATTTTGTCAAGCATTTTTACTACATTTTTAATGTGTATTGATGTGAGATAGGTGATTTTCCAGTTGAATACCTCTAAAATAGGTTTCTTTTGTTTCTTTTTCTTTTTTTATTAATTCATATTTTAAATAGAACACCCGCTATATTATTACATTTTTAATTCAGCAGAGAATTTTAGAGAAAATGTGTCTCTTCAACTAACGCTCTATTTTGTACGGTTTCTGTAAAATTTGTAATTTTTGACAAATGCTTAAAAATTAAAAATAAAATTTATGGTTAATTATAAAATCACTATAAAAGGAAGTTGTGTGCGTGTATCAGACCAGATTCTTTTAACTGTTTTCGAAAAATTACATTTTGTAAGCGCTAAATTTGGTTAGATACAGTTTGTATATCTACCGGCATTCTTTCGGTCTGTTTTTTCGGTCGGTTGGTCGAAAGATAAACATGCGAAGCTAACCTAAACTTCATCTTTGGTAGTTAGATTTAATCAAACAGCTGTGTCGTTTACAAATTGTACTCTTAGCGTTCTGGGAGCATACTTTCTATATTTCAATAATTTATAGTAATTTTAGACGACATTTAATACGATATAGCAACTCAAAGCGAAACCACTAAGTAAACTGCAGACGTCTAATACCTCTCTGTGTCTGCACTTTACTTAAACTTTCATTGGCTCCATATTAATCAATTACCGATTGTGGCCGAACAGTTGTCATAATACCTTATGCGTCTGCAGATTACGTATATGCGTCCAGGATGGCTTGTGAATAATCTGGTTTCAAAGCACTCCGTTGGTTCCAATTGTGAGGAAGATAATTGCAATATTTTAATGACATTGCACCATTTTGTAACCCAGGTACGAATTAAAATAAATACAGTGCTGCAGTTCTAATATTAATTTTTGTTTAGGCGCTTCCTGGAGCAGAAGAACCGAAAGTTGAGCCAGTATTCGTGCCAGCTCAGTTTGACCAACTGAAACCACGAGGAAATCCAAAACCACTTGGGCCCAGGGCAGACAAATGTTGCAAGAGACTGAATACGTAACATGAAATCGCCGAAGGGAGTTATTTATTTTATGTTACCATTTACCGAGTCCGATTATTTATAGTATTTTCTGATGACATTACTGGTATCCTACTTTCACCATATTTCCTGTTACACGCTCCTCCTTGGCTGTTACTCTAATTTCCGATTGTGTTATTTTATGAATACCATGACAACAGACATTTTCATATTGCCCATTTCCTCCGTATAGAGAAAATGTGTTCTTTCTGTCACAATTTTTGTAACCTAGAAACTGATTTCTATTCTCGGTTGTGGAAATTTTTTTAATTTTTAACAGTCGTATATGTTGTTCTACGAACGAAGCGACAAGTATTATCAATAGTAATATAACAAGGGCGAGACATACTTACAGATAATTTTGCACACGGCAAGGGTCGAGTGCTGGTTGCAATGAAAACTGTTCCGAGGGCAGTTTTCAACCAGCACGATCACTCTTGGCACGGTCAATATTATATGTAAGTGTGTCCCCCGCGTTTATATTTTGAAGATTATTACACAAAACACATACGAATTATGATTTAAAATTGATCTAATAATGCCAACAAACTCAAATTGCGTGTTTCTTGCATTTCCATTTCTAATTATGCCACCATCTACGGGGTTGATAATTAGCACTAGGGAAGCTTATCAAGTAATCAGTTCGGGATTGGTTGATTTTCAAAAAATGCATGGTTGTCATTGGATGATATCAGTCATGTAACAGTTGTGTGTAATAATCATTACGTTGTTTTGTTGTGCGGTAATTTCTTTTACGGCAACATGCGACGGAAGTTTACGTAAAATGCGCACCGGTGTGAAACTGGTTTAGCATGCACCGGGAACTGTCAGAATCTTTGTTTACGTCGCTTGCCTTCGTAACTTGGCTCAAGTGTAGAAACTACCATAAATAGAATGAGCATTATTTGTTAAAATTTATAGCATTCTTATGTACTTATTATTAATTACTAACTTTGTCTTATATACTGGACTACCCAACAAAGAAATTTTTTTATCGCTTTTCAATTTGTTGGAAAATATTGATAAAAATTATTATTTAGAATGGAACGTGGAACGTATTTCTGCCATCGATCAATTATTTTTAACGTTATATAATCTGCGCCAGAATCCCCCACATAAAGATTTAGCTCAGCGCTTTAACTGTAGCACTGCAACAGTTACTAATATTTTTTTAACTTGGTTAAATTTGTTACGCGAAGTAATATTTTCCAGTTTAATGTCATCTGTACCATGTGTTAAAGATAATCAAGCATGTTTACCTAATTGTTTTGCTTTCTTTCCGATCACAAGAATGGTATTAGATCGCACCGAAATTTTTTCTGAAATTCCATGTTTGCTTGAAAAGCAAAAAGCGACATAGCCATTACAAGCACCGTAACACTTTAAAAGGTCTTGTGGGAGTTGCACCAAATGGAGTTGTGATTTACTTGAGTTTATTGTATCCTGGTTCCACTTCTGATAAGAAAATTGTGCAGAACTGTGGAGTACTTACTATTTTTGAACCAGGAGATTTGATAATTGCAGATAAGGGATTTCTCATTGGCGACATTTTAGCGGCAGGTGTTTCTCTAAATATTCCACCATTTTTGTGCCAACCACAGTTTACAGTAACTTGGGGTTAGATGGAAGAGCAGACGTATGCTAATTGCTTGAATTTGGTCATTGTATGTGGAATACAGCTGGCATATGTGCTGAATCTCGCCCTAACTGTAAATTTCAATTATTTTTAATGTGTTTACGTTTACAGTAATAAAGACATTTATTATTATTATTATTATTATTATTACTCTTTCTCGGGTAATACAAATCAAAAATATTGCTCGTGCTAGAATTCATGTGGAAAGAGCAATTCGTCGTATTAAGGCATACAAAATACTAAATCTAATACCCCAAAATTTAATGAACTCGGCAACCAAAATCTGGAAAGTGTGTGGCGCACTAACCAATTTCCACCAATAAAGGAAGTTGAAACATATTTTGAAGGCGAACAGTAAAAATAGAAATAAGAGTGTTAATTAACAACTGCTTATTTATTTAAATAAGACATTTTTTTATTATTGTATAGTTGTACATTACTATATGTTAGTTTATGTTTACTCAAATATTCGTTTTGTTAATTACAGAACTTAACTTAATAAATAAAAGTATTTACAAAAATATTGCTCTAACTGCTATCTAATAAAAAATTTCTTATTAATAGTACAGCAATATCACGGAAACAAACGGTGAACGTCATCAAATATTTTGTTATTAATTTAAAGTTACCGTTTGATTCCGTGATTTACCTATAGTTACAATAAATATGATTAACTATAGGTATATCACGGAACCAAACGGTGCACGTCATCAAACAGTAACTTTAAATCAATAACTAAATATTTGATGATGTGCACAGTTTGTTTCCGTGATTGCTTCCCGCGCTGGGATGAGCTCCATATAGGGGAGGTCAGCTAAAAGCGCGAAGTTGGAATAAGCCTTCTCACGAGGTATGTATGCTATTTTACTCACAACATAGTTACACATTTATTTAATTTCGACATTCACTAGAGATGAAAGGCATTTTGTATGATAAAAATTCTTCAAAATTTCTATATTTTCTGCCCTTTCTTCTTTTTTTGTAACTGGAATTATTGCTATGACTTGAGGAGTCCAGATAACTATATACTATTTCTTTTTATGTATTTGGTGTAAATATTCATGGTTTTCATTTACCACAAACTGTTGCAGTACCTTATCGTAAGAACAAATATAGCCTTTATCATGTGCAATGATTCCATCAAGTTGGAATTGCGATATTTAAATGGATATTTAACTTCCACAAGCTCTTCTTGGTCTACAAGGCCATCTGGGGTGGCCCCAAGGTATCCACACTGATGGAGCCATAGTCCAGCAGATGTCACAGGAAGTCCAGTTGCTGCCCCAAATGCTTCTATTGCATTATTTTCATGTTCTCGCCCCCACCGAATGGCCTATACTCCATCTAAGTTATATGTGCCTGCATAATAAGCGAACTTTATGAAAAAATGTGAAAAATATTTTGCAAAGCAAACCTGGTAGTTTTTTGAAAAGCGATGCAGGGTACCGATTTCTTTTGCAAGCTGCTAGCACCGTACCGAACGAACTGGCTGTTAAACGAAACCTGCGAATAATTAACCACAAGGGATTTTTTACTGCCCTATGGTTTACTCAAATATAGTTATTGCTTAGGAGAAACATTCACTTTTTGTTCAAAATAACTAATTTTTTCAGATATATTTTGATATTCTGCGAAGAAAATTATATAACTAATCTGCGGAACAATAATATCTTCCTGTGCAGTAAGTCTAGGTGCTAGAAGCCAACTGAATCCTATCACCCCTCCAGACGAATCAAATTTTTCTCTAAGCGTTTCGATCTCTTCCTTGGTAACACTTCTCTTTGAAGCTCGATATTCCTTAGACGGCAAAAACAATTCATCGATTGTTCTCACGTTTTCATCAAGTGCTTTGGATTGTTTAGGCACTGACCAGCTACATGACTGATCTGTAACTGATGTATTGTAATGGACAAATAGTGCCAGTGCAGCAACATGATGACATGAAACTTGTCCACGAGGACATGTGCAAGAAGTTGAGGTTATGTTTTTGTCTTCATCAAGGAAGATCTACAAAGTAAAAATATATACTTAGTATTCGTTACTGCTTAGAATCCACCTGAAGCAGCAATCAGTATTTTAAATAATTATACTTTTTAAGCTAAAATGTATCTTACCTGAACATTCTCTTTCATGCTTGCGTGTACTGTACCATTTACCATTTAATAATGAACAGAAAAAGAAGACACTATTTAATTCAGCAGTATTGGCAGTATCCAATATGAAAGACAGTTGCCTGGAGGCTATCCAAGAATGTCCATAAAACGCTTTCCAGAGACGAGCGTTTCCTTTCCAGAAACTTTCCATTTGAAAATATATTTTTTGGAACTTTTCCTTATTGCCATTCTCTAGCGTGCTTTTAAAACTTTCTTTAGTGCAACAAAAGTTATTAAATTCGTCCTACATTTTAAATGCGGCATATGCCGCGGGTTTCAGCTAGTCATTACAATAATCTGCTACGCTGACGATGCCGTGATTATGGCTGAAAATGAGGACGACCTTCAACGCCTGTTGTACAGGGTTATTCATTATAAATTACCCACCCCTTATCATCGTTATTATTGCCTATAGAAAAAAAAGTTATGTGGTTATAACTGAATTTTGTTAAAATGCTATCAAAAGTACAGTGGCGTGCATAATTAAGGGGATACAAAAAAGTGATATATTTTTTTAAATGGAACACCCTGTATATTATTAAATTTTTGGAATGATCTTTCTTTCCTGATTTCAAAAATATACCATATGTTACCCTTACCTTATACCGTTTTTGAGTTATTAAACGTCAAATATCTTAGTTAAACTAGTTAACATTATTAAATATAACAAAGTTTTATTCAGGAAATTTAAATATAAATAAATGATAACTAATTTTTATTATTTCATTAAAGAAATGTCACTTATCAAACAAAATAGTTGCATTTTCATAGCTTACTTTAATAATTCCTATTTACAGTAACTAGTTTAACTAAGATATTCAACGTTTAATAACTCAAAAACGGTATAAGGTAAGGGTAATATATAGTATATTTTTGAAATCAGGAAAAAAAGGTCGTTCCAAAAATTTAATAATATACAGGATGTTCCATTTAAAATAATATATTACTTTTTTGTATCCCCTTAATTATGCACGCTACTGTACTTTTGATAGCATTTTAACAAAATTAAGTTATAACCACATAACTTTTATTTAAAACTTTTTTTTCTATAGGCAATAATAACGATGATAAGGGGTGGGTAATTTATAATGAATAACCCTGTACAAACTTA
>OW679197.1:130715653-130968064 GCA_940337035.1 Agriotes lineatus | reverse complement strand
AGTTATATACGAAAATAGGTATTTTTACAACAAATACATAATATAGGACTTTATTGGGCGAACGTTACTTATGGTCGAATAAGCTTGCGAGCGAGGCTAATAAAAAGACGTGTCAGTAAAGTCCAATTATGTACGAGTTGCATACAACGCCTTTTTAGCAAATAGTTTATATTGGCAGGTGAATCCCATTTACTTTATCATTATGGACTAGTTCCATCTTATGAATAGTTGGATCGCCGATCTAGGATGCACAGGGGAAATCATAAATCAGGTCGTTATGGTACAGTTGAACATAAAATTACTTATTTAATTTGCGAAAATGTGTCTTAAGACAACTATTTTTGGAATAATCTGAAGTAAGAAGATGCTACCATCTGTAACAATATAAATATAGTAACATAGGCTCGACTTTTATTGATATCAGTTGTATTAGCAAATTCGAGTCCTTGAACTCAGGTTGACCATGGCATCCCTTGGACTATCATATACGTGGAAAATAATAAATAAAGGTAGTTTAGAGTAAAAAGCTTAAATTAGGTACCTAAAACAAATCTAAAATAGCTTTTCGGGCAGCATATATGCACAAACGAATTACGATACAGTTGTTAAAGTCGTAATGAGTGACAAACCCAAGTAAGATAATGAAATAGTTTGTTGGGATCCCTGAAGAAATGGTTCATTAGAAAGAGATTTTGTATCATTCTCTGCATTGGTTTGTTCGTGTCTATGTCAGTGTCTTCCACTTCTAAAAATCTTCTGTTAGAACAGTTAAAATTTAGAAGTCTTATTTTATTAAAGTGATATAAACGAGTAGATTGTCAAGTATTACACAGAATAACGAAAGAAAAAAAATTAACGTCCAGTGTTTCCTTACGATTTTGCCCAAACCACTATGTTTCGCTGTTTCAGTTGCAAGAGCAAGCGAGCACATCTAAAAGCCCCCAAAATGATGGGAGGTGCAAACATTGTATCTGTATTACAAAACTCCTTTACAACTACCATAAGTTTGCTGAACTGTTCTAACTCAACCGCTCCTCAAGTGAAGAGAAAGATAGAAATCGCTATCCTTGTGGCATACCGATGGAAATAATTGTGAATAGCAATAATACATGTAACGAAATTATTCCTACTTCAGCTTGTAAAAATTATGTTGAATTTTGAAAATGTTTGCCAATTGCTGATTTTTCAAATTTATCCAATTCAGCACTGAGATACTGTTGCAGGTTTGGCCCAACCTACGTTTGTGAACAATCATTTCAGTTATGATTAAAAGCGAACTAAAATAAAAATTAAATAATTATTAAGGTACTAAGGGCATTATGAGTAAAATAAGAGCCCAAGATTGTTAGTGTACTAACCGAGGGCTTTGGCCCGAGGTGTGTACAACAATCGCCTTCAAGGTTTTATGTCCTACCAATTTTCTTACGTAATTCATATTCATATTCAATTCATATAATTACTATTGTTACGTTCTTAACGTTCGGGCTATTTAAAATTATACGACAAACATGGGTTCAAATATTTATTTACACAATGAATTACTACGATTATTGTTTACAAGCACATGCGAGAATTATCAAGCAGATTACAAATTAATTCAAGCACTAACGACTATCGGTACACGTATTTCTAACAACTATTATTATTTATTTCTATTACGTACGGATTAGCACATTTATTTATATCACTCTTAAACGCTAACGATTATATATGTATTTACTTATTATTACTTCACGAGAGATTATGTACACGCGGTTTTATTTATATGGGGGCTTCCAACAAGCCTCGACGTGAGTTCTCACTGCCGCAGAATTATTTCAGAACTGACTTGGGGGCGAACTCCGCCCGCTTATATCACGCCGGTAATTTTCTTCCAGAAGCCTCCAGAATTTCCGGCAACAGTGACGTGTCGCGTCAGGGCTGCTCTAGCATCGACTGGAAAATGATTCACCAACGTACACCTGCGTTCAAGGCCGCCCGTCGGCAGCCTATGATTCACGCGCCGGCAGCCGTCTCTGGAATTTCTAGTATAATCGAGGCATTGGGGCAAATAACTGTCAGCCGAATCGTTACACTGCCCCCGCCTTAGATCGTTCTGTCCCAGAACGAGTTGCGTCGAGTGCCTGTCTTCTCGCTCTTGTGGGGGTCCGATGGCGGTACTTGCAGGCGGTGCCCTTCTTGCACATGGACTGGCTGAAGAAGCAGCAGCCCACCGTGGTCTCCAGGCTTCGCAACAGCACACCTCGATCTGGACGCCGGTTGTCTCTTGTACTGCCGATCGGTAGGCCATCAGGAACAGGTGCATGTACTGGCCCCAGTCACGCGGATGCTCGGAAACCCCCTTGGACAGATGCTTCCCCATGGTTCCGTTCATCTTTTCCACCATGCCGTCCGATTGAGTATGGAGGGCAGTGGTCCGGATCTTGCGTATCCCCAGTGGCTTACAGACTTTCTGGAACGGTCTAAACTCGAAATTCCGGCCCTGGTCGCAATGTAACTCCAGGGGGACTCCAAAACGGCTGAAGCACTCCTTCACCAGATCATCAGCGACAGTACCGGTCTCTTTCTTCGGAACGGCGTACGCTTCGGGCCACTTGGTGAAGTGGCCCATGCACACCAAGATGTATTTCTCTCGTGTTTGGGTTTCGGGGCATGGTCTGGCGACGGCCATGGCTATCCCCTCGAATGGACCACCGACGTTGTACTGCCACATCGGAGCTCTACGTCTTCCAACCAGTCCGTTTCCTGTAGCGCATGCTTCGCACCTTCGGCACCACTCTCGGACGTCACCTTCGCAGCTTGCTCCGTAGAACCTTTCTTGGACCTCTTGCAACGTCTTCTTCAATCTGAAGTGTCCTCCAGAGGAGCAATCATGCAAGTAGCGCAGAACCTCGGCCACTCTACTCCTTGGAACCATCGATCGTGATCTCGTTGCCCTACTGTCCTCATCCTCCAAGATTCTGGTCAGGACGTTGTTGTCCAGCTGCAAGGAGTCCCATTGCGCCCAATAAGTCTCCACTGTTGCGTTGGTGGCGGGGACCTCCTGCCAGGTAGGTCGACGGCCATCTTGCTTCCAGGCTATAACCGCGCCTAAGTCGGGGCCATTCTCCTGGCTACTCTGTAACTCGTCTGGCTCCCACGAGTCGTCGACCACAGTGGTACGATTAATGGGTACCGCACGACTCTCCAATCTCGAACAGTGGCCGCAGTCCGCAGGGCAAGGCCTCTTGGATAACGCATCGGCGTTGCGGTGGACTGTGCCAGGTCGATGACTTATTCCCAAGTCGAACTCTTCTAGGCGCTCGATCCACTCAGCCACCTGTCCTTCAGGGTTCTCGCACTGCAGCAGCCATCTCAGAGCAGGATAGTCGGTCCTCAGCAAGACTCTTTTGCCAAACTCAACTGATTTATGTTTTCCTACGTCAGTACGGCCGCTGGGATGATCTCCGCACTCGACGATGTCCTGGTACCGGGCCACCAAATCTTCTATCTTCTTCCGTTTTCGTTGGCTCATGCCCCTTCCCAGTATTGGGTTCCTCCTGACGGTTGCCAGTTCCCTGCTGACGTTCATCATCCTTACTGGGACCCCAAGCCCAGTCTTCATCAACGTCTTCCCTACCAGGATACCATGAGTGAGCTTCTTGCCACCATCAGGCTCGACCACGCGCACCACGCTGCCCCGGAGATCGCCATCCAGGTATGCATCCACGACCCTCCCGGTTCGTCCTTGCAGAGTAACATCTTCCGTCCATACCACTTGTGCCGCGATCTCTCCTCTTGGGTGTCGGGAAAGCTCCTCCCCACCCACGTGCAACTCGCCGCGTCTCAGGTCCGAAGCGCACTCACACTTATCCACAACATCCACTCCCAGAATGCACTCGTCCGCAATGTCAGCATAATCGGGCTCAACCACGCGCACCACGTTGCTCCGGAGATCGCCATCCAGGTATGCATCCACGACCCTCTCGGTCCGTCCCTGCAGAATAACATCTTCCGCCCATACCACTTGTGCCACGATCTCTCCTCCTGGGTGTCGGGAAAGCTCCTCCCCACCCACGTGCAACTCGCCGCGTCTCAGGTCCAACAACAGAGACCGAACTCTTCCATTTATTTTCCCATCAAGCTTTTGGACTACTTCCTCTTCTGCGGTTTCCAGCTCTTCCTGCCCGACCTTCAGCTCTTCTCGTGCTTTCTGCCCTGCTTCCAGCTGTTCCCTAAGATCCTCTTGTGCTTTTTCTGCCTTCTTTCGACCGGATCGCAACTCTTCACTAAGCTCATCCTTGAGGTTTTCTCGAGTGGCTTTCAATTTTTCCTCAAGTTTTTGGACTGCTTTTTCTTGCTCGGCCTTCAGCCATTCCTTAAGTGCTTTCGCGGCTTCCTCTGCCTTATCTTGTGCCTTCTTTTGGCCGGCTTTCAATTCTTCCTGGCCAACTTGGATCTCTTTCTTAAGTTCCTCCTGTGCTTTTTCCGCTTTCTCTTGCGCGGCTTTCGATTCTGCTTGCGCTTTTTCTGCCTTCTCCTGGCTAACTTGCATCAGTTGCAAAAGTTGGCTTAATTGGGCTTCCATTTTGCTGCTTTGAGATCTCGTCAAAGGCATGCACAATACTCACTTCAATTTATTTATCTGACCGTCGTTTTATCGGCACTTGTTAACAATTTATTTAATTTAATGTTTGTTCGATAATTTTTTTATATAGCCCCCGGTTCAAAACCTCACACCGACACCACTGTTACGTTCTTAACGTTCGGGCTATTTAAAATTATACGACAAACATGGGTTCAAATATTTATTTACACAATGAATTACTACGATTATTGTTTACAAGCACATGCGAGAATTATCAAGCAGATTACAAATTAATTCAAGCACTAACGACTATCGGTACACGTATTTCTAACAACTATTATTATTTATTTCTATTACGTACGGATTAGCACATTTATTTATATCACTCTTAAACGCTAACGATTATATATGTATTTACTTATTATTACTTCACGAGAGATTATGTACACGCGGTTTTATTTATATGGGGGCTTCCAACAAGCCTCGACGTGAGTTCTCACTGCCGCAGAATTATTTCAGAACTGACTTGGGGGCGAACTCCGCCCGCTTATATCACGCCGGTAATTTTCTTCCAGAAGCCTCCAGAATTTCCGGCAACAGTGACGTGTCGCGTCAGGGCTGCTCTAGCATCGACTGGAAAATGATTCACCAACGTACACCTGCGTTCAAGGCCGCCCGTCGGCAGCCTATGATTCACGCGCCGGCAGCCGTCTCTGGAATTTCTAGTATAATCGAGGCATTGGGGCAAATAACTGTCAGCCGAATCGTTACACTATGATATGGTATTTAAGATTGATCTAGTTAGCTGATCTAAGTTAGATTTGTGACATTAGCTGCGCTGTCATTAATTTTCATTGTGGCAGTGGTGCATAATAAAGTTGTATCCATGGAAACAAATACTGTTAATTTTTCATAACAACCCTAGTGTTCTTATGAAGAAAATAATTGCCCTGGAGCGTTATTTTGTATCTAAGATACCTTAAAATAGAGTCATTAATTTCAATTAATGTACTGGTAGGACATAAAAAGTAATTATTTTCAACGGTAAAGTAAGCAGGTATGTATAACTCAGGAGAATGCTTATTTACCTAATCCTGGTACTGGTCCAATGGTACAGAACGGTTCGTGCTAAAGGAGGCAATACCGGAAGGATACTTGTTACGGCTCAAATTGTTATTTAACACGAAAAATCAAAGCTGGGTGTCAATTTGTTACAGGCGACAACGGTACTTAAAAACAACAAACGGTTGCAATGATTTGCTCCAACTAGCTTTCAGTCGAGACAAGACCGGTTCGAGACACCTGAAGTGGGTTTATTTACTACTTCAAAATAGGGATCCGTTAATAATTAATTAGGATGAGGGCGCCACAAGTTTATAATCAAACTCCAGGTCTTCACGGCGTCTCTAACCTTGACGAAAGATCGAAGGAGTCGCAGAAAAAATAGTGAGCTGGACCTCGGTCACTTACCTTTGCTTTCAGCCAGTAATTTAACTATAAAAACACGTTCTTCACGTCTGCTTTAGACCAGAATACAACAAAAACACACCATAACATTTGTTCTGTGGTTGGTATTGTTAAGCTTGCAAAAATACCACAGTTCCCAGTCAAAACAACGGTACCACTTGCGGCAATCTTCATTTTGACACGAAGAACTACCTCCGGCTAAACTTCGAAAATCACCAAGCCCCCACAGCTTGCGGAGTGGAAATGAATCGAAATTTGCAGAACTATCTGGCAGGGCCGACTTAGTCCAAAGTGATTTAAATCTCCCTAATTTTCCCAAGTGAGGTTACGAATATAAATTAACCTAACATACTAAAGGGAAGGGGGTGCGAACTTGGTAGCACGTTTGGGATAAAATAGTCTAAAAGTGGAGTATACTATCACTGTGCTAGAATATACATATCATATACCCATGTGTTAACGCCAGCCCTGTTAATAGTTTTACACTGCTGGGCCATCGCCTATGCTAGGTGAAGAGGATTAGATATTAAAACTCTGCTGTTGCAAAAACGAACTGGGAGGGTTGCAGCACTAAACTCTTGTGGCTGTGTGACACCGCCGAGGATTGAACTCGCTGTTTCCGCTTTGTAATAGGAGACTTCGCCACTGATCCATACTCTACAAATTGTACGTGTATACTCTAAAATTACATTTTAAAAACTTTTGTATACAAATCCAAGGGTTACTACTATGCGTCATGAACTGTAATTTTGCTGGAAATATTGCACTGAATAGATTTTCAATAATAAAACATTCCGAGATATTAAAAAAAATATGCAGTGGTGAATTTTTAAAAGCTATTTAAACAACAAACATAAACCGTATTGCTACGGTATCAGATCTTCCTGCGAGATTTTGTTTAGCATTTTACGGCTTTTCGATTATGCCGCCGTAACGTGTAGGAAATTTTGCTTTCACGTTTAATTACCTCCTAAGCCATCAAATCGTAAAAGTAACAGCGCAATAACATAAATCATAATATAAGTCTTGGAGCCAAAAATGTGTTTGTTAAAAGCGTAAACTGCGGTTATAAGAAAATGAGGGTAATTCGTAAATTGATGAATGCGGAGCTGCGCAGTTCAAATTGACAAACAAAATGGATAGCGCAATTAAACAGTTAATCGAATGATTGATGCAATGGGGAGCAGGGGGAGTATTGAATATTAGGAACAACGCAGGCACGGGGTCGGGGGAAATATTGAATTATGACGAGCCACAATGAAGCTCTCAAATTAGTTCATGGAGCACTTGATGTATTTTAGAAACCATAGCATACTGTGTTCTATTTGAGAGCTTGTTGGACAATGCTAGTAATTAATGCTATTGCAATTTAGTTTGAATGGTACTGTCGAGTTTGTACCGCTGCTTCTGTAATTATAGAGCCTAGATCAATTGTTTCAGTGTGTACTTTGCGTATTAAACACCAAGTCCATTAGAATTACAAGAAATTACCATTTAAGCGGTCAAGCTACTGTAACTAACTCACGCGACAACTTACTATATTATGACGTTTTCCATGTGACGCATTTCACTTTGATATTGCCCGATGAAGGGGGAATTCTTAATTTAGAATGCAACCAAATTAGCTGGTTAATTTTATCTTAGGCAACATTTCTTTTAATTCAAGGCACATTCTACTTGAATAAGGTTTTTCAACATAGTTGTGGAATGCCATATAAAACCCAATATACAAATCTTATTATACACAGTTTTCGCATGAGTTCTTATGTTACTTGAAGATAAAAGTAATTAGATCTTATCAGTATTTTTATACTCCAAAATGCTAATGAGCATGATTCTTACATGCAAAGCATTTATTAACCTTAATTCTAAAAACTTAATTCAAGGGCCAAGTTGAACTTGAGAGTATGATCTAACAGGCTGTGATTACCTAGCATGACATAAATTGTTGAATGCAGTATATTTGCTTCATTTTTTTAATGAAAGAGCGCAGCTGAATATTTTAGGAAGAAAAAGAATATAAATATAAGTATCTTGTTTCGCATTAGCTTATTGATTAAAAAGAAGCATTTAGCATTTTCCATTAAAGTTTCAAGAAAACAAACTGTTCTGTACCACGACAACGTGTCCTATACGTCAGTATCAACAATATCAATTTTATAAAACAATAAATAGAAAGAATAGAACATCCGTTACTTTCACTTGTTTAGCTGATGTACGATTATCGGTTATTCTCTAGTTTCAAAAGAATATGAAAGGTAGGTACATTACTATTAGAAGATGTACCACTCCCTTAAACGAAGGGTGAACACAGCCTGGGCTAGCTCAAGAACTCTCGGTAGATTAATGGCGTGGGTAAGGAGTAGGCAATTGATCCTTCAGGCTTTAAAATTTAACAGTAGAATTACGAAAATATGAACGCCTTGTCGTTACTCACAACATAAAAACAAATCTAGCTAATTAATAACACACCAACTACATTTAGTGCTTCGCTGGCTATACACATTTTACAGGCGAAAGGATTGCGGAAAGAACACAAAAATATTATCAGCAATAGGGGCATTTAATCAAACCCAACTAATCACAGTAACGCATGAATTGTATACATAAGCCGTAAAGGCTAAAGTGTCAGCAATATGAGATTTGCAGGACAATTGCCTAACAAAAAAATAAACAACATTTAAGAATGACTTTTCAAGTATTTTAGACACAAAATATTTTAATTAATAGCTCAGGGTGCAACTCAGGATTGTCACTTGTGTATATCGCACTTGACATGTGGACTAGGCGGAAGTGAATTTTGAGTACATACCTATTTCAGTAATTTTGAACAGATTAATCACTCACGCTTTTAGCGTTATAAACTGATTGATTAAAAGGAGTAACGCTGAGGAATGCATGTACTTACAGTTTGATTCGATGTTATGTCCAGCAATCGTAAGGGGAAATATGCTGGTATGCTGCATCTTGACAAATTGGGATTCTAAGCAGGATTTCGTTAACTGCGGTAAAAAGCTGTCTCGTACCTTCTGGAGATCCTATCGAGTTCGCACGTAGAAGAAAATAACGGAAGGCACAGTTATTCCCTGAATAACTGTAGAGTAATCTCAAGACAGCCGCATGGGAACCGGCCTACTTATCGAAATTAGTATGCAAAATTTAACTAGAAAAGGCATTCTTACCTAATCTGTTTACGGCAGTTAGTGGAGAAATCAACGCCGCCAGCATTTTTCATTTGTTTAAACAAGAGCGGTCTTGGCTTGCTTTGTTAATTTCAAATCCCGTGAAGGCGCTCCGTGAATAATCAATAATTGAGAAACTCGACTGCCTGTCAGCGAGGCTACTCGGGAAAAAGCCAAGCGAGCGCGCTTCGGCCAGAAATTCCTTGCAGGTGTATTATCTCTAAAGTCAGGCGCTTTACGCGATTAACCTGAATTTGTTTATTACATTACTTAAAACATACGGTGGTCCGAAACTTTGAAAGAAGATGCGAATTGCTGGAACGCGCTACTGAAACGGGGTGTTACAAAGAAGATATTCATAAAACATTATTCAAGCCCTTTTTGATGGCATTTCAAATGAAGAAGGTATTTCAAAAACAGAAGGAAAAATGATTTTTGAGGCTTTCACGGCCATTGTCATTAAGTAACAAACGACTTCCGGGATTGGACCGTGTCATGATTGAGATCGAAGAACTCAACGTTTCGACCACTTTTGTACGGGGCTTCATCAGGAGGAAAAAAGCAAAAGAGCACGGTAACTCAACGTGTTAACCACGCCAGAGGCGAAACTCTTTGCAAAGGGAAGGGACAGAAGAGCACGGTAACTCAACGTGTGAACCACGTCAGAGGCGAAACTCGACTGAAGGAAAAATGGCGAAATATGCTGTAACTAAAAGGTATATGCATATTTCAATTGAAATTTTTAAACAGTTTTACTGTACTTTTATTTCGAATAATATTAGATTGGATCGCATATATTGTAATGGTTTACTGCTCAAAAATTAATTCTGAATGCCTAGAGAATTATTGAACAAAGTCAAGTTAAGCACAGAATTGAAATATTTTATTTAATTGCAACTTAGACAGTATTTGAATGTATTAAATGCATTTTGTGTGAGATGTAAGAAGGATAATTTGAGGGATAAAGTATAGCATAAGTAAAGAAGATTTCAGTAGGGTTGAGTTTGAAGTTTAAGCAAAAGAAAGAATTAAGAGGGGTAGAGTAATATAATTTAATTGATAGGTTTGAGCATATTCGAAGCCAAACCATATGTAAATGAAAAATACAAAAAGATTGCTTATGTGCATAATAGGTATGGGCGTAAAGTATTAATAAACGTGCAAGGCCAGTTAAAGCAAGATAGCTGAAGGGTAGAAAGAAGTCGATGCAAAATAAGATAAGAATCTTCAAAGAGCAGTGTGAAAAGTGGGCAACCGAGTGAGAAACATTTGTGTCGTGTTAAATAAATAGAATTCAAAGTGCCAGTGCTTTTAAACAAGACTTTTAAAAGAACAGAGCAGTGATTAGTGACATTTATGGGAAGAAAAAGACAATTTGGTAGAACTTAAGAAAACTTGTTATCAAATTTCATTCTAATAATGTAAAAATGTTGTTAAAACCTATTACCTTTTAACAAATCCAGATCGTGGTTGCTAGGCTACGACTAGCTTTGTTTAGGAATAGCAAACTTGGTTCTGTAATGTCAAGTTGTGGACAAGTTAGCCCCCGAAATTTATACAAATAAAAAGTTGTTTGAGTAGTCGAATTTGTACCCAGTTATTTACCAAGTTGTTGTGCGCATGTGGGAGAAGTTTTAAAAGTAAAACAACTCATAAAATAATAAAATTGTGGAAATCAAGTTTCGTCGTGGGTCCGACTCGCACCTGGCAAGTTCGGAGGTCGTCACGAGCACTTTTCCAGCATCAAAAGAGAGATCCCATGTCCTACTTCTAGAGGAGAAGTGCCACTTCAGGCGATTTAGAGTGTCGGCGTCTTTTCAGCCGGTGTGGAAGCCAGGTTTTTGCCACAAAAAGGTAGGCGTTTTGACAGGATTTAAGTTGCTGCAGCTCTGCAATACCAGAGTTCCGTCAAGAATACACCTTCTACGATGAGTACAGCTTGTGTCCAAGTGTCCAGCATAGCACAACCTCAAGATAATGAGGTAGCGTCGCCTGAAGGCGTAAATTTGTAAGAAAGAACGGCAGTTTACCGGAAGTAAAATAAAAGACGAGCGCGCTTGGATTTACGTCACAGCTAGAAACAAAACCCAATTCGTTGTTGCTAAGCGGAAGATTTTATTTGATTTACCTGTGGTTTTCTTGCAGTTTTTGGCTTTGAAACTCATTTAATACGCTATGCGTGTTTCCTAAATTTGTAAGGTTATATTGCAGTAAACTTAGTAGTGCAGATGCACTAGTATTTATGATTATTGGACCTACAATGAATTAAAAATACTACAGAACTTTAAAATCATCACGGGGGCAATTAACCATTTTATTTGTTCCTCACTTGTAAACATCAATTTAACAAGTCACTGTATTCACCTTGAAAATGTTTCTTAACTGGCTAGCCAGTAAAATTTTACAAGCGTGCTCATAGATAAATGATAGCGTGCAAAGCCAGAGTTGTCTTCCTTAGTATGTGTCATATTGATGAATTTAGTTGCTTGTCAGTTTGACATTTTGAATAAATGGTAAATTTCTAGTTATTTACAATTGAGGAACAAATAAAATATTCAACAATACACGCAAGGTAACAGGTTTTACTGGCTCAAGAAGGTGACTGGCTCGCAGTCATATTCTTCTATTCGCCAGTAAAAACCCTCTTACCAAGCTAGCAGTGTTAAATACTATCAACTGAGAATAAAAATGTGTGCATATTCTTTTTAATTTTCCCAAAAGGTGTTTAATTTACAGGCAAGTTCCTATTAAATTTATATTGTCTAGCATTACAATACAATGAAAAGTTTTGTTTAAACTGTTTTTTTAAGTGTGATATCCCACTTTAAATTTATTTTTAATGGAAAGCACTTGTATTTTGCTTCATATTTTCGATTGGTATCAATATGGTCATAAAATCAATGAAATTGTTTTCTTGGTTGTTTCGATATTGACTCATCTACTAGAATGTGACGATTAAAAGACGGGACTTAAGATAATTGGGAAATAGTGTTTGATATTTTCTATTAATTCCATCTGTAACAGTTTGGTAGTGGCACATTTTCATTGTATTAGATTGGGCAACTATTTCATATACGTATATTAATTATTTGATTTTCAGTTTTGGTGGTTTCCTCTGTTCTTCCATCGGCCTGTAGTTATTACAGTAGGATGTATCTTTTCTACTTTCATCTTTTTTTTTTGGTTTTTGCATTATGCATAGATATAACATGTATTGAGATGGTATTTAGCCCGTTACTCAACTCTGCTTGCAGCATAGATAAATAAAATAAGTCAATAAAGCACAGAGCTGGGGTAAATCAGGCAACTGCAAGAAGTTACATCAGAAATTTTAATTCATAACTACATTGGTAAAGCATTGCCGATATTAAATGGAATTACTTCAGAATAAATGGCAATAAGGCAGAGCTCAAGTCGTAAAATAGAGTCACAGAAATATCAATTAGCATAAATTAAGAGGTTGGTGCAAAGTAAAGCCAATCAAAATTCAACAAATCTATCACCAAAGGGTTTATTACATGCGTGTTAAATAAATTTACATGTCAGTATAATTGAATAAGTACAGTTCTATAAACTTTTTAAATAAAGGTAAGAAGGACAGAATGTTATCTATACAATGCAAAGAGAGCACAATACTAGATCAAATAAGGCTATAAAAAAATGGAACGCTAATATTTGAAGAATGGTGAAAAACAGACAATTATTATAAAATACAAGAAATTCACACAACAGGATTGGTGTTTAAAAAAATGGGTCAGTGAAGTGACATAAGTGAAGAGACAATCCAAATAAAACATAGTGAGTGGCGCTATAACCTAGTTTAAATACGAACGTGAACAAACAATAATTTTAGAATTAAGATTTTGTACATTTTTATAATATAAGTTAAAATTTAGTTTATAAGTAACTGACTTCTACTTGGTTAACATCAACAATTATGAATTTAGATAGGCAATTGTTGTTAACTACCCAGGTAGAGAAACAATTGAATAAAAATTATTTCATGACAGTCTAATTTGTCTCTCCAGATTAATTGAGTTTTAAGCCATTTACAATTGAAATAAATTAAAAATAATTATACCATCGTGATCAGGAGTTCGTAGTGCATATATGAGAATGTGGGTGTGAAAATCCATCACCTAAAAATTATTTTCATCTGCGAACACCTTCCGAACCACTTCGCCAACGACGAGAAGTTTACGATCATCAGATTTTGACCACAATTGAGGTCAGGCGTTTGAAATTTTGGTAGCACCACGTCCGCACGCCGTGTAGGAGTACACCGCTGAAGTTCCAGAATCTTAGGGTTCCGCTTCCAGCATCAGGAGCAGCTGTTCCGAGCCAGTTCCCGCAACCTAAAAAAGGTCAGGTTAGTGTCAAGCTCTGGGAAATCATGAAAAAGAAAGGAATTAAAATACATTAATCCATGCTGTTAAACGTTTATATAGCAATATGACCAGCTGTGTGAAAGTAGGTCAGGCTATTTCAAATAAAATCATGGTTACAAAGGGCCTCCGCCAAGGATGTTGTATAGCACCCACTTTATTTAAGATCTATTTAAGTGGAGCTTTGCAAAATTGGAATAAAAAATGTAAGAACATGGGCATAGTTCTTGGAGATAATAAAATACAGTCGATGTTTTTTGCTGATGACCAAGTAGTATTGGCTGAAGATCGCGATGATATACATTACATGCTGAGAAAGTTACACGACGAATATCAGACATGGGGTTTAGAGATCAATTTTGATAAAACTGAATATCTCGTTATTGGAGGTCATGCCTTCGATTTACAGCTTGAAAACCAAATCATTAAAACCACGAACCAATATAAATATCTTGGTGTACAGATAGGTAACGACGTAAGCAATAAAACTGAAATCTCCAGTAGAATTGGTCAAGGTCGAACCGCTATGAGAAAAATTAACCCTCTATTATGGAGTAAGAACATAACAAACGGAACTAAAATTAAAATATACAAGACAATAATAGAAAGTATAACCCTATATGGGGCCGAACTATGGGTCATTAACCAGAGGGATGAAAATAGAATAAAAGCTCTAGAAATGGACTACTGGCGGAGGTGCTGCGGCCTTACTCGACTTGACCGAATACGCAATGTAGACATTAAAGAAAGAATGGGCATAGCCACAACAATAATCGACACAGTCCTGGCGAAGAGGTTAAAATGGTATGGCCATTTAAGACGGATGACAGATGACCGATTACCAAAACAAGTGTGAGAGTGGCAACCACGTGTGAGACGGAAAAGAGGCCGGCCTAGGAAAAGCTGGAAAGCTGGAGTTCAGGAAGCTATGGAAAATAGAGGACTCCAAGAACACGACTGGCGCGACAGAAAGAAATGGAGATTAGGATGCGAGAAACGGTTGTAAACTGTATAAAACTCGCAATATATATATATATATAGTGTTGCAAAGCAGAATTTCGAGACTTACCATGAGGAACGAGTCCTATAAGAGGAAGCCGATCCCAGTCTTACAATACTTCAAAAAAAAGCATGAGGTCCAGAAATTGTAAAAATATAAGTTGAGGTTATGTTTTGTCACATGAAAGGTCGCGTTCAAAACAATTGAATTTGCAGGAAGCCGCAAACGATCTAAAAACAAAACACGACTATTGACGCTTAATAAAGCGCGAGATTCGAATTACCTGATAATTTGTTCATAGATTTGCCTTTGAATTAACTTGTAAATGCACCAGAAACGAACCGCACGAAAATTGAATTTGTTGATAGATAAGTTGACAGCGTAGTGAGTCTGCGCGTTGCTGCTTTTTAATTTCACAGCCCAGTGGCGTAACACGGGAGTTTAAATATAAACATGTCGGTGAACCTAACTTGCAGATTTGAGTCTTCATGCCTACTGAAAGCTAGCCATAAACAACTTTACTTGCAGATGTGCGAATTACTATAGGGGGCAAAACACTACAATCAATGAACCCATTTATACAATTATTTATTTACTTTTAATCAGTCTTGTACATGATGTAAGTACTTAGCTTATTAAAAATTACAATAGTCCTGTACAGTATATGTATATTATTGTTATAAATATAAGAAGTTGTTGATTAAAAATGTTATTACATCGTTAATTAAACTTTTTACGGTCATATATCTACCTTGTCCAAAATCGTTTGTCCATAAATTGTATTTGTTGACTTTTGAAGAAAAAATTGCTATTGAATAAACTGTTAGTCTTAATTACTTAAAATGTATAGAAATTATGGGTCACTATTAGTAGCGATGATCATACACGGAAGTAAGTCATGGGTTTTAACAAACAATACTAAAAGCAAAATAGAAGCCTTGAAAATGAAGATACTAAAAAGCATAGCAGGATTGACAAAAATCTGCAACATAAGAAGTGAAATGATAAGAAAACGGCAAAATGTGAAAAGTGTACTTGTGAAAATTGAAACGCAACAGCTTAGATGGTTCGGACATAACAGGAAAACAGGCGATAAAATAAAACGTGAAAAAAACAAGAAAGACGAGAAATAGACGGCATAGAAAATATACTTAGGCCCAAAGGATCTAACTGGTTCAAGGCGAAAAAAGAGATAAAAAATATAAAAGAATGGAGAACGTTTATCAACTCCTACAGCAAAGGTAGAAGAGGTCACGGGATAATAAGTATAGAAACGCAATAGCTACAATTTACGAATGCATATTATATTAAAAGCCATTTTTCCTTCTTTTTACGATAAAGGAAGTATTGGATTAACACGAAAAATTCGAAATTGAGTTTTCAACAGATCTTCAAGTTTTAGAGTCCTCTGAACCCGAAAAACATGTTTTTGTTCATTGGTCTGTCTGTGTGTGTCTGTCTCAAAAACGAAAAGAGGTATGACGTTAAAACTTCATAATATATAAGTTTTGTGTACTATCAAAGAGCTCTTTGGTACTATCTAGATGCTACAGCAAGCTTTTGAATAAAATTGCATAACGGAAGTATAATGTTTACTCTTGTAATTTTTCAGTTTTTTTCGATTTTTTCGAAAACGGTTCTAACTACTTTTCCAGACTTTACAGTTTTATTACATTTTAAATGTGTATTGATGTGAGCTAGGTAATTTTCCAGTTGAATACCTCTAAAATGGATTTCTTTTGTTTTTTTCCTATTTTTTTTATTAACCTCTATTTTAAATTTGTCTCTTGAACTAACGCTCTATTTTGTGCAACATTTTTGACAAATGCTTAAACATTAAAAATATTTTTGGCGAATTATAAGATCACTGTAAAAGGAAGTTGTGTGCGTGTATCACACTAGATTTGTAATTAACGAAGGTGCCATTGGTAGCGACAAGGAGAATATTTGATTCCGATACTACATTTTTTCTATTACACAAGGAGATAATATTTTACCAGAGCACCCTTTTATGTATGTAGTACCGAAAATTATATACAGACAATCTTATAAATATTTTCAGCAATTCACTGCATTTTTGGTTTGGGTATGTTTCAAAAAACAGTTCGAAAACAGCGTCTTGCTGATTTTTATTTATTTACAGCCTTATAGGGAACACTGAAGGGCAAATTATAGCCACCGATCTTCATGTTTCATCCTCACCTTCTAGCGAAACATCTTGACATGGAACTAGAAACGTGCTGGAAGAAATACATATAAAACATGAAATGTAAACAAGCAAGCAGATCATGCTGAAAGAAAAGAGAAATCGCTCTATTAAACAATTCATCTCCTGCAAAGCAACGAAAAACATGATATATTTATCTTCACGTGTTAAAATTAAAATAGTCCCCTATTTGGATTTTCCGACAATAACAGCTCACGAAGGCTAAATTAAGGAACAAGTATGTAATGGAAATAACATGTTGCAACGTTACGTTAACATGTCTTAACAAAGAGCATTCTGAAGCAATGGCTGCAGAATAATAAACACAAAAGTTAACAACATACCTACAGTACAATGGGAGAACCATGACGGTAAAGATAAAAACTGAACCAAGAGATACTGTAATAATACAGGTATACATGACGACGCCACACGATTACGGAGAAATACAGGAAATATATGAAGCTATACAAGTAATAAAACTTGTGAAAGGGGACAAAAAGATGATAATCATGGAAGACTGGAAACATGATAATTGGAACAGAAAACGAATGTACAGTACCACCAAGCACACAAAATCCCTGGAAAATATGTGAATTAAATCTAAAAATTCAGTAAGAGGAACTAGAGAACCAATAAAAAGCAAGCTTTCCGGAGAGGTACATTCAAACAAAAAACATAAACGTCACTTTGCGATTGCTGCTATTGCGTCAGATAGAAGTTTCTAATTTTCAGTTTATTTCAATGCGGTTGTTCATTAGTTTTGTCGTTCTTTGTTAATTTTTGTTAGTATTACTTTTCTTCGTTAGTTCTGTTATTGTTTACCTATTCGTCGTTTAATTTTGGGCAGCTTGGTTATATAACATCAAGTCGTAAGTATTAAATGCTTTCTAAAATGCTACCTTAAGTTACAGTTATATATTTATGTAATACTAAATTCCTTTTTACATAGGATTACAATAAGCTATAAGAAAGCTTGTGCATTCAGAAACAAGAAGTATTATTGCAAATGTCATATACTTTTTTGATGAACAGAAGACTTCTGGAGCGTTGATATTTCTTATAGAGCAATCTACAGAAATAGCAGCCGCAGCAACTGGAAAATCAACCTCTCTGATAAAGAAAGTTTCTAAGGAGTATATTACAACGCCCATTTGGAGACCTCGAACAGGCAAACGTGATAGAGGAAGACCGAGAGCACGTTGGAAGGACGATGTCGCATTAGGAGCAGGACTACAATGGACACTAACTGCACAACACCAGACAAAGTGGAAGAATCTTGAGGAGGCATATGTCCAAAATTGGAGTGGACAACATAATGCTGTTCTATGATGATAATGATGATGATGATGATCTTATAGAAGGTAATACTTATAAATTACAATATTATTTCTCTGCATTGTCATTAAAATCTGTGAAGAAGAAAAAACTCATGGAAGGCTCTAAGAAAATCGTTTTCGACAATTTTGATTTGGTAGTCTTGGGAAGAACAGTTCATGATATGTTCACTGTGGAGCATAAAGTAGCGAGTCTAAATGTATTAGTAAACAAAATTAATGAGAAAGTTAACTATACTGGCGGTCGAGAAACTTTGAGAAAGCATCTAAAAGAAATAGGCTTTTATTATAAGAAATGTTACAAACGAAAATTGCTCATGGAAAGAAGTGACATTGTAGCTTGGCATTCAAGGTATTTAAGGAAAATAAAAGAAATCGAAGAATTAGGTGCGAAAAAAACTGTTCCATTCCTAGATGAAACGTATATTCATCCTAATTACGGAGTAGAAAAATAATGAACCAGGTGTTTATAAAAGTTACATTTAAATGACTCTTTAGTCGGGACTTTGGTAATCGCTCCACTGCAAACGCGAATCGATTACAAGCAAGTCCATTATAATAAGAATATATGTACTACATTTGGGTCAGCATTCTTTCCCTCTTCAGCTCTTCTTTGCTCTGGCGATCTTAATGTCTATTTCCTTTGTTTAAAAACTTTGTGTTTTTGCATTAACCTTTAGGATAATGATAATTAGGCAACATAGTATATTTAATTTATATAAGCTCCCAGTAATTTATTATTATAAAAATATGTATTGCATTCTTGGTTGTTCTATTTACTATTATCTTTGTTACAATAAATTTATTTAATGCGTAGCGGTTTATTAACTTAAACACTGTCATATGTAAAAGAACTCCGATTATTTTTAAAATAAAAATTTTTAATTTCTTGCGTTTACGAATGTTTATAATTTTTCTGCGGATTGTAATTGTCAAAAGGACCTAGCGCCAGCCTCTCCTACCCGGGGCTTTTGTGTGCTTGGTGGCACTGTAGAATAGTGAAAATCTTGGAATTATGTGGACACATGAAAGCAATTAATTCTACTTATTTTAGATAGTAGTGAACATATAAAAAATTTATGAAATGTACTGCAAAAAATTACACTTCATTGTTATGCTCGAGCTGCAAAATGCGCTGACGTTGGTGAAAGTAAATTTGACACATATTCCAAGCCAAACTTAGTATAATTGTTTCATAACTTCGGTTGTATTAAAGGTTTTTAATGTTTAACATTGAATACGCTGCATCTTGAAACGGGATCTGACCCAGTTATACCTAAGCTCAGTAACAACAATTACGAATCTTTTAATATACACATAATTTATACGTTTGTCTATTGTAGTGATAATATAGTATGATCAAAAATTATTTTCATTTAGTATGGCCATAAAATAGTTCCTAATTTATGAATGCAATTATAACTCACTTACAAAGTAAATGTCAAATTTTGCCATTAAGTATAAACGTAGTTGCATTCATAAATTAGGAACTATTTTATGGTCATACTAGATGAAAATAATTTTTGATCATACTTTAGTTACTTGTGAGTAGATTTAGTTAACTTTTAAACCAGCGTCAGTGTACGAAACGGTCTGCAAACCGCGGTCCTTAATGCATTCCTTGCAGGGGCCGCCGTCAGCAGTCTAAAATATTAAGAAATATTAACTGCAACACGCACCTGCGGCACTTGAAGGAAACAGGTGGTTCTTTTGCCCTGCCAAACTGGACCAAAGCCCAAAAAGTGAATTTTAGTTGTGGATATGAGTTGACAGCAACTATAGTGGGTTGCTGCAGTTCAGCAGCTGCAAGACTTGGAAAACAACGTAAGGAGACCTGCCCCAGGTGCAAAGGAGCGGACATGCGTACCTGCATACCTGCACGCAATTATTAAAGATTGGTGATCTTTCCATTTTACTGACATTGCAACTTGTGAAAATAAGGCTGTCGCACAACGGGTATACAACTTGCTTGAAAGTGTATCGTACGCTCGTGTTTTAAGTTACTCGGCTTTGTTACACTGCGCCTCGTTTCTCAAATATACTCGCACGACCTATATCACTTTAATGACTTGTTATGTCGTAGTGTAGTAAAGCCGCGTGACTTAAAATACGAGCTTACGATACACTTTCAAGCAAGTTATATACGCGTTGTGCGACAGCATTATTGTCACAGCTTGCAATGTCAGTATTTTTAGGTTAAAGTGACAGATTGTCAGTCATTTTTACGTTAAAATGACATATGTAGCACACTATATAACAGCGAATTGTGCATTATCTTCAGAACAAACACGTTCCTTGTGATAACGACCGAAGGAATGATATTGAAATTTTTCGTGGCTACTTGACTATATGGAATCTGCCACTTTTGTATGTGGGCGTAGGAAAAAATCGTTTTCCATTATTCAACATTGATATTCCAAGTGTATTATTGGTATATTACATACCGAGGTGGAAAGTGTTTCATTCCTGTCGAGAGATTAAGTAGTTAACCGAGACCCGTAGCGTAGAGGGCAACTTTATCTCGAGACAAGAATGAAACTTTTCACCGTGGTATGTATACTATTTTATTTGCAACCACTTTATTGTAAACAATAATTGGAATAATTATTATATTATGATACGACAGGTTGTGACGCACATGAATGGATGAACGAGATTCCCAGTCTCCCTACCTACACAGCGGTCGGGAATGTACCTCACGCGGGAAGTAGCGGGCGGAAGTGTACGACTTCCCACACTCAAAAGAGGTGCGTAATGTTAACATTACATATATGGTTGCGAATGAAATAGTTAATTAAATTCTAAAGATATCTGTCAGAATGTTTTGCTAAGAAATTTGTCAAATAAATTAGCCGAGCAACAAAAATTCCAATTTTTTGAAAATTTACGAGACGTAATTCTTCAGAGCAGTTTGACAGAAAATCATCAAAATTTATTCAGGCCAGTTTACATGGACGCGGAAGATTCGGGATGATTATTTTCTGAATAAATAAATAAAATTCAGTTGGTGAAGCATCTTTCATAATGATGTCAAAATAATTCTGAAGCGATCAAATTCTGCCACATTTTTAACCGCGATAAGATTTTGACATTTGAATTTTTATAGTTATTAAACTGACAGATACCAAAATAATTACGTTTTACTAAACTGTAACTATATAAACACCATGGACAACCTTTGTTTCGTTACATTCACGTGTACTACTTATATTATTTCTGATAGTGACGATAGGTTTCCTATATGATGTTTGCATTTCGTCTGTATGACGAAACTTTGTTTTAGTTCTTTTTGTTTTAGGTAATATAATTTTCATGCAGTTTATAGTCATTTCCATCCTATATGTTTTTTTAATGTATATATCAATAGGTTCTTGCTTTTTTAACTTTTCTGTTATTTGTTAGTCTCTGTTGTCGGGTGATTTTGTATTTCAACTGGAAAGTGTTTAATTTTCCATTTCGGTATCAAGTTGCTTGTGTGTTTCGACTCATTAAAGCCCTTTCACCTTTAAGACGGTGGTTAATTGTATATCTGTCTTTGACCACTTCCAGTTCAGATAACCAACTGATTTTGTTCTTACAAATCAATAAATTTATTATAAATGACCGTATAAAATGTCATATTGCTAATATTTAAAATCATTCAGAAAGAATTTGTTGAAATAGTGTATGTTAACGAACTTGTAATGGAAAATTTAGAATGGCGAACAGTTATTCGGTTTTTCACTCTTCAAGGTAAAGAACTAAAAGTCATCCAAGATGAAAGGATGGAAGTGTACAAGGATTATTGCCTGTTGTATTCAACCATTAAGTTTTGGTGTGCAGAATTTAAGACGGGAAGAAAACGGTCTTCGAGATAATCCCTGTTCTGGTCGACCTACAGCCACCATTACCGATGATGTAGTGGCTTCAGTCCATAAAGTAGTAGATGAAAATCATCGTGTGACCACTCATCAGATAGCCCGTGAATTGGGAATTTCTTATATTACTATCTGGAAAATTCTCCGCCATCATCTGCTAATGTCCAAGGTTTGCGCAAAGTGGGTTCCTAAACTTTTAACAAGAGAAATGAGAGAAGCTCGAGTGCAAAAGTCAGCTTCACTTTTTGCTCTATATCAACAAAGTAAACAAGGATCTGAAGAAACTCTTGTGAGTGGTGATGAGACATGGATCCGCTGTTATGATCCAGAGACCAAGGGGCAGTAGAAACCATGGAACCATGTAAACATTGCGAATCACCCCCGCTCCCCCACAAAAAAGGCAAAGGCGACCCCGTCTAGCCAAAAAGTAATGACAACAGTCTTTTTAACCGGGGGTTTGCAATGCGCTTTTGAGTGATTCGCCGGTCATTTTGTCAAATTGGCGACGTGTTTGCGATGTTCATCGTCTGTGTCAGTGATCGGACGTCCGCTGCGTTTTTAGTCATCAATTACGGCTTTTCCGGGTTCGAAACCACGAAATTTTATTACCCATAGATTCACAGTAGTCCTAACAATAGTATCGTCACCATAAACGACCTTGAAACGGCATTGAATCTCAGTAGGAATCACGTTTTCAGCAGTTAAAAATTCTATAACCGCGCGCTGTTTAACTCGCTTTGACATAGCACGAGAACACGTCTCCATACTTCGGCTACTAAAAAACGAACTGGAAAACGAAACTCCTTCAAACTTGGTATGTGCATAGAGGAAAGATGTAGCTTCCGAATGCAACCATGCACGTCTCTGTAGATCATTTCGTTCGCATTCTACAAGCATGTGTGCATTACATTTCAGCCCACCCTCGTATATTTGAGTGAACGTATTTCTCCGACTTGAGCTTATCCCGAGGTATAAATTTTTCACGCCCTTAGTAATGGGGTGAAACATCACACCAGGATTAAAGTTAAATTCAAGAAGGCAAAACGTCACAAACTAAATTTCGAATCATAATTGAAATATTTGTTGTAGAAGTAAATGGTTAAAATTTTAAATCGATTTTTTTTAACACTTTTGAATTCTCCTGGTTTGTATTTAGTCCAGTGAATAGAGAGGGCTTACCTTACAAAAGGTCCGGTAGTTCTAAATTTTTGATGTTGTTTAGGATGGTTAGTAAGTGTTTAAAATGCAAAATGCACAATTCCCCTCTTCCGCGCCCGCCGTTATCTTAAAAAACCAAAAAAAAAAAATCAGCACTTTTTTCAGATTTTCGCTTATATCTTCTTTTTGGTGCATTTTAGGCACAAAAGAGTTCTACTCAATGTTGTAGAAAATAAAATTTCCTACAATTTACGTTTTAAATTTTGTTTCTAGGACTGATAGTTACGGAGATATGTATTTTTTTTAAATAAAAAAAGTCGTACTTTCTGGAAATTTGTCAAACTTCCAACTTTAGGACTCTGTAATTCAGTTATGGCCTATTTTAGGGAAACAAGTATTCGAATAAAATGTGTAGGGAAATTAATTACATAGAAAACGCATGTATATTTTTTCCAACGCTACGGAGTAGGGGGTAAAAACAACGGAATATTGCTTTTTTTGCTATTGTGACGCAACATTGTATCTAAGAAAATTCACTAATTACTTTCCAGTTTTGGCTTGAATTTTGAGTATACACCAACCCTACTTGAGTTTCTTACATGTTACAGCGCAATGCTCATGGGGCAGGTACTATTTCACTTGAGTACCTACAGGTGAGAGGGGATGTTCAATTTCAAATAACCCAAATAACCCCCAAATAACCCACCCCAGCAGATACATTTTTTAAAGATGCATTTATTTAAACAAAATAAGAACAAAAAGCAGTAATAATCATACAAAAATCGGTAGTAATTGAACTAAAAACTGAAAAGAAAACAAATTTACATGCGCTTCGCTCGTTTCGTAGGGGGTGAGTTAATGAAGTCGTGGTCTTCATTTTCGTCAAATAGCGAAGTTATTAGTCTTTGTCGTCGCCGATGACCTCATTCCTGTTATCACATTCTTGGCCAGCACAGAATATGCAAAGGGCGGAACAATTGAGGCTCGCCTTTCTACAGCCACACGCCCCCATACAGCCAGTTGTGCATCTGCATGAGATGGTCTTAAGCAGGTTTGCAGGGGCCGCGTCTCTACTCATCCCGATGGGCTCGAGTCCTCGAGTTCTTCTACTCTAGCCCCACTCGATCGGGTCTTTAACAATCCCCATCCACTCCATGACCTGGTGGTATGTCCTCAGGAAGTGGAAATGTGCTGCGTTAGTGGTCGGAGGTAGTTTAGCCAGATTGAGCTTGGTGGTACTGGTCTTGAATTTGCTGTGGCGAAGGCAGCTCAACTGTTCTCTACTGCCACCATACAGGGATGCCAAGATTTTCTCTTCTGATGCTGAAATTTCTTGTGGAATGGCAGCAGGGTTCACGAACTTCTCCGCCTGCTCCTTCGATGGTGGGTCTTTCCTAAAAAGGTGGCAGAATTTATTCTTTCCAAACCCAAAAATAGTCTTTGGAGTTGTACTTGTAGGAGGAGACGGAATAGATTGCGTTTGCCTGTTTCCCTCTCGATGGTTTTTGAGGTAGAAATTGTTGACCGCAGATGTTATGCCAGTCAGCAGCACGAGTTGGTCAATGTGTTTCCCGACAATGACGACGGCGTCGTACGTGGGGGAGAGGCATTTAGCTGTGGTAACTATCAACCTGTCAGCGTCTTCGGAAGCTTGGTCTGTGGCGATGTTTAACGCTTGCATTTCAGTGGAGAGCAGCTTCACGAATCCGTCCTTGTTCCCCTCATTGGCCAGGAACTTATCCTGAGGTGTGGTGTTGACAGTTGTTTTGTCAAACAGCACATCTGATGATGAGTTTGCCTTGTGCTTTCTTATTCGTTCAGCAGTCTTGGTCCCTTGCTTGCACATCGGTGCCATAGTGACGTTGAAGTACTTGATGTAATCCTGGCAAATCCCTCCAAAGGTTGAACTTCTGTTCCATACAATGTTGTAGAAAAGGTACCCACCATCAATAACGACCATGGAACGTTGAGGGAGTTGGAAGTCTTGTGGAAGTGGTGAGAAAGCCATAATTGAATTACAGCGTCTTTAAGTTTGACAAATTTCCGGAAAATGCGATATTTTTAATTTAAAAAAATAGATATCTCCGTAACTATCAGTCTTAGAAACAAAATTTAAAACCTAAATTGTAGGAAATTTTATTTTCTACAACATTGAGTAAAACTCTTTTGTAACTAAAATGCACCAAAAATAAAATATAAGCGAAAATCTGAAGAAAGTGCCGATTTTTTTCGGTTTTTTCAAGATGGCGGCGGGCGCGGAGGGGGAAAATTGTGCATTTTGCATTTTAAACACTTACTAACCATCTTAGACAACATATAAGAAATTTAGAACTACCGGACCTTTTGTAAGGTAACCCCCCTCTTTTGGTCTCTATTGACTGGACTAATTTGTTGTTTTAACATATTTGCCTAGGAAGAAAAATTTGTCGAAAAAAATATAATTTGAATTTCTATCCCACCTTTTACCACAGTTTTATATGATAAGTATAATTTGAAAATAAACATGCATGCACATATGAAGATTGAATAAAATTTTGATATAGTAAGAAGATTCTACTGATAATGGAAGCTATGAAACGCATAATGGACATCAGCGTAAAATAACTTTCCTAAGGAAAATGACGGTATTACGCAGCCCCTAATTTATAATTCTTTGTAAACTCGGTAATTATATTATTTCTTCAGTTTTAACTAACTATACAGTCAACTAATTATTAATTTTAACGTCAATTATTTATTCTGCAAATTAATCCTTTCCCTAAAAGCGTCTCAATCTTTTAATGCTAAAATGTGAATTACTGCGGTGCGACATTTTAAACAAAGCACTCAATAGAATCAGAAGGAAGCCTTGCAAGGGGCTCGCTCTTCTTCCTTCTTATCGTACAACGGTATCCTGCTCGCCCTCTAGACTGCGATGACTATATAGCTTGTTAGGAATGCGTCACTGTTGTGTTAATTAAGAGAAAGAGTTAATTATGCTTAACAAGTTATTTCACAAAGTTTTCCTCTTTCTATTCCCGTTTTCTGTGCACTTCAAGTTTTAACAGGCAACCGTTTATCGCGTGAAAAGGATGGCTATACCTTTATTCTATTATTCCTGCTTACCGAAAAAATTAACAGAATGTGAAACGGTTCTTTGACAAAACCATATACCTATATTAATTTTATTCTTATTGAATATTCATTTCATCCCGAAGAAATATTAGTATAAATCTATTTGCTAGTTTTTATAGCATCTACCTTAATTATATTTCAAATAAATTTAATAGATGGGGGAAATTGCTGCGTGACGGCTTTTTATGCATTTGCTAAAGGCACGATTATTCTGGCGGGTTGCTTAATTTGGTTAAGGGTTGTTCTGTTCGGAGGGTATGCAAAATCCGTCTAAGTTTGCAATTGTCATACCAGGTTTAAATTAGGGGGTTGTTTTATCGTGATTGTTAAATAAAGACGGAGAACGGAATAGGCAGCCAAGCGCGCCCGAATTTGTATTCAAATTCAATTAGAATGAAAACTGAACGTTTTTACCTCTTTGAATGCAATTTGTAAACAATTTAGTGAACTGGTTAATTGCATTTGTTAAGCTTTAAGTTCTTTACAATTCAGTGTCTTTATTTCCAAAACTAATTATATTATAGCTACGAATGTGTTCAGCTTTACTTTAACATGAATAGTAGTTTAGCTTAAAAAATATTTTTTTGCCTAACTGAAATACTTTGAACGAATATATTCTAGATTTTACTAAAAATGGCAGCTCATATGATATGGCCTCAGTACTATCTATCTAACATATTTTCTATCAATAATCTATTGAACTTTCTATCTTCCAACATGCTTAAACCATTTAAGTCATTTGCTTCTTTTTAAATACATTTTCAAAGCTTTTTACTAATTATAAACAAATAATTAATCTCGTATCTACTGAATCGTTATGTTATTAGTTTGCTGTATTTTTCAATGCATCTATTATTTATGTGGCCTCTCACTGCATTAAATCGGTTATTGTACGGTATCAAACAGCAGTTTTGATTATGTTTACAGAAATTCCAATATGGATAGTAGCATGGCATAGATAATTCATTTCTATTATCCAAACGCCTTAATAGGCGTGGTTTTAAATATAGTAATTTCAAGTAATGCTTATTAACTGCCTAGGGGAGAGTGGGTACATTCGGCACTGGAGTATATTCGTCTTTTGATCGGAAAGTGAGTATTTTTTACATCTTTTGCCAAAATCGTCTCTGTCGTTTCTCAAGCGGCCATGCTGTTTTGGTAACGTATCGATGGTGCGAATTGTGCATTTATGTATCGCTAATGAATTTAATGTTCACGCTCCAAACAAGATACGTTTTTGAAAAATTTACACATAAAATCTATCATATTTGAAGTGGGAATAAATGCGTATCAGTTTTGCGATAAGTTATAATAACATGCTATTAAAAGCAAATGCTGGTACAGTATAACCTCAAATAAAGTAGATTTTGTGTGGGTATCTTGGATAGTAATAATAACACACATGGGGTACATTCGGCCAGCAATATAGTGGGGCAGATTCGTCATTCTGCCGAATCTATCTCCTACTTAATTCTAGTCTTTATTTTATCATAGCTCTAAGTATATAATTTAGCTTAAAAACTGATTTTGAATTTATTAAATTGAATTTCTTCCATAGATGAAAACTGAATTAAGTGCTCATTTGTGTTTGCAGATGCCACACGCATACACTAGAAAAACCGACAGGGTTAATATTGACGAAAGATCGATGAAATTGGCTATAAAAGAATGTGTCGCGAATTAAAAATAAAAGAAGCAGCTAGGCAGTATGGCATCAAAAGAACTACGCTAATGTCCCGAATTAAAACACTGTTAGGGAAGAAGTCATTAGAAGAAATTGCCAGGGATGATTCGGAAAATAAAAGCAAAGAAGGGGCCCTCAAATACATTAGCAGATATACTGACAAGCAAGCCTTTACTAGAAACCAAGAAGTTGAACTAAGAAGCTACATAAAAAATCATCAAACCTACACTATGGACTATCAAAAATCAATTCCCAATTGTAACATGCCTGCCTGAAAATTGAGAAAGAAATAAAACAGCAGGTTTGGATTTTGTAATTAATCTTTTTGTCGAACAAAATTAGTTTGTTTTTTCATTTTCAGGGGTGGACTAGCTCTTTGGCTTCATGGAAGGAATCAGATCAGTCAGCGAAAACCGAAGAGTACCTATTTGAGCCGTTCAATGGCATTTAATAGACCTGTGGTGGATGGGTTTTTTTATAAAATATGCTTCTGTTTTGGGAAAGTACACATTTCGTGCTGAACAAATGTGGAATTTGGATGAAACAGGAATCACGGCTGTTGTAAAGCCCGTGAAAGTTGTCACTACAAATGGGAAGAAGCAAGTGGGCCAAATTTCTGCAGCCGAAAGGGGATCCTTAATCACGTGTGTAGGCATCATTAACGGTGTTGGCGCAACGGTTCCTTCCATAATCGTCTTTTCCAGAATTCGTAATTCTTCTGAATTTTTATCAGAAGGGTCGCCTATAGGATCTACTATATTAGGGAATAAGTCTGGTTGGATGACCGCAGAATTATTTTTAGAATTTTTGAAAAAAATCGTTAATCACAGACGCTATTCTGCGGGCAACAAAATTTTGCTGCTGATAGATGCCTACTCATGAATCCCGTATCTCAGAAGTAATAAGGTACAGTAAATCCAATAGAATTGTTTTGCTCTCGTTTCCACCTCACACCACCCGCAGTCTTCAGCCTTTAGACATGGGAGTTTATACCATTTTAAGCTTACCTGGCCAGAGAATTTAACGATTGGATGTTCGCACACCCAGTTCAGGCCATAACTATAAGAAACATTGGATATTTGGCAAATAAATGCATTTTCCATCATAAATATTACTTACGCTTATGGCCAATCAATAAGCTAATATTTTCTGATGAGGATTTTGTGGCAAGCAGTGCCACAGATAGGCCTTTGATCCCAAGTAAACCTCCTCGAGAACCTCCACGTGATAATGAAGATCCAAAAAATCTATCAGCCATTCTTGAATACAATGACTCACATGAGAATCTCTCAACTGATGCTGTTTATCATGAGATTCTAAATGCATGACAGGGTACTCTTCAGGACCCTTTATACTGCTCAAAGCAACCTTCAACTTCTGGTCTCAGTCTGGAGAAACTTATTCCTTTTCCCAAAGCTTCGATCACAAAAACAAGGAGTGGTAAAAGAAAGTCAAAATCGACCATTTGCACAGACACGCCTGCCTTGATTATTAGCGAGGAGATAGAATTGGCAAAAAAGAAAAACTACGAAGTTGAAGAGAAACGGACTGTCAAGAGGAATATTCAATTCGACAAAAAGGTAGAAAAGCAGAAAAGTTCAAAAAGATGAAGACTCACGCGATTTTGATATAT
This sequence comes from Agriotes lineatus, assembly GCA_940337035.1. Taxonomy (NCBI): domain Eukaryota; kingdom Metazoa; phylum Arthropoda; class Insecta; order Coleoptera; family Elateridae; genus Agriotes; species Agriotes lineatus. The sequence goes on along the minus strand of OW679197.1, from coordinate 130,938,474 downwards.
CATTAGATGATGTTAAATTCAACAGCAGTGATGACTTGGAAGTACTAGAAACTGCTTCCGAGGGAGAGATTGAAATTGGCGACTACGTTCTCGTTAAATTTCATACAAAACCTGGAATACTGATTCACTATGTAGGCCCTATCGAACAAATAAATTACCCTACGTGCACCATCAAGTTTATAAGAGGAAGAGGATTCAATCAGATTTTCTTTTTTTCCATCAGTAGAAGATGTAACCGACATTGATATATCCGACATTTTTGCCAAATTTCACCTCCCGCCTTAAACTGGTAGGCCTACTGCAAGACCAAGAACTTCTGACATGTATACCTTGAGTTATAACTTACGTCCTATTACTGTTAAGTGACTACATATTTCAAATTAAAAATAACATCAAATTTATAGTGCTTTTATTTTATTAACGTTGACGAATACACCCCACTCCCTAGGCCGAAAGTATTCCATCAACGGGGCATTTTCATCACTTTTTCACATTTTGGAATAATGAAAATAATTATATGGAAGAAGCAATACAGTGAGACAAGCTCGTGTCCTACCTTTTTCTAATCTATATAGATGCTTATGGTAATTGAATCATTTTATATATTTTCACATTTAGGTGACACATTTTTTAATAAAGAAGGGTCGAATGTATCCCACTCTCTCCAAACAGGTAAGCTTAATAAATCAGTTTTATACAATAGAAAACATTCAAATAAAATTCGTTGAAGAGGAACGGACTCATGGAAATTAAAAATGAGCATTTTCAAGTTAGCTCAATTATTTCCCCATTCATTCATAATTGAAAAAAAAAATGCTTGGCGCTTAGGTTTTTAAAAATATCTGTGTGTAGTTGAATAGTAGGCTGCGAAGAACTATTCTATTGCTAAAATTGCTCCCAGAGGTCTATGTAGAGGTTTACACTTTGACGTCTTTTAATTAGTTCATAAATTAATCGGTCGATGTGAATCAAACAGGTAATTTGTAAGATCGAACTCACTAATGAGTTACAAGTGGCAGCAGTTGTTCAGACATTTAAATGGAGAAAATCACGATTTCAACCGTTTGGAAACTGATAATCATATAAAGGCCTACATTCAGTCTTTAAAATTGTTCTCATTTCTAAAGGTATGCGAAACTGTGGTTGTATCTATCAATATTTTAGGCGCTAAATGACAACTTAGATAAATTTACAAATAAGCAACGTTGTTATAAAAATTATTGAAAGTGAAGGTCTTACCTAACAACTTGTGGAAACCAAAACACATGTTTTTTAATGACATGTGACGATATTCAAATTTGAACAAATTCATAAAAAAGGGAGTAGGCCACCAAGATTACAGAGCTGGGCTGCATATGATATAACTACACTTAGTCATACATCTAGCCGGTTACACATTAAAAATTACTAGCACATTTAAAATTTGATTTACAATAATTTTATTAACTATTTGGCCAACATGGCCGTCAATTAGATAAAAATCGTGGTATTGAAAATTATTTCTAAGCAAGCAGCAACAGGTGTCTGAAAGATTGTTAGAAACGGGCATGCGCGGAGCGCAAGGCGTCCAAATGTTACAAGGGACGTTCAAAATGGAAATGACCAATTAGCTTGTGCAATGCAATCTAACATGAGACTAGTCAAAAAACGACGACAAGGGTTATGTCTGAAGGTTCTAAAAGGTGGAAACTACAAAAAGAGTCCTAATTGAGCACCTAACTTGTAAGTCTACCAGGGGAAAAAAGACAACTGAGAAAATATGGAGGAGAAAAGACCCTAAATAGATCTAAATATAACTAAATTTATTGTGGGACCGTATTGAGTTTATTAAAAATTTATTATTAAAGAATTAGTAATAGAATTGGGGCAGTAAAAAGAAAATATTATAAGATAGAAGTAGCTACCCATTGGGCTTTCTCGGTTGGAGAAATTCTAAGGAGAAATCATTGTTGGACATGGCTAACAAAAGGTGGTAGGAGACACTAAGATGATCAATGTCAGTATTTGAATTTAAGGTATTATTTGTACCAAAAATGTGGCACATTTCGATGAAAGTGCGGTGGCTAGAATTTGGTTCAATAGTACTAATTTTTGTATTTTCAAAATCCATACAATGACCAGTGCTGTTGACATGTCCAGCAAGGGCGCAGGCTTTGGGTTTAAGACGAGAGTCGCTTTTATGCTGAATAGTTCTTGATTTCAACCTCTGAGAAGTTTGACCAATATACGTAGAAGGACAACCACTACAGTTTATCTGATAGACGGCATTAGGGGTTAGGAGAGCCGGAGTTTTATCCTTTAATTTTGAGAAACAATCTTTTATGATATGATGGTGTTTGTCCGCAATGATAATATGATCGAACTTACGAAAAACCTGTTTAATTATATGAGAAAGTCCTTGGACGTAAATGAGACTTTTGTAAAGTGGAGGTTTATCATTTATGTTATTATCAGAATTTTCTGGTGGAATGATCCTGCCCTTGGGGGTGGAGTATAAGATAGAATTTAATAAAGAAATAGGATAATTATTTAATTTAGAGTATTAATTAATTTATTGAGGTTAACTGCGTGAAAATCCGGATGCGAGATCGTTAAGATTCTGTGCTTGAGCCCTTTCACTACATTGAACTTATGTCGAATGTTGTGTATAGAATGGAAATTCAGATAACGGCCAGAACTGGTTAGTTTAACATACCAATCCAGTTTAATAGTGTTGGAATTCGTTCTGATGACCAGAGTGTCCAGAAAGGGGACCGACCTATCCTTTTCTCTTTCCACTGTAAATTGGATGTGAGGGTTGAAACCATTGAAAACACTCAGCACATTGGCAACGTCGTCGACCGGTACTGCACAAATCAAATCATCAACATACTGGTAAAGAAACGGAAATTGAAAAGCCAGCTTGGGGATGCTTTCCTTTATGATGGTATTGACTATGATTTCGGCCAAAATGGGGGAAAGAGTTGAGCCCATTGGGGATCCAAAGATTTGTTTATAAAAATTATTATTGAAGGAAAAATATGTTGAGTCAAAGATGAATTTAAGAAGGTTAATAAACTGTGATTTGGGTATACTAGTTAGTGGTTCTATTAAGTTCCAATTGGTTTCAACAACCTGTATAACCAAATCTACAGGGATATTGGTGAAAAGAGAAACCACATCTAGTGAAATAATCTCGTAATCAGGTGGTAATTGAAAATTATTAATTTTTTCGCTGAAGGCGAAACTATCTTTGATACGAAAACTATTATATTCATTAAAGGCTTGCCCTAAAATCTCTGCCAGATATTTGGACAGTTTTCTAGCTGGAGATTGTGTCGAGGACACAATGGGTCGACAAGGTGTGTCGGGTTTGTGTATTTTGGGTAAACCATACAATTTAGGAGAAACCGAATTATGACAAATTAAGCGTTTATATGTGGGGTTATTTATGTAATTATTATTATGTAAATCTCTGATTAACTTATTATTCCTAGTCTCAATAGACGTTGTGGGATCCTTTTTTAAGGGTTGATAAACCTGGTTATCTTGCAAAAGGGTCTGCATTTTGGAGATGTAATCATCACGCTCTAAGGCTACAGTGACATTGCCCTTGTCTGATGGTAAAATTACAACATTCGGATTATTTTTAAGAAAGATGTTGCATTTCTTTTCAATAGAAGATAAAGGATTATTTGTATTTTTATGATTTTTAAGGAAATCTGTAATGTGGAAAGCTACTAAGGAGCGATAATTGTTCCTTTCCTTATTATCCCAACTATTAATAATGTCTTCAATTTGAGCAAGATATTTATATAAGGTTGATTTATTATTCAAGCTAACAGGTAACCCAAATTTTGGTCCAAGTGCAAGGAAACGTTGTATACAATCAGGGATGACAACATTAGATATATTTTTAAACCACTTATCGGGTGTTACAATATAATTACTTTGTGTTAAAGGCAGCCTCAAATTATTGAGTTTATTAATATTATTAGATTTTATTTTATTATAATGAAATTGGTAAAATTTGATCTGTTTTATATTAAAGGCATTGAAAATCTCTCGAGGTAGTAAACGTTTACAATTCTCTTTGGATATATGTAAAATTTTATGTAAATATCTAATGGTATCATTTATATCATTTAATTCTATTTTTAAAATATTGTGCAGTAACCTTCTTTGTGTGTTATCCACTTTTCTTAGCGTGCGATTGTTCTGCGTTCTGCAAAACACGTTCTCCGTTGCCTTTATGTAGCCTCTCAGGTGGATTGGTGTGATTCCAAGTTGTCGACATCTGGTTAGGAAAATCCTTCGATTTTTGGCTGCCGCCAGCTTCTTGCTCGTGGTCTGCCAGTTCTTAAGGTAGGAGACTGCCTCTTGCCCATAATCCCTGCTCACTGACTCGTAGAAATGTTTTATGTTTTATGGCGTAATGTAAATAGTAATTTATTATACAAGACGATAAAGTTAAATTTTATCCACGAGTGAATCGTTTAACGTCGAGACGAAGTCGAGACGTTAATGATTCAAGAGTGGATAGAAATAACTTTATCTTCGTGTATAATATAATATTTTTTCTATAGCAAGAACAATTTCAAACGAAAATAAGGACAGTCAATCACATTTCAAAATGTCAGTAGCTAGATTGGGTCGCTACGATAATACGAAGCTGTCATATTTAATTTAAACAGAAGTTAGAAAATTCAATTACTTTATCTATCCTTCATGTTAAAGTGCTACTTTATCTACCCTTGCTGTTAAAGTAAAACTTGACCTTTTGTTTCGAGTTGATAAAAGCACACTTTAACATGTGCTATAGAAAAAAAATATTTTATTCTATTTCGCATTCTGCCAACAGCCGTTAAGCCAATTATAGGGGTCACTGTACATTTTATGGGGACTTCCAACCCCACTAACAACTGTCATGATGTTATTATGACATCCGGGACCAACTATTTCTGTGGCAGCCGTACCACGAGGCGCCGGGAGAAGCTGCCGTGAAACTCCCATCCAAGTACTGACCAGAAAGAGCGTTGCTTAACTCTGCAGATCGTACGTGGACGCTTGTTCAAGCTGCACCACCCGGGACCTTGTTGAGCAGCATGGTAGTCTAACTTTAATAATTTAATTTGAATTATTTTGGAAGCGTTTTAAAATGCGTGTACCTCTTGAAAATCTAGAAAGTACACTGTCTTTCAGAACAAAATAAACAACTTTGCTAGACGACGAATCTACTTAAAGTCATTTCACATAGAAACCCCCATTGTTGCATGTACTTTGAATAACTACAAAATGTTGACACAATGTCCTTTTTTCATAAAAATAACGTTGTCTTTATTAAATACAGTCTAGTTAATAACCTTTTGATATGCTTTGACATCTTCATATACATTTTTAACACAGTTTGCAAATTGACAGAGTTAGAAAAAATGTCTTCCTTTTAGGACCCTAATAGCAGATCTCCATCTTCTTTGTTGTTGTTGATTAGGCTTTCTTTAATTTTCTCACACACAACCCTTTTCTTCTTACTTGCAATACATCTTTACGTTGTCCACAAAGCAACCAAAGTTGGTTGCTTTGTGACGTTGTCATTATTTATCAAGTGTCAAGTTAGATATCTTTTTAATTGCACTACCGCTTCAATCTTCTTGTTTCTGTCTGCTACCCTGCACAAGTGCCTGACTTAGCTTCCCCCAAGTGATTATTATTTTTTTTTTCATTGGATAAAATTCTATTCAACAACTTGTCACCTTACTTTCGTAGTTATCGTAAGCATTCTAAACATTCTTATTTTTGCAGGTTTTCAAGACCTAGCTGCTTTGTCAAGCTGCCCACCGATGTTACCAAAACGAACAGAAAATAAAGTAGCTAAACCGTTACTTTCGGATGAAGATAATTGAAATTCGGCGTACATCCAGTCACACCATGAGTTAAGGTTCCCAGTGGTATGGCTGTATTAAATTATAAACAAAATAACGTAAAGTGTATACAAGTGTAGTGCCTTCTAAACTAACAATTATAAAAACGGAGGTTGTCCCCAAGTTTTGATAGCTCCTATAGTTTTTTTATAGGCAGTGAATACATAAAATATGCATAAAAAGCTAATGGGGTGTGTATATAGGTGCGCCTCATATTAAGTTTTTTTCTGAATTCCAAATTACTAATTAGTAATTTGGAGAAGATGTAGATTGCACGTACTGAAACTGAAAAATCTTGTATTGCATATTGTTTTTGCAAAAATTAATGCAATCACGCAAAGCAATTTTTCTTTTTGAAACATAAATCAGCTTTATAATTATGATAAGTATAAGTATACCGCATCTCATAATTCTATAATAAGCAAATTTGAAAGTTCCCAACGGATACAGATTGGTAGCAGAGAATGTGAAGATAGATAAAAAAATGTGCTAAAATACAGTTTATAGGCTTTGGTTGCGTTAGACAGAAATAGAACAATATGCGATTAACATCTAGTATCCGCAGAATCAAGGTATTTTATTTTTAGAAAACACCGAATTTTAGCATATTAGAATTTAAATTATTTACTTATGTCCATTTCTGTTTTACGTATAGAAAGCCCATAAACTGTATTCTAACTCATTTGAATACCTATGTTCACATGTTTACCACCAATCTGTAAGTATTATTAAATAACTGCTATACGGCCATTCAATAATTTTGAAAGCTATAAATTTATTAAATTACATTTTTTGCATAATAATAACAAAGGTCGTCCTTTTAGCGAAAATACGTTTAATTGACACCTACAAAAAGTATTACTTTAATTAATTCTTGTTGTAGTACAACAAACTATTTTAAAATTTCAAAGTAACTATAAAACATACAGGGTGATTTATTAAGTGCGCACCATTGCTAGCTTTGTTATTATTAATTTTACAAAGTAGGTTAAATTAGCAAACTAATAGTGTGTTTGGCGCTGATTAATATGCAATTAATAAAAAAACAATCGAATAACGAGTTTGCGACAAAATTAAAAACTTTTAGTTTTTTTAATAGAACACCCTTTATATATTTCAAAAACTCGAAATAAACATTAATTTGTGATATAAAAGTCTTAATATACTATTGTCTTAAAATGAATATTAAAGAAGTTAGGGGAGATTTTAGTTTACCTATATCAACAATACACCGTACTTAACGAAAAATGTATAGTAGGCTGCTACTAAAAACAACAACAATAACGTAAACATCAGAAGTGTCAAAATCAATTTGTCGTACGTTCGGTTGTCGAAGGTAATTAGTGTTGTTTATTTCTTTCAATTAAAAACTTAAAACAAGCCTGCAATGAATTTTTACAGTAGAATAATGTATGTATTTATCTATAAACTGAAACTTGCGATAACTTCTTTAGTATTCATTTTAAGACAATAGTGTATTAAGACTTTTTTATCACAAATTTATTTTTATTTCAAGTTTTTGAAAAATATACAAGGTGTTTTATTAAAAAAAAACATTTTCTAAAAATTTTATCGCCAACGAGTTATTCGATTGATTTTTTATTAATTGCATATTAATCAGCACCAAAACCACTATTAATTTTCTAATTTAACCTACTTTGTAAAATCAATAATAACAAAGATAGCAATGGTGCGCACTTAATTTGAATCACCCTGTATATATTCTTTTAGGTGATGTTATTAGTAGGGGAGTGGTCTTATTGACAATGAGTATTGCGAACAGCGAAGAGCCTATTGAGCTTTTGATGTGCCCATATACTGAAATAGTGTGGAAACAGGCACATAGGTATTCCACATATAAATCGTTGTGCAAAATTAGCATGACCGTTTAAAAAAATTATAATTTTAGAAACGAATGGTAGACATTTATTTTTAACCCTTAACTTTACACATACCACAACTATTTTCTAATTATTATACATTATACATGCCACTTGTCAAACCTGGAGAAGTAAAATATCACGCTGCTAGTTTTACTGCTTTCTAGTAAATATTTTTTTTAACAAACACATTCTTGATATTTTCTTTTGTAATACAGATATTTGTTGCTTGAAAATACCATGAAGGATAACAGCTCTTATGTAATACAGAAGTAGGCAATTTGGAATACAAATACGTCATTAGAATATCCATTTCACGTGTCAGATGAGCAAGTCAAGTAGATTCTAAGCGTGTGCGAACGTTCCACGTATAGGGCATTCAGTAAACATAAAAACATTAATTTTTTTGAAGTTGGCACGTGCATATAACTTTTTTGTACTAGGGATTCTGTAGTTTGTTATGCAAATGTTTCCACACCTGTATAAAGGTAGATTTTAATTTAAAAATGACAATTAATATTTCTCATTGTCAGTGTCAAAGTAGATATTTTTCTAGAAATTTTCAAATGAACTTTTATAAAATTTAATAAAAATACCTATGAATAAACGCTACGTCAATAGTATATAATACAGTATTCTTATAATATCCTTAAAAGTAGTTATTTACGGCATTTATGACAGATGGTAAGTATATGTGACATCTTTAACCTAGTTGTTTTAGTAACTTTTTGGAAGTACATTCCTAGACAAAGATGAATTTTGGAAGTACACTCTTGAAATTTTGGAAATCAAAGGCCACTTTGTGTTTTTATGTTTACTGAACAGACTATACCAAATCGTGTCCTTGACTTCATGCTGAAGGTCGTCAACGGTGGGACTTTCTTCTAGTGAGGTTTCGCTAATCTGAGGTTTAGGACGACTAGGTGATTAATTAGAAGTTTGAGTGCGTATATTTAATCAAATTCATTTTTATTCAAAATTTATTTTATTTAAAACTTGTTGATTCTACATCTAAGGTAACATTAATCACAACATTATGCAGTGGTGGGCAAAAGTATGAAAATACCTATATATTCACTGTAATCTTGAAGGGATTCTTATGAAATCTAACATAGTACTTGTTACTCTAAGTGAAATGGAGGTACCCTATTGTAATATGACTTCCGGTTTAACTGGAAGCTGCATATAAGTTAAGATTTTTAAATGAAACACCCTGCGAATTTTTCAGTATTCGGATAGAGAACTTAATTACGAATTCAAAAACACTTATTGAGATTTTCTGTCAAGAAGTTATTCACTACTATGCATTAAAAACGTAAATCGTGATAAACAAAGAAATTAATTAGTAAGAGCCATTTTGAACGTAAACTAATTGCACAAACTTTAACGGCCGGTCTTATAAAGACCACTAATCTGACGTTAACTTTAATTCGCTGTTAAAATCAGCAAAAGCGCATCAAAACGTTAGTGGTTATAACATGTTATTCATTAGTAAACAAATTTTGATGCCCTTGTGTTTATTTTAACAGAAAATTAAAGTTAACGCCAGATCAGTGGTCGTTATAAGACTGGCTGTAAGTAGCATTATCTGACAGATACAAGTGTTCTTTAGTATGACTTTGTTTTTATTTTGCAAGGCTATTGCGACGGCAACAATTTAGTGACATTGGCCAAAACTAGACATTTCTGAATTCGCAATCAAATTCTCTATCTGAATACTCAAACATATATAGGTTGTTCTATTTAGAAAGCTTAACTTATATGCAACTTCCAGTTAAACCGGACGTCATATTACTATAGAAGTACTTCTACGTATTTTATTTAAGATAATGAATACTATATATTGTTATGGTACATTAAGGGCAGTTTTGGCTGAAGATTAAATGTAAAAATAGAATTTGGGAGATCAATACAATCAATTTAGAAAATTTAAAAAAAATCGGTTGTTTGAATGAAGTCCATTCAAAGAATTCGAATTTTAGGCAAATTAAGATGAAAGGGATAACATTTGAGTATTCTGTAAGGGTTTTGAAAATTATAAAGTAAATACATGCTCATATCATACATGACAAATAATGTAATTTCAATTAAAATAATATAGTGAAGTAGGTAAGACTCAAATAAATTTAAATTATAGATGGCAGGAATAATTACAACATAGTAGTTAAGCAGATCTTGTTACGATTATTGAGAATAACAACATAGAATGTACTTTTTTATATATTTTTTCGGTCTGAGTAAAACATAGAAATTACCCTATTTTTTAATATGTTAGTGTGTGAAAACATTTAAAAAGGGTTCAACAAAATCTACGAGGTGAAAATTTAGAGAAATATAAAAAAGATTATTATAAATGAAGTAACAGTTACTGAAGAGAATTGGAAGGTTGTAAAACTAGATAGAAGCAAGCACAAGAAGCAAGAAGAAAAAAATTTGAATGGAATTAGTTTATTTTAAATAATACAATTGATAACAAGTTATATTGGTTTGAGAATTGTCAATTGCTGGGTTTGTAGAGGATGTGTTGAGGATACGTGGATCTGTTGACGGAGGATAGCAGAGGGACTGCTGGATTCGAGCTATTCTGTTGGTTACTGACGACAGTGGTTGCTGAAGTTTGGAGCTACGGAAGAAGGATATTAAATAGAGATCATCTGTGATAACCAACTTACCGTAAAGCTGTCGGAAGGAGGGAGTCTCTGGAAGGTAGCAGTGTCACTAGTGAAGTAGAATGGGGTCTTTCCTGCTAGCAGCCAAGGGTTTGACAAGTTGACAGTTGTTGTCAATAAGCAGTGCATCACAGAAGGACTAAATAGGGATCCGGACTGTTGACATCAGGAGGAGTGCTGTCTTGGAGGTGATATTGGAACAGAAAGAGTGAAAGCAGTTCAAGGTGGGTTGTAGTTTTGTCCTATCGATGCTATAGTAAATAAAAGACAATTTAAAAAGTGTAATTAACTATAATCAAGTACTTACCGTATAATATTGAGTCAATAGGATGTGAGTAGAATGAACATTTGTCATATTTGATTGAGATTATTAATAGCATATTGTTTGACGTGAAAGGTGACAGTTAATTTCATTACACAATTCAAAGTCATTGTTAAAATAAAATTTAATTAACAAGCAACTAGATAATCAAACCACCCTGAAAGAGTCTCAAGGCGCTATCATTTTTAATAATTAAATAATTTTGATATTCAAAGATATAATTCAATTTATAAATAAGAGCGGCCAGCATAATATATTCTCGGTTTCATAGATATTTTGATCAATGTTATAAATGATTATTTCCTTACATTTTTTGTTTCTAATGGCGACTGGATAGTAAAACGTTTAATTATACTTTTTTATTTAAAAAAAATCCACAGCTTTTGTTAGGTACATACGTTATCACAACAGTGATCAATACTCTTGATCGTGGAAGTCATTTGTTGTGTCTCTTTTCCAAGAAATACTATTGAGTTTTGTAGATAAGATTGTCGAAAACTCTATTTCTAGTTATTCTAGATAAGACCAAAATGTTCCAGTTATCTACACCAAAAAACAAAAAAGAATGTCAAGCTGCGATGGTACAATGAATTACTGCACAGATTGCGAATTCTGTCCGTTTAATATAAATTATAATTATATTTTATTGATTATTCAACACTATAATGAACGAACCAATGGAAATTGTTCAGTTTGTCAGAAACGGCCAATCAAAATTGACTGTCATTGAAAATACCTAATGTCACAGTGTTTTCACGAGAGCCCGATTGGTTTCAATGATTTCAATTTAGTGAATAGCCTTTGACTGACATTTCACCAAAACGTCAAAGTCACATTCTGCAAATCAGCATCGTTCTAAAAACTCATAATAATCGTGTTGGAAGCTCCAGTATCGAATTAATATCCTTTTGTACGAATATATCTTCTCCATTTCTCGTTTTTATTTTCCTCGTCTAAAAGACCAAGGAAATATTATAATCGTGAAAGATCACCTGGCGCGATTTTCACAAATCTTTACGTTTCAGGGTCCCTAGATGACGAAAAACATATTTCCTCAATTTCGTTCGTCTGTTTATCCGTCTGGCTGTCTGTTCGTCTGTCCGTGTGTCCGTCTGTCCGCTAGTCGGCGGTATCAATCAAAAACTATTTATTGGCATAAGACCATTATTTCATGTGGGCTATAGGTCTACCTACCTCGAAACTGAATACACATTCGGTCAAATATAGGGTATATACAGAGTAAGAACCTTAAAAGAATAAAATGTACAAACTTTTGCCTTAACTGAGAAAAATATAAAAGTTGCACATAGCTTAGGTTTGTCCTTACTAAAATTGGACCCAATAGATATAGAGTGGATATTGCAAATGCGACAGAAATTTTTAGCGTGTTTATAACGCAGCCAGCAGCGGATATAGTACGTACCCGGTCGTGGGGCAGCGGTTCGAGCCACGGGAACGTTTTACTGGCGCCTGCGAGCATGAATTCGCATCCCAATCGATCTCCCAGGCTCAAAAATTCCGTTCGAGCCCCCTCGGTTGCATCTTTTTTATTTCAAAACTTATGTAATTTGCATTATCAAGTCTCTCCTGTTATTGTATCAGTATTATTAGGAACGTTACGATATTTTTATTCTTTGGTGTCTCTCTTGCGGGGAAAGTTCCGTGTAAACCCCATTACAGATTTTTTCTTTACTACCTAAATGCAGCACTTCAGTCCACCAATCTGTTTTCTTCGTATTTGTATTTGTTGGACAGTTTACAACAGTTATGCTATGTGATCTAGAAATACAGAGGAACTATTTTTAAGAACTGTATAAAATAGTCTGATGATAAACAAAATGTTCATTTTACTTTCCTTTACAAAGTTTTTAGAGACGAATTGTTTTCGAATTATGTATACGTAAAGTACAACATTAACAATTTTTTTTGTATAGTGCATTGACATGTTGTGACAAATGGTAAGTGCTTGGTGAACATCATTAAGTTTATGTAAATGGCTGCTACGAAATAAATTTTGCAATTGTAGATATATTATTTTTAATTAGCTTCTGCTCTTGTAAGACAGTATGTGCAATTAAAATGAGAAAAATGTAGTTCCACCCTGATTCACACATAAGTTTTTTCTTTTAAATTTGATGTGCACAATGGTTTGCATGGGTATGAAAAATTCAATGGACATGAGAACAACATTAACTTTCAGAAGGAGATTTCGACTATATGCATTTTCAAGGTATTCAAATGCAAGTTTCTCGAGGCACAAAAACTCTTGGAACGATGTAATGCTCTTAGTCGTTCAGTTTATGGATTTGTACTCGTATATATTCGCATATATGTTGTTTAATCCTAAATATATATTGTGACAATTTAATACTGCAACGTAGTTACAAACAGATTATGAAACTGACACCAATGGATTATAGAACAGTCTGTTATATTTACCCTAGATCTCTAATGATTTGACTACCCGCCATAAACGTGGAGCAGGCTGTCGACTCTGCAAATAAAACAGTATCGTAAAACATCTAATGTTTAACTGTTTAGGTATTGTAAATATAATGTTACTTTTATACACTTGTAAAAATGTTCAAAGTAAATTATCGCATATACTTTAATCTAAAACTGCGTGGCATTTAATCGTTTAATAGCCTAGGAAATTGCAAAATGCATAATATCTCTTTAGGTTTAATATTAATTATTATGTTGTAGCTAAATACGTGTGCAAGAAAACATCGATTTAGCAAAACAAATTGTCGGCTTTTCACGTCTTCTTTATAAACGGGACTCCCCGATAAATCTACACAATACCATATCTAAGACAGGGTGAGTTAGCGAGAGAAGCGGGTAGGTGTAAGCCAGGCCCGCTCCAGCCAGATATGAACAGCTTATGTGAGAAGCAAAGCCGCCAATTATCCCAGTAAATTGAGAGAATTAAGGAATCATCGTACTGTATTCTCATTTCCCTTGTCATAGCGATAAATTTGTATATAGGCGGCTAAATCGCAACTTTTTTTGTTGCACAGCGATGCAGATCCATAGTCGATAATAATAGTTTAGTGGTTGGTGATGCAACAAATCTATGATAATATATTTAATATAGTTATTTTTTCATTCCCGTTCAGTGGAAAGATTTAAGTAAACAATACTTGGTAGAAAAAATCCGATCACAAGGACCAGAAGCAAGTAAGCAAAGCTTTCTAAAATTTTATTAATATTAGCGTATTACTAATTACTACCAATTGATTATTTTTAAAAATTTTTATCGCGATATTTGAGAAAAAAACAGTAAATGCAGTATTAAATTGAATGGAAACTTAGTTGCTATGACACCATTAATTGCTATTTACGACATTAGGCCGGTAGCTAAGCATTTATGACCGAACTAGGCCATAAACGTAAATACCGGGCGTGTGTCGTATATATTTTTTGTTTACTCAACAAGATCAAAAACCATTTTGATTTTATTAAAGAATTATCCCAAACTATTTGCTTTATTAAAAGTGATGTGATTCTTGTTATACGTTTGGTAGTACCGAAGTGTATATTGTTGGTGACGCTGTCTATGTCAAATTCGAGGTTAGGTTTTGCGTCAGACTGACGAAAAACCTAACCTGCTAACCACGAATTTGACATCGACTGACAGTGTCAGCAACAATATACTTTAGTACTGGCAAACGTATAACACGAATTACAGGCGATGCTAAGGGCCTAGGCCATAAAAACGTACCAACCGGACTCGTTGCTAAGCTGGTAGATAGTTGCTACAACTCCAGTATACAAAAACAGTAAATTTGTTCTTGTTGCCATAGTTTCTACAAATAGGTAGTTTAGTTAGACATAAGAAGTTGATTAATTTTAAGCAAATAGTAATCGACAGTCAATTCTACCACGCATAGGGTAATAAAAGTTACATGTTAAACCTGCAATTATTAGTTAAAACCGTTGTTTTGTACCCATTATTACAAAATAGTCGACGGTATACTTATGGAACTGTTCGATAATCATACAATAAATTGGTAAAATAAGAACTCTCCTATTTAATAGAATCTAAATCTATCCTATATGCGTGAGCAATGGCTTAAATCAATTTTTATTCGCATCCTAAAACACGGGATATTAAAGACTGTAGAAGCTATTGAACTGTAAGTCTAATGAGTCATCTGCTCAAGATCATTTATAATCGTATTTATAACAATGAGGGACAGATATTCAACATGCAATTCAGTAATACTCTGGGTATTAAAGATGATTTGTCCTCTATTCGGGTGTTCCTTCAACGATGCAGGGACGTCGTTTGTGATGTTTTCGTCTGATTATTAGAAAGCTTTTTCTACCCAATTTATTGCAATGATCTATAGTATGATCCAAATTATTTTCATCTAGTATGACTATGGAATTGTTCCTAATTGAATGCAACTCCGTTGACATTTAAATGTCTAACTTGACATTTCATTTTTAAGTGGCTTATATTTGCATTCATAAATTAGGAACTATTCCATAGCCACACTAAATGAAAATCATTTTTGATCATACTATAGAAAGCAACTTGCTCTTGTACTGTACGTGGACATCGTCTTCGAGAAAGCTCCCTTTGAAATCGCTGACGGTATTGCAATCAATGATGACAAGCTAATGCCAAGGTATAATACGTCCAGTAATAACATGCGGCTATGAAACTTGAGTAACAACCGAGAAAATGGAAGTGAGAATACACGTACGGAAAATTTTACGGAGAATATACGGTTCAACGAAAAACTATGATGAAACATATAGAATTTAAAGTGAATCATGTACTGGATAACCTTACAGAAGGAAAAAAATAGTATACAGGGAATTTATTTTAATAGTTAACATATGTGTTTCGTTTCTATGCCACCATTTAATCATACAGGTCATTTCCATAGTTACAAATGAGACCAATAGATTAGAGCGTGTATTTTAAGAGTTAACATAGGAATTATTACTTGTCAAAAAGACAATTAAAAGTTATCCTAATGTATACCACTGAAGGAAAGATACACCACACAAGTTGTTCCTACGTATCTACTTTTTAGCTGCATACCTACATTCCGCTAACAAAATTAATATTCTTATTAGCAAGTACCTAATTCAAATTCGTATGTTAACTCTTAAAATAAACGCTCTAATCTATTGATTTCATTGGTAACTATGGAAGTGACCTGTATGATTAAATACAGGCATAGAAACGAAACTGTTATGTTAACTATTAAAATAAATTCACGGTATAACATTAAGGACCAAAGAAGAGCCTGGTTAGAACATATGACACGTATGAATTAAAAACGGAGAACGAAAGCATTAAAGACCTTAGAAGAGATGGTATGACAGTGTTCTAGAAAACATACAGAAAATGAGAGTAGCACACTGGACAAAATCCACTGGAGAAAGGAAATAATGGAAAAAAACAGTTGAACAAGCCAAGACCCACTTAGCGTTATCATGACTAAATGAAAAAGAAGGTGATGATGAGAAGCTAAACAACGTTAGGAACGCAGACAATGTTGTGTTCGCGTTTCTATAAATAGTACAACTTCTTTATAAAATCACTACCATCATTTCAACGTATGGTCTTCGCTTTAATGTGAAGAAAACTAAATTTACTGTGATCAGCAACATTTATAACGCGAAAATAACTTTTGAAGAATATTCCGGTTAAAAAGGTTAAGTTCACATACCTGGGCAGTGCCGTAAATGCTCAATGAGATCATTCCGTCTAAATGGAAAATCCGAGAGCAGAGAAATGTTGTAAGCTGTAGAGCGGTGGGGAAGTACTGCAAACAGTTCGGGTTGGCGATTTAGAGGTAGTAAGCCAGGAGAGGAAGGCGCAGCGTCGCCGAGTGACGCGATTGCAAAGGCATCTTCGGGGGAAGCTGCAGAAGTACATAATCCAAAATTAAGCAACGGGTATTCGACAATTATTACTCAAGGTGGCCACCGGGGGAACCAGACCAAATTATGTAATTTTCCCACTGCCATAACAGTCGGAGCAGATGCTGAATAATTCTTAGTTTACTAAAGTGCGTACGGGCAAGCTTGAATATATGTGCAGTGGACTGCCAGCATAAAAGCGTTATTGAAACAGCTGTCGGAGTGATTTAACGCTACTGTTTCGAATGTCAACGGTGTGTCGTTTTTAAAGTAGACTAGTAGTATACATGCTGAGTAGAAACAGCTCCTCCCGCGTAGATTGACATTGTTGTTAAAAAAATGCGGAATAGAAGCAGCTATTTACATACTTTGTGGTTTAGTATTTAGCTTAATTATTAGTTAACATTGTCTTTTATGGGAAAATATAGGTAGCTGTTATTGATGTGATTGTAAACAAATTGGCTTTTCATTTGAGTAAATGTTTTAAACTAATATATTCAGCTTGGTACGAGTATAGGTCAACAAGGGTTGTCCTTAACCACGACTGCGGTAAATAAGGTGCAAGAGATCTCATTGCTATTAAGTTAACTGGCAATAAGAAAGGGCAAAAGCAATAATAAAAACTTAGTGGCGTATGAGATGCCTTTCTAGAAGAAATACTCATATATGAATGTCTTCAAATTAGATATGTGGCGTAACTTATTAGCTGTATCGCAAACTTCAAACCTAGACACCTTAGGGTACAAAAGAACAGGACTATGTATGTATCACAGACTTTGAGAGATGAAAGCTAATGCAAAGCTAAGATATAAATGTTATATAAACGTAGGTCCGAGTTGGCTAAGCTAAAGTAGAAACCTGTAATCTAAAATCAAGGTAGTTATGATAAACCACAAGCATTATCTGGTTATGATAAAAGAGGCAATGTTTATCAAACAAACAAACAAATAATTACAGAGGTTTCAATCTACTAAATGCAGGGTATAAGGTGTATACGAGAATATTAACAACAAAGAAGCAAGCAATTACACGAACACTCTTCTAGAATAAGAACAAAATGGATTATGTAAAGGGCGGGGATGTATTGACGCTGTCTTAGCGATAAAACATATAGGTAATAGAAAAGAATCGAGAACAAAACTTAGAAACGCGCGTAGCCTTCTTTGACCACACGAACGCTTTTGATAGGGTTGTAAGACAGAAAATGTGGGAAATACTAGAGACAAAAGAATTTCCAAAACATTTAACAAAAGTAGCTAAAAGCTTGTACAAACACACTCCTACTGTAATAGAAAATAATTCTGACTAACAACTACACCCCATAGACATAAACCAGGAAGTTCGATATGGATGTTGTTTGTCACCAATACTATTCAATCTATATACAGTGTGAATACTGTAAGACTGTACATTGACAACTTTATTTTAGCATTAATCAATTTACCCATGCTAATAACAATTGTCGGTTTTGAAATCACAATGAAATAATCCAGTTTCAATTAGTTTCTATAGTCACTGTGCTGTTATGTTGTTTACAAGTTCCCTATGTCTAATTGTGCATAATTCAACCATGTGCAGTCTTACATTATTCTCACGGTATAGATGATCTGATAAAGAAATGGAAACTACAAGCCCCACAAGGCTAAGAAAAAGAACAATTCCAAATACCTTACTCTAAGCTGACGATCAGGCAATGATTACAGCTTCAGAAGACGATTTACAAAGGGCCTTCATCCTGAATAGCCTGTCAAAAGAACACAACTGCAAAATATCAAAATCAAAAATGAAAATAATGGCATTCATAGGAAACGACCCAGTTAGATCGAACATCTGCATAGATAATGTCTGCATTAGAGCAAGCTATAAACCTTAAATACATAAGATGTGGTGACGTGCGATTGCGATCAAGATATTAATGACAAAATAACTTTCCAAAGAATGTGGGGAAGAAAACCATTGGAATATACTGTATGGAAAAAGCCCAACTGAAATTCTACAAAGTAATCTCTATATCAACTATATTATATGGCAGTAAAGCGTGGACAATGGCATCTAAGGATAGGAACAGACCAATCAACTGAAATGAAGTTCTTGCGATCAGTGAAATGATAAGACTAGAATATGAAATGAGAACATCAGAGAAGAACTTAATATATTCGCAGTACAACAAAAAATTAAAGAATACCAAAGAAAATGACACGAATATGTAACTAGAATGGACACAGTCGGCTTCCAAAGCTAACCTTACAATATAACCCGAGAGAAAGGCGCAATGTAGTACGACCCAGAAAAAGGTGGACCATTGAACCGGAACCGGCCAAGAGACCTAATCCGTGAAGTTGACGACGACGACGACTTTTCTATCATATTTGAAAATTGTGAAAGTTGTAATGTATCTTCAAGATTTAAAAATGTATACATTTACAACAGAAGAGTGTTCTGCTAGCATTTTTGTCTACGGATTTTGGCTAAACAGACAGTGAATGGAAATCGTAACAGATTTCTAAATAGACATTTACCAGTCCATGCAGTTTCTAGTGCATCACCTTGCAGACTTCGAGAAACAGATAACCCCGATCTATAATAGTAATTTGTATAACTGGTTTTGAAAATCATACTTTTTTTCATGAATTTGCAGTTTGATTAACGAGGGTGAAGCAAGAGTTAATAAGCAAATGAATGAAAAAAGGGATTTCCAAAACGTGTTGTACGCATAGTTTTTCTGCATAGTGATCCCTTGTAACTCGAAATTTAGTCGAAAAGGACTTCCGCATTTACAACTGTCACATTATTCTCCTTAGCATAGAATTTCGGCTTAGACCGCGTAGTATTTGTATATGAACACCCAGCATTATCTGGCTTAATGTGCCTTGCACCTTGTGAAGTCGAGAAAAACCCTCACGATGGCCATGCTCTTTGGTGGCTCGTGTTGTTTGAGTATCTTGAGAACGAGGATACTTAGGCAGATTTGGCCGTTTTGCTGTTTGTGCATCCATATTCACTAACGTTTTGCAAGACCTTGCAGCTTGCATCATCAGAGTGAAAGTCGCACTAAGAACCGAAGGTCGGTGTGGAGCTATTTATAGTCCTCTGTGCCCGGCGCGCGGAGTGGCGTAACGCTGGTTGGTCATCCGAGTGCAACGTAATCCGCGGGGCGTGGCCGTATGACGCACAGTGGTTGTAATGCTTTAGATCGTGTATCACAGGGGTCCACGTTTTACTAGTAAAGAGCATGGCCATCGCGCGGGTTTTTGCTCGACTTCACAAGGTGCAAGGCACATTAAGCCAGATAATTCTGGGTGTTCATATACAAATACTACGCGGTCTAAGCCGAAATTCTATGCTAAGGAGAATAATTCGAGTAACCGCGAAAGCCTCAAACAGTACATAACTGTCATATTGACATTTCAATAAAATAGTTGAAAACATGTACTTTTTTCACGATTTTGCGTTAAAAAAGTGGTACTTTCAATACGATTTTCGTTAAAAAAAGACTACTTTCATAATCACTATCAAAAAAAAATGCTATTCACCCCTAGAAGTGAATATGCAAGATTAAGAAAATGTATTGGATTTTCTTTTTGAGAATGCTCAAATCAGCCCTCGACATTTCAATTGCTACTTGCAATTATAACGAAATTTTGTGTGACGTATACGGAAGCACGATATATTATGTTTTTCATAGTTAAAATATACAAATATTGCAGTTTAGAGATGAGTTTTGCGAATCGCTACCTCAAAATATTAATTCTATTAGATGTTTTCTGGCCGAACGCAGCGTGTAAGTAACTTCGAAAGTGAGATAAGAATTGAATTGTACACACTAAAGCGACCCCTAAAACTTTTGTAGTTACACTTTAGCTCTAAGGTTACTAGGACAACCCATATTTTAACAGTAGAAATTTCTTATGTTTATAAAAAAAGACGAAAAGTTAAAAGTTAAATTTCAAAATCATTAAAATATGCTTTGATACAACCAATCGTGATAGTAAGTAGTATGTGCGAAATATTCTAGAAAGGAAAATTGATTACATAAGCGCTGGAATCAAACAGCAACATTACACTGACTAAGTTGCAGTGTCATTACGCATTTGCAAACACTTAATTCCTAATGAAAAATGCCTTACGCATAGCTTATTACAGTGGCTTTGCGAGAACTAAGCCCATCATCAATTAATTAAAATTATCGCTTCCTAAAAACAATCCACTAAACACCATGGGCGCTAAATGAAATTGAAAACCGTCTACTATTTTAAAATTTAAATAAACACCGTTAGATACACTTCAAATTTACTTAAACTTATTTAGTTATTATCACGCAAGCAGAAAGTTGTAAAGACTAAATATTTAAATTTTAAATTAACAACAAGAACGCATAAAAAACCTTGCATAAGAATTTTTCATACCTTAAACCACGTGAAATAATGCATTTTTCGCATAGCTTAGGTGGTGATCGGCCTCGAGATTGCTGACAAGGGACGAGATTTTTCCCCCAGCGCATGGTTATAATAGCTTAAAACAGTCAATATACTTTTTCAGGTCCCAACTTCTGTTGTCGCTTTTTGGTGACATCAGGAAAGCTGACTATTTTCAAGAAAGGGCTTCGAAAAATTTGCTGTACTTTGGAGTTAAACGCGTAAGAAGTTTATTGTTTTTGAAATTCTCAAAATACCTAAAATTAGCCAAAATGGAAATAGGTAGGCACACTACTCCACATTCAGACTCTTAAAGTCACCTAATTACAAGAATAAATCATCGCTATATTTGAAAGATGGGAGCTATGAAACCTAGCGAAATGCCAATTTACGAAAGCATTAGAACAATATCGTAAAACGGGGAAAATAATTTTAGGTTGTTACATATTTTAGGTACGTTAGTTTGTAAACATATCTAGCTTTTGATCTAAATAATGTTTTAGAGGATTATAATTTCACAGGTACACATGTAGACAATTTTATGGAATTGGTAGAATTGTTACAGTTAAATTCAATTCTTGGTTTTTATTAGTACTTTATACGGTTTCTAGATGATACCAAGAGAAAAGAGTCACAAATTATGCAAGTTTATATTATAATATGATTGCAAACCGCAATGTCTACAAAAATACATATTTGTACCAGTAATTTATAGAGGCTTAAAATGAGTTAAAATAAAGTAACATTTATTGTGTTTTTTTCTATACTATTTCCCTTCATTATTAGCCCCTTATACAGGGCGTTGAAAAAGTATGTTCGGATATGTTACTCACTTACAGATCTCGTCAATACAAACAAAAAAGTCCTAATAAACATGGGTCCGGAAACACTTCGTTTCCGGTATACAGGATGTAATTTTTTTTTTAAATCCGTTTTTTGTTATCTACAAAACGTTTTTGCATTTATTGCAGTTAATCCAGTAATTCCAGGGGCGTGCCCACAGGGCATGTCGATTAGGTTTTTTCACAAAAAGATAACGCCCAGCAGATTTTTGCGATTTTCATATTTTTTTAAATAAAGCAACTAAAAATGCAACTTTTTGAATCCTGCGGTTTTTACTTCCTTTTACTACTATAAAGGAAGTATTGGATTCACCCCAAAAATTCGAAATTGAGTTTTCAACAGATCTTCACGTTTTAGAGTCCCCTGATCCCAAAAAACATATTTTTTTTCATTGGTCTGTCTGTCTGTCTGTCTGTCTGTGTGTCTGTCTGTGAACAGAATATCTCAAAAACGAAAAGAGGTATGGCATTGAAACTTCATATATAAGTTTTGTGTACTATGTAGATGAGACAGCAAGCTTTTGAAGAAAATCGCATAACCGGAAGTAGGTGTTTACTCTTGTGATTTTTCAGTTTTTTTCGTTTTTTTCAAAAACGGCTCTAACGATTTTTTTTAAATTTTACATTTTTCTTACATTTTTAATGTGTATTGATGTGAGATAGGTGATTTTCCAGTTGAATACTTCTAAAGTGGGTTTCTTTTGTTTTTTTTAATATTTTTTTTATTAACTCCTATTTTAAATAAAACACCCGGTATATTATTACATTTTTGAATTCACCTTAAAATTTTAGAGAAAATTTGTCTCTTCAACTAACACTCGATTTTGTACCGTTTTTGTAGAATTTGTAATTTTTGAAAATTTTTAACAAATGGTTAAAACTTAAAAATGAAATTTTTGACTAATTATAAAATCACTGTAAAAGGAAGTTGTGTGAGTGTATCACACCAGATTTTTTGTATCTCGCTTCATTGTTAAGAAACAAAATAAAGCCCATATTTTTGCACGTCTGTGAACCTGTTAAGATAAATACTAAAATACTTACTTCGATATCTCAAAAACTAGTGATGGGCTTATTCGAATGAAAAATAACCGGTTATCCGGTTATTGAAATAACCTATGTAACTCGGTTTTTGTTCCAAGTATTTGAATGAAAAATAACCTCATGCTGATACGTACTACGCTTTGAATATAAAACCTGTATTCAAAGGTACTACGTGCCATATCTCAGCGACCTACGCAGTGCTCAAAATTCTGTAAATATAAATACGTCATAACTCATAAACAAAGCAGGTTGTATTGAAAACACCATTTGGTTATCGCGTAACAACCTCCTATCATAAACATTATCAAATTCTGGGGACCTGAAACCTGAACGCCTGAAAACTGCAAACGCATCAAGCTATAAAACAATTTTTTATTTGCTTACATCTCTAAAGGTTTAAAACAAGAGGCGGCGCCTTTAACCCGCCCGATCGATAAAGATAAACGTTTTGCCACTTTTTATTGCGATTAGCAAGCAGTCCGGCATATTTCTTTCTTTCTACACGTCTTAATAAATACCTCTTAATTTCCAATACATACAACATAATGTACGGTCGGCGCCTTAGAAATCAAGCACTACACACTATTATGATATATTTTGCATGTATTTTTTAAGTGTATAAACTGGGTTTTTACAGTTATTATGGTTTTAATTGTTACGTCAGATTGTTTATTGTTTGTCAATTATGAAATGCCATCTCACATTAATGAAGTAATCGGAGCAAGAATACTCCAAAGACTAGAAGAACATATTACGTGTCCCGATTTCTAAGGCGCCGACCGTACATATTATGTTTTGGTTGCTGTGCTATCTGCAAGTTACAATGTCGGTGCAGATGACGGTGAACCGATGTCCATGCAGATGACGGTGAACCGGCAAACCGGCTGACTTAATCGAAACGAATCGAGAGCCAAAATGTATTCGAATGATTATAATCATTCATAATTATTCAAATAATCATTCGGTTATTAATATGATTCGAATGCAAATAATTCGGTTATGAAAATTGTCCGGTTATGCCCATCACTATCAAAAACCCCTTAGCCGATTTTAATGAACTTTCAAGGTTTGTTGGTGCTATTAAGGATCATGTTTTGATGCACAGATTTAAATTGTTTATTCCAGGGCGGCCGGACCTAACGAAAACGATGAAGCGTATCCGCGCTCATGTCTATTAGGATTTTTTTTTTTTGTATTGACGAGGTCTGTAAGTGGGTAACATATCCGAACGTATTTTTCAAACACCCTGTATTGTGATCTACTCGTCTGATGACAATGTAAGTCACCAGACAGTACTAGAAAAGCAAGATTCAAATTAGCACCTATACTGCATTAATGGTTCAAAAACTGTACTTTCACCACACTAAGAAATCGAAGTTGAGGAAAACAAATCTTTTCTCGTTTTCAACGTAACTAAGAGTATTATATTTAAATTAATCATTAAAACGTAAGGTGTTATTAGAGCTCGAAATAACCTAATCTTCCTGCGAAGATGTTTTACAACTGGCAGTCGACTTCTTACTATGTCGTTATTTAAGAAAAAATACCCAACTTTTATAAATCGACAAAATAAGACCTAACGCGTTCCCCTTGTTAAATAAAATATACACGGTTTCTTTAATTATATGTCTAGTTAAAATCGGATCTTTATATTAAATAAAAAGTGATTCAATTTTAGAGACCTGAATTTGAATTTTCAATGTTGAAGATGCCTTCAAAGCGCTATAGTCATTTGTACAAATAGTTTTGAAAGTCATACTTTTTTCATGAATTTGCTGTTTGATAACGACGGCGAAGCCCGAGTTAATCAAGCAACTTAATGAAAAAAAGGACTTTTAAAACGTGTTGTACACGTAGTTTCGGAATTGACAACTGTTAAATTGACATTTCAATAAAATAGTTAAAAAAGTGTACTTTTTTCAGGTATTTTGCGTTAAAAAAAGTAGAACTTTCAATACGATTTTTCGTTAAAAAAAGACGACTTTCACGATCACTATGCAAACAATCTGGTGTGATACACACACACAACTTCCCGGGAATGGCCGGTGAATTTGCCCATTTTTGCTTTTTTTCTCTATTTTGCTGTATTTATTGCCGTAGAAAAGATAGTGTGCACTCAAAATAGGTACTTATTATGTACTGAAGCATGCCATTTACATCATACTTTTGAATTACTTTCATACGTATCGTTATACAGTGTCCGCCAAAAAGTCGGCATAATATGGGAAAAATTTTCTCTAGAATTTTAAGCTCAATTAAAAAGTGTAATAATATACTGGATGTTCTATTTAAAATAGGACTTAATTAAAAAACTTAAAAAAACAAAAGAAACCCATTTTAGAAGTATTCAACTGGAAAATTACCTATCTCACATCAATACTAATTAAAAATGTAATAAAAATATAAAGTTTGAAAAAAATAGTTAGCCGTTTTTGAAAAAATTTAAAAAAACTGAAAAATCACAAGAGTAAACACATACTTCCGGTTATGCGATTTTCTTCAAAAGCTTGCTGTCTCATCTACATAGTACAAAAAACTTATATATGAAGTTTCAACGCCATACCTCTTTTTGTTTTTGAGATATTCTGTTTACAGACAGATACACACACAGACAGACCGACACACACACAGATAGACCAATGAACAAAAATATTATTTTTGGGTAAAGGGGGCTCTAGAACGTGAAGATCTGTTAAAAACTCAGTTTCGAATTTTTGGGGTGAATCCAATACTTCCTTTATCGTAAAAGGAAGTAAAAATAAAAGTTCTGATCTCTTATTTTTTTTAAATTGCGGGTAAGAGTATATAGTCCAACCAGAATTTGGAGAGCTATTTAATATCAGGCCGGCATTGAGAACAGTAAGTCACTTCGTAATTTAATCCATAAAATGACTGTTTGATTGTTATTCAGTGACACTTCGATAATAACCTTCAATTTGACATATGCATTGAGAATTTTGGTAGACACATAAGTTTTTCAATATTTTCTATGCTAGTATATGGTTTTAAAAACTGAGGTAAAACAACTAGTGCCTACTTAAGTCATGCAAAATGTTACAATGCCTTAACAAATCAGTTACACGTACACTTTACAGACGAACTGTCATTACTTGAAAGCTGCTTGACATTAGAAAATTATGTATTAATTGTATGAAACCAACTTAGACATGACATACACTTTGCATGATGTATTTGATTTTAAATACCTTTCCAATTTTTGGTTAGAATGCTATACATTAGTTCGCCTTTCTAGTTTTCGTTATAAAAGGAATTAGCATTACTGCAAAATTAAATGACAAGCGGTCAAAGCAGAATGTCAATCAACTGTAGTTGATTGAAAACAAAAAGAATAGATCATTTTAGTATACTTTGACAAGAGTTAAAGTTAAATACAATTACTAATAGCTCCGTTTGATTGAACATAAAACTATCTGTGATATGCATAATTTTAATTGTTTGTAATACTAATATACTAATTTTTATTTTAAGTAAACTGCCTATATTTTTTGGACTTTTAATGCACGTTGTAATTGAACACTCAAAGAAGTGACGAGTTGGTTACAGCTCGAGCAATCTCATATTGAGGAAATTTATACCGTGAAACAATATCTAACACTTTCAGCTACCTATCTGAAACTATAAAGACCATGTGCCGTCTCATATTTCTGAATTTATTTTATAGATTTGTTGAAAGTACTCTAATATCTCACACCTACCATAACCTTCATAAAACAGGCTTTCGAATAAAAGTTTGAAATGTCACTAAGCAGAGCCTACTTTATGTTATGTTTGGACAACACGTGCTCCCTGACGTTTATACTGAATATACGACACCATATTTTATATTTTGCGCTTTTACGCCCAAAGAATAGTGCGTTTACACAAGCTACCAACCCTAGTATTAGAAAATGCCGGTTCTTATTACTTTCCGGCTGTTTAAGAAATATATGTAGGAAAATTTGTTATTTTTATGAGCTTACTTTACAGCGATGCTGCTTTACATAATTGAAATGTTCAAACAATTGAATACTGATGGCTGCCTTCAATGATACCACATTTTTAATCGTAGGCGGCTAGTTTACGACTCGGACTTTAAACTTCATTTCAATGAATTAATCTAGGCAAATATTTTTCCGGTACTTGCAAGAAAATACATTAATGTTGCAACTTACGGAATCTATGTGCACACTCTGAAATCAATTATATATTTCTACAGGGCGTTTCAAACTTTATCGGAACAAATATGAAGGGCGTTATTCTACATAACAACATTTTGTAAAATCCATGATAAAAATATGTCCTAAAATCATTAATTTCAAAGAAATCCTTGATCAAAAAATTAAAGATAGTAATACGTACTTAAGACGATTTAATAGGCTTGTGTTTTATTTCCAATACGTGTTTTTTGTTTACGTACAATATGGGGGCGTTGTTATACAGTAAAAATTAAAAATAATAATAAGCATGTGTTCCAAAATAGTTTATGTAAACAGAAATTCAGTAAAATTTATAGTAACTCTTCGAAGTTATCTCTTTCTTCTTATATGTAGCATTCAGCAGGGCGAATCCATAATTCTCGAGCAGGTTTCATTTCAGGTTTTTTAGGGTTTCACAGGCTTGAGTAATGAGATTTCTTAATACATGTACAGTGTCGACTTGAGACGAATGCAGAATTTGCTTATTGTACCCGTAAACAAAATAATCCAAGAGGGTGAAATCAGATGACAGTTGCCATGGTAGAGGGCCATTACGGCCAATCCATCTGCCTCTGAGAGTCGTATTCAAACTCTGGAAAATGTGCTAGCGAATTACTATCTTTAATTTTCAGGGATATCTTTGAAATTAATGATTTTAGGACATATGTTGAGTAGAGATTTTTTCATAATTTTTGCTACAGAATAACGCTCTTATATTTGTTTAATGCAATTTTGAAATACACTATATAAATCTAATTTTCGTGATGGTTTTGTTAACACAGCAATAACAAAAATTGAACTCTTGAAGGGTTATTATTAGCAAATATGGCCCATTGTAAAGACAGCAGAAAATCTTAATATTTTTATTAATTTTAAAACAAACGTAATATCTCAGTTACCATTTTCGGAAGTTATATATTTCCATTGTTATATACAATACATATATTCCCTATACAGGGTGTATTCAAATGGAATGGCATAGGTGGATCTTTGAGTCACAGATTAACATACCTTGGTACAAAGTTGTGCCCCTGATAACTTACAACCCCTTATAGGTCAAGAAGAAAATATATTTAGATTCAGTCAAGAAGGCCTTGACATAGGCTACTTATATTTGCTATTTATTGTTGAATAACACGTCGTTCTAATGGTTTGGAAATCGAAGCAGAGCGGGAGTTGTTTCAGTTGTTGTAGTTAACCACTGTTATAGTTTTGGTTAAACATTTATCAAAAAACAATTTCTTAACAAATTTTTTATCGTTTAATGGAATTTGACAAATTTTGGGAACAATTTAAATTCTCGCTTCATGAAAAACAAACACTCTAATTAAAAAAATTAAAGTTTACTCTAATTTCTAAAATAATAATACAGGGTGAGGGCGAATATTTCCACAAAAAAAAACGATATCAGCTGCAACAACTCCCCCTGGTCACCAGTTTCTAAATAATTAAGAGGGTGCATGATCTAACAATAGATAC
Organism: Agriotes lineatus; assembly: GCA_940337035.1. Classification (NCBI taxonomy): domain Eukaryota; kingdom Metazoa; phylum Arthropoda; class Insecta; order Coleoptera; family Elateridae; genus Agriotes; species Agriotes lineatus. The sequence continues at coordinate 130,909,841 of OW679197.1, read as the reverse complement.
CTACGTATGCAAAAGATGAGTAGTCTATGTCAATGCATTTTTGTTTAATTAACTTGGTAACAGGTGTTCATTAATTATTCCGGTCAAGTTGCGTTTGAAATACTTGTTGTATGAATAATATGTTGGTAGCACTGTAAGTCTATGTCAAATTCGAGGTTATCAGGTTAGGTTTTACATCACAAACTGACGCAAAACCTAACCTGCTAACCTAGAATTTGACATAGACTTACAGTGCCACTAACACATTATTCATACAACAATAATATTTCAAAGGCAACTTGACCGGAATAATTAATGAACACCCGTTACATCTTGGTACTAAGGTAGTGCGATCCAACTTCTGTAAGACTGAGGGCCAGTTTTACAAATATTTCAACAAAAAAGCAAAATAATCAGATGGTAAAAGTCAGTTCATGTAACCCCAAACAATTATTTCATTTATGTATACGAAAAAAAAAAGTCAAAATTAATCTCAAAAACGTGAAAAAATATTTTTCTCCATGCCCATCTAGTAAGTTACACTTACTTTGACATATCCATTGCAGGTAATTTGATTTTACTGTTTGTTTACTGGTTGTCATGACATTAGGGAGGTAACGTAAAACCTACTCCTCAAGGGAAGTAAGTGAATTGCGTGTTATTACAGTAATTTTAGTTTTGTAAGGGAAACAACTGAAAAACAATTGCTATTAAGCAACTCAACACTAGGTGACTATTTGCTTTGTTTGCAATAGATTAATTTTTTATCAATTAACGTTGAATTATTAAGGGAAAATTATTCACATTTTTGTTGGGCATGGAGAAAAATATTATAAGCATGCTCGGGAAGTAACTATCTACAACCAGTCTCGAACATTGCCAGCCCTCGCTCGCTCGGGCTGGCAAACTCGTTCTCGCTACTTACCATTGATGATTAAATAACTATTTTCTTCAAACGTCAGTTGATGATGCTACACTGTCACTTTGTTGCAATGGCATCTAAATACATAAAGTATTTTGTTTACAACGTTGTTTAACGTTTGAAGAAAAAATACTATATGTTATTCGGAGCAAAAGTATCTTTATGTCGCTCGGCTGTACCGTCCAGCCACGCTACATAAAGTATAACTTTTGCTCATAATAACATAATATACTATTATTTATACGAACAATAATAAATAATCAGAAACCAATGTACATTTTCTAGCCCTTAGTAAATATTTAATGAATTTAATGATAACATTGCGGCCATAATTTCTTTTACATCCATATCAATATTTGTTGTTTCGAGCCAAAGTATATGTCCAAGTGTATCGTCTTTCCGGTAGATCGTGCCGTGGTATATTTTTGATAGAAATAGCAAAATAAATAAATACACATAAAAATGGTGACTTGGAAACAATGAGAAATGACAAAATATGTATTATGTACAAGGTGAATCCTAAATCGTAGATTCACACCACGCGATTGTACATTAAAAACCAAGTCTTATAGCCACCATACCAGCCTGCGGTTGAAGATGGCTTATAAAATTGCACTCAATGTGGTAATAACAGGCTCTCAGCCTACACTAACAGAAAGAAGAAACGCCTAGGCTGCAAAAGAAATATGTGGAGCAAAACCACAAAGGCGAACTCTGACCAAAAAATAATAGAATGGTGAAACGAAAATGTCCACAGGAATGTAGATAAAGAGAGGCTTAGCACAGCTACTTAAGAAACACAACTAAGCAACACAGAAGGGCGAAAATAGCACAACGTTACAAAACCAAAATAGAAATAAATAAAGCAAAAAAAAAACTTGTAAAGCGTTCAGCAGAAAAATAGAACGGAATTATATAGTAAATTAGAAAGAACTCTGGAAGAGGGAAAATACAAACTACAAACAACAGACGGCATATTAAAAGCATGGAATGAATACTATGAGTTTATATTTGAACAAGACAACAGAGAAGAAGAGATAATACAGTTAGTGAGAAAAACGAAAAACTGAAATTAAGCAGAGAAGTCTATATTTTTCCCGAAATTCTCAAGAAAAGAGGAGGACTAGTAGGAATATAGCTAAAAAATATACTCCAATTAGCATCGACATCCTGAAAAACGAAAGTAAAACATCATCGTAGCTATACCGGGTGACAATGAGATCAGGGCCATGCCTCTACCTCAGTTACTTATGAATGAATTTGGATGAAATTTGATGCAAGGAGAATAGGCATATAATCCGTTCACGATCTTTTTGGGACAGAGTTGGCCATGTTTTTTCCTTTCCATGTTGGACTAACTCATTCGGTGATGTAGCGGATGCAACTTTTATTTTCTGTCAGTATCTGTTCGACATTTGCTTGCCAACGCATTGCCAGATTTATTATTTTAATATTCGTAAGAAAATAAATGATTTATCAAATGTGTAAAAATAATTTTAATTTCCGTCAAAGGAAAAGTCAAAATGCCCAAAATAATTTTGTTACAACAAACAATTTCCATTAAACGACGCTACTTCCAATTTAGAAAAGACAGACCAGATTTAAAAGAACACGAGTTGATGTCGAGACTAGAGAGAGATCCGGCAACAATGTACCTATTCAGAAAATATAACCTTAAACTGAAAACAACCTAACCTAACACAAAAAGTGTCAATTACTGTCAATTTCCATTAAGGAGTTTAGTTGCCACAGAGGTAGATAATATCTGAAACTTCTTTGTGGCGTGAATTCATAATTCATATTCTTATATGGGTATTTCGCCACTCTGCAAATTAAAATATTAAATAACGAAAATATTAACAACGAACGTTTCGAGGGACAATCTGCCCTCGTTATCAACGAATAACAATTAAAACTAACAAGAACTTATCTTTTTTTCACTGGAAGGAAAAACGACCAACCTCCAATGAATTTTCTGACATTGACGTTTGTTGATATCTGTACCTACTTGATCTCATCTTTAAGAATCGATAGCCAACTATTGTCTAAAAATATTGAGAAAGACGACACGCATTTTTCTTCGTTAAGTAAAATGTATGCCGTTTCCTTAATTTTTCGCCTAGTTGACATCGATTCTTTAGACAAGATCTTTGTGTTGTCCCATTGTATTTTATGGTTTTCATCCCAAGCATGTTCTGCCAGCTTAGACTTATTGAATTGATACGTTTTCAACATATTTTTATGTTCTTTAACTCTGACTGCTAAAGGCCTGGATGTTTCACCGATATAATATTTCCGGCATTCACAGGGAATACTATATATACAATTCCTTGAATGTTGTTCTTCGTTGAACGGTTTAGTTTTTGTAAGAACTGACCGCAAAGTATTCATCGTTTTGAATACCGTCCTAACATTGAATCTATTTCCAATTCGTCTAATTTTGTCAGATATGCCTGGAATATATGGTATAGTAAGAGTATTATATTTTTGAGTGTCATTCCTTTGTATGTGTGTGGCATTGCTTCGTGTATTGAAAATGTTCCGAACAAGAGTCTCTGGATAGCCATTATCTTGTAAAACATTAATAATAAATTCTTTCTCTTTTTTGAAAATTTTATCATTAGAGCAAACAACTTTGGCTCTGTCGTAAAGACTTTTTACAACGCCTGTCTTTATGTTTTTGTGATGGTTAGAATTAAAATGTAAGTACCTATTAGTATTGGTTTTCTTACGGTATACTGATGTTTCAAAAGTATTTATTGTGCGTGTGATTAGTGTATCAAGAAAGGGTAACTGATTGTTTTGCTCTGTTTCTAATGTGAATTTGATGGAGGTTTCTTTACTGTTAATATGTTCAAGAAATTTGTCCACCTCATCCATATCATGAGGCCAAATTGCAAAAACATCATCGACATATCTCCACCAAACTACTGGTTTGTTGGTGTACGTGTAGACATGTTGTTGTTCAAAGTCTTCCATAAAAATGTTACTAACAATGGGAGATAAAGGTGAACCCATTGCCATCCCAAAATCTTGTTGGTAAAATTCATTGTTTAATTGAAAGTATGTCGTTTTAATGCATAGTGTTAAAAGTTCCATAATGGTACCAACGTTTAATGTTGTTCGTGTATGTAATGTGTTATCGTTTTGTAGCCTATGTTTAATGATGTTGAGTGTTTTGTCTACTGGAACATTAGTGAAGAGACTAACTACATCGAAACTAACCATTAAGTGTTGTGTGTTTATGTTTGCTTCTTTAAGTTTTTCAAGGAAATGGGGCGTGTTCTTTATATACGTGTCTGTATGCTGCTAGCAGTGCTTCCGAATATGTTTAGGTATTACACAGAAATATTTAAAAAAATATTTAATAAATTATTCTACAATTTTAGATAAAGATAAAGTAGTACATGACGCATATCGTTAAATTGGTAATTAAATTAGATGTGTAACGGAAAGATTGCCCTTAGTAGGTGCCATTTAAAAAAAATGGCTTTTTCTTTAAAAACGTGTTTAGCAAATTTTGTTTTTTTATTAAGAGTTTGTTATTGACTTTTTTGATAAAATAGCAATTATTATTAGTTGCTAGAATCAATTAGAACATATTTTTTCAAGTCACGGCCTTCTATCATAAAAAATAAAAGTTGAAAAAAATATTTTTCTGGTTAAAAAATGAAAATTTGTGGAGACTAATTTATCTAATTTGACTTGTACATTTCGATAAACAAAAATATATGGGGTGATCCATTTAAAAAATCAAAGTTGGTATCATTTCCGGCAAAACCGGAAGTCGGTCATTTTGAATATATTGAGATGGTATGAGGCCCACTACTTGGCTTTGTTTGCAGTGCAAGGTAATTGACCGATTCAATAAGCACAGAGTTGGGATGTTTTATCTAATTGCAAATTTTAAAACTAATTTATAACAGTAAATGCATTGATAATGAGATGCGAGAAAGATTAAATTAGTTCTAGAAAGGTACGCAAAGGCAGTGCAAATTTCAAAGGGTTTAGATTGGTTTCTGACTAAATTAATATAATTCGAATAAGGTTTGTGCACATGGAAAGCCAGACCAGTTTATAAAATGTATTTGACACAAAAGGTTGTTGGCTGCAGTATAAAAGTAGCATAGTTTGTTATGTCAAAAGCAAAAGACAGTGAAATTAGTAAGCAAAGCAAAAAGGTAGATTAAGCAGAATAATATAATAGAAATATTGCAAAAGTGCAATTCTAGAAGGCAACAGAAGAGAAAGGATAATTACGCGAACATGTTGAACTCAAAAATCAGTGCATTTAAAAAAATAAAGTGTAATAGTGCAAAGCAGAGCAATGACAAAATAAAAATAAAACGTTTGTGTTTAGTTATAAGATTAAAGACAATAATTTAGTTGTAAGAAAATTGTAAATATAATTTAGGTACTCAAATTTACTTCCATGTGTAACCTTTCTTTACCAAAATTAATTTCCTTTAACATAAAAGAATCATAGTAACCTAGCAACCTGATGCTGTTTTGTTGAAAAACAAAGGGAACAATTGAATTAATTTTTAAATAAAGTTTGTTAGATTTGTGCTCCACTTTTAAACACATTTTGATACCATTAAACGAGCATATTACGTGTAAAAAAGAATTGCCTTTTATTGTGCCTATCTTAGAGTACATGCGACAGTGTTTGTGAAGGTTTCCGCAGCTCTCAAATATAAAATTCTCCAATCGCTTCTCCGAGGACACCGGCTGCCGTTCAGCTGGGATTTCCGATAATCGTTCCCGGCAAAAGTAAGAATTCAGAGCCAGAGGCCTGCACTGCATTATGTCGGAGAGGACTGCAAGAACGTCACGGACATCATCTGCAGCGAGGGTACCGTCTACAGCAGAAGATCCGAGCAGCATTCACAACGGGCAGCTTAGAAACAAGCAAGGCGAGGTGTTCCTACGTCATCACTGAAACAAAACAGTGCTAGTTGTTGCAAGCGCGAAAATTTGAATAATTACCTGACGCGTTTCTCACAGTAATTCCACTTTTAAAACATTCAAATACGCTGTCACCACTAGCGACATTTTGTGTCATTTGTCAAATCCAAAATTTTTTGATCTACCAAGAACCGTGCATTCGAACCACTGAGTTTGCGAATAAAATAAAGTCCGTTTATGATCCCAACCCAATGAGATTTGAGTTTCATGCTTGCCTTGTAGTTAGCCAAATCAGTTTTGCAGATTAGATAAAATATAAAAGGGGGCATACAACCATTTATTTGTGTAATCATTTATTACATTTCGCTTTTCACCAGCCACAATTTGATTTATCGAATTTTATTTAAAGTGGGACTGAAAGGCCCTGTTTTACACAATATCTATGGGTCAGTCAGAAATTATCTGTAGTATCTTCATATAAAATTTTATCTAAATGGCTTCATAAATAAAGAAGTTATAAGCATGGCCCTGGTCTCATTGTCACCCGGTATACAAAAAGTGGGATTCAATCAATTGCAATACCTAGAAAGCAATAATCCTAACTTCATTGACTCAAAAAAATATATACAAGAATAATAGACGGAAAATTGAGGGCGGAGGTAGAAGACAGCGGTGCAGGAACTACTATAATTAAGGGGGCACACATTTTTTTGAGTGTTTTACCATAACTAAGCTTTATGTACGACGATTCCATAAACACTTTATTCTAGTATTATTTAGCGTCCATAAAATGCCACTTTAGCCCATAAAGTAAAGTAAAACGGCCGCCTGTCAATGTTCAAAAGTTATTACCAAAACAAATGTAATTTTATTCAAATCAAGAAAAGGTGATTATATTTATTAACTGAAAGCTTTACAAATAATAAAATTAATCTTTAATACTTTACTGTAATGGGTAGTCATTCTTGATATTGATAACGTAATTAACCTAGAAGAAGCACACTTAGAAATTATCAAATGTTGCAATAGCCACTCGAATTACTAATATAAATTAATGTTGTTGTAGATAAAAGGAAATCTTCTGCAGTACTGTGGAATGTAAAGCTTTGGATGCAGCTCGTGCATAATTACACCTTATTTGACTCATCCTCTTTATCACTAGGCTACGCTTGCACTTCCATAAAATAGACTGGTCCAATAAAATCCTACATTATGTACTTCATACATAAATAACTATAATAGTTTCAATTTAGCTAAAATGTTTTGTCCCATGTGCCATTCAATGGTCATAAAGATACAAAACCTGAAAGGTATACTTCATTTTTACTTTCTTTTACTTCGTAAAATAAAGTCATTCTGTGTGTGCCCTCTCTACGGCTCAGATGGTTTAATAAATTGGTCTACCTCAAAATGTATATCTTTATGTTTAATATAAATTTGGAGATGCTCGTAATTTTTTATTAAAATCGAGTAACCGGAAGTGGTACTTTACTCTTATGTTTTCTTTGTTTTCCGGGAAACTTTATGATTGTTTGATAAAAATTAAATTTCATAGAACTAGATGATATATTGTGTAATTATATACAACTTCTGTTCAAAAAGTTTTGAAGAAATACGGTTTTTGAAAAAATCGCAAAGTTGAATTTCTCTCCAAAACGAATGGGAATAAAAATAACAGTTGTATTATAATTACACAATATATCATCTTGTTCTATGAAAACAGAAAAAAGATAAGAGTAAAGTAAGACGTGTTTAATAAATTCTTCGTGTTTTATTTCTGCACCGGCGAAATTGAAAATATTGCATTTTGGGACCCCCCTCGTATCTCGGTTATCCTTTAACATATCGCAAAGCTAAAAACTGGCTCTTATACAGTTCTTTACGTAGAATCCAGTGGCGTAGTCAGATTTTTGCTGTGAGCTGTCAATTTTTAGCTATAAATGAAACTTTTGTTTTTTTAACGTCGTTTTTTAACCATCGAAAATCTAAATCTTTCTAGATGAAAACGAAGCACTTTTACTTTAAAGAGAAAGTATTAATTCAAAGTTGCCCATGGTTAATTTAAGGCACACAAAAAATGTTTTTAAAAACATTTATTATTTGGAACTTTATGAATTACAATAACCAAAACGTTCTAAACAATTATTAAATGTGCTATTTAAAGCTATGGCGTAATATGCCCACCAGTTTTATCAACAAATATTTGCAATCGTATTTGCCAGTGCCCAATCGCAGAAGTTATTTACCTCTCAGACAGCTGATTCGAACACTCAATTATGCGTACCATTTTCTTCAGAACTTCGATCAATCAACTACGAAAACTAAAATGACAGATAGAAAGTGAGCTCGACCAAACAACCAAACAAATGAAACAAAAGTCATTGGTTACTTAATTTTCTTATAGATTTAATTTCACATTAAAGCAACGTCGACCCCATGCTATTACAAACACCCGTTTTCATATGGTTTGTATGAGTAAAATAAAATCGAATATTAAGTATATCAGGTAAGGTATGTTTTGAATCTTCGAAGTGTAAGCATTTCATTTTTCGAAGAAATACGTGAATTGACTTGAAATTACGAGTATTTTAATTTTGTACCGTTTTTCTGGCCGACTATGTATAGTACTATGTACTGTACTATACGCTGTAGAGTCCTGACCAATAAAAGACAAAGATAGATCAACGCTAACGACCATAGAAATGAATTACCTAAGGCTAGTTATGAGGGAAACGAGAAGAGGCCGAACACGGAACAAAAGTATGAGTTGACCTAGAACTAGCCCCTCTAGTACTAGATGACATAGAACGAAAACAACTACAATGGTGCCGTTACCTGGTACGAATCGATAATACAAGATATCCGAAAAAATATTCGAAGAGACAAACTAGGATAGACTGGGAAAACAACATCAGAGAAGGAGAAAGAAAGAAAGGGAAGACCATTCACCAGATCTGCAATATAGCAAGAGATATAGGGAAATACCAACAATGGGTCAACACCTCAACACCATACGGTACAATGGGAGAAAATGAAGTAGGTAAGCAAGTTCTCGAAAGCGGCAAACAAAATTCCCTTTCCCTCGTATAACATGTGTTTAGTATAAAATCAGTATTCTAAATACCATAGTATCCAAAACGTTTTGAAATTTCCCAAATGTATAAGTAACAAAGCTGTAAAAGTTGACAAATAATCCTGCCTAGATATTACCCCTAAGAAATAATTTAACCAAGACCTGGGAACGCACATGTTTGTAATATCAAATTAAAAAGATTTAAGTTAAGCAAATTGCAGTATTTTTAGATAAACTGCAGTTGATCGGCAACTGCCACTTCTTATTCTGTATACTTTTTTGCATGACGTATATTTTAGGGGTGCTCTATAATGAGATCCAGAAAGCGCCTACGGAATGTACGCAATATCTGCATCATATACAAAATGAACGTCATAAACATAATTCCGTAACAATGTTTTCGATATCAATATATTGTTCCAAGAAAATTGCTTTATGTAAACGACTCCCCGCGCTGTAATTCTACACACTATGCTCAGCGACACCTGTACCACTCATCGTAATTACTTCTACAACTTCCATACTTTGTAGCCGAGACGACTGCCGTTTGTTTCTTATATTTTATTTCCTCCGTTATTAGTTCAAACGCTGCTGCTTTCTTACGTTTGCAACCGCAGCATTCAAATGATTTGGTTCGGATCCATTTTTCTGCCATTTTGTATAGGATTTGAGGAAAATTATTTTAACCTTAAAGTTTAATGTAGTTACATTTACAATTCCGCCTTTTACACCAGCTAAAAGTGCTCGTCAAAGACTATTTAAAAATAATCAGTATGTATTAATCTAATCGGCCAAAAATCCAAAATTGCTCCCTAGAAGTAACCTTCGTGAAAGTTTTATCCTCTATGCATAATGAATCTGATCTGCAGCAAAGGAATTCCTAAGCATAGTATAACAATGTGCTTGAAGCAGCTACTTTGCCAGGAAATTTTACCTGGCCCTTTAAAGTAAAGTGCTTATTTAAGTTGCACGATAATGAAGGAACTAATTAATGAATTTGATAATCAAAGTGAAGATACACTGGATATACAACACCGTGTAGCTTAATCAAGGCGTCGCTAGAAAACTTCTACGTAATCAAAAAGGAAAATGAGAGCAACGCAATGGGGGACTTTGGCAAAAAGCTTCGAGCAGATTCTAAAATAGTTGAGTATTTAGTTCTAGAATAGCCTTATATCGATGGTTGTCATTAATCTTGTTCTTAAAAATTAGGAATTGGGTGCTTAGGAATTAAAATAACCTTAAAAATTAAAATATAGAGCATTCTCAACAAGTGACTACATCCATAAGCACTATGTACACAAATTACTAATTTATAAATTACAGTATTAACAATCTAACTTTAACACTTAATTTAAAATCTAAAACGTAAGAAACCAAATAGTTAATTCTCCTGCTCTAAAACTTACTAGTCCCACTATTTAATGCAAATTAAAAGGGTTATGTCATGGTTTACTTTTTACATAAAAAAGTTATCTGATTGACTACAATTAATTGAATCAAGATAGCTCTGGATTAATATGAAGAATTCTCTACGATAAACAGCTTAGCACCATTCGAAATTCATTCACTTAAAACACTTGATTTTGATATTTAGATACAAAATTGTTATAAAGCATTATACGAAACTAGCGGACCCGACAGACGTTGTTCTGCCCGATCGTTGGTTGCCTGCTATAAGCGGGTTCAGCAAACCTTTTCTCGATATCCGAAATTTCGATTTTTTTCATTTTAAAAAATATTGGGTTTGGGGGGGGGGGGTAAAATTTTGGGGCTATATGTTCTGATATGCAAGAATTTAAAAAAATTAAATCGTCCCTACAACTATATAATAAGAAATAGTTGAGACATGTGGATCCACAAATCAAAACCACTTGATTTTACATTAAACATGTATATTTAACATGGTGGGCTAATATTTCAAACACTAATGTCCATATGTCAAATGGAAAAAGTTAGCCAAAACTTTAATTCTCAGTTTAAGTTTCTAGTAAGACTCCAGTTACACTTCCTCCAGAATTCTTGGAACTTTAATGATGTAGGCTACTAGTTATTTAAGTGATTACGTGTAATGGCAACCTTAAATTTGGAGTATTTCATCAGTACATATACCAATTTAGAAGTTGAAATTGAAAGACTAGAAGGTTATGTTGTTAAAATAATGTATTGGCACTTTAATATTGGTACTGTGCAAGTATCTATCGGATATTTTATCTATGTACCAACAAAATAATTAACAGATGAAAGGAAATACATCAAAGGTGCAAAAAGGATTGTGTAAAAAAGGCAAAACCAAATATTTTTTTACAACAATTATACCATTAGTCTCAAAAGTTAAGATTTCACCAATGAATAGATACATAATTCTTAACTAATGCACTAAAGTAAAGTTAACTGGTTAGTTGGAAATCAGATTCGATCAGTCCAATAATAATTAAAGGAACATTGTAGTTTTGCAATATCACTTTTGCTCGTTTTATGTCTGCATTCTAGCACTTTTATGGTTCACATTTCACGTTTAATCCGCATTACATGAAATAACATGGAAAAATCTTTAAAATTAACATTTTGCCAATAAATTGAGAATCTGCATAATTCTTAAATAGAGCACTGAACTAGTAAAGTTAAGTTAGTTGATTGATTGGAAATATGAATCAGATTCGTTTAGTTCATAATAATTAAAGGCACATTGTGGTTTCCCAATATCACTTTTGCTTGTTCTTGGGGTCTCTATTCTAGCACTTTCATGGCTCATGTTCCATCTTTAGTTAGCACTACATGAAATAATATAAGAAGCTGTACGAATTTTTTTTGGTATACTCTATGTTCATTCACAATACTGGTCCACCAGGTGTCATGTAACTTTTCTTCGTGAGATTTTTCTTCTTTGCCTTCCATTTTTAAATAAATATAATAGTTATCCTTGTTTGGTCCATTCTATAGAGAATAAGAGATTGCCGATCATCGGGGTTATTCTCTTGACTTAGGAATAACTTATTTATCACTAGTTATATGTCTGTACGTTGAACAATTTTAAACTAACGTCAAAAGTCATGCCAAAATAACCTGAAATAAGGCATTCGAATAGCTTATGTCAAATTTAAATGTAATGTGATTGAGATATTATTTTAAAAATTCAAGCACTCCATGGTTTGTGGATCCATCCAATCACAATGGGTGGCGGTACTCTCCTATATATACTGCCTCTGTCTAGAACCAGAGCCAGTGTATATAGGAGAGTACCGCCATTCTTTGATCTGTGAGAATAACGTAAGACTGTACATGGCTGAATTACGCAAAATTAGACATAGGGAATTTACTTAATGTTATCATGGTGTTTGTAAACAAAATAACAACACTTTGACCATACAAGCTAATTGAAACTGAATTATTTCATTGTAATTTCAAAACCGACAATTGTTACTAGCATGGGTAAATTGATTAACGATAAAAGAAAATTGCCAATGTATAGTCTTACATTATTCACACAGTATGTAACGATAACTATTGTTACAAACTAATGTTGTTTTGTATCTCTTCAGAAGCAGTTCTGGAAATGTAAAAGCTTCACACACTCTGCATATATACCTTTTTACAGTGTTCTTTGGTTGCAAGATGTAAAACTTTGTCAATGGTAAAAACACAAAAATGTGATATTTCTTAGCTCTCTATGTATACAGTGCCTTCAACGAAAGATGAAACACTCAATAACTTTTTTATTTAACGATTAACAAAGAAGGTGTAATACCTTGTTGGTCATTGTCATATACTCGATTCTGTTGCACTTGTTTTTCAAATGCCACTATGCACTTTCTGTGAACTTTTTAAAACTTTTTTTCTCTTTACGTGCATATATTATTTTTATGCGGTTTATTATTGACATTTAAAACAAATATCAATGGTTACCTGGTCAAACCATAATTAAACCACAAAGAGAGGATAGATTATTACAGGTAAAAATGATAATTAGTAACAAAATAGGGTAACCCTGTAACTACCAATTGCTCCAGCCAACTGATAATCGTGACGGTTCAACTAGACTAAAATAGTATATTATGTTATTAGGAGCAAAAGTTATACTTTATGTGGCGAGGCTGGACGGGTTATCTGCCGAGCTTGCGAAGCAGATAAGTACAGCCGAGCCATATAAAGATATTTTTGCTCCGAATAACATACAGTATCTTTTCTTCAAACGTTTTTATAACAAATCGACGAAAATTACTTGATCTCGTCAGCGGCAGATAATATTATCTGCCGCTGACGAGATCAAGAAATTTTCTTCGAATTTTGTTAACAAAGTTGTAAATAAAAACGTTTGAACAAAAAATACTATATGTTATTCGGAGCAAAAGTATCTTTATGTGGCTCGGCTGTACTTATCTGCCTCGCAAGCTCGGCAGATAACCCGTCCAGCCACGATTGTAAATGAGGTTCGTGCATATAACATGCATTTATCGGAACCCTAAGTGGCGTCATTGTATAGTCTTTAAAATTCAGGACTATACTACCTAACGTCGCCGCTTAATATTCAGCAAAGTTTACAACTCAAACGGGGATGATCAAATTAATCATAATTTGCGTATTAATACACGATTCAATAAGTATTGACGTTTAACTAAAAGTTCATTGCACAGTATTCGAATTCAGTATGTTCTGAAACTGATGAAACACTGTATAATTAATCACTAATATTACATGCAAAAGAATTCGAAATCTGACTTTGTTAAGACGACAACATGCAGTTCCTCCAGATTGTCGCATAAAAATACCCATTATCTGTTTTCAACTGTTTTTCCGATATGCGTGTTTGAACATAGAAAACAATTTAACCTCCTTAAGATGCTTTATTTCAAAGAATAAAAAAACAAACGCCGTTGAAATAATTATTTAAACACATGATCTCTCCAAAAATAAAAACACAAAACCAGGTTTAGAAAATATAAATTCAGTCAGCGTTGATACAAGGAATAATAAACACGAAAAAACGATAAATGCAGGAATAAATTAATTCCAAGGTCAAATAAAATTAGATTAAAAACAAAAGCCAATACACCAAGAGCATATACGTAATTACATTAAATGTTCAAATAGTTTTCCTTTTCTGCTCTGGGTTTAAAGCTGTACAGAGAACTTATAATGACCAAATATAATTATTTTGATTTATTTAAATGGAACACCCTGTGTATCCCTGTATTTTTAATCCGCTTTCTTCTGACATTTCATTCCCTCTCCCAAAATTCAATCGCTTTTCAAATTTAATTTTCTCCGGCTTTTTTTCTTTTTTTTCGTATTTGTTATTTCTAGTTTCGAGTAGTGGCTGGATTTTTGTTTTCTAAACTTGGTTTATCTTTTGTTTGAAGAACTCAACTCTTCAAATCATTATTTTAACGGAGTTTGTTTTTTACCCTTTGAAAAAAAGTATCTTAGGGGCTTAAATTGTTTTTATGGTCAAACACGCATATGGGAAAAACAGTTGAACTTAGAGGTATCAAGTAACATAGTAAAAGAAAGCTCATTAAAAAGGCTTTTCAAAAATACAAAGTACATTCCATTTGAAAAAAATCATTATATTTGCAAATGTTGAGCACCCTGTATATCATTAATACCCAGATCCCCTATTTTATACTTGAAAGGTAGTTCACGTTAATTATAATTTTTTGGTAGCGCTTTCCTTCCTTCAATTGTTTTCTTTTGTTTGCATCAGCCGCCTGAAGTTCAGCATTTTTTGCATAAAATCGTTAATATCTCCAAAACAGTTGACCTTAAACCTATACAACATTATATAATAATGATAAGTATTTCAATGCAAAACTTTTAAGCTACCCAAATATAAGGCATTCCATTAAAAAAAGTAAGTGTGATTCGCCATACTTTATCGCGAGAAACTAGACGATGATTGGCTCAAAATTCACCGAATTATATTCTCGTTGGAATATATTGTTTGATTGATAGCTAATCCGGCAAGAAACAATAAATGCTGCTGATCTTCATGCGACACTAATTGCTAGCAATACCAGAAATTTTTTTGGAAACTTCGTATTCCTTTTGAATTTGGCTTCAGAATTGACATCCATTCCTTCTTTACTAATGTAAGTACGATTACTAGCACAATCAGATCCACCCAAGGTGAAGTTTGATTGATCACCCATAATAATGCAGAAATAAATCGTGGGTTTTAGAAGGCTATCTCATAATTTACGCAAAAGTGTTCTTTGATACTTCAATATTTTGTTGTATTTAGTAGCCGTTTTTAAGTTTCTAGTTACGACATTTACCTCAATTACTAATATCTTGGAAGATATTCATGGATAATTTCGAAATTTCTTACAAGTTTCCTGTATTGTTGTTCAAGTTCTTCAACAACCACATTTACAAGCTTCTCCTTCTTCCTTCTCGTCATCTTTCTAGCTTTTGTTGTATTTAGCAGCCGTTTTTAGTTTTGTAGTTACGACATTTACCTCAATTACTAATATCTTGGAAGATATTCATGAATAATTTCGAAATTTTTTCCAAATTTCCTGTATTGTAGTTCAAGTTCTTCAACAACCACATTTACAAGCTTCTCCTTCTTCTTTCTCGTCATCTTTCTAGCTTTTGTTGTATTTAGTAGCCGTTTTTAGTTTTCTAGTTAGGACATTTACCTCAATTACTAATAAATATCTTGGAAGATATTCATGGATAATTTCGAAATTTCTTCAAAATTTCCTGTATTGTAGATCAAGTTTTTCAACAACCACATTTACAAGCTTCTCCTTCTTCCTTCTCGTCATCTTTCTAGCTTTTGTTGTATTTAGTAGCCGTTTTTAGTTTTCTAGTTACGACATTTACCTCAATTACTAATATCGGAAGATATTCATGGGTAATTTCGATTTTTTTTCCAAATTTCCTGTATTGTAGTTGAAGTTCTTCAACAACCACATTTACAAGCTTCTCCTTCTTCCTTCTCGTCATCTTTCTAGCTTATCTGCAATTGTCCAGTAATCTGTTTAGTGGTATTTCACAGTTAACTATTTTAAAATTATCAAATAATTGACAGTAAATCATGTACGGAGCGTAATTTACCTACACATGGACTAAAAGTTGTACAAAAGAAAATATAGCTATTTCCGGTTTCCATTTATTGGAAAATTAGGGTCTTCACTTTAGTTTCAATGCCGTAAGACGCCTTTGGTAACTTTTACTTTCCTTGTCTAACAGACGAAGAAAGTATTCTAATCGCAATTAAATCATGTTCCGAGATTTCTTCAGATCTTCACGTTTCAGGGTCCCTAGATGACGAAAAACAGGTTTTATCGATTTCGTATGTCTGTTTGTTGCCGGTATAACTCAAACACGGTTTGTTGAAGGGAGACGATATTTTGCATGCAGATTATAAGCCTTTCTGTCATGAAACCGATAAAATGTCGGTAGTTTTTGAACTATTAATTAAATGAAAGTAACATTTTGCACATATATCAGACGAAAATAATTATATATAATAATAATTTGTTTACTTTTGCTTTAACTAAGAAATAGATAAAAGTAATAATTTGCACATATCTCAGGCTTTATCCTTGATGAAAATGGGACTCAACAGATACAGCGTAAATATTGTAGAAAACTCAAAAAAGAAGCACTGAATCAGTGTGTTGAGTTTAATGCAGTTGCATTGCAGAGATTGGAAGGATCCTGCGTAGCAGCATGCGACGAATGGTCGGGCGTTGAAGGCGCTGCAGTTCGAATTCCAACGCCGGTAATGTTTTCTATTTCTGTCGTCTAGAAAACGAAAGAAGTATTGTAATCGCGAAAAATCACCTTTCGAGATTTCTTAAGATCTTCACGTGTCAATGTGACTCACTATTATCGATTGAATACAAGTTAACCTGCTTTTGCATACCTGCCAAATTAACTAATTTAGAAATGTCAGTTGCTTTTTAAGTTATATCGTGCGTTTAAGTATAAAAAGCAATAAAAGTACAAAATAAGTAGGTACGCTTTGAAGACAAACATCGATACAAAAGTAAGTAGTATACAAAGTGTTTGTAGATCGCTAGACAGCTTATAACTTCGTTAATAATAGATATATCGAAAAAAAAAATTTTTTATTTTAAATACCAGTACACAATCTACAAATTAATGTAAACCAGTTTAAGCCATAGCCTGATATTTTTGCGCAGTGATACACGTTTTTTAAGGAAACACCCTGTATATTTTTAGATTTTTGCAATCAGCGCTAAAGGTGCTTTATGATAGCATTCTTAAATTTAAATCGAACAGGAAATGCAAAACAAACTCCACTTGGCTCTAAAAATGTCTCATGACCGATTTACGGTACCAAACGTAAAAAAACAAATAAAAACTGTTTTTTAATGGAATAATATAAGTTTCATTAACAATAACATTTATTTTTAAATTGTTTTACGTATTTTTTATTTGTTGAAAGGTACTTCTAAGAGAAATGGTCAATATAGTTTCCAACTGTTTAATGAAACTCATATTGTTCCAGTTAAAAACACAAAGTCTTCAATTGTTTTAGTATGTTTGGTGCTATAATTCGGTCATGAGAAATTTTTAGAGCCAAGTGGAGTTTGTTTTGCATTTCTTGTTAGATTGTTGGTGATTTTGCGTAATTCAAGGGCTACTTTGGCTAAAAAACAAATAATTTGGAAAAATAGTATGTTCCAAAATTTAAATTTAAGAATGGAGCATAAAGCACTTTTAGTGCTGATTTCAAATATCTAAAAATATACAGGGTGTTCTATTTAGAAAACTAAAGCTGTGTATCACTACGTAAAAATAGAAGGCTATGGCTTAAATTCGTTTACGTTAATTTGTAGGTTGTATACTACTGCCATTTAAAACAAAAGAAAGTTCTTTTCGATATTTCTATTATTAACGAAGTTACGTGCTGTCTAGCGATCTACAAACACCCTGTATATGTAAAAAACGACTTCCGGAATTGGACCGTTTCATTATTGAGATCGAAGAACTCTACGTTTCGCCCACATTCATAAGGGGCTTCATCGGGAAGTAACCAGAAGAATAACTCAGTGTGTAAACCACGCCAGACCCGCGAAACTTCGTCTCCAAAAATCGAAGGTAAAGATCATGCTGATCACTTTCTTCGACAGTCAAGGCATCGCTCACAAGGAATTTATGCTGTCAGGTGTCACCGTGATGGTGTCGTGAAGTGTGTCTGAAGCGCATTCGTCGTGCGCAGCCGTATTTGGCAAGTTACATATTTTAGATTAGAAGATAATGGCCTGTACATTCTGCGTTAACTGTGACGTAGTTTTTGGCGAAATAGGTGTTGCAATTTTGGACCATCCAGGGGGGGGGGGGGAGCAGCGTGAGGTCTGCTGGATACATCTCCGGTGAATAGGGGGATTCACCGGATCTGTCTCCAGCAGACCTCAAAATGACGCTAAGGAGGAGGCGCTTTGCTGATGTGTAATAGGACATTCAACGGAATGTAACCGCCGAACTGAACGTACTTCATTGCGGCAAATTTAAACGGGCTTTTTATGACTTACATCGGCGATGTCGATGGTGCGGAGAAGTCGAGGAAGATTCGAAGGACGCTAGGGGTACTACTTTCCCCTATAGGTATAGTTGTTTTCATATACCGAGTATATGGACCTTAGACACTAAGCCTCGATGGAAGTCGACGTCAAGTAGAGAAGAGAATAACTAGGCGTTAAATTTAGTAATATAGTAATGTATTGGCTGATGGGAAGAAGCCCCTCGATACCAACATATAATAAGCTACTACAGTTGTTTTCACATACCGAGAATATGGAGGGATTGCCAGAAATCCTTGGTAAACAACATGTACGTCACTACGTCACATAATATGTATTTGATCAGTCCCGTTTCATATTTGTTCACCCCCGTATTTAGGAAAGCGTTTTTATGTCTAAATAACGTTTTCTTGAAAGCTGTGCTTTCCATTTCTTATATACGTGTCCGATCAGTGATATTCAGTTACGTACCAACTTTCTACTAATATACTATTTTGATGCAGCTATCAATAGTCGTAACAGAATTTACCAATTTGTTACATTCCTTCTGTACCAGTGTTGAGTAAATTTATGACATGCAAATATATTTCAGCAGAAACGATTCAACTATTAAACGTTTTCATTCGTGAATTTAAAAAGCAGTAGTGGTTACTAAGTACAGTTTCAGTGGCACCTTTTTGCCAAATTATGCGGATTATAGGCACGTTTCTGATCTTGCCCAGATTGCACTGTTTAGGAGGGCCTGAAAAATTGTAGTAGCTAATTAATGTTACTTCAGGTCAGACACTTGCGGGAATTTGAATCACCTTCATGCTGCAATTTTTACAAAAATGAATTGAATATTTACCCTTCATCGAGGATAACCGTTTTAGTCGAAGTACTGATTTGTGTGTATAAAAATTTTAATTGGTTTTGTAAATTCCAAGCCAACGAATTAAAATTTCAAATTCAGAATTTGTTAATTATAAGGATTCCAGGTAAATACCTATAAAGCGTATTGAGAGAAAGATTTAATATTAAAATCAACGCTTTTTAGCCCTATTTACACTGTGGAAATCGATTAGCCTTACAGTGCTATTGCTACGTATCCCTACGCATTCCGAACCCGTTTATTTGTATTGCAGCCTTTGTTGTGATATATTTGGGCGCATATTTCGCGTGTTTTCTCTAAAAGGAACATATAAAAACGCGTTCTTATTAAAAACATTTTGCAGTGTAATACTTAATTAAAGCGTTCCAATGAGTTTGTTTCGTGTAAACCAAGATTAAATATCGTAAAACAAGCAATATAAGCAGTTGCGAGGGTGCGGGGACATATCGCAACCCTTTATTGGATGGGTTAAATTAGAAAAGCCAATTCCAGGAGTAATTCCAGGCATACCAACCCCCAATTGTATAAATACACAATCATGAATTCACGTTTTATAGTACTTTTGTGCTTCGTTTTGCGGTGATTATTAGTTAGCAAGAATCGCGAAGAAAGCTCAACTGCACCGCGTGGTGCCGTAAATTAAAAATTTATACAAACTTGAAGAATTTAATTAATAATTTAATCATTGTTGTTTGCAAGTAATTTGTGTTTCCGCTTTGTTTCGGTATGATATTAATTCTGTAAAATGCGTTTTAATTTATAAATTAAATTGTTCTCCTGGCACGTAAATCACAGATGAAAACATTCTTTACCTACAATGAAAGCCAACTACCTTTTGTAGAAACCGCAACTTGCGATTGCTTAAAAGGCTCGTTTTAATTTTAGTTTCGAAAAAGTTCCAATACCTCCAACGGTGTCTTATAGTAGGAAATACTTTTTTTGGAAAATTTCATTATGATTGGAGATGTCAATTTCAGATGTTTTTATACAAAATAATGTTAAGTACCCGGCACAATTAATTCGCTAATTAAAAATTGCTAATTAATCGAACTACTCTATGAATAATAAATTCAAAACCTTATTCCATGACATAAACGGTAGTATATGAGACTCTATGAACAAAAATATTTTAAAACATCATTTGTTTATTTGCTTATTTTATGTATTTTATTTACCTCATTTTGTTTTATTTTGGGTAGTACACTACAAAATGAAAAATATTAGAACATCAACGTTCGTGTTTTCATTTTGTAGTTTAGCGAAATTTCCAAAAAACAGCATAAATATTCAAGCGCCACAAAAAAGTTTTAGAGAATATAAAATTACCTACCTCTTAATTAAGGGAAACCTATTTCTCATATCTTGTTTTAAATAGTCAGAGCATTTAAAAAGTAACTTGTTAATTTAAGTTAATTATAAATAAACAACAGTTTTAATCTATTAAGAAGAATTGACTAAGAGGCCGCGTGGCGCAGTTGGGTAAGCGCCAGGCATGCATTAAGCAAGTCCTCGGTTCGGTTCCCGCGGAGATCGGAATTTTTCCGTAGCCTTGGCGATTGGAATCGGGCTCGGTGGGACCATTCACAGTTGGTAACTAAATTAACTGTGCTCTACTCAGAACCACAGACCTAAGAGATAGACTAACAAGGTCAACACACATCACCATGACACACACCTCACACAATGGTTGCTGCGCATGCACAAAAGGCGCGCTCAAACTTTGTATCCCGAATCCGGGGCAAGTTGAGCATTGTACCGCCAGATGCCAGCGCATGTAAGAACCAACCTCTACACCGCAAGGTAAATGAGGTGACAGATAATACATAATACATAAGAAGAATTGACTAATGCAGGCATAACTAGAAAGAACGTATATTAAGAATGGACGATTGTCGGATCACAATACAAGTTCTATACTATCAACCACGAGGGAAGAGAATACTGGAACGGCAAAGAAAACGTCGGAGTGAACAATTTACGGGAGACCAGAGCAAAGCACAACGGTTTAATCCTGGCAGCTGATGATTATGGTGACAAATACGTATTTATTTAATTATATTTATATTTAATTAATAATAAACTATAAAGGCCAAATACTGGAAGATTACGAAGAACAATTAGACGAAAATGTACACGAAAATACGAAAAAGAAACCAGGGAAAAGAAACACGACAGTAGAAGTAAAAGAAGAAACCATGACAATACCTACCTTAAAACAAGCGAAGAAAACAAAACAGCAGTTAAAAAACAATAAAGTACCTGAAAGTGAAACCATACGTTCCGAGCTATACAAAAAAGAAATTGAACAATTAATACATATGATACAGAAAATTATAACAGACAGTATGCCCAATACATAAAAAAGAAAGCCATTTGAAGTGTACCGACTAAGCAACTACGGAGGTATTATACTATTTGAAAGACATGGTCCAAAAAAACAACGATAGACTGACTCTACAAAATAAGGCAAATACTAGAAAAAAACACCATCTCTTCATATATTTCAATAAATCAAGCATGGATGAGTTCAGAATTGCGGAACACTTAAATAAACTAACCAAAATTACATTAAGCAAAAGCGTAGGTGAAAAATACAATCGGACCTGTCAAAACCATTCACCACCAACAAGGGCCTACCGCAAGGCGATGCACTGTCTTATCTACCCAACATAGTCCTGGAAAAAGTGATAAGGACGTTTAGCGTAAACACAAACGGAACAATACAAATTTGTACAAATACTGGAGTATGTGGATGACACCGACATAATTAGTATGAGCCGAATAGATATAGAGAAGCATTCATAGCGATAGAAACAACAGCAGTGCAAGTGAGTCTAAAAATTACTGAAGCAAAGCTGAAATATATGATAACATCACGTGGCAGACTACAAAGAATCAGGCAGAATCTGACAACTAATAGCTGAAACAAGCAGTGAGAGAGATCACCTATCTAAGCTCTCAGATCAACGAAGACAATAGCCCCAGTGAAGAATTCAGCGACGAATAGTTATCGTAAATGTAACTACTACCATGGCCTACTCTATCAACTACAATCGAAGAAAGTATCGAGATTTTCCAAGATCAGCATATACATTGTGTTTCAGAATTGCACAAAACAAATATAGGGGCGTTATTCTGCAGCAAAAAATCAGAAAAAAGAACCATAATAGACATATGTTCTGAAATCGCTCGTTTCAAAGATATCCTTGATTAAAGAATTGAAGATAGCAATTCGTTTTTGAAACGCTTAGATTTAGTAGGCTGATGTTTTGGTTTTATTATTTGTTTGGTTACTTACAACTGGCAGAATTACTATGGGTGACACAGAAGATGGAGGGCACTCCCAACAGTTACTATAAATTTTACTAAATTTGGTTTTTTTGTAAATTATCGAAGGTAAACCTGAAATAAACTATTGTGGAACCCATATTATTTTGTTACAACAACGGCCATATATTGTAGGTAAACAAAAAATACATTTGTTGGACAAAACACCAGCCTACTAAATCATAAACGTTTTCAATATTTAATTTTTTGATCGAGGATATCTTTGAAATGATCGATTTTAGGACATATGTTTATTAGTGTATTTTTTCTAATTTTTTGCTGCAGAAAAACGCCCTTATATGTATTTGTTCTGTGCAATTTTAAAATACCCTGTAAAAAACCCGTATTAGACCGGCATATGGAGCAACGGCCTGGGTAAGGAACAATTGAGTTGAAATGTATGTTCTGTGGACGCCGTCTATGTTTTCCGATGTCTGTAGTACAAAATTTGAATTTCGCGCGCTTCCCGCCGGTTTGCATTTTGGTTATCGGCAAGGGCAGCGACATGAACTTCGATTTTGTTCCAGGCGTCGTTTTCCATTTTGATGCTGTGATGGCGAACAATTTAACGCGTTTTGAATTATCCAGTGGTTTTGCGGGCATGCAGTTATGTTTGGTGGAATTTACCCTCGCTGATATTGGCGGCTTTTGCAACCCTGGCGATTTGCTGAGAAATTCCTTATCACACCAATGCTAGAGGATTGAAGCACTTTATTGACCCATTTCTACACTTGGCCCAAATTGATCTGGTCGGCAGTTTCGGAGCTCCCCTTAATCGCTATTCTCGCATTGAGGGCGTCGACCTTGCAGTTTCGACCTGCATGGGCTGTTTGGAGTTTACCTCATACGATTCTGTGCCAGCTACAACAAAGAAATAGTGTAACATGTTTTGATGTCCATTTATTTAAAACCATTTAATACTGTGGGTCGTGAGGCGATACTGTGTACCTCATTTGATTGCTACAGTTACCAGCCGAATTCTGTCGCTACACAATTTGCTTCACAAACTAAGTACCTGAAGGCACTCGGTGTTTTTCTTCCACGGGGCCTACGCTAATCTCCGTTACACCTTTTTAAACTGTTGTAGTGTTTAATATAATTTGTATTTGTAATTTTTAATCTGTGTTTTAAGCTAATTTTATCGCAAGCCGAGTTTGTGTTATGAGGTGCACCTTAACTTTTGGCTTAGATTTATTGCCCTACTATAATCTTTGTTTAGCAAAAAATCATCCGTACTTTGACGATATGATACTAAATTTGTGATTATTACACTGTGATACTAGCATTGTGGTTTTGTTATTGTTACTGCTACCTGGGCTGGTCTTAAGATTTTCTATCAGAATAATTATGCTACTGGAGTTTACGAATTCTTTATGATAACTAGATATACTTGTCGTTGGCGCTCATTTTGGCTTTTCAATTTAACCGTAAGTACTTAAAGAACTACACAACGCAACGTCTCCCTGAATTAGTACGGACGGCAATTGTATCCACGTAGTAATTAATGTTATATTTTTTAAGAAATTTAGCCGACGAATCAATTGATGCTAACAAGACCCAGTGAAGCGCATAATAAACCAGAAACCTAAAGGAAAAAGAATAAGAGAAAAGTACAAATGAAAATGGATGCAACTGCAAACGACACTAGGAGAGCAGCAGTGGGAAACCAAACAAGTAAAAATTAATAATTATGAAAGAAGATCCTTGAGGAGGCCAAGTCCCACAGGGTGCACGCATGATGATAATTTATTTAATTTAATTCGTTAAAACTAGGATAGAGAATAATGGAATCTTTTATTTCAAAATTTTTACTGAGGTAGTCAAAGTACAAGGCTGAATCAAAAACTAAGGGCAATAATTTTTATTCAGACTGTTGGAAGAAAATTGAAACTATACTGTCAATTAGAAATCTACGGCGTTAATGACATAACTGAACTTGATCTGCGTGCACCATTGTTGAACAATTCCGTCAAAAGATGTCTTTGGTCGGAAGGAGAAAAACCAGTTGAAATTTATAGGGGAGTAACAGAACAATATAGCAGTAACTGCATGACACGAACAAATTGTTTTAGTGGGTAGATAGATTTAAAAATGGAAGAAAAATTGGCTGATGAATAGTTACCGGGACGTCCAACAACTGCTACAATGCGGGTTTTGTTTTGAGATGCAAAATGGGCCTTTTTTGAATACTATATGAAGGAAGAGGAAATAGTAGTCAAATGTACTCTGCCGTACTGTAAAAGAAACTCTAGCCAACCATATGCAGTAGAAGACGAGAACTGTTATCACAAACTGTTTTACTTTCTCGTGATATGCTTGGCCTCACGCAGCCTCTTTTACAGTAAAGATTACAAAAAAAATAAGTATAAGTTGCTCTATCATTCAGAACGTTTGCAGCCAGAGCCCTTAACGATTTCCATGCATTTGGTCCACTTAAAACAGGCTTTGCCGGACATTCACCTGCAGTAATGATAAAATCAAAGAAGCGGTGCATTCATGCCTGTGTAGTCAACCAAAAACATCACTTTCTTAGTGCTGTACAACATATGTTAATAAGAAAAGGGGGTATGTCAAAATATAATGTAACGGTTATGCTTGTCCCTAGCTTTGATACATTTTTAAATAAAATACTTAGTTTTTGATTTAGTGTCGTATATAATAATAATAAAGTGTCTTTATTGACATCTATAATATTATTACAGTGCAGGGCGTATGCATAGCTTCGTTCTTTGGTAATCTTTCTCAGGCGTGCAAAAAAAGAAGCATTTTAGCTACTTGTTGTATAAATAACTATTAATTGACCGTTATACCTAGATCTTTTTAAATCAAACACGCTATTGCGCATATCCATTGGCTCTAAATTCATTCCAACCAATAAAAACATCATATGTATGGCTTCACTCTCAACAAACAGGCATACTAGAGAGAAGACTCTCAAGGTTTCATCTAGAATTATTATGTACCATTAATGCTCCACCATTATCCAGTGCATTGATGAAGTTTGTGTTTGTGTTATTGGTATCATCCAATCTGCATATATACAACTCGTTTTAAGGTTCTAGTAACAACTTTATTCCATTCATTTCATTCATTTAGCTCTACTATCTTAGTCAACATTTTTTTTAATTGCTTTGCTTTGCCATTCCTCCTATAACCCCAACTGGACAAGTAGAAATAATCGTCGGCTTTTGCAGGTGGAATTCCTCTAACTGGCAAATTGGGCGAATAAAATTTAAGATAAAACAGATTGCATTTACAGTTTAGTAACGCTTACTAGATTTTGCAGGATTAGAGTCTTGCACATTGATTATAGTGCGATATAACATTTCCTCCATTATATTTATATTCGCAGCTATTAAAGAAGAGAAATAAAATTTTACAAATAGCAATTCGGGAATGAAAAAGTGGTTCTAGGTTATACTCATGAAAACACGTCTTGTAATTCATAGAAGGAATTATTCTTCCCTGTATAGAATACTGTTTTATTTCATCTCAACGATACTTTTGAAAATAGTATTTTTCGGTGGTAAATGGTAGTAAGTCGTACTACTTTTTCTTTGCCAAATATTTCTATTTGGCTGTAGTTTTTTCCAACCAAATTCTTTATTTTCTATAAGTCTAACTCTGAGAAAATATTACACAAAATTGAGAGAGATCTAAAGGTGGTATTACGAATGAATGAGAATACAACTACGGTACTAGTAACAACAGAGAACAAAAATTTTGAGTTAGTCTAAACATTTAAATACTTGGGATCCCAAATCATTAGTGAGAAAAAAACAAGCAAAACATCCAACAACCAAACTCAAGATGTAGATGAAAAATAAAGATTAAGTACCATGTACCTTTGAATTAAAACAACTGTTTCAGAAGGCGTACAATTCGTGAAACTACAAAAACTGAAATTGACAGTTCACTTAATATAAATGAGGGGCACCAGAATATCGAATAAGATATATCAAGGACAACTAGATGATAGAAAAGCAAGGAGGTGCCCTAGACAAGGATGGGTTGACAGCATAGACGATGTGCTGCAAATATCAAACATATATAATTAGAATGCAGTTAAACACAAAAACGAAAAGTGAGGCGTTCTTCGGCAAACACTTCTCTACCAGGATACTCTACCTTAATATATGAATAAATGAAGTCCAAAACACACTTATAATGGCCAACATCGGACAGGCAGAATGGTGTGTGCATGACCATAATAAAAGTCGTCTATGCTTCCGAGAGGTATACTTTGACAACAGTTTGTTAGTTTAGTTTCAAACAATAAAATCTGTAATTTTATAATTGGAAAAAAACGCCTCCAAAGCAGTAGAATAAAAATAACTATTTATGCAACAAGTGCTAAAAGTTGACGTTTATGCACGAGACATAAAAATTATGAAACGAAGCCGAAGGCTGAGTTTCATAACATATCTCGTGCATAAACGACTTTTAGCACGCGTTACATGCAATATTTTATCTATGACCTTAATTTTACTGTTATTAATCCATAAATATCGATTTAACAAAGGTTTGCATCTACGAAACTTCTAATTTGTGTCATAATAAACAGTAGGCCATGCCGCGCGGGCGATTGTTTGGAGGCCAGTACTGTCAAGGTCAGTACGAAATGTAATTATTTATACTCCACATCTAACTGTATTCATTACATAACGCTTTAATTATTTCAAAAACACTCTACCGGTAACGCAACAAGCAACTAGAATAACTTTACAACTTCACTTGCAGTTCGCAAATTGTAGTTTTATAACCTCACTTCACTTTTAGCACATGGACTAAAAGTAAACAGCTGATTTCTTTAACCATGGTAAACTATAAAACGTCACTTTTAGTGAAACAAGCTAGCGCTAAAAGGCCTACTTTTAGTAGTGATCGTAGATAAAAGCTATTATTAAAATAGACACAATTTAACCGTAACTAAATATCTATAGAAAATAAACATGAATCGAGGGAAGGAATAATATCAACAAGGCATTATACCAGAATTCAGTCATGATTTAGTTTAAACAACTGAATACTAAAAATCAATGTAATGTAAAATGACCTTTGTATGTCACAACAACATTCTTATCAACGAATTGAATATACATAATTGTCACTTGATCAGTTGAAAAATCTGCTGCAATTCAATTGGCACTTTTATTACGCTGTAACAATAAAACGTAAAAGACTTTGATAGTTGTTTAACTTTATTATTTTCGTTAATTATTCAGAATAGAAAACTACCATTGCAAGCAGTATCATACAACTTCATAGCACTCAGTTCAGAACTTTTGGTTTGCTATACTTTATTTATAGCCACTACTACTTTCTCCTAAAGTTTTACGGTGAAGAAGAAATTATTGTTAGTTCAAATTAATACCAAAAAACATTTTAATGAAACTGTAAGTTGAAATGTTGATGGAGCATTAATCTAGCTGCGTATTCTATAGAATTATTGCATTGGAAGAAATTTTCATGTCGTACAGTATCACTGGTAATTTTCCAATCCGCCGTATCCAACTGAAGTAATAAAGTAAATCTCTTAAATCATGTGTTTCCTTTAATGATAATATATTATAGTTCTGATTACCTCTTATAAGAAACTACAGTTATTCCTTTTTAATTGTATGTTTAGTAGTTTCATAATTAATTACTCAATGTCCAATTACAGTTATAGGCCTGCGGGAGTTTATAGTATACTCCATATTACTCTCTATCCTGTCATGGTAAATATTACCTTCAATTTTAATAACTTATCGCGCTCTTTCTTGTCATGATCGACTAAAGCAATCTTAGGAAAGCAAGTTAGTGGTCTTCCAAGTTTCGATTTATGGGAAGCTCGGCAAGCCAAACATGTCTTAAAATTTGGTTTGGGGCAAATCCCCACAGACAGGACGTGTAGCTGTTGTGTAAATCTAACAAAGCTGCTTGTTTCAAACATTTCTAATTGAGTTAACGCGGGATTAAGGCTAATAAGGGCTAGGTGTATATCAAAATGTCGTGTTAGTATAAACACAGATACCGGAACTTGGCGGACCAAGGATAAATCACCGGACTCGCCGGTCATTAGTTCCACCCGCACACATTATCTTGTTACCTCCGGAACCGCTATCCAACAATATCACACTTGATTAGGACTGTTTATTTACATTTTATGTCATATAATTTACCTAATCTATTTTCTGATGGCTCGCGATACCATGCATCAACGCGTCTCACCCTGTGTTGCAGGAAATTTCAACTTGTTACGTCTGTTCCATCTGATTATAACAAACGGTTTAGAAGCGACGATGGTCATTCTTGTACCATATCTTATAAATAAACATTACATAAAATGATTCTTTAAGTTTTTAAATTCCAATATAATAAAATGGTATAGTGATCAACATACAAAAACGAAAAGATAAAAAATGAGAATATGTTTATATTTATTAAAATTTAGAACTTTACTGGCTATAGCTTTCTCAGTTTATAATTTAAATATGTTTTGTCTTACAGTTTAAGTGGTTAAAAATGTCCATATTAGATGCATTCGGAACTGCAGCAACAAACTCTATCACTTTATTTGTCTTATATGGATAAACGGCCATCATTGCATAGTTTTATTTTTCACAGAATAGTAAATTGTCAAAATTTTGAAAATACAACGGTCATTTTAAATATTTAGAATAATAATTGTCCTACGCCAAGTTATCTTATACTGCAATAAAAAATATAAACTGTAAAAATAATTTTGATTGATTGGAATAGATGGATGCGATTCACTACTTGCAATTTAAAATCCAATATATTAACATAGAAAATATAACAATGTTATAAATACATGAAAACCAACATGTTTTCCCAACTTCACCCAATAGTAGCGTGTTCCAAAAAAAAAATCATTTAGGGCAGACCTTGGAAAGAATGATAAAATAGTAATTTACGATACAAGTGCGTAAAGCTACTCTTTAGGCACGAGTGGGGTAGAGTTAAAACGCGAGTGAGCGAGCGTTTTAAGCCCCACGAGTGTGTGTATCGTACAATATTTATCTACCATAGAATCTAAAAAATACGGTAAATATAAAAAATATTTAAAAGTAGTAAATACAGGGTGCCTCGCGAAGTTCTCCCGGCCCTTAAGGAGCATGTTCTTGGGATCATTTCAAGCAAAAAAGTTCATGTGAACATGTGTCCTATTCTCAGTATTTATTGAGCTATACACATTTTTGATTTTTTATTATTCTAATAATTTAAAATCATGCCTTATTATTGACATTATTAATCTCCATAAATTATAATTTAAATTTTAAATGTCATTTCACAATTTGAATATACTATTTTGTACTCATTACTTCAAAATTAATATTTCCCGGTTATTCCCGATGCGCCAAAAGTTACTTTTTTATTATACCTGCATCAGAATCGCCGTTTAAAGCACGCCTAAGCGTGCCAAACAGGCGATTAAAGCTCGCCGAGCTTTAAAGGTTGTCAAGGAAACGACTGAATGCAACAACGGACGTGGACGCAACAAAAAACATAAATAATTCCTTACAGAAAACATTGTACCTAACTTTTTCGAGAAGAATTTTTCCGAATTCGCACTACTGCCTTCGGTCGTGCTGCAAACAATGTGCTCATTCGAGAAAATTAACTTCCCGAACTTGTTAGGTAAATAACTATTACTTTACACAGTGGGAGACAAATTGCCAAAAAGATTTGTAGAAAATAAAACTGAAATAAAAACGAAGAGAGGTAAACTGATTTATATACTTCTCACAAACATTAAAACAGATTGAAAGGATCTTTGTCCAGTTTATGATAAATCAGAGTATGAGGTACTGTTTTGTTCCAACAAAAATAATTAATAATAATAATAGTAATGTTTATTGGGAACATGTTTACATCATTCTCAAAAGGCCTAGAAATACAGAAGAAAAAATATATGTATGTATTGAGATGAATGCACATTTTGGATAATAATAGTGCATTGGGTTTATTTATTTTGAATAATATTAAATAGGGATTGATGCTGTTTGAGTGTAAGGGTGTCATGTTGGCTTGATTGTCAGTTTGACGTTTAATTTAAAAATTAATGACAGGAGTATTTTATACATGCAAATTTGAATCTAAGTATCATACAAGTAAAAACATACTGAACTCATCTGAGATAAGAGTTGAAGTGTTATACCAGATCTAGTAATTAATATTAATAAGATTGATAAATTAAAAAGGGCATAGTATTTATTAACTTTGAATAGTGTGAATTTTTAATAAGATTCTAATAACAAATATAAAGTATAGTTGGTACACTACAGTATTATAATATATAAAAATAAAACAATAGATAAGAATATAGGTCAATAAGTACGCAGTAGTATCTATCTATAATATAATTTTTCTTAATGTGTGTTTGTCTGTCTGTGGCACCACATAAAATCTCACGTTCCGGCTTCGCAGATGTTTATATTTGTTTAGGTTTTGTTTTTCTTATCTGAGCGCTCGGTCGGAGCGTGACCTTTCGCGTATCCTATTTGACGTGCGCGTAGCGCGCATTTGCTTGTAAATATATAAAGTAGCATATGAAAGCACATTCTGAGATTTAAACCCTAATAAAACACTTGCGATTTGAAAGAGAATACAAATATTTAGATACATTGTAAATTAAAATATTATACTATATGAGCATACAGTAGGTAATATAAAAAAAAACTATTTTCAATTTGAGCATGTTCAAGGTGCAACTTGTTCTCTGCGATTTACTTTAAATGATGTTTTCGGAATTAACCCCCTTGTAATTCTATAGAGAAGCCTCTGTCAAAAAAGTTGTCAGAATCTGCATTGGTGCCGGCCAAGAGCTCACGAGAAGTGTCCACTGGATTCTGTTCGTACAAGACCTTATTCATATGCAAAATATTATGCAGTATCGATGTAATAGATTTCTCTAGTCTTTATAATCTTGGCTGCAGTTTTTACACTAATTCGCCTTTCCTACATCACTAACTTTTCTTTGGAGTTGCAGGTTCCAATCCTTCCATCATATCAGAGGCTCTCTCTTTGATATGCCCCAGAGGGTCCATTCTGATGACGAAGCATCGTGATATACTCTTTTCAACCTTTTATCTACTTCGTAAAATGATCACCCTACCTAATCGAGAATTTAATCACTGCAGGGTGTTCCATTTTTTCGATTTGCAGAAACCATCACAACATACCCTACTAAATCGACTATACTTTCCAAACTGATTTACGACATAATATGGAATAACAGGTACCAAGATATTGTTTTTGAAGGCGCACATAATCTAAAAATAATAAATTTTGTTAGAATTTAAGAAAATGCGCAGCAGAGTTCAAAGAATAGTCTAGAGAAATTAAAACAATTTCGTTGTCATTCCTTTATTCCAAATATCCGTAAAGATCTGCTTAATTAGTTTACATATACGTGACCAATGTAAGGATCTGCAAATAATAAGTGAAACTCTATCGCTGACCACATATGACTACACCTATTATTGTAATAAAAGTACTCAAATTCAAAGTTGGGCTTGAGCAAGTGCAAGTCTAAAATATTTAACAACTTCGAGCTTGTTATTGCCATTAAACAATTATAGTGATTTTAATTATTTGGTTCTATATATATTTAAATGTATTTTCGAGGTCTTCTTACTAAGAAATATTTTATGTTTCACCAGTAGTCAATAATTTTATTTGGAATGTATATAATTGCTCAAATTATAACAACGCTCTCGTATAACGCATCCATTAAAATAGTTAATCAACTTTATTACGCAAAAAGCACTTTCCAATAAATTGAAAAACTACTTATGCATACTAAGTGATAGTCTAAAAAGTAGTTCAGTTTGCCTTTAACACAATTTTACATCAGGCTGTATTGCTATAAGTACGCCTCGATTTCTGGAAACAAAGCTTCCGTTTATTAATCCAGGGCTATAGCGAAGTGGTGTGGTGCATACGAATAGCTCTAAGCCTCGCAATTAACAACTTCTAACAAGATTGCCATTTGCCCGTAGATACCTCGGATCAAATGTAATCACCGATTTTTCTGTTCAGCTAATTATTTTGCACCAGGCGACCTTGTCACACTTTATACATTTTAAAGCCCTTTTCACTGCATTATTTATAACTAGGGTGGTGGTCATCGGTACAGCATACTATGCGATAGCTGTATTGCCTTTAACAAAATCTTTCTTGATAAATAGCATTATACAGGGTGTTTCATAACGTATGCAGGAGACTGAAAGAGTAGCTAGAGAAGACCAAAATAAAGTTATATTCCTAATAAACTTGCCCAACACCCAATAACAAAAATAACAGTTAAAAGTGCTTGTAAATTAATGCCCACTTATTGAATACTGCTGGTATTAGGGAGAAAAATTAGAAGGAATATTATTGCATTTTCGTTTCCGTAGAAACACCTGATAATTTTCTGTTAAGGTAGTTTAATTTTAAATTATATAGAAAACACAGTAAATAAAAATAAGATACCATTTTAAACAAGAAAACGTTATTTTATAAATTACAATGTTATTACTAAATAATCTAAAAACAATTCTCCATAACAAAAACATTCACACTAGGTGTTCGAAATCGCGACTCTGCGTTGCAACGCACATTTGCGCTCGACGAATCCAGTTTTCCGATACTTTTGGAAATTGTTGGCGTAACTGCCCCGTTGCAGCGTTGATGCAACGGCGTAATTCGTCGATTGTATCAACTTCGATGGCTTATAACAGTTCTTTCATAAACCCCCATAAGAAAAAGTCCACTGGGTTGACATCTGAACTGGGTGTGGGCCATGAAATTAATCCATCCGACCGATCCATCTCTGCGGAAAGATTGTGTCGAGGTAATTTAGTACAGCATGACTAAAATGTGAAGGATAGCCGTCATGTATAAACCACATGGTACGGCGCACCTTCAAAGAAACATCTTCGAGGAGCTTTGGCAGAACTTCTTGTAAAAACTGCAAATAAGAATGGTCATTAAAGCGTTCTGGTAATTTGTAAGGCCGTATTAAAGTGTTTTTCAAAATACTAGCCCACAGATTCAAACTAAAACGCTGCATAAAGCTACTCTGGCGAATCGCGTGCGGATTTTGATCAGCCATGTGTGAGAATTGTGGAACAATACAACATTCATCCGGCACCAGTACATTCATCATCATCATCATCATCCAGCCAGTATTGTCCGCTGTCGGACATAGGCCTTCTCCAGATTTTTCAAAATTCCTCTATCTTGTGCAGTTGCAACCCAGTTTGTCGAATTTTTGTTCTCACAGTTTTAAGTTTTAAAGGCGTGTTCCAGAACTGATTTGAATAATTTGGGAGTCATAGTGTCGCCTTGTCTGACACCCCGCTTGATGTTAATTTTTTGTGTGGTATCATGAAGTTTTGTGGTGGTTGTTGCATGTTTGTAGATGTTATAAATTACATTTTTAGGATTGCATGCATTTCTACCGTGTCGAACGCTTTTTGGAAGTCTACGAATATTAGTACTAAAGGTCTATTGTACTCGATGGTTTTTTCGATTAGTATTTTTAGGCATTGGAGATGGTCGTTTGTTCCGTATCCGGAGCTGATAAAAATCAAGTTTTGCTTTAAATCTATGTGTTAATATGCGGGTATATAGCTTATAAAGGTGGCTAAGCAAGCTAATATGTCTGTAGTTGTTAAGCTGCGTTATATCTCCTTTTTTGTGTAGGAGGATGGTTATCGCATTGTTCCATCCTGAGGGGATCTCCTGGTTATGTAGGCATAAGTGTACGTGTAGTGGAAATTCCCTATTAGTGCGATTTAGCAGCTATTCGCAAAACTTCTGCAGCAGGGGATAATCCGTAGGAGTCCGTCCTTGCAACTTTTGCAGATGATGGGGGTACAAACCATTGCTGCTCAATGTGCGCAAAAGAAAGGATGGAGAAACTCCAACTGGGTAGGAAATTTGGCGTTTACTTGTAGTTGGATCAGCATCAACCATTTCTAAAAGTTCTTCCTTCACATTCACCCCATATTGATTTGGTTTGGTGCCATCATGATCTTTCTTAGGTTGCAGTCTCTCTTTCGCGTTGGACTACTCGAAGAAAAGTATTTTCGGAAGGCGTTTGACGACCTGGAAATCTTTCCGAATACATACGTCTTGCACGTGCAGCGTTTTTTTCAGCAGCTCCATACATAATAATGATATCTACATATTCTTCGTTACTGTAATTAGCCATTTAAGTCGAATTAAATACCTAATAGCTGATGTAGCTTAATTTTGACGTTTAAATGAATTATCACTCAAACAAATTACTACTGCTACTTGTTTTTTTTTTTAGTTATTATTACATAGCCAGCGGTGTGCTCATCAGTGGACACCAATTTTTAAGCATTTAAAAGAAAAATTCAAATAGCCGTAATTTTTATTTTATTTATTTGCTAATATTGAACTTGAACTTAAAACGTAAATTACTACCTCAGTTTGCAAAGAATGTTCGTTAATTTATTCAGCTTTGACTTGCTGTAGCTTCCTTGGTGTTGGTTTTGGTGGTATAGTGATAGTGATGAGTCACTGTAAGAACTTTCAAAAAAAATTAGTCTAAATATGTGCATAATTCAAAGTTGTTCAATTATACAAGATATTCCTTAGAACATTACATTGCATCTACTGGTAGATTGTTGTAAATTACGAATTTACTACCCGACATTTTTATTTGGATACGTATTTCCAGGATGGTGATTACGCATCTTCATCAATAGTACTTAACAACTAGAGTACTCGGCAGCAATCGAATAGTAAAATCAACAATACGACAATATGAGACATTTAGGTGTTACAAAAACTGAAATAGTGGGTGAAGAAATATGTTGGTGTATTATCCGTTCTAACAATTTATTTCTGACAAATTTAAGCACAATACATTCAAACATTTCCCAAAAAAGGTGTTACTATTTGTTCAAAACTAAAATCTTATTAATAAGATAATATTGATTATTTTTGATAGCAAGCAAATGAGTGTTATGACATTATTGTATTGCTCACTAACCCTTCAATCCTTCAACTCTCAACAGGGTGTAATGACTGCATTAAACACAATTTCTTTAGATTGTTTTTGCACTACATAAAAAAACCTATGATAGTACACTACGGAACTAGTTTAGAAAAGTTATATTTTACTGAACGATTACGGATCTTTCTTAACAAGGATGCCGTTTTCAACAACTTTTGTTTGTAACATTTTTCTCGAAGTGAAATAGATTCTGAGCTAGAGCAGCGCAAAGTGAAGCGCTCGATAAAACATTTCTAAATTTTTATTTTCAGCTGATTTATCGATGATTATTGATTAAATATTTTAATTTATTTCATCTACTTTCATACGTATCATTTTGCATGTACCACCTATGAACTAATTATTGTACACTCACTTCCACGCCATCTTGAAGCAGTAATGACACCGTGTCTTTTACGTCTCCTCCCCAGGAGGCCTATTTCACAAATTCAATCAAAATAGTTCTGATTTTTCTTCTCCTGATAAATTATGCGTTGATCATCTCCTAACAAATAATGTTATCATTTTTGTACGAAATAATCGTTTTCGCTTTTAATAATGGGCTATTATCACAGGATTCTCCATTGCAAAAACGGCATAGAAATGAACATCACTATCCTGCTGTTATACAGCTACAATCTGTGCTGCAAAACTTTTTGCAGTTGCGCAATATGAAACTGAGCAAGGCCTGTGGAGGTGGATTCTGTAAAGTCATCACCTTGAGTCCTTTTTTAGCCCCAATCTTGAGGACGTTTTCCAGGCCCATACCAATCTTGAACTTATTAATACGTCCTACATGCGTGATACCGTGCAGCGTTGTTTGTTGAAGGCAACCTAGCAAGATTGAATTTAGTTTACGTAATTCATTTTGCTAAACCTTGGTAGCAAAGATCATCTAAAGTTTCGATTTCGTGATTTCTGCTGAACAAACTGATAAGAAAACGTTCTCCCTCCTCGGCTATTTCCTTTTCTTGAAAACATTAATTGAGTTGTTTATTCTTCTGGAAGGTCGTACAAAATTTGATTTTAGTATCGGAACCACTAAATTCGTGGCGAAACAGAATTTTGTCAACTGCACTTTCATACAGAAATGACTTGGCCGAATACAATTTTGTGATAGTTTACCTCGTTCTGGTTTTCGAAAGAAAATATGTTCTTGCGTGCCAATTCCGTTAACAACACGGGGCTATGACACAACGCCCACTTGTCAAAAAACCCCAACTCAGAATTTGGTCATAACTCCCAACTTCCATTCTGGCCACAACGCCCAACTTGGTCATAACGGCCAATTTTTATTTTGGTTACAACGCCCAACTTTGTCATAATGCCCAAAAACGATATTGGTCACAACGCCCAACTTGGTCACAACGCCCACCGACGCCTGTTATAGGAGAGAGCTATCGACGCCACTGAAACCACATTTTGGCTCATAACGCCCAACTTCGATTTTGGTCACAACGCCCAAATTGGTCACAACGTCAGATGTGTACTATTATAATTACCTTTGTTAACTGACTTTGACAGTACTGGCTTCACAAGCATTCACCTGCGCGTCAACGCCATCTCTTTATTATGACATAAATTATAACCGTCATAAATGCAAAGCTTTGTTAAATCGACATTTATGGATTAACAACAGAAAATTTAAGGTCGTAGAAAAAACATTCTTTGCAAACTCGTGCTAAAAGTGTTATTGCACTCGGCATATTATGAAACGAAGCCGTATTGTATCTGAGCAAATCTTTATGGTAAAGCAACATTTTAATGATGAGGATGGACAAAGAGTTACTTTATTGACTAGTGAATAAAGTAGTTAATAATCTATAGCAACTTACAAAATACATTTATGTTACCGTGGAAACTGGTACACAACCAAGTAGTATGATTACATATTTAAAATTATTTATTTAATTTAAAACTTATTTATAAGATTAATTGTAGGTATTGGAAAAAGTTTTGTATGCTACACATGAATAAAGAGAGTTTATCCATTCGGGGAAATTATCTTACTCCGCTGTCTCGTGAGCTAAAGTTTTGCCCTTATGGATAAAATGCCTATTTATTCAATTGGACCATACATAACTACTTCCAACACCTACATATAAAGGTGTAAGTGCTTTATACACTAAAGCCACATTACTAGAGTAACACTTTAATGATAATAGTGGATAAAATTTACTTTATCTACGACAGTGTAAAATTGACTTTTAGTTAGTAATTTTAAGTTTGTAAAACGACTGTTTAATAACATGTTTTCATTAGTTTAAGTCGTCAGTAGCAACGTATTTAAAAGATTTCATTCGGCACGTTGTCAGTAGCAACGGTTTAAAAATTTTTAACCAGGCAAAATTACGACCGTTTGCAATTTACATTTAAATATTTTTCTTAGATTTACCGTGTTTTGTAGATTCTATCGTAGATAAAATATTGTACGATACACATGCGTAAAGCATCTTTAGTCACTCGCGGGGCTTAATACGCTCGCTCAATCGGGTTTTAACTCTGCCCCACTCGTGACTATAAAGACTAGCTTTACGCACTTGTATAGTAAATTACTATTAATCACTACCGAATAAATTATTGTGGTTTTTGTAAATAAAAAACATAGGAAATAACACAGTGTACTTTGGTAACTAACGATATCACTGTGTCAAACTGTCAAGTGTGAAGTTTTTTGGATATATTAAGTTCAAATTTTAATTAGGAAAAACCTCAATAATTGTATGAGTTGGAAAAGGCTATTTTTGTATTAAGTGTGCGAAATTAATGATTTTAGAACGTGAAAATTTTACTTCTTTTGAGGAGGCGGTAGCCGGGTCTAAGAGATATAGAGGAATTTCTGAAAACACTTTTTACCCCATTAGGGGTATTCACCCCGAACACATATTTGTACCTTTAGGGAAAAATCCTGAAATACTTTTCTAAGCATTTGCATTGAAAATCTTTGCAAGTAAACACCGGATGTAAGAGACATTAAGGAATTCGTGAAAACCCATTTTACCTCTTTTCGCCCTCTTAGGGGTTGAATTTCAAAAATCTTAGCACTACCTTACGTAACAAATTGAACCTTCCACCCAAATTTATAAAGTTCCTAATGCATACAAAGTCCATAATCTATATTCTAGCACATTTGATTACTTATGTTCACATTTTTCACCACCAATCTGTATACAGATAACTAGCAATTTAACCAATTCTGTCATTTCAACCCAACGCCAGAGAACATTAGAGGCATTAAAATTCCGACGGAAAACTCAATGGGCGGAAATTCAGAATACGTGATAGACATTACAAGACGTAGCAAATTCTTAACATTCCGATACCTACAATAGCTAATTATCGTTTCTTTTATTAAGTGGGTTCAAATTTATTTTCCTGAACAAACGCGGTCGCTGTCGTAGAGTGTACAGGTTGGGGAAATTTCGATGTTTTCATAGGGAATCTCGATAACTATAGGAGATATGGAAAATAGCCCCCATCCGCAATATTTTTTCGAGATAAACTTATTGGTGGAAACCAAAATGGACTACCGTCTTTTGTTTTCGAGTTATAAACAAAAATGACATTTTTCGATTTTTCGTTTTGTGACCATATCTCGCTTATTTATGAAAATAGATAAAAGCAATTTGACGTTCTTCTGGCACTTTTTCGATACGAATGCAGTGGGTAGTCAGTTATTCAAAAAAAATTCTGAAATTCGAGTTATACCATAAAGTTGTATATTTGTATTTTTTCTGTAAAAGGATTTTTTCCCATTCCAGTGATACGTATCATAATATACAGATTGGTGGAGGAAAATGTGAACATAAGTAATCAAATGTGCTAGAATACAGTTTATGGATTTTGTATGCGTTATCCATAAACAGACCTACATGCGATTAACATCTAGCATCCGCAGAATCAAAAGGTTTTGTTTTTAGAAAACACTGAATTCTAGGATACTAGATTTTAAATAATATATGTCTACTTCTGTCTAATGCATACAAAGCCCATAGACTGTATTCTAGCTCAATGGACTGCCTATGTTCGCATTATCCACCACCAACCTGTATAATACGGATTGGGCCATAATTATATATACGAGGGGACCGAGAAAAGTTCTGCCGATCTCATTAGGCCATGGAAAAAAAAACAAAATTTCTTGATTGTCATAATTGTCAAAGTTTTGGTAGTTGTGCCTGCAAATTTCATAAAGTTTCGTTTATTAACTTCTGATTTATAAAACAGAATATAACAGGGTAATCTAAAATGAAAAAAATCGATTACCGAGCTGTAATAAAATGTCTCACAAAAGAGGGAATTCACTTCACGGAAATTTCAGAACGTTTAAGAAATGTATATGGGGAGTCTGCACCTTCACAATCTACAGTTAGACGTTAGGCAATAGAATTTAAACATGGAAGAATAAGCTTAGAAGACGATGAAAGAAGTGGGCGCCCTGCAACTGCACAAAATGAAGAAATGGTGGCAAAAGTGGAAAAATTAGTTATGGAGGACAGAAGAATTACGGTGGATGAGATAGTAAGAAGTACAAAGATTACCGATTGGTCGGTAAGATCTATTTTACACAATCAGTTACACCGAAATAAGCTATCTGCCAGGTGGGTGCCACGCATGCTGACACCTTTTCAAAAGCAAGATCGAGTCGACATTTGTCGTCAACTTTTAAATTATTATGAATGTGACCCTGATAATTTTTTTGACAAAATCGTTACAATGGACGAAAGCTGGGTTCATCACTTTGATCCTGAAACAAAACAATCCAGCATGCAGTGGCGGCATAGTAATTCGCCGCCCACAAAAAAGTTTCGAGTCAAGCCATCGGCCGGAAAGATGAAGCTTTCAGTTTTTTGGGATTCAAGAAGTGTTATACCCATAGATTTAAAAAAAAGGACATACGAGTACTGGAGACTATTATGTGTCTCTTTTATATAAATTGAGGGAAAATATTAAACTGAAACGCAGGGGAATGCTCGGTCCCCTCGTAACAGCAATGAGATAACATGAACAACAAAATAGAATGCTTGAGTAAGAAAGAGATGACCATACGAAAAATATATTTTAGTAGGCATGTGTGGTTGATATCTGTCATAATTAAATGTGCGTCAGGCCTACTCGAATATTTGCTACTATGTTTATCTCTTTCTTACTCAAGCAATACGTGTTATTTTCTTGTTCATGTTATCTTATTGCTGTTACATATAATTGTGGCCCCATCGGTATAACATATAACGCCCCTCATAAATTTGTAACACATGGATGTTTTTATCATTCATTTATCATAAAGTTTTATTCCTGATACAAGTTTCTACATCTCAAACTAAAAATGCACTTGCCAAAATGTAAATATATTCTCTCGTATATGGGAAGGTTCAAAAATATGAAAATGGTTCAAGAATAACGTACCCTTATTTTTCAAAATAGACAAAAATGTTATTGGAAGTAAAATTAAAAGTAGATTACAAATATAAAGTCACAGTTACTTGCTTCGAAAACATTTTTTTCTGGTTTCTCCTATTTTTTCTTCCACCTGTGTATGACTACATGAAATACTTCAAAGTTAACTTATCAGCGGATACGATAAACGTGTACTGTCATAGCCCCGTTTTGTTGACGGAATTGGCAAGCAAGAAAATATTTTCTCTCGAAAACCAGAACGAGGTAAACCATCACAAAATTGTATTCTGCCAAGTCATTTCTGTATGAAAGTGCAGTTGACAACATTCTGTTTCGCCACGAATTCAGTGGCTCCGATACTACATCTGCTCTTTTCAAACATGAAAAAATAAAATTTTGTACGACCTTCCAGAAGAATAAACAACTCAATTAATGTCTTCAAGAAGCAGAACGCAGATCAAAAGGAAATAGCCGAGGAGGGAGAACGTTTCCTTATCACTTTGTTCAGCAGCAATCACGAAATCGAAACTTTATATGATCTTTGCTACCAAGGTTTCGAAAAATGAATTACGAAAACTAAATTCAATCTTGCTAGGTTGCCTTTAACAAAGAACGCTGCATGGTATCACGCATGTAGGACGTATTATTAAGTTCAAGATTGGTATGGGCCTGGAAAAC
The DNA here is from genome assembly GCA_940337035.1 of Agriotes lineatus. Classification (NCBI taxonomy): domain Eukaryota; kingdom Metazoa; phylum Arthropoda; class Insecta; order Coleoptera; family Elateridae; genus Agriotes; species Agriotes lineatus. Next base: position 130,868,165 of record OW679197.1, on the reverse strand, counting down.
GTCCTCAAGATTGGGGCTGAAAATGGACTCAAGGTGATGACTTTACAGAATCCACTTCCACAGGCCTTGCTCGGTTTCATATTGCGCAACTGCAAAAAGTTTGCAGCACAGATTGTAGCTGTAGAACAGCAGGATCGTTGTGACCAAAATAAAAATTGGGCGTTGTGACCAAGTTGGGCATTGTGACCAGAATCGAAGTTGGGCGTTATGACCAAATTCTGAGTTTGGGTTTGTGACCAGTGGCCGTCGTGTCCAGGCCCCAACAAAACTAGTAAATGGATGTGTTTACCGACACTACTACCTGAACTCTCAAATCTTGTATTAATACAGAAGTTACCGAAAAATAATTAGTTATAGTGTAAACATAATGTTCAGTCAATAAAAATCGAAAAATTTGCTCGAAATAGAGACATTTTTCGTTTTACATTTCACTTTGAAGCACCTACTCTAGTTCTGAATCTATTTAACTTAGAAAAAAATGCCTTTGACAATAAGACTGATAATAGATATTTTGGTCGTATAACTAGATACTCCTGAAAAACCGGTTTGAACCTGCATTTTTCCAAGGTAGAGTTTCCCTCCCTCCAAATTGTAAATTATAGAATTTTCATTAAAATACTCTGTTTTTGTCTATAACGACTGAACTAATATGAGCTGGAAAGAAATTGTGAAATCTTTCTAGAGAAAGATATGACACATAAGTACTCCAATTTGAAGTAATTGGTAAATTATTTGCAATACAACTCAATTAAAGCTATGCATAGTCGCAACAATGTTTACTAATCAAGTTCTAGTATGACAACTAACTATTATGTACACCGTCTAAAAGATACGTTATCAATTATATAAATCTGTAAATGGGTTTACACTGAACTTCCCTCGCACGAATTAGATCAATTTGCAAATTTAAAAAAAATTATGCCTCCTAGGTTTAAACCCGCCGCATCTGCATATAGATCGTAACCGCATTTGCGTAGCGATAATAACCGCATCGATAAGTCGAACTGCGCCATTCAGCCTTATTAAAATGAGTGCGGCCAGCGCCTCTATTTAACGGATCGGTCTTATTATTGAAACGTTTCTGTTGAGTCCTATTTTCTGCAAGTGAAAGCTTGACCTATGTGAAAATTACTACCTCCTTCTATTTCAAAATTAACGTATAAATAAACACAATTTTATTTTTTAAGGTACTCACCCTGTATATATTTGTCTGAAATTTTGACGATTTCATGCCAAGTATATATTGTTATGATATGCAAAAGGTAGTTTTAAAATATGGATGATAGAAATGATAAATTTGAAAGGTTAATTATAATCAAATTCTAAAGGGTTTAATAAAGATTGGGTGTAAAGGTCAATAAGAATGATAAAATTAATTAAGACAATGAGTAAGGTAATTTGATGTATAAATAGCAATTGAGTATTCAAATTTTGATGGTTGCAGCTAATTTTAATAAGTTTTAAGCCAAGGTTACAATTGATAAATGTATTTGTTATAATAATAGTAATTGATAGCATGTAATAATAGGATATTTAAAATTTATAAGAGGGCAAGAAGAATTGTATCTAATAGAAATTAAAATTTTGTTTAGTCAGTTGTAAAAACAAACTTGAAAAGATCTACAAATAATCTTGAAATATTTAATTTTGACCAATAAAAGTTAGAAATTATGCCTTATTTGTATAGTTATTTGGTAGTATACAAATTTAAAGGCTATTAACAAATCGACGAGGTGCCGAAATGAAAATGAAATAATAATTTATTAAAACTAAACAATCAGTGAAGAGATTGGCTAATACAGTGAATTAAATAGAAAGAACCAGAGAAATACTGAATTGGAGGAAATTTAATTTATTGGTGAAGGTGACACAAAATTAAATATTCATTGGTTACATTGGTGGTTGTATGGAAGTGAGGTCATTCATCTAGAAGGAGGTTAGTAGGAGTGCCAGCTGGAGTTGGACAGCTTCTGTGGGGGTTGCTGAGTGCAGAGGACTGTCTAAGAAATAAACTAGATAACATCAGATTCATTTATAAAGCTGAAACTTACCAGGAGTCTATTGGCGTGAAGGTGACGTTTGATGAGGGGAGCGATACCGGATTCTGCGGACGTTTGGAGTTGGTTGACAAGAATAAGCTGTAGGTGTTGCATAAGGTGAACATCGGAATCTTTTGAGGATAGGAGCAGTGGTATTTAAATATTGGCAGTGTGAGCTGAAGAAGTGATAAGGTTTGTGTTAGTAATTAATATCAAAGCATTTTTAATAACGAACAAAAAAAGAAAGAGTAAAATACAAAACAGTACTTACGCTGGTGAGTTAATTGATAGTTATGTCAATGTAAAAATAGATTTGTCAATACCTAGTTTGAGTAAATGTACTAGTCAAGTTGACGTTTGATGTCATTAAATAGTCAAGAATTAAAAAAAAATTTAAACTTTAATTAATAGAGATCTAGATTTGGCGAACCACCCTGAATAAGAGTACTTAATTGAAATAATTGATTTGAAAATAATTCTAGGTTTACTAATATGTTGCATTGCATTGATTAAGAGCAAGCTTAAAGTAAAATAGTCACTACATAAATTATATGACTAGTTTAAATGTGGAGCTATCACTAAACATAACAATATACAGGGCGATTCAAAAATGGCGCATTTCCTCTGGAGGGGTTGTTGGGGACTACTAGCGGAGTACGGGAAAAATCACAAAAAAATATTTACAATCATTCCTCTGAAATATTAACAGCTGAAGATGCATTTTAGTTTTCAAAACTAGGCACCAAAAACTAAAGTTTTGAAAACTAAAAGTTTAGGTAAGTTTGACGAACCCGAGAGCATGGCTTAATTGCCATGTCGGTTGAGCGCCGACCGGGTGCGTCCCCAGGTGGCGGATAGGGGAACGGCCACGACCCTTTACGGGAATGACTGGTCAGCAGCACAGCTGTCGCAGACCAACTCGCATACCGTAAACCACCAGTGTTTGATGCAACGACCCCTGAGTGGCCTTCGGCGCTCAGGGTAGTGTCAACCTGGGGCACGGGGAACTGGGCTTAACCGCCTGGTTCGTGTGGATGGGGCCCCACTATAAAAACCCCCCTAATCCCAAGGTACGGTGCGCGCCGAAGGGATGCATGGTCAGGAGGCAACCTGGTCCCTAGCGACCAACCTCGGGGCACCTGGCGCACCCCGTTGTATTTAGCCCTTCACGTATGCAGGGGGCTCCGTGCGTGTCGAAACCCTTTCCCCCATACTCGTGGGAACAATATGGATAACGAAGACATATTACCTAACCTTTCCAGCGGGGATGAAGAAGCCCTGTTGAAATCACCCAAATCAGATGTGGCTGAAAAAACCATAACTGAGGAGGGAACCACCGTCGATTCGGAGGCTGATACCCTAACCTCCAAAATCGAAAAGGTGTCACTGCAACGGCTTTCTGGAGCACAGAGACGAAAAGCCGCAATCGAGAGGGCCAAAGCTCTTGGCGAACCCATACGCCATAGGAGAAAGAACCCCAAGAAACCTAACACAAACCGTGACGGGAGCTCACACGCTCCCACCGGCAGTGTTAAGAAAGGTGAAACAGCTGGCGGCTCAGGCGTACCGGCTACTACACCTTCTAAGAAAGGAGAAATAGCTGGCGGCTCAGGCGTACCGGCTACTACACTTTCTAAAAAGAGGCAGAGGTCCGACGGGAGCACACCAAACTCCCAAACCGCGACAACTGCAAAAAAGTCCTGCACTGATGATAATGCAGTGAGGAAAGAAACCTTTAAGGAAGCCCTTAAAGGATTAAAAATGGCTATAGCTCCTCAGGACTTCCCAGAGACACGCCTGACGGAGGAACAAGCCGAAGAAATTCAGTCCGCACTGTTGGGACAAATCCAACCCGGAGGGGAAGGAACAGGACCACAGTTCAACAGCTGCTACTTTGAAAAAGGTGCAGTCATCCTCTCCTGCAAGAGCGAGGAAACGAAGTCATGGCTGACAACCACGACTCCAAACCTCCAGCTGTGGGAGGGAGCTAGGCTCAGAGTAGGACCAGCCAAGGAGATCCTGATATCCTTGATCTCCTTAAGACCCAGAACAAGGGGCTGAAGACAGAGGACTGGCGAGTCATCAACAGTGTATCGGAGCCTAAAGGCAGGACACTGATCATGTTGATCGACGAGGCATCCCTAACCACTCTCCGTAACCTGAACATGAAGCCATGTTTAGGCCTAGGTAGAGCAACATTCAGATGTTTATCTGCACCTACCCCTGACGGACAAGATGGCGCCAGCACCAGCAAGTGTCCTGAGGCTACTGCAAGTAAACCTCCAACACAGTAGGGGAGCCACGGCTGTATTATGCAGCCGGTTACAAACCGAGGACATTGATGTGGCCCTCATCCAAGAACCATGGATAGTAAGGGGCCAAATAATGGGACTCGGACAAGCCAGAGATGAGTTAATCGTAATAAATCCTCTGATATACCCAGGACATGTATTTATGTAAGAAGGGGGGTAAAATACATGGCTCTGTACAACTTATGTTTTAGGGATCTAACAACCATTAAACTGAAACAAATCAGGGAGGGCAACGAGAGGCAGGTAGTGATATCCTCCGTATACCTTCCCTACGATGCCATCAACCCTCCACCAAGCACAGAGTTGATGGAAACTGTAACGTTCTGCGAGGCCAACCGCCTCCAGTTTTTAGCAGGCTGCGATGCCAATGCGCACAACACTGCATGGGGCAGCACGGACACAAACCAGAGAGGAACCGATCTCCTGGAATATTTGGTAAGTAATAACTTACAAATACTTAACCGAGGTAGTGAGCCCACTTTTGTAACTCGACGTCGGCAAGAAGTCATTGACATAACTCTGTCCACGGCTGGACTGCAGGACAGAGTAATACAATGGCGCGTATCTAACGAACCATCACTGTCTGATCATAGACACATTGAGTACTTCCTGGCAGATTTTGAAAAGGCAACAATAACCTATCGAAATCCCAGGAAAACTGATTGGGTTGCATACAGGGAGGAACTTCTTAGCAAGTTATCCGATGTTAAAACCCATATCCATACGCCAGCAGACATTGAGGTAATTGTGGACCAAATGAATGACGCCATACTAACCTCATATGAAAACAACTGTCCATTAAGAAAGAGACAGACCAACAGAAAGGTCATATGGTGGAATGAACACCTGGCCAACCTGAGGAAAAGAGCACGAAAACTCTTTAACAGAGCAAAAAGGAACGGAGAGTGGGGCCAACACGCCCAGGCTCTAACCGAATATAACAAAGCTCTGAGAAAATCAAAAACAGACTCATGGAGGAGCTTCTGTTGGGACATTGAAGGCACCACAGAAACAGCACGCCTCCACAAAGTTCTGTCAAAAGACCCTTTAAATCCAGTCGGGAACATGCTAAAACCGACACAGGAATACACAACCAGTGAAAGGGAAACCCTGGAAATGCTAATTCAAGCACACTTTCCAGGAGCACTGATGGCTGATCAGGCTAACATAACATCACAGCCAGTCCCTAGCAACTTCTCAAAAAGGCCCGCGAGAGACGAGTGGAAGGTAGCTAGGGAAGTGATCAGTCACAGCAAGGTACAGTGGGCTGTAAAATCCTTCTCACCTTATAAATCACCCGGACCAGATGGAATCTTCCCCGCTCTACTGCAGCGGGGAATAGACCTTCTGGTACCGATCCTAATTAAGATCTTTCGCCTATGCCTAGCGGGAAACTACTTGCCACTGGCGTGGAGACCGATCAAGGTCGTCTTCATTCCCAAACCAGGGCGAGCATCGTACACCCTGCCAAAGGCATATAGACCGATTAGCCTAATGTCTTTCTGTCTAAAGACTATGGAAAAACTGGTAGACAGGCACATACGAGATGGGGTCTTGAAAGACAATCCCATACATCGTAGCCAATATGCATATCAACCAGGAAAATCATGCGAATCGGCACTTCACAACCTACTCAGTAGGGTAGAAATGTCGATAACCAACAAGGAAGTAGCCCTAGCTGCTTTCCTGGACATAGAGGGAGCATTTGATAATACCTCCTTCGAATCAATAATGACTGCAACCCTAAGACATGGCGTGGACGACATCACAAACAGATGGATAAAAACCATGTTAGAGGGACGCCAGATACAGGCCGATTTGGGAGAAGAATCCCTTAAGGCACGTGCTGTCAGAGGTTGTCCACAAGGGGGTGTACTATCCCCACTACTGTGGAACATGGTAGTAAACGATCTCCAGCAGACACTCAATGATGAAGGGTTCTACACCCAAGGTTATGCAGATGACATAGTCATTCTCATAAGGGGCAAGTATCCAACCATCATTGCACCTCTCATGCAAAGGGCACTGAACATCACTCAGGCATAGTGCAATAGGGAAAACCTCAAGGTAAACCCTAGCAAAACATCTATAATACCTTTCACTAAGAAAAGAAATGTAGAGGCCTTCAACAACCTTACAATCTTTGGTGAAAGAATTCAGGTTAGCCAGGAAGTTAAATATCTGGGTATTACCCTAGATGCAAAACTAAACTGGAATGCACACCTAGATAAAATAGCAAACAAAGCAAAAATAGCCCTCATGATGGGTAGACGCATGTTTGGTAAAACATGGGGACTGAAACCAATGATGGTTCATTGGTACTACATAACAGTAGTCAGACCCGTGATATCCTATGGCACCTTGGTATGGTGGCCAAAGGTAGAACAAAAAACAGCAATTAAAAAACTATCCAGGATACAGAGACTGGCCTGTTTGTGCATCTGTGGAGTTATGAATAGCACTCCAACAGCATCTATGGAAGCTCTCTTGGGACTAACACCTCTAGACATATATCTAAAAGGGGAAGCCCAGATTGGAGCATACAGAATGAAAACCACCGGAAACTGGAACACCAACCAGGAACGGTGCGGACACAAACGGATACAGGAAGTGGGCGAAGGTAACCCCATCTTAAAAATGGGCTCAGACTACAGCCTTCCAGAGTATTCCTTTGACAAACCTTTCACTGTGAGGTACGATCGCAATGACTGGACCCAAGAAACCTCAACCCACCTGCCAAATGGGCTAGTCTGGTACACAGATGGATCCCGAACAGCAGAGGGCACGGGTGCTGGAATACATGGCGTAAGACCAAAAGAGGACATTAGTGTATCTCTTGGGACCAAAGCCACAGTCTTTCAAGCTGAAATCTTTGCTATAATGCAATGCGTCCAGGAAAATGCAAAACGCGGGTATTCCCAACAACGCATAAGCATACTTTCTGACAGTCAAGCGGCACTGAAAGCGCTTGAATCACCTCGTGTAAGCTCTGTGCTAACAAGAGAATGCTTAAGTCACCTGACACTCCTATCTGAAAAGAACACTGTTCAGCTCATTTGGGTGCCAGGGCACACAGGGATAGAGGGAAACGAAGCGGCAGACGCCCTCGCAAAAGCTGGTGCATCTACCCCATTTATAGGCCCAGAACCTGTATTTGGTGTACCCAAACAAAGCATCCGAACAGCGATAGAAAAATGGACCGTTAGACAACACGCTTCTCGCTGGGATGCCACACAGGGACAAACACTGGGGAAGGAAATAATTAGAACGCCTTCTCGCAGACTAACAACCGATGTACTCCATCTAGGACGAACTCAGATCAGACGGCTGGTAGGACTAGTCACAGGACACTGCCACCTGCGAAAACACCTACACAAAATAGGCATATACAGAGGGGATATACTCTGTAGATTATGTCAGGAAGAGGAGGAGACAGCCTCACACATAATCTTCGACTGTCCAGCGTTACTCCGCAAAAGACAGCAACTTTTCGGGGGAACTCCACACGGAGCAGCTCTCACACACGAGCACCTCGTTAAACACCTCCTACAACTCGTTGAAGGTGCAGATCTATTTTAATAGGGTCAGGGGGGGCACAAAAGACCACAGAGTCGAAGTGCAAAACTGGGCTCACTACTAACCCATCTAAATCCCTGCTTTTAATCAATCAATCAATATAGTTTGACGAAACTGTCAGTTTTTTGAATTGGGATGTTTAATAACAATAACAATCTTCGATTCAAATGTTGAATTTTTAAAAATATTGGTAAATAGCTTATTTCAAAATGCATCTTCAGCTGTTAATATTTCAGAGGAATGATTGTAAATATTTTTTTGTGATTTTTCCCGTACTCCGCTAGTAGTCCCTAGAGACCCTGTATATAGTTAGAAAAGAGTTGAGAAAACACAAACGTCAGTGACAATATTTGATCCAAAACATGCATCATGCATGCACGCGCAGAAATACTGTTTGAAAGTCACTAGATCGTTTTATCTAAAAAAAACATTTTTTAAATTTCTACTGCCACTTCAAAGCACTCAAAACATAGCGGGGAGTACCGTTTGTATCAGAAATAAGTGTTAAGAAACTGAAATATATATAGTACCTACATATTTCGTATGACCGGTATCTGAACATTTCTTAAAACGATGGTTTGGCATGTTAAAGCATTGAACTCATCTTAAGTAAAAATGTTTTTGAAATCTTGTTAGAGTTTTGCATTTTTACTCTTTCCATTGTGTAATTTTTTGCTCAACATTACGCTATTCTTTTTTAAATTGTGTTTGCATGCGGGTTATTAATTTTGAAAGTAAAACGCAATCCTTGCCTTGGTGTAGGAATTCATACGTGCTTTGGGTAGCAGATTCTTGTTTTTTGCAGGATCTTTAGGATTGAAGAACATTTCATTTTAAGGTCTGATTATATGATATGAAAATAAAGTGGTAACGGCAGTACCTTTTAAGTTCCTTCTGCCATCCACGCGTATTTCTGCCCACCGATTTTCATTAAAATGGACTATTTTTGATATGCTGCTCTTAGCTCTTCCTTTTTAGGATTTTTTTTATAGTTCGGATCTGATTTTGCAGCCAAGAATACAGCAACCCGTCATTTCAGACACTTATAAAAGTGCAGCTCCATATATTTGAATAAAAAGACAGAAATTATTACATTTGCAGGGACAAGTTTTGACTTAAATGAACAATTTGTCAAATTTGATTAATGTGAAACTGTTTCTAAGGCAATGAGCATTCAAATACACGACGCGCGTGATCCACCAATCACAATGAATTCCTTCGTTGTCTCAACTCTTATCTAACTATATACAGGGACTCTAGTAGTCCCCAACAACCCCTCAAGAGAAAATGCGCGATTTTTCAATCAGACTGTATATATAATGTGTATTCAAAATATCATCTTCCTTAGACAAATAGGTAGTTTTTGAGTTGTACTGCCAACGGACAGACAGACAGACAGACGGAATTGAGAAAACATGTTTTTCGTCATTTAGGGACTCTGAAACGTGAAGATCTTAAGAAATCTCGGAAGGTGATTTTTTTCGTAATTACAATATTTCCTTCGTCTTTCAGACGAGGGAAGTAAAAATGACTGTTTCTAATAACACTTTCAAGGGAAAGATGCTACGATCTAGAAGCAGATGTGAATAATCAATCTTCCAAAGCAGCTTGCATCTACGGCATCGAAGTTTGTTTGATTACTTACCGACAAAGTATTCAATAGAGTTTATTAACACTAATTTGAAATAATAATAATAATAATAATTTGTCTTATTTCCACAAAAACAATAAGTGTACAGACATACAAGGAAAAGATACAGAGTTTGCTTTGCGGAAATTAAGGCGAGGTTCAGCATAGCATCCAAGATGCGTCGCCGTTCTTCCTCCTAACCTAACTGCAGAATAACTTTTTTAAGCAACCTAGATATTTATTCGTTAGCATGAAAGTTAGATTCACAACTCCGATAATTTATGGATTGAACTACTAATAAAAAGAGTGCAAGGTACTTCGGGGGTTAAGGAGTAACAGTTTAACATGAAAATCATGATATTTGAACTAAAAATGTTACATTCTGCACACAGTGAAACACATGTATGGTTAAATTTCCACAAAGCGTTTACTGTATGCTTTTCTGTCGGCATTCATTTTATAAAACTAGATAATCTCTAATTGTTTTGCTTTCAATTACTTTCAGCATAAATTGTTGTCGTATATTTCTATTTAGTAGTATTTAGATAGATCTGTGCTAGTACATTGTTTGAAACAAGCAAATTGAAATTAATAAATAATTATCTTGAACTAATATCGTCTGGTTAAGCTAGTTGTTCCTGAAAATATGCAAGCGATGTATGCAATAAGTGTACGTTAGCACCCCCCGCCCATGATAGTATTGCTATGCGCTAGCTAACGTCTGGCAGTTGGCAGTAGCCAACCACTCTTGGTGTTTGATGTATTTCGTTGGGGAAGAGTCGAGTTTGCGAACGCCATTATTGTTGTATTCCGAAATTTTCTACTTAAAAAGATGATGTTGTAGTGAACACTAGTTGTTAATTATTATAGAAAGGAATAAATTATATTTTTACCGTACTGTATTCTGTGATCTGTAGTACTTACCGCAAGCATATTTTTCGCTTCCTACACAATAATTATTAGCAAGCTACACTGCTGCGCAAAACACAACATATGCACATTTCATCTAAAAGCATACGCGTCTGCACCAAATATATTTCTCTTTGCTCGTGTACATACACGTCGTTGGAATTGCAAATGTTGCACAAAATTAGCTGTAGTATTTTCAATTACCACAACTAATTCAAATACCTTTAAACTAATTTAAATACGTTAAAATAATTTAATTACTTACTCAAAAGTAATTGAGTAATAATAATACATTTAATTAATTAATTACTGCCCGAAAGTAATTATCAAGTACAATTTAACAGAAACGGCAGTTTCAATTACAATTGTCGTATTTTGGAAAGTAATTCAATTCCAAGACAAATCAACAAAAAGGAATTAAATTACAAAGTAATTAATTACTTCCCACCTCTGGTCACAGATAAGAACGTATTAATTTGTAACATTGTATTGTACAAACTACAATCATCATGAAAATAAGGTGTATTAGAGCGTTTGCACCAATATGCGGTAAAAATTTCGGAAAATTTATTCACTATCCGTCTGGAAAATCTATAAATAAAAGTCAACGTTTCTAGATCATAAATTTTTTCAGAGAATAAGCCTGTCGCAATTGATCTCCGTGTTTCATCGAAGCAAGTTCTTGTGGGGGAACCAACTAACCTATATATTGCAATCTTTAAAAAAAATCGATATATCTATTCTGGCATGTTATATACCTATCAACTTTTTAGAAATCTTTTATAAAGTGCAGAATATCAATATTTCGAAGCGCTTAGTACATAGACATCTCATCCACCCTAGGGTGAACAGGGTAACAAGGGTAACCAACTTTAATAGGTGAAATGCCTCTTAAGGGAGCTTTGAGCATAGAGATGGGTTAAGTATTACGCTCGTGAACTAGTGAATTTCAATTTTTAGGTTCGCGATACCAAATAGGAGTACATTTTTATGTAGAAAAGTCTAACATTTTATTGAAGATATAACCAGAATTGATGTACTAATAAATTATGATAAAAAACATATACCGTTCGAAACCTTCTACCACCTTTACAAAATCGTGTAGGTTTAACTTACAACAAATGTGCATTGTCTATCTTATTGTAAGTAAATAAAATCCTTGTTTATTTGTTACTTAAAACGCATTTTCGGAACGTAGGGCATATAGAGATTTTCCGAGAAGACCCCGCATGAGTTTTCGATGTACTTTTGAATCACCCTGTATATTAAGCACTAGCAAGGCAAGCATTATTGGCAAATGGATATTTCGGTTAAAATTCTTTTAATCTATACATATCATAAAAACATGGCTCAAAAGATGTTTTATTTGTATATTTTAGAATATCAGTGTAGAGAAATACATTGAAATACATTTAAGCACATTTTCTCATAAATTCTAAAAACGCATTTGGTAACACTTCAAGTAATTGGCCCCATTTATACTATTTTTAAGATGAAAGTCATGCAATTATTAATAAAAATCTAGTTTCGCCGCATATGCTTTATACAAGTTTGATTTCTAGGTTTGCATCTTTACCCTTATGAGATTAAAATGTATGAAACATTCAACTAGACTAGAGCATTCATGCAGATCTGAAGCCAATAATGACATCAAACTTTTGAGAAATATTTAAATCAAGATATTCCAACTTAGTTTTATCTAACATAACCTGGCCTAACCAAACCTTGACTAACCTAACGTAACTTAATGCAATAAAAAAATATTATTAAAAATCCACATATTATAAGTACAACTCTAAACTTAACTAAATGTTACTTAGTACAGTTACGTGTATTATTGATAAAATTGTGTTGTAAAAGCTAAACGCGTTTCTAAACAAAACCGAGAAGTACTAATCCTTACCAAAATTAGATAAATTATTATATGAAGGTCACTCCATATGTTTCGAGATACAAAAAAAAGTAACAAACAGCTAAATACTAAATACATGAAAGCTTGGAAGCATTAATTAATCTAAAAAGTATGCGGATTTCATTGGATCGAAACTGACTGTCCCAGGAGCATATTCGTAAGTTACTGACACAATCTACTGTTGGGTTTTACGAATGACCCTAAGTAAGTAGAGACGTACTGACAATTCTGTCTGTAACATATCCGTCCAGTATTCCATTCACTGTGGCGAATGAATAAATTTATATAGCTTAACTTTGACAGATAAATGTAATATATGTACAGGGTGTTTGTAAATCGCTAGACAACTCGTAACTTCGTTAATAATAGAGATATCGAATAACACATTGTTTTTGTTTTTAATTAAATCAAATGGTATATTATTGGGCTCTGTGAAATTAGAAGAAAAGGAGAAGAATGTATTAAACTACCATCTGGTCACACACTTTACTATCGAGGATCGGCAGATGAGAGTCAACGAGGAGTTAGATTTATGATCAATAAGAAGATAACCCGGAACATAACTAGATATTTGAAATCGGCGCTAAAAATGCTTCATGATAACCTAACAATTGAAACTTATTATTTTTAGAAACGAAAATCTCCCTAATTTTTGGGTAGATACTGACTATGGGGTATCACTTGTGAATAAGAGAGAAGTGAAAATGATCAAAATGTTTAAAGACACTTTTGTGACAAAAATTCATTGTTGGTTTTTAGCAAATGTTTTGGGTATTTGGGCCTCCCCACACGGGACGGTGCATTTTAGTAAAACCAAGTTTAGTACTATCACTCCAAAGCTTCACAGAACATCGCAGACCCCAAAAAAGAGCCAGTACAATGAACTTTGGTTCATCCTCTTTCCAACTACCCCCAAATCACATTTGCATATATCAAGAAGTATGCGATGTCACAGCACCGAACGCTTTCGTGTTCAAAAAATCGTTTTAACCCCCGCATTTTCGCCTTCTCGAATCTTACATTTTCAAAATATGTTCAGAAAGTTTGCCCTTGACGGGATCTTCAACGTGACACCAACAACATTCACCTGCAATACGTACAACTTGCAAAAATTCGCGAAAACTCCGCACTTTCCAATCGTCAGACAAATCGCTACTGAAGCTCCGTATTAGCGTTGCACTTCCAATTTGTTAAACATTTTCAATGTTAAAATATATTTCTCGCTAATAAAACTGTTTCCATGTATCTCACAATATACGAGTGAAAGGTAATCCTCGTATGTATATCATTATTCAAAATTTGCAGTAAATTATTGACAATAATGTTACACGACTTACTCATAATAACTTTGCGACTCAAATTTGGGTCACAAGTAAGTATCTGTCATAACTATATTCATATCTGAAATCTGTTTCATGACATAAAATTGCCTTGTTTCTTAAGACAACTGGCTATACTACCAAATCTTTTAACACAATAAAAATAGATTACGAGTATCTAACTCAAGTATTCTACATAAAAACCTTATTATAACTTTCTAACACCGAGGCAAATATCTACAAAGAAGCTGTAATAAACAGATTAAAATTTATAAAACACTTCAGAAACATCAAAGGTCTCAACAAAACATTCGCGATATAACTTGCCCGTCTTATGCCGCACAAAAAGACCACGGAAGCTCTGCTAGAAAGCTCCCAAACATGAAATAAAATAGAAACCTCAAAACTTTTGATGTACAAAAACAGTTGTCTTTCAATCGCTATAAAAAACTCTAGTGCCATATAATACAGTGTCATGTCAGCTACATGGCGATCCGTGTCAAACTGCACTCACGCCACCTTGTGCGCCCGTTCGCCGTCGCTATTTGGAAATTACGGGAGCTTTCTTTTATGAGAAGTGCATTATAAGAATGGAACCCTAAGAGAATAAAATCACAAGTCGCCTCCGGATGAACAAAGTTAGTTTCCGGTCTGACCGGGATGTTTTTACAAGCTGAGCTGTCTACATAAAAAGCTGACATTGTTGTTGAGCTAATTCTCTTCCACAATTATCTGCGATTACGGCCCCATCAAAGTCTGCGCTTGAGGGTCGGAGAGGGATGCACAGAGTTGTTCTCAACACAAGTTTGATGTCTTTATGGTTCGGTGCGGTTAAGGACTCATATTGTGCCTTATACGTAAATTCAGATTGCAGTTTCCAGTTCGTTTTCCCAGACCGAAAGCGATTTTAATTAATGCGTCGCATTCACGCTTCTAGAATTTCCAAACAATAACAAATGCACATAAAAGTATCTTTGTTGATAATACATAAATAGCCCCCTTATAAGGACACTTATGTGATAACTAATAGTTTTATAACGTAAATATAGCCCCTCTATTTACAAATAGTAGCGACACCCTTTGATGTTGCCGCTGGGGCAAAATCACGTTGATATCCCTTAAGTCCCTAGCATATTTAAAAATCGCCAAGGAAGTTGCATAATTAATTAAAATGTGACATTGACATTTATCGTGTTTTATTCATTTTTCTCTTCGGGGGCTAATTCGAAGTTGAGTACGTAAAAATGCCAGAGTGTTGTGTCGACAAGTGTAAAAAGGATTTCAGGTATTCAGATCTGTTATTTTTTCACTGTTTACACTGAAATTTACTTTCTGTATTTTCATATTTGCATCAGGTTTGCTCCACGATGTCTCTGCTATATGTAAATAGAGGGGCTATAAACGTAAAAAAACGTTTACTAAATTGTTAGTGCTAATATTAGTAAAGTGTATTTTTTTATATAATATTCATATAATAGAATGTTGGACATAGTAATAGAATATATTCTTAAAAACCAATAAACAAAGTAAAACAGAGGTTAACCGGTATATTAGATAACGTATGATCGAAAACTTTTATTCTCTAGAGGGCTGTGGAATTATATTTAGTTCAAATTTATGTTGGCAGTCGTGGTATTAAAAGTCACATTGGCATTTTATATCTGTCAGTTTAAGGTTATATCAGTAATGTCATTTTAGCAAATACAAACATTTCTGTTGAATACATAAAAATGTTAATAACAGAAACAACTGCAGCTGTTCAAAGTGATTTCCTCCATTTTCCATACACAGCACCACTTTGTGTTGAGTATAAAACACTCTGTCAAAGTTAACTGATTCTATCAAAATTGTATAGGTTATATTATTGAGTACTGTACTCACCACTGCAAACATACATTTTTTTTTAATTTACAGCCCTCTAGAGGGTAAAAGTTTTCGATCATACCGTATTTCCTTTCGACGTTACCAAATCTACTAAGTCTAAGCAACCCACAATATAGCATGCTTTAATAAAATCAACTAATGAAGCGACGAAATAAGACGTAGTAAAATTAAAAAACAAAGAAAGAAAGAATGATCGGATACCTAGAAAGAATGGACGATAATAGATTAGCAAAAATGTGTACAAACAGAATACCACCACCAAATAAATTTTCTGGACGACCTTTCAAAAGTTAAAAGCAAAGCTGGTTTTCATCGTCTGCAGAGTAGCAAGACATTCTAGTCTAAAAAAAAGAATTAATGAAGGTACGAAAAAGAGGTCAAAACATTGCCAACCATGTATAGATGTTGATTTACCGATGATGTGAATTAGTGAACTATACTAATCTTGTCTCGTACCCTTCCAAGGTATTTTTATCCAAGAAGCATTAAAGAAAACACATTGATAGTTTTCCCAAAAAAATACATAAAAACTCAATTTATTAAAATCAACAGAGATAGATAAGTGAATGCCCAATTGGGGTAACTAGATATACGGTACGTATAGTAGAAAATAACACAAGCGCTCCCACCATCTCTTTCTGTGTGGCGCTATAGTTCCATCTGGACCCTGGTCTCCATTTTTACTTCCTTTTACAATAAACAAAGATTCACCTCAAAAATTCGAAATTGAGTTTTCAACATATCGTCACGTTTTAGAGTCCCCTGAACCCAGGTTTTCGTTCATTGGTCCATCTGTCTGTGTGTCTGTCTGCCTGTATGTCTTTCTGCGAACAGAATATCTCAAACACGAAAAAGATATGGCGTTGAACATATATAAGTTTTGTGTACTATTTAGATGCGACTGCAAGCTTTTGAAGAAAATCGCATAAACGGAAGTATGGTGTATACTGTTGTAATTTTTCCAGTTTTTTTCGATTTTTCCAAAAACCGCTTTAACAATTTTTTTCAAACATTTATTATATTTTTAATGTGTATTGATATGAGATAGGTGCTTTTCCAGTTGAATACCTCTAAAATGGGTTTTTGTTGTTTTTTTTTATTAACTCCTATTTTAAATAGAACACCCAGTATATTATTGCATTTTTGAAGTTAGCTTAAAATGTTAGAAAAAAATTGTCTCTTCAACTAACGCTCTATTTTGTAGTGTTTCTGTAGAATTTGTAATTTTTGAAACATTTTTAATAAATGCTTAAAAATTAAAAATCAAATGTTTGGCTAATTATAAGATCACTGTAAAAGAAAGTTGTGTGCGTGTATCACACCAGATTTTTCTACCTCCAAACGTCTCGATGTTGTGGCGCTGTTTTCCAATTTCAAATAAGGTCACTAGATTAATACACTAACACCCGTATTTATAGTCGTTCGCCAGCGGATCGCCGGCGACTCGCCGGAGTTTCGTTATGAATAGTATGTTGGCGGCACTGTACGTCTATGTCAAATTCGAGGTGATCAGGTTAGGTTTTCAGTCAGTTTTGACAGAAACTGACACATAATCTAACCTGCTAACCTCGAATTTGGCATAGACGTACAGTGCCACCAACATACTATTCATAACGAAACTCTGGCGAGTCGCCGGCGATCCGCTGGCGAACGACTATGAATACGGGTGTAAGTGTAAGATAACGCTATTCCATTCCTCGCGTAAGAATGTGAGAAAATTGTGAGATAAAGATAACAAATACAAATTTCCCAAGTGCAATAAGGAAGACATTAGTTTTTGGGGATTTTCTTTTTGGTGTAATGGCACTGCTGTAAAAGCATATTATTGTTTGTTTTTGTTTTTATCCCCAGTTGGAGAAAATTGTGCGACAAGGTAGATATAAAAAAAATCACTAATGGCGGTACCTTTTGATATAGTGACCTTAATTTCTAACTTTGAACATTTTCCTGTCAGCTTCCTCGATACCGTTTAACCATGGATGTCTTGATCGTCTTCGACTCCTCGGGCTTTCCATCTTCCCATTACATAGCCTCTTTGAGGTTCGATATTAAATATACTTCTGGACAAAATTAAACAATACAATTAAATTCAACTTTAATTTATAAAAATTTACCCGTTCTAATAAAATTAACAAATTTTTTCTTCTTGTTTTAAAGCTACCAGTATCTTTATGCCTCACAGCGGCTCTTTGCATCACAGATTTGTGTGTTCAACGCCCTAGCCACCTCTCTTTAAAAATATTGTTAGTGAAGGAGAATCATTATTTGTGATACCTCCTCCATGGTTAGATGTCCAAAAATCATAAACTTTTTAAAATGTTTCAAAATACTTAGAACTCTCGCAAAATTTTAGAAATTGGCTGTGGTAGTTATATTCGTTTTCAACGAGAAACATCTATTGTTTGTGATGGATTTTTTATGACATACTAACTAAACAGGGTGTTATGGAAATGAGTGCAAATATTTAACCAGTGATAGAGCTTACCAAAAAAGAACAACTTTTTTATTTATCTTTTTTCATTTAATCGCATATTTTTTCAATCATCTATCTCCCCTAAATTTGACGAGCCGCTTGGTAAGCAAATCTAAGTCAAAAATGAAGGACACAAGTACATTAAAACTGCAAAGTTCTTGCACAAAAAAACATGCGGTCAATGACTACATTTACACGGTAGTTTAACGCTGGTGTTATTTAAACTGTGTAAAACGTGCGTTTACACAAGGGGTGTTGTACAGGCGTTAAAGTGTACGTCGGTGTTAGCTAAAACCTCGTAGCAGTGTAACCAACTGCTTCGAGATTTACACAATTTACACCGGTGTTAACAACAACCGATGTTGCAACACGGGTGTTAACGGACCGTGTAAATGTAGTCAATAACTTACCTACCTCAATTGATAAGATACGTTGGTGACCAGATGTGAATTAAAGGTTTTATCAGTATCTTTGCAGTTTTTGTTGGTTTGCATATCAAAGAAATGTTTTTTGTGTTTTGAAGTTTCAACGTCATACCTCTTTTCGTTTTTGAGATATTCTGTTCACAGACAGACACACAGACAGACAGACCAATGAACAAATTTATGTTTTTTTGGGTTCAGGGGACTCTAAAACGTGAAGATCTGTTGAAAACTCAATTTAGAATTTTTAGGGTGAATCCAATACTTCCTTTATCGTAAAGGGAAGTAAAAAACAAAACGAGTTAAGTACAATTACAACTATACTATCGTTATACTTGCATATAAGCAAATCAGTATAACGAAAGAAAATGCAGTAAATGAATTCAACTTAATTATAGGTATTACGGATAATACTTAAACCGCTTACAAACTGCAACAGTAGCAAACTGTTTAACAACTATAGTTCAATATACTAGAATTCATTTGACCCAACTTTTCAAAGGTAGGTACTATAACGTTTCGCTTTTTAATCACTTCCTCTAACATTTATAGGTGTGGTTCTGTATTATCATCGAGTTACATTTTAAATGCCTAAAATAGAAATACTTTCTGCCCGACCCTGTAGAAGTTGCTGCGATATTGTTAATTTTCTATATATAGCATAAATCAAATTTCAGTCAGATTAATAATAAAGTCTATTAGTTTACTAGAACATGAGCAGAACAATGGTACCATTGCAGTAATAATAAGAAGAAAAGTGTATTATCTATTTATATAAGCTGCTGCCATATTTTCTTTTATTTTTCTAGATGTAGTATTGTAGCATTAATAAAATATTAGGCAGATTAGTAATAAAATATATTAGTGGATTCAAATATAAGTACAGAAATTCTATCATTGCAATAATAATGAGAAGAAAAGTTTATTGTCAGTCAGATTAATAATATAGAACATATTACTGAGCTCAAATACGTCCAACCCAGCAGTACTATTGCATTAATAAGAAAAAGAAATATTTCTTGTCAGTCAGATTAAGAACAAAATTTATTAGTGGACTCATATGTGAGTAGAACCATGGTACTATTGCGTTAATATGAAGAATAGTAGCTCGTTATCAATCGTATATAAATGTTTGCAATATTTTTGTTTTTCTCTACCTATGTAGCGCAAATCAAATGAGAGTCAGATTTATAATGGAATCTATTAGGCGACCCAAATATGAGCAGAACAATGGTATCGTTGCATTAATAATAAGAAAAGGTATAGGTTCAGAGTCATTTCAATTCCCCCAACTGGGGGCGGGCTGCTATAGCGACTTTGCGTCCCTCTTCAGCCAAGCAAGGGAATTATAGGATGGTGCCCAGCATTCGCCTCAGAGAAGGTACTTGTTGACTCAGGAAAACCACCTAAAAACCTGAATCAGGGCAGACGGCCAAGGGAATCGAACCAGCGACCTCCCGAATGCTAAGTAGACGTGGTAACCCCTAGTCTACAGAGCTCGGTTAATGAGAAAAGAGTGTATGATCTATTTATATAAGTTGCTGCAATATTATATGTTTTTCTATATGTAACATAAATCAAGAGTCAGATTAATAACAAAATCTATTAGTGGACTCAAATATGACTACAACTATAGCACCATTGCGTTAACTACATTGATGGAGCGAAAAGGAGTCATAGGTCTACCATAAAAAGCTAGTCATTCATTTTTTTTATTCTGAAATAAGCATTCTTCTGTGTCAATTTCTCATCTTAAACAAAGCCTGAGTAATGTTTATTTCATAAATATGAACTTTAAGATGAGCGGTGCTTGCTTACACGGACGCATTTGTGCCAGATCGACCCGGGTCTCATCTTTTCGACAGTTTCTTGACAGCAGCGGGGGCAGAGCGGCAAGAAGTAGATTCAAAGGTAAGCATATTTAACATTCACTGCCAGCCATTTTAGCGTAGGCCCAAGCGTTGAGCAGACTTAGTCTAGCCTAAACTTTGCAATAATGCGAGCGGGTCGAGTTTCTGAATATAGGTTTTGCAAGTACGCTGACTCCATCGAGTTCAGATAAAGCAAATCCGCGTCCAGGGAGCAGATGCGGAAAGCTATGTGTACAATTCCGACAAAAGAGACATTGGGGTTTGCAAAATAACTTAAATAACTATGCTATTGATGATCTATTTTATTATATTCATAATTCACTGGTATATTGTCGCACATCTTGAAGCAATGTATATCACGCATGGAATTATGTATCTCAAACAGTGGGGGAGGAATTTTTTGGGCTGAATAATACTACATGTAAACGAAAAGTGAATGAGAGATATTCGATTCAGTTCATCATATTTTAGTAGCTAGTAAAGTTTGGTAAATTCTAAATATTTAAATATCGGGATATCGGACTCGACCTTTGTCTGTAAGGGGCTGAAAAATGCATTTTACGTTCGTTGGTTAGCTTTACCATCAAAATTCTTCACGAAAGGCCACAATATACTAATTTTTCTTTATAGAATATAGATTTTTTTGTTTTATTAATACTGCATCTATTGTTTCTAAGTATTACCATTATAACATGTATTACGAGGGTCACTACATAAATTTCCGCAAAGTAGCCTTAGAAATTGATTTCACAATTTTTTATAAGAGTGCCATGAAACAACAACATTTCAGTAGACAACTGAAGTTGACAGATTGAGAAAATTGTTTACGGTTCGTATGTGATAAGCTTTTAACTGTTATGAGTTGTATGAAAAATGGATTTAAGTCGAAGAGATTATCGCGCGATGAGTTTTTACGATTTTAAATCGTGTCTCACTCCAAAACAGTACATCGAACGACTTCGCAATGCTTTTGCAGATGAAGTACCATCAGACTGCACCGTCTACGAGTGGTTTTAAAATTCCGCCGTGGCCGAAATTTTCTTAATGACGAAGTCCGCGAATGTCGTCCAAAATCTGCGGTTACTGATGAAAACGGCGGCCGGCGAATCACCTATGCTGAAATTGAGACAACCTTAACCATCTCGGGGACTGCAATCAACATAATTCTTCACCAACATTTAGGGGCCACATAATTTGAATGAAGCTCAAAAACTAGCACGTGTGGATTGGTGCAAGAAAATGCTGAAGAGGTTTGCAAGTTATCAGTCGAAACATGTGTATGACATCGTTACCGGTGACGAAACATGGATTTATTGTTATGAACCGGAAACGAAGCGATAATCGGCACAGTGGATCTTCCAAGGTTAAGCAAAGCCAACAATATTTATGCGATCTCGCAGTGCAAGTAAGACGTTGGTTGCTTCGTTCTTTAGCCTATCAGGCCATCTTGTAACAATTCCTTTGGAAGATCGTCGCACAGTAGACGCTGAGTGGTATTCCACCACTTATTTACCAGCAGTCGTAGAAAAAGTACGTACACAACGTCCTCGAAGTCGCCTAATCCTATACCATGACAATGCATCATCCCACAACGCTGCTCAAACAATGACATTTTTGGCCTCTGTAACTGTGGAACTATTGGGTTACCCACCTTATAGCCCCGATTTGGCACCGTGTGGTTTCTATTTATTCCCCACAATCAAGAATAAATTGCGTGGACAACGGTTTAAATCCCCCGATGAGGCTGTTGAGGCATATAATAACATGGTCGCTGAGGTGTCTCAGGTCTCAGGTCTGAGGTATTTGAGGACTGGTTCAATAGAATGAATAAATGCATACAATGTAAAGCCGAATATTTTGAAAAACAATAAACTTAAAATTCCTTATAGTTTGTTATCTTATGTATTGTTTTGCGGAATTGTATCTAGTTGCCCTCGTATCACCTAACATAGTACATAGAATGGTAATTTCTTTAAGTAGTGAAGAAAGCATACCATTAACACAGTCTTATGTCAAACATAATTTATTTCATTATTCTCACTCACATTGTCTGTTACTTAGATGCTGCCAGAAATGGTTGTTTCTTTTACAGTAATGAAGTTTTTTACTGATGATCTGGCACCATTTCTGCTATTTTTTCGACGTAAAATCAGGAAAAGAAAAAGCTGCATTTTCTACACTTAGGTAGAGAAACGTCTTTTAGTTTCTTAATTGTACAATTGTAAAATAGTATCATTTCAATTTAATATTATACAAAAATAATTTGATAAAGGTATATGTTATTCACATTTTTTTTAATTTTCCGCATAAAAATTCAAAGTCGAAATGATTACTCTGTTAGTTGAGCTCGAACATACCCCAATAACTTAAAAAAGTTAACTCTTGAGCTAGGACTTTTCAAAATGTCGTGACATTCATAATTTTGTAATTTTAAATTTGTCCTTTTTGTATTTATTTGCTCCAGCTAAGAAAACATATAAAGCATACATATTATTGTAAAAACTTAGTAAAATGTCTACCTACCTCATTGAATGTTTAGCCTTATAGGTATTGGTTACATGCGGAAATACAAAGGAAATATGGAAATTAAATAAAACTTATGATGTTAAATAATAGCTACCTTCATTTAAATTACTTCTCAAACGTTAGTAACTAAAGTTCATGGTGATACACTAGATTAAGAAATCTGGCGTTTAATTTCTAAAAACGGCTGAAGGGCTCAAGTGAGGCCTTTTGGGTATGATTAAGAATTAATTTTAGTTAGATATTGTCTTACAAAACTGTCTACTAATTTAAATAACTTTTGTAAATTACTATTTCCTTTAAAATGCGCAATCGCACCGAAGTTAAGAAGGATAGTTGTTTTGAGTTTCAAGTCAAAATCAATTAACTGAAAAATACACCGATGAGCGAGACTTAATAAATTATTCTTTCGAATGTGTGTTTGGAAATATTAAGTTTTCGAATTCTGATAAAATTTAAATCTAATTACACTTCGGGTTATAGTTTTACTACAACCTCTGGGTTTAACAGGATCTTTATTAAAAGTACTAATTTTGTTGATCCCAAAATTTGAGTAAAATTTAAAAGTAGCTTTATTTTTATCACACGAGTAAAATAAAAAATGCGTTGCAAATAAATTAGTTATTTTTAATTGTACATTCAAATAAATGGAACGTAAAGGCTAACATATATTTCAGTGAAAATTGACAGAATTTTCAGAAAAGCTTCGCCATGTCATTGTTTTATTGGGCCAGGGTTCTTTTTTAACCTTTCGAACCTTCGGCGAAGGAGATAACAAACGAGTATAAACCGAAAATTGAAGAGCAAAAGAATGAGTGCGGCATGTGTCCTTATTTCTTTTACACTTCCAGCACGAGATGTGCAAGTAATCTGACGAGGAGTCTGTTAATGTTTCCCATGGCGGTCGTTACGCGGCGCTCTTATCGCCGACTGAGCCACTGATTGCTTCATTTCAGACAATTGCCTGTTTATATTCGGCGGACCGCAACCAGTCCTTATCCTGATAAAACAAGGACCTGTTCCTCGCACAACAGTTGTTTTGTTCACTTGTTTTGTACACGCGTCCTATTAAACACTACAAGAACGCGGATTATCCTCAGTATAATGGTAATCACTCGCCTCTTGGTTGTTCTCACTTGTTTCTCTAAAACGTCAGCCGCCGGTCTCTCCTTATCTTGAAAAGAAATCGCGCAGAAAATATTATGCACCGTCACCGTTATTTCATTCGGGCGCTGTAAGTTAAACTAAAATTGGATTTTTTAAACTGCTGTTTGGATATTACATGGGTAAAATGAGCAGTGTGAATTGCACGACTATTTTTATCTTTCCTGTAGTCGGTTGAACCACTATTTTTCAAAAATGTAATTAAAGGAAGTGTCTAATCATCCAATTCTAAAATATGCACAAGAGTAGATCCATTATACACACCTTAGAACAATCTCTTTACACGTACGTCTACGTATACGTGGTATATGTATAACAATAACACACTATAGACATTCAAATATTAACAAACTCTTTCATGAAAGACAATCATTATTATTGCACTGAATACACAGTGTTCATCAGCCTCTATTATAAAAAATTATCTGCAAGTATAAAAAGTAAAGATTTGTTGCAGCTCCAATTTCAAATAAATTGGTGATGCAATGAAACAGTAATTAACCTTGTATCAGATCTTTTTATATTCGTAAATATAAAATAAACTCACAACTGTAACTGCATATCGTATCGAGAAAACCAGAAAGTGAAAAAATCAGTTAAATGTTAGCTTGTAACTTTGCTTCTTTTCTATATAGATCTCAGTGGTGAGTTTGGAAATGACTGTATAAAAAAATCTCAAAAAAAAATCTAAAAATTGTACGGGCATAGCACTTTTGTGTGCAATCTTTACCTTCAACTAAGGTTTTATCATATTAATGGACCCTTTAGTAAATGAATCAGAGATATATAGATTGCGTTGACTGGGAGGACCAGATTAGTAAGTTTTAAAAAAATGTATTTAAGCTGCGACCAACAGTTACACCAGCCATACTCAACCTTTTTTCTTCTCGGGCCACATACATATGTTTGCTATGTTAAGCGGGCCGCAACATAGTACACATACCTCATAATATAATTATGTAAAAACTGAAACTCAACCCGTAAATGTATCCAAGCGTTTATTTTAAAATGTGTGATTTTTGATGTTGAGACAGACTTTTAACTATTTTAGACAAATCAGGTTTATAATTACTACATGCTACTCCCAATACGTCATCAAGGCTGTTACGTGTTAAAAGCCTTTGTATTAACGTTAGTAGTTTACATTATATATGGCCGTGAATAGACGATCAATTGGGAAAACGCAGTCAAAACGTATAAAAATTAATATCTGAGTTGCAAAGGTTTTTAAGAAAAAAAAGAGAGTGGAAAAATAATAACAGATTTTTATTTTCGAATCGGTGACATGAGAAAAACTTAGCTGTGCATTAAGAGTTTCGTGGTAAAAATGTGGTAAACTCGGGATTTCTCGTTCTTCGTTAATAGTATGTGGATACTAACGAAGTGTGCTTGAGGCAGATTTTGAGAGCGGGTACCATTTTCTAATAAAAAATAGTTCCAAGTCGTCGACTGATTAGGGAACCACGGAATTCGCTGCATAGTTTTTGCCTGTTATTGCAAGGTATGTATAGTGTTTTTGGTACTATCTAATTCTATTTTCGTAATTGGAAATTATAGCAACAAGTTCGGGGCGACGGAAACGCATTAGTTTCAATATCTCTTCATAAAAATTTCACTACGAAGATCGGGCGATTGCTTGCGGTCAAATGACAGCTGACGTTTAGCGACTGTCAGAGTAGGAGTTAGGTGAGCAGCTCATCCTCTTGAACGGTGAGTCATGCTGATTAAACTCCTGAGAGGCTAGTCTTCGATTCCACAAGCGTTGCGATTACGTGATAAGTGCAGTAAAGTTAAACTTGTGACATTTCGCATATTTTCAAAAAGTAAGAACAGTTTATAACTCCTTAATTGTACACTAGCTATTATATAACTGTGAATTAGAATTATGGTCAAATATAGTAGTTAGGAAGTCAAATTAACGTAAACTTGTGGGGTACCCCGTTTTATAATACGAACTATGATTAGATAGAAATTTGAAGTCGACAATTGTTTCCTTTTATGCAACGAGAATAGACCAGAACCAGAAGGATCAATAAATCTATATAAAGAATTGCTTCTTTCATTCAAACATTAAAGTGTCAAGGGTTGTAATGTGCTGTATATATATGGGGAAGGTTATAAGTTTTCTTTCACCTATATAAGTGTACCTGGGAGTAATAAAACTTGTTGCCGCCCAGATATTTGGACATTTCATTACTAAAGGATACACGCCGTCTTCACTGTAGCTAGTGACGGGCCCCAAGCACACTTTTATAGCGAACAATTTTTGAAGTAAAATATAAAAGATCGAACTAAAGGTAAGAGAAAAGCCAACAGGGCGAGAATCAGTAAACCGATTTCAGTATACGTTCTTTGTATATTTCATTTTGGAATAAGATGGTTCACAAAGATATGTTGATGCGAATAACGTGAGCAGCAGATGGACACATTTTAGTACAGATTTGTATTTTTCAGGCACTAATTTCTTTACAAATAACTTCCAGATGCGTATAGTTTTCGAACTCCATAAATTCGTCAAATAGCTTTGCATAATCATATTACAATGCAACTAGTTGTGTAATAATTGCTGTTTCTAAGCGCCAGGGATTTTCTACAAGCAACAGACAATTTTTAATGCTTCGTAAATCCTGAGATCTGCTCTTACATTCTTTGGATCAGGCAGCTAAACAATTTGAAATTATTGTATAGTTTTATCGAGAAATGTCAATACCATCTTGTTTAGTTTTTGTTACAATTGTAAAATTATGCAGTACTTGGTTATGTATTTCCTCGTAATATCTGTCGCATAGAAAAGCTAAACGACACTACAGTGGCTATATACAAGATAGTGTGGCCATACGATTGTTGGCCGCCATTAACAGGCAAATTTGAGCATAGAGATATACAGTGCCTTTCGAAATAATCGAACGTTTTTGAGTGGTCATTATTTTGGCGCTAGTTATTTTAACTAGTTGATGTTAGTTACACGTGCAGTGTTATTTTTGGACATTGACATTTCTCATTGGCGTTCGTTCGTAGTGCTTTTAAGGTGTTACATGAAGTTTACAACCGGTTTCAGTTATGCTAGTTTACAATACAGCTAAATGCCGTCTTCCTGTTCCCTGTCTCCAAACCTCCCTGTTCTGTGCTTGGTCTTCTTCCAGGTTCCTCCATAGCTCTCCGAATACCCTCATTCCACGGTTTGCGTGGTCTACCTCTTTTTTTCTTAACCGGCGGCGACCATTTAAAGATCTTCATAAGCCACGTCGTCTCCTCCATTCTCCAATTCTGTCCACAACTGATTCTGGTGCCTTCATTCTGCGTCTTATTTCCTCGTTTGTCACTCTATCTCGTCTCGATACCTTCCCGCTTTTTCGTCAATTTGAACTGTGTTTAATCTTCGTTTCATTTCCGCTGTTACAGTCCATACCTCACTGCCATAACATAGCACCGACTCTACCATTACTTTACCTATTCTGTTTTTGTTAGAGATAGTATTGTCCCATCAAATTGATTTTAAGTACTTTGTACTATTCGAGTTCTGATCTCTTCTGTTCCCAAACCTTTTTCATCGATTGCATTGTAGCACCGAGGTATTTAAACCTTTCTACTTGTCTTACTGCGACATCTTCATTTATTAAGACTTCATATTGTGCTTTCGAGTTGACTACTAAATACTCCGTTTCCGCTAAACTTATGCTAAGGCCCCATTTATCGTAGCAAGGATGTAATCTCTATCATATATTCCAAGTCGAACGCATCTTGTGCTATTACAACAATAACATAATTATAAATTGTCACATTTAAATACTGTGCAGAATATTAGTTTTTCAGGGCAATAGATGATAAAATTTGACCCGCTTGCGACGCTAATGAATTATTTGACACTGACAATTCACAATTGTCAGATTTGAAAGGTTTTATTTTCTTACATAACCAAATGAACAGGTTCTACCAACCTCTTTGAGAACAACTTAAAAGTAACTAAATATTTTGCCTGTTAATGGCGGATATTCGCGTCGACCAATAGCGGCGAAGACATCCCTATGGCCACACTGTCTTGTATATAGCCACTGTAAACGACACCATCATCAACCATTTTCAAGTTCACTATAAACTTTATTATTTTGTTGTAAAAACAAAATAATGTCTTGTGGTAAAGAAAAAAACCGATCCAGAACTTTTACTCTGCTTAGCCATGGCACCGAGGTATGTAAAAGAAGATCGCTACAATTACTGTTCATTTCTTCCAAAATACTAGGTGTCGCCCACCCTATCTTGGTGACTGGCACATTGTTATCGCGCATCCCAAGCTTTTAAAAACTTGCATTATCAGATGTTTACAAAAGTACGTTCCTGATAATGAGGGTTTCGGGCCACACATAAAAGCTTGGCGGGCCGCAGGTTGAGTACGCCTGAGTTACACGAACGAAACCAATTACCTACAAGTCACAGCATATCATGTGCATAATGTATGTAGCATGTGTTGTGTGTGGTCAGGATACTCTTTCTCCTAGATCAGTCTTCCGAGAAGAGCGCCGTTAATTCTATCCCAGCGGCGAATGGTGACCGGGCCCGATACCGATCCAATGGGGTGCGTAAAAATCCGCCTGCCCATGGATTCGAACCGAGGACTCACTTATTGCAAGCCTGACGTCGTTACCACTGCGCCATGCGGTACTTTTGCAGGTATTGAAATAATAGAAATTTGGTAACTGGACCCTTGTGAAGATTTGAAGTAGGATGTTTTTTGTGAGAAGGAAAGTTAGGCTAAACTTCCCATTACGACTACGTTACCTCACAAGGAAGTGAACACAACTGGGGGTATTTTAATACTTTGTAAAGTTCAAAATGCCTGTAGTACTATTTAACGTCAATATAATACAAGAATTTAAGCCCACCCCAAAAAAGTATTTACTACAAACGGCTTCTGTAATAAAATTGTCTAATAATGTAATAACAAATGTAGGACAAACAATCGCTATATAAAGAAGTTAAAACCGTAACGTCTGACACAAAATCACGCAATAAATAAAATGCTACAATTTCTTGTTTTTTACTAAGTGCTTGATTATTTGAATACTATGCATGATATTTAACATAATAAATAATTTAATTTAATAATTATTAAAAATATTACAGCAGATTGAAATTCCAACTGATTTTTTTTAGTCTTACCTCTATTGAATGTTCAGCAAAATAACATGTGAGCAAATGGAAATGAAATCAAGTTTGGCTTAAAAAATATTAAGTCATGTGCTTTATTACTTCTGGTGTTTTAAATTTAAATATGACAGTTATTATAATAGAATTGCCAAGTTGTCTAAATTGCAACGTTGAACACTTTCAGCACTTCTTAGAACTTAATACGTAATTATTGATGTAGCTGATATAACATTGTTTATGTGTTAGTTTTTATGTTAGTTTTCAAATAAAATTTTGACTTGACAGTCGGTGACAGTTATGCAATGGTTTAGGTTATGTGTGTAGATTTCATTCTAAGACATCAATATAATGTGAATTAATAATGGGCATGTGTTTCAATTTTCAAAGCCAAGCTTGATTTCACTTTAGTTTGCTCACGTGTTATATAATTGTCATTTAATAAGCATTCTACAGAGACATCGAAAAAGATTGAATGCCACATAACCAGTGACATTGACGATTTAGTGAATTTAATGTTCTAATATTGCATTCAAGCGTCGAATTAATATTTTTCTGATCATAGATGCTCGTGATAAAGTTTTGAATTCTCAGGTCGTGCTTTATTTCTTTTGCATCAACAACAGCTCGATTCAGAGCTAATATACGTACTTTTAAATTGTTTTGTATAAGTAGCTTTCCCAAATATGTGGCACGCCACTGCGACTCTCAGATTTAATTTTTACCAACAGTGTTAAATGGGATGCGTATATAACGTATTCAGTCTTTTATTTTATTTTGTAACCGTAATCTTGGTTATTGGCTCTCGATAGCTGGCGTAATATGGCTTTTAAGGCCCGAGGGCCTATAAAGTTGATAAGCAGTATAACATACACCAACAATCTAATATAGCAATATCAACAATGAAACGACAACATAGAAACGACAGCACAACAAAAATTGACGTCAGCACAACAATGACGTAATAGCCTGTACCAAAATACTGAATTCTTAAATTTTTGTCCATTTCGAGAATCAAAATAGAATGAAACGTTGTATGTACTGGATAATCAAGATTATAGCTTCCAAGAAATTTAAAGCACTACACTGCGCATCACGTTTTAAACATTCCCTTGTGCTATAATCTATTGATTATGCCCTTAATACATAAATAACGATTTGGATGTCTCTGTAAATAAAAATATGCAACTGAGAATCCTTATTTTTTTTGAGACTTAAAGAAAATAAATTGTAAACCATACTTATTTTGAAAATGTCAAACGACCGGTAGCAGTGCATTTTTTGCAATAGGAATTCGAATTAAACTCTAAAAGGACTGTATGATATGTATTAATTAAGTACAGTTATAAACGTATTAACCAGTCTCCTATCTTGTAACAAACATGAACAAAGTGGCGAACAGATTTGAAAAATTTAATGTAAGGTGCTTATGATTTATGAATTATATGTAGAATTTAAGATCTACTCACTAGGTTTATCATTGATTAAAAAGTATAAATGAAACATTTTGATATTGCTATCAATTAATTATGAATAATTTAAATTATATTTGGTAAAGTTCAAATCATTATATTTGAAATGAATAAAATATTATTACATTTTATTTCCTCAGTTAATTATATTGTTATTTAGCTGAGTTTAAATATTCCATAGATTACAGAATTATGAGAGTGATAATATTATAAACAAAATTTTTATTATATGCAACATTTTAAATACTGTCTAGGAGTTCGATTAGCAATGCCAGGTTTATCAGTTTCACCTTGTTGAATTCTCCTTATATTAAAACAAATTTCTTACAAGAAATCTCCAATTATATTTAAACTTATTTAGAACCAATAATTACATCGTGCATCATGCTAAACAATGTGCATATACTTATTTTTTTCAATGTTTTCATAGATTTAATAAATCTAGGTATTTATATAGTCATTTTGTCAGTAGCAAACACAACGCCCATATTACTACTTAAAATATATGAAAAAAAACAAGACTAAAACCACATTCTTGTTGTTTAGTCCTTCATAACACGCACAAATCTTATGGATGCTTTCTACTAGATCTAGTTAAGCAATAGAAGATACTACTTATTTAATACATAGAATTACATTATTTACTATACCGGGTGTCCGTTCTCAAAGTCGAACATAGGCGATTAACATTGTATTAAACGTTTTTGCCGATTCCTGCTCGCCAATTCAACTTACAGGGAAGGTAATGGTATGAATGGAAAGATAAAATTATTACGCATCAAATTATACCAATAATAATATTCAAGATGCGATTTTTATTTTAAAATTCTAATTTAAAACTTGGGAATTTTTAAATATGCCATGCTTTGCTTTTCAAGTTCGATAGCATTTGTCAAAAAAATTGGTAATTAGTTGGCGTAAATCAGGTATTTTCTGTCAACATCTGTTAAAATTATCTACAGAAAAATTAATTATTTCAATGAAGAATGAGTGAATGCACTAATGTCAATTGCCTATGTTCGACTTTGAGAATGGACACCCGGTATATGTAGGTATTGATTTTTTTGTTTTTATCATTCTTCTTTTAAATCAAGTCAACCAGAAAATAACACAAACAAACGCTGATTTGTTATGACACAAGATGTTTCAAGCTTGAATTATTGTTGTTTTCTAAATGTCGTAATGGTAGAACTTTCTCCAATATTCTACTACTGCTGTAAGAGTATTCCCGCTGCAATAGCCATACACGAAATACATTTCTGCATATTCAAGTACAGAAACAGGTTACATCATTACCACACTTAGAAAACAACACTAATTCAAGCTTTAACAACCTTCTGTCATAACAATTAGCGTTTGTTTTACTTATTTCTCGGTGACTTGATTTAACAGAACAATGAAAAAATATGTAAAAGGCTCTACTCAGAACTTTTTTCGCAACTGGACGTTCTGAAACTAAACAATATTAAAAATCAAAAGCCAGTAGGGGTAAAAAACCTAGAGGTTTGTAAAAATAGTGAAACAATAAAAGAAAACACTTGGTAATGCGAACTACATCAATTTTCAAATAGAAATCATTACCGAGGTGGGATTCGAACGTCAACGCCTGCAAACGAGCATGCGAATGCGATTTCAACGATTGGCGTTAGACCGTCAGCAAGTTAACCGCCCCTTCGCATCAGTGGGTCATCGAGAACCCTTTGCATCGGTGAGATGCGATTGCCTTAAATACAGGGCATTTACTGTAAACTTTTTTTTTCTTTTTTACAACATTTACGTTGTATCTGTAGATGTAAAAAGAGTCAAACAAAGGCAACAATAAATGCTTTCGTTTAATATAGCCGGCATCCCACAGATCTGAGAGATCCTGTATGGCCCAGTGGAACATGCGGGTGCAACCGAATTCGCATTCGCAGGCGCTGTAGTGGAATCCCACAAACGCTAATGGCTTTTTTATTTCAAAATTGATATAATTCTCTTTAGCAAGTGTTTTCTTTATTGTTTATGTATTATTAGGAACGTATTCCCCTAGTTACCTTTGATTTTTAAAATTGTTTAGTGTCACATCGTCCATTTGTTACGGAAGTTCTGAGTAAAGCCATTTACAGGTGCTGTCAACTCAGTAAAGTAGTAAAACACTAAATAATATTTTTTTATATTTTTTTAAATATTTTCGTTATTCGTTACATGAAACATTGTACTTAACTTTTTCGGAAAGAATTTTTCCGAATTCGCACTATATGCAGCACTCTCTTCGGTCGTGCTGCAAACAAAGTGCTCATTCGGGAAAATTACCTTCCCGAACTTGTTAGGTAAATAAAGGCGGATTCTCGCTCGTACGCAGAATGTTACCGACGCAGAACTACGCAAAATAACTTGCGCGTAGAAGTCGTTGCAACTGGCTGCAACTCTTCAAATATTCTTGTATGCGAGTGCAGGTTTCCGTTGGTGCGCAATAATACGTAGCTATATTACTAAAGTTGCTATTTGAATACTGAAAATTCTGGTAGTAGAGGTAAGCACTATGAATTAATAAGTAGTATTTTATCTATTACACGTATTACGTTTTCCGCGGCTAAAGTAGAAATCAGTTTCTAGGTGGTGAAAACTGTCTTAGTAAAAAGCATTATTCCATAAAGAGTACCTTAAAATATAATATTCAAAATTAATATTATAAGAAATATTAGTAACTTATTTATTAACTGAAGTCGTGGAAAAAATAGTATAGGTATAGGAACGCTGTGGGAGAGAATGTCATTTTTCCCTTAGCGTATAATGTATTATTTATATTTATATTATTTATTATAGATGCTTACAAAAAAGAAAAATATGCTGATGTTAGCTGATATAGCCCATCAAGAAGGACTACTGCTTCCGAATGTTCTGATGAAACGGAGGTGCGTCAATTCGACCATTAAATCAATATAAGTAGAAAGAAATGTGGCAGATTTCTGAATACTTTGAAAGTTATGATGACAGAAGATCCCGAAGAATTTTATAAATACACACGTCTTCATGTGGATGAGT
Organism: Agriotes lineatus; assembly: GCA_940337035.1. Taxonomy (NCBI): domain Eukaryota; kingdom Metazoa; phylum Arthropoda; class Insecta; order Coleoptera; family Elateridae; genus Agriotes; species Agriotes lineatus. Next base: position 130,834,490 of record OW679197.1, on the reverse strand, counting down.
TTAATGCATTAGTAGCATTAGTTGCACCAAAATTAAACAAAAGAAGTTGCATTAACAGCGTCACAACTGAAGAGCGGAATTCGAATCCCACACCTCCGGTTTTAAGTTGACCAGGTTAATTAACTGGAACTCGTTTACCGCCATTTTCTATAACTTTCCGCACACGACTACGACTTCTTGCGCCAAAGTTGAGATTGTACGAACTTTGGCGACAACGCATTCGTAACGGAAACGGCTGCAAATTGCTGCAACCTGCGCCATCGACTTGGGCGCACGAGCTGGAACAGTCACGTTAATAAATACTAAGTTCAACTTTCTACGTCTACGGCTTTCTGCGTCAACGACATTCTGCGTGCGAGCGAGAATCCGCCTTAACTATTTCGCATCTCTACAGACGCGCGAAACTATACGTTTACACGGCTAGCCGCGAAAATATTTCTCCAGATGACGTTTCGCGGCTAGGCACGAAAATAAATGTCGAGCGTCCTAATCGTGGAGGCCGTATGCTATTGTTTATTGGTAGTTCATTAATTGTCTATTTCGTATTATCAAATTTTAAACGTGCAGCTGACTAATTTTTGGGTTTTTATTCCAAAGTACGTGTTAATTACTGTTGTTACGAGCTACGTAATTATGAACGTCAATATATTTTTGTTGTGTAGGATAAAAAATACTGTGTGAACTACAGCGGGAAAATGATTTTCCGGGCCTTAAGCAGTGGCCAGCCTCGCCTACGGCTCGGCTCGGCTGTTCATATCTTCTTTCGATCCGGAAAATATTAATTTTCTCGCCTAGGTACACAAATTACTACTGCATCGCTTTGATCGCAGAATGTGTTTTTTAGTCCAGAGAAATTAGACATTGCTCTTCGGAAAAATTTCAGGAAAGCTGGATTTTGTTATGAGCCTTGATATTGTAGTTCTAAACAAAATGTCAAAAGTCCTCATCGATCCGAGTGCCGCTAAAAATTTTAAGGGGGGGCAAAAGTCACCAAAAACGGTATTTTGTGAATATCTCGTTAACGGTCACTTTTACAGAAAAAATACGAATTATTAAATTTGTAGCTTATAAAATTTCTAACAATAAAGATATCATGATTTATATTCGTAAAAGTAACCGTTTTAGAGATAATTCGATTTACATAGTTGTAACGAATAGATGCACTCCTCAATGACATGTATATCTCATTGGAGTTGCGACTTGAAATATTCCAGAATTTCCTTTTTTCAGAGCCCATAAAAATAGAAAGAAACACATATATAGTACACTGTAGTCTAGATAGAGAAGGAATGTGCTCCGAAAAGTTCCCCTCCGTTGTCATAAAACCTCAAGGGACATCAGCTTGCTATTCGTGTAGGAGCATCATATATTATGTTATTAGGAGCAAAAATTATACTTTATTTGGCTTGGCTGGACTGTTTATCTGCCGAGCTACATAAAGATACTTTTGTTCCGAATAACATATAGTATTTTTTCTTCAAACGTCTTTAAAAAATTATTTAAGAAATTTTAAGAAACCTGGAATTATTTTAAGGTAGAAGATTGGGTAGACTGATAAATGTAGGGTGCTTTGGAGAGCGTCACTATGACTACACTATAAACAACGTTGTGAACAAAATCCGAAAAAAAATACTTTATCTCGTCAGTCTTGCTTAAATGTAATACCCATATAAATGACGTCGATACTTGCGACTCCACTGAAGATGTAGATACATCACGTTTCCTGACTCAATCTATGGAAATAGCGAAGACAGCAGAAGAAGAAGAAAAAGATGATGAAGAGGAAAGCCTTCCGATTGAAATAGAGTCTGAAGATGAATATTAATAACTTCTGTTTTGAATCCAAAATTGATTAATGAATAAGTTCACTATAATTTTTTTTAAATAAACTTTTTTCAAACAAAACTAATACGTGGAATATGCCTACTGGGGACACCACATGAAAAAACGCACCTTGTACTCTACCTCGAAGGTGGTGTGGAAAAGAGTGCACGTCTCAACTCTGTAAATCGAATTATCTCCAAAAAGGTTACTTTTACGAATAAAAGTCATAATATCTTTATTGCTAGAAATTTCATAAGCTACAAATTTGATAATCAATATTTTTTCAGTAATAATGTATTAAGGGCAAATGCTTTTGCCGGTAAAAATGTTTTACGAAAGTATTTTGTTTTGTCAATGTCACAAGACAAACTAACTTGAACAAATTCCCGAGCCGAAGGCGAGGGAATTTGTCTAAGTTAGTTTGTCGAGGGGCATTGCCAAAATAACAACAAATCGTGAGTAAAACATTTGCCGAGCAAAATCATGAGCCCGTAATACATTTTGTGGACTATTTCCCAAATATCGGTTCATTTTGACATTTATACTGATGCGCAATGACAGTTTAAATGACGTTTCTTAAATACCACCTTGATTAAAGCAACATATTTGGTGGTTGCCGTGGATGCAAGTGACAAAAGAAACTGACAAAATCCCAAGGGAAAATTTCGATTTTTTGCCACTACAAAAACACACGATTGGTTGAATTTTGAAAAAGCATGGCTTTTCATTGGATAATAAGAGATGTGGGAAATAGTCTGTAAAAGTGACCGCTACCGAGATATTCACGCCCCCCCTTAAAATTTTTAGCTGCACTCGAATCGATGAGGACTTTTGACATTTTGTTTAGAACCAGAATATCAAGGTTCATACCAAAATCCAGCTTTCCGGGAAATTTTTCCGAAGTTTTGCTTTTATTTTGTCTAATTTCTCTGGACTATTTGTATGAATTTTATGATAGAAAAGCTCCTAACGAGTCGCCTTGAAAGAGAGGAGTAGCTTTAAAAGGTTCGTGACTGTAAAATAAGTACTAGCGAGGTTACAAAGCGTTTTTGTTGTCTTCTTTTTTTAATTGAGAGTTAAGTTGTGATCAATGTATTGAATACGTTACTTCCAGTTGCATATATTTTTCTTATGGGTTCAATTATACTGTACATAGATATATAACACTGCTTTGAAGATATTAATAAGTGAGGGTATTTTATGCTACTCCTCTGAAGCCTTGTTCGTCTAATTAGTTGCTTCATCATTGAAGCGTCGTGATATCCTCATTTACAGTTCCTGTATCCTCTTACTCCACTGCGATCGATTATTGGATATATAACCTACTCACTTGAAGGATCCATAATTAGCTCAAAATGGGTAGTGAATATCACAAGTGCTTTTTACTATAACCGACTCTTTGGACATTTATGCTCGTTTCATTTTTATTAAATCATCCCATCAATTTGGTGATCTTCCTCTATGACGCTTCCCAGGAATATCCACTTATATGATTAAATGCGCTAGACTGCCTGTGCTTCTTCTGGATACATGACCAGAGTAAGTTAGGATAAGTTTTTCGACTATAGTTTATAGTCGTTCTGTTACACTTAGCTCTTCTAATACAGATTCGTTTGTTCTCCTAGCAGTCCAGGTTATTATTGTTACTATCTTTAATAACCACGTTTCAGATGCGTATAGGAATATAGCGTAAGTTAGTGTAAGTGCAATTCGGACTTCAGTTGGTTTTCCTATATGTCTATCTTTCCCGATTCTGTGTAGTTTTCTTTCCACTTAAGCCATTTTAAGCGATTTTGATTATTTCACTCTTAACCTTGCAATTCTTTGTAATTAAGGAGCCCAATTACAAATACAAAAAACTGCTTCGCCGTTCTCAATCCACTAACTCGTCAGCAGTGCCATCAAATATAATAATAATAATAATAATAACTTTATTAATTTAAAAGTAATAAGCTTATGAACTAGGCGAAAGTCCAGTCGATGGGAAATCCGAACGAAATCCCACCTCCTGCTCCACTTAACCTAGACAATTTTTGCAACAATAATGTTCAGCAATTCGAATATCAGAATCATTATAAAGTATTTTTATTTTGTCCAGTGGGCGATAAACTAGTATGGCGATTATGGATTAAGAATACAAAGAAGAGTTAAAAAGAAAAAGAAGCAGGGTTACGACAAAGTGGCTGTACTTTATTTTGTTATGTGAACAATGAACAGTGTTATTCGAACGGTCTTTTCAGTTTCAGATTTATAAGATCTACAATGATATACCTAAAAATCACATCAATTTTAAAACGAATATGTATAGCCATATATATAGAATACAAATTAGCTAAGCGTCATGACAGCTAATAACATTAATTATTATTAAGAAATATTTTGGAACTATCAGTAAACGTGCAACGCCATCACTTATCTATATATGTACGTTACTTTATTTTTTTTATTTAATCAATTAGTTGTAAGCAATGTGTTATTCAAGGCGCCACTGGAAAAGCAAGGGTGGAAACCACTAATTTGAATTGGTGCCTTGTGATTTCTTCAGCCATATTATTTATTTTGTGTTTTATAAATATTGTATTATATATGATCTATCTGTTGTTGAGGAATAAATATATTATTATTATTATTATTACTATTTCTAAAGTAAGATTTTTAAGGCGTTTTCCCCCGTTTGTAATTTGAATAAGAAAAATCTTAATTAATTTTAAAAGGACTAATACTTAACGTCTTTAAATCGAGGGATAGCTTGTAACCATTACGACACAGTAAGAAAAATAGCGTTTAAATAACGCAGTATGATGTATAGACAGAGTTAATAGACCTTTATATCTGAGTTGCAGATTATGTACATCAGTACGGAAGGTTAGCCTTTCACATAGAAATGAAGGATATTTATTTACAATTAAATTATGATAAAGGCAACACGAATGTAAAACACACCTATGCAACATACTTAACCAATTTAAAGTTGCCAGTTTTTAGTTACACTTTCAGGTTTTTAATGCCAAAATAAGACGTACACATGAATTTTGTAGTTTGTGAATCCTCTTAACATCTATGGAAGTAAGACAGGGGCCATAAACTCCATCACAGTAGTTAATTCTAGACAGGACCAGAGAGTTACAGAGTTGGATCTTAATTTTCTGATTAAACAGGTATCGATTATGGTATATGGCTTTGATAGAGGCGTACGATTTGCGTATGCAATCGGTTACATGTTGACTAAATCTCAGGGCATGGTCAATTACTAGACCTAAACTCTTGACAGTTTCTTGCAACAGCAATGATACATTATCAATCATAATATCTGCAGATTCAATAATAGTGCGCCTGTCAGGTTTCCTACCAAACACAATTTCTACCGATTTCTTAGGATTTAACTGTAAGGCATAATCTTTGGATATATATAGTAGATTCTGTAAGTCGATATTAATTAGATTAAACGATGATTAGCAAGAGTTTTAGGAAAAGAATAATATAACTGGGTGTCGTTGGTGTATAAGTGCACTTTTCAGGATTGCAAGAAAGTGATAAAATTGAAAGTATAAATAGTGAATAACACAGGACCCAGTATTGTACCTTGAGGAACGCATTTATTAATGTAAGAAAACGAAGATATCGAGCCACGTAATCTAACAGCCTGAGACTTATTGGAGAGATAATTTTTCAAAACAAGCGAGCGCTTTTTGCCCCCTTATGAGGGTGCCTACAGTTTTCTAAAACATGCTTTCAAGTAGCTGTCACATTAATAAATGTATTTACTAAGTTTAATTTCAAATGAAAGATGTATGCAGTTTTAGTAGCAACTTGAACAAAAAACTAATCTTGAATATAGAAGCATTATAAAGTTTTTCATAAAAAAGAGCCATGGATCACAAACGCTCAACGAAACAATGCTTAGTATGTACTATGCAATATATAAAAACACTTGGGATAGTTAATATGGTCTATTGTGAATGTGCCTGCTCTACATATATGTAGTTGCTATGTATTTCTAACTTAAATTGTTTAGACATTACTATGAAACAAAATTGTTATAGTAAATGTAACTGTTTAAAGCCTCATTCAAGGTAATCAAATAATGCTAAAATCTCTATCAGAGTTTTTTTTTGTCTTCCATAGTGCATGGGAAATTGTATCATATTTCAAAGTAAAATTTTAGTCTAAGTAATTTCTATGGGCTGTGGCATCGATCCAAGATAACTGAAAGTTCGCAAGACTTGCTGTAATTTGAATAGTGGAGACCATTACCACTTGCTGTTGGCGGATCGAAGAATACCTAACGCTTTCAATTATTGCAAGTGAAGTCGGAGTGTGAGAGGAAACTGTTTTGAAGATTTTTAATAAACATTTGGTAACGAATAAAAATTGATTCGAAAATTAGCAGCTCTACGTCAAGATAACTAACGGGTGTCCCAAAATGAGCCGTCATTTTAAATTTTTAATAAAACGCATTATTTAGTGGAAAAGTTCAATTTTTTTTGTTGCAGCATAGAGTACAGACATGAAGGATATGTAAGGAAAATAATATCCATCGAATGGCAAATGTTGACTTTTTTATGAAATTTTTGATCACTTTTTGGCATAATTGTGGGCTAATTTCTTCAAGATTGCGTCGAATTTCTTCCTAGAGATCTTGAATGGTCTGTGGCTCATTGGTGTACACTTTATTCTTCAAAAAACCTCAGTGTTGTGAACTGAACCAGAATTTATGGATTAATTCCACCACAGTGCTGCGAGACGATGCGGCATAATGACCAAATAATGTGCGGACTTCACCATCTTTATAGTGAATTTTTACGACCTACCCGTTGCTTGTTCGCGTATATCTCCATGACTAAACTCCATGTTTTCTCTTGACAGCTGGCAAAGTTTTAGTACTCTATGTTCGTCACAAAAAAATGGCGGTAAACTTAAAATGACGGCTCATTTTGGGACACGTGTTATAACTATAAACCTATTATAAAATAATCTATAGCATGGATTCTAAGACGTGTACCGACTTTTCTTGATTGAATACATGCAAAAAAGACCCACTATTACAGAAGATGTATACCAAGCAAAAAATAAACATTTATAAACTGCTATGAAAGGGAAATGGCTAAATAATCACGATTGAATTTACTGTTCCACGACAGTTGTAAAATGTACAGTTGCGAACAAAACATATGGAAACAACATTAATCTAGCGTTCGTTTTTTTTTTATTGATTTTAAACATTGTAATTACGTCCTTCACTAGCTTTTGGACCCTCCTCTAATTAAAATAATTTCCGTATTTTTCAAATTGAATACTAAATAAAAAAGTTACAGAATAAAAAAAAATTATTAATGCCTTTAAGAAAGAAATCGCACCGCACGAGTGTTCAAAATTATGTATGAAATAAGTACAAGTACATTAGCGCTGCTAATAATACTGAAACAGTAGAAGAACACACTTAGTAATGCTAATTACAACAATTTGCAAATAAAAAAACCAGTGTAGCCGGAGGGATTCGAATCAGCGCTCCCAGGTGGAATCATATTGCTAGTCAGACGCTTCAACCGTTTGATCAAGAATGTATACCTATCATACTCGTTTATGGCTGCATTATATAGGACGCGGTGACAACACGGCCAATCCTGGACAAACTGCTCCGATCGGTGCCGATGAAAGCGTGACTCACGCAAAGACGCAGGCACAACATATGTTTCTTTGTAGCGACGTCCTGCTGATTTAACAAAATATCGCACTGTAAATTAATTATTACAATTATTGCAAATGGCGATTATGATTCGAAGACATAAAAAACCGTATTTACACAATATTAGAATTAGTGTTTCCATTTTTTCCCGCAGCTGTACAAAACTCCAAAAATTTGAAAATTCGCGATAAATGGGCCTTCATAAAGTTAAACCATGCAACATACAGCCTTGATTTGACACATAAACACTGTTAGTTATTCCTAAAACTAAATAGCATTTGCAGAGAAGACGACTTACTTCTGGTGAAGAGGTGAACGGAGCCATTGACCAGTATTTTCTTGGGTTACAATTTTTTTTATCGAACTTACTAATGATTAGAAGCACGCTTGAATATGCTTCTTGGGGTTCTGTGTTGAAAAATAAAATGTACTTTGCCTTCAAGACGTTTTCTTCATTGCTAGACAGATTACATACAAATTTGCAGCATATATCAAAATGATAGCCTACTCTTGTTGAAATACAGAGTAATATATAATGAATTAATAACTATCATATTTCATGAAAACATCTTAAAACTAGTTGAAAAACTTAGAAGCAACCTAATGGTTGATATAAAGGTAGCCGTCGAATATTGCTAAAATTCAATACCGTTTGTTACTTTACAGTTTCATTTGCTACACCACGGTTCAAATCTAATCAATTCTTTGCTTACTGAAATGCTTATTACAGGCAAACCGTTCTCCAAATTGGTCTATTAACAATATTTCTGCGTGGAGAGTAAATCGGGTTCCAGAAATTCTCCGCCCTTAAACTTCTAGCTTTAATTCTGCACGTGTAATAATTTCAGTTAGATATTTAGTTTGAAATCCCCGTGATATTGCCTATAATGGCGCTAATAGCTATTCGGCAGCGTTATGCGGTAGTATCTCGTTAAACCGACGACCGCAGCGTCGGTTTACGTGTCATTTGCGGCCAGACTGGAATTAAAAGTTAGGGTAGTTTTATCCATCGGCAATACAGTTGATCGTGTGCAATCACTGCCACATTCGCAGAGTCCATGCTTACTGGACATGACTGCCCCTACAATGTGAAGATTAATTTAAAAATGGCTGTTTACCCCGATTTTCATTTTTTGCGAAGTTGCCAGATTTAATCTGCACCCCGTTTTAAAATTAATTTGCAAACGTGCCGGTTTGCAACCAGACAATACAGTTACTCCATAATTCGTGCTAATTCATTGTTTCCCTTAACACGCTCTAAATATGGATTGCAATCAAATTGCTTTAGTGGAATCTCCGTAAACTATGGGCTACCTCCTTCGATTTCACTCAACGAATGCAGCTTCTTAAATCATATTTGCCGGTTAACTCAACGATTAAATCTGAAAATGACGAGTGTAACCCATACAATGACATTTTTGCACAATTGCATTCGAAGCAATATTTCTCCAAAACAGGTATCCAAATCATTGCTCAATGGATTTTCAGAGCGCTTATACAGGAATAGATATATCGAATAAAATCGACTTATTACTGTCGATCAAGAATCTCAAGGTGGTCGATATAGGCCCCCTGGGGCTCAATGGAATTCAAGAACTCGATTAGGATCGATTGGAAAGATAGGTACCTATTGCACTGTTTTTTTTATTTCGGATAATTATCTAATAATAAAAAAAAATAACGATCATTTGGAAATGTTACTACTTGATTTAATGGTTTCTACTTAGAACTGTTTCGAGTCGAAGACAAAATCTGAAGAAATAACATGAAAATTCTAAAGTAATTATTTGAAAACAATAGTTTTATATGTGGTCAATGCACTAAATATGTTGGGAAGACCTGAACTGAAGATGATATGGTTCTTGGAACCACAATCCTAAAAACCAAAGTTCAGCAAGCAGATGAACAACGCTGATTTGCTTCCACAACATAGATTCAAAATTCTGTCATATGCTATTATAGTACTTTCCTAAAAAAAAAATAATTGCTACGAGTTGAATCACACGATATACAATTGAAATTCAATTGAGAAATTTTAAAATACGGAACAAGATTATAGTAGTTAGTTCGAAGTTCAACGGCTTGTCAATCCCATGTTGTAAAATTTGAAAAATTATGCTAATTTAAGATATATATTCAATAAATCAATAAAAAAATCGGTAAAAGGCTTTACTCAAAACTTCCCTAGCAAGTGAACGTTGTGACACTAAAAAATTTACAAATAAAAGAAATATAGGGGTACAAATATATTCACGTTTGTAATAATACTGAAACAATAAAAGGAATCACTTGGTAATGCAAATTATAAAAATTTTCAAATAAAAAGCATTACCGGCGATGGTATTCGAGCCAGCGAATGCAATTTCAACGATTGGACGTAGCTCGCAAGTGAACCGCCCGTATGCTGCACTCCTCCATCGAGGACGCCTCCCATTGGTAAGATACGGCTGCCTTAAATACAAGGAATTTATTGTTGACCCCTTTTTTCTTCCCTCGTATAAAAGACGAAGCAAGTATTGTAATCGCGAAAAAATCACATTCCGAGATTTCTCCAGATCTTCACGCCCCTAGATGACGAAAAACAGGTTTTCTAAATTCCTTATGTCTGCCTGTCTGTCTGTTGGCGGCATAACTCAACAACTATTTGTTGGAAGAAGACAGTATTTTGCACACACATTATATATCTACCTGGCATGAAACTGAGAAAATTTTAACAAATATATACAGGGTGAGCACCTTAAAAAATAAAATTTTGTTTATTTTTTATTTAACTTAGCAGTAGATACAAGTAATAATTTGTAAATATCGCAGGCTTTATTCTAGATATAGAATAAATGCTGTACGATACAAAAAGAAGCAACGAATTAATGCGGAACACTAAATACAACTGGAACGCATGAATTCGAACGGTCGCGGTAGCTCTGGAAGCGAAAGCGTAAACTACCGCCAAACAAAAAAATCGAATGGGCCGGCTCGTTCGCTGAATTCGAGCCGCATCATCGGTAAAATCTTAATTTTTGGTTTAACTGAGATACAGGAAAGTAACAATTTGCACATAGTTCAGACTTTACTCTTGACGAGAATCCAACAGATACAGCGTAAGTACTTTTTCTGCTTTACAGCGTAAGAAGTGTCAACGAAAATAAGTTCTATTTAAGGCAGCCGTGACGCACGTAGTCACGTAGTGCTCCGTAGCGCAGGTAGAAATAGCCCATTCTCCTTGCAATATCCCACAAAACTTTGGGATTGCATATGCATTCGCCTCCCCTTCGATTTCCACCACCGGTAATACGTGAAGATATATTAACCCCTAACTTAATTTTATTTTTAAAATTATTTAGTGTCACAACGTACATGAGGAAAGTTCTGGGTAAAGCCGTTTACAGATCTTTTATAACATGTACCCTGTATCTGTTGGTTCCCGTAAAGCCTACACTATGTATAAAATATTACTTTTATATAATTCTCAGTTGAAGCAAAGATTAAACAACAATTTAGGTTTTTAAGGTGCTCACCCTATATATGGCCCAAAAATGTTCCGTTTTAGGGAAAAAATGGAAATTAATTCATATTTTCGAAACCGCTTGAGATATTTCAGTGATATTTAGTACGTAGCGATAGTTAATAAACATGCATATTTTTCAATACAAAAATAATTTTTAGCTTTAACATTGGCGTGCGTACGGGCAGTGATTTTGATATTTTTGAAGAAAAAATGGTACACCAATGGTTTTTTCGAAAATAAAAATATTTTTGAATTCGGAAATAAAAACAACTAAAGCACACAAATGTTTGAATACAGTAGATGGCTTGGTGAACAGTTAAAAATCTAGAATGTTTTTCTCAACGGGAACAGATGCAAGTATAATTATAAATCATTTCAGTGATTGCCCCATATGTACACTTGCTTTCAAAACTTTCGCGTACACCTATTTTTCGCTGTATTAAATCAGGGTTGTAATTAATCAACTCTGACATTTAAACTGTTGAAAAGTCAAAAGGCGTCGATTGACAATGTCAATGTCATCTTTAACCTAATGTCAAAATTACCCGTTCACACAGCTAAAATTTTGCAAAATCGTTGTTACTTGAATTTGAATCTGTCCGCGAAAGTTTTGAAAGCAAGTGTACATAACGTCAGTAAAATATTCCTGGCAAGAACTGTAGGAATTTATACGTACGGCTCTTCAGCAAAGTTTGAAAAATACGAAAGTTCCTGTTCTAAATGTGGTATCCGGTGCATGCAGGCAGGATAGTGTGCTTTTAGCCTTATTTACGCACAACATTACGTTCTTATAATATTAAATTTTTAAATTATCTGAGATGAATTTTATACACTTGTTAAGCGGTTGTACATAAACGTTTCGTTTATTAAAGGTATATCAGCAATACTGCACAGGCACACATCACCTTTCTTTACTTTGCCAAAATATATTGTTAACACGTACAGATTATTTACTTAATCATGTTTCACCTATCAGTACATACATATACGAAACGTTGTAGTAATATACGAGGTGTTGAAAATATTTAAGGGGTATATAGAATATAGTAAAAATAAGTCAAGAAGTCGTAATCAACAGCGGTCAAGCTACATCCACTTTGTAACATAGTAGATTGCCATTAATAAAAAATGCAAATGGTTGTAATGAAAAATAATTGTTGTTGTAATCAAGTTTGTAAACAGTTCTAATTTGATTTTGGAACAATTAAATTGATATCATCCAACACCCTTTGAGTTGCGATATCACTACAAAAACTTGCCAGCATGTAGAGTATCTGATAAACGAATTTTAAAATAAAACTAGTACAAAACTCAATATTTCTTATAGTTTGTGGTGCTCATGAGAGATAATTATGGAGGTGGTTACCTTTTTTCTCAATATTTGCTAAAGATTTATTGAATTGTTGGGTTTCTCAAGTAATTTCGTGCACAAAGGCCTGCTGTTTAAGGTTATTGAAATGCACTCCTAAGATAATATTAACTTCATGTAAGTAAGTGCTCTTTTTCAATTGTACATGTGAATGTTGTCTCTGTTGATATTACAACTTAAAGATCAAATTTGAACATTTCTTGTCTTGAGTGGGTGTAAATATTATTAATATTTGATGTTCAAGTCTAATGTAAACAGAGAACATTTTCTGGCTTGAAACCTACATTATTTTAGATATATCCCAGCAACTTTGAATAAAAGAACTTAACTGAGGAATTCACCGCTGAGATTTTGTACTGGAAATCTGAACGCTACTTAAAAATGCCAAATTTCATTAGTAGCAATTATTTTCAAAAAATTGTATTTGTATCACGAATGGTAAATTTTTGTTGGCGAAAAGGTGACTTCCTTTTATCAACTTGAAGGGGTTGTTTCTGAACCAATTTGATTACATGTTTGTAGCAGTACGGCTACCCACTTAACCATACGAGCGGTATGGCAATTATATTTTTGGATAATTGGCGTTTAAATGAAGTAGTAAACAAAAATTGAAGCTTGCCGCTATTATTTTTTTTGCAACGAAAAAATTACCAGTTTGACCTAGTATGGCGGACCCCTATACCCTTCTTATCAGTATGGCACATACTTTCCGTAGAGACCTTGTCTATCGATTACAACAAAAATTTGCCTTGCCGCTTTAAAAAAGAATAATTTTATTAACAATTTTCAAAAGCCGCCGTTAATATTTGTAACCGCAGTTCGGCTGCCATACTTGCGTTTTTGCAACTTACTTGAGCAATATAAAAAGGTTTACTAGCTACCGAGCTTGCCGCTATGACTAGTAATTTAGATGTTATGGGATTTTGGTCTAGAAGTCCTTATAGTACCTCTACAGCTTTATTAAATATATCAAGCGACATTCCTCAAGCTATAGATGAAGCTAAAGTCGCAATATTAGCTTTCTTATTATACATTGAAAGTAATGTCAATGCGGCTGATGGTGTTATTGTTTACATTTTGGATACCTTAATTTTTACTTCTGACAAAGATATAATAAATGGCCTATCAATCATCAACCTAAACATAATTTTAAAAGCTGGTAAAAGTGTTAAGGTTTCTTCTATGTACAGATGTCACGATATAAAAAAAACTGATTTTGTCAGCTGCATTGACACTTTCTTGCAGAAATACCGTAATACTAAAAATCATTTCGTGGTTGGGGATTTTAACTTGGATCTGCTATCACATGACCCCATTTGCAATGAGTATTTGAATAACTTTTTAAGTCTTGAATATTTGCCGCTTTTTTCTGGTGTAACTCGACCAAATGACTGCAATTTAGAACGAGGATCATGTATAGATAACTTTTTCTATAAGGGTGATTTAGACAATATTGTATCTTATAAGTATGCGAATGTTTTACCGGACCATTTCCCACTTTTTTCCACCTTCAGCCTAGACGAGAGTCATCCCACAAAAACCACTAAATCCAGTACTATTAACTATAAAAAATTGTTAAACTTGAGTAATAAATTAACTTGGACTGAAGTTTTTGAGGAAAATGACCCATCGCTGGCTTTTGAGAAAATAATTAATAAAACTAAAGAAATTATGTCGTTGGCAACAACCAATACTAATAAAAAATCTAATAATTTCAAAAGGAGAAAAAAGTGGGCTACAAATGGTATTAGTAAATCTTGTAAAACTAAAGAAATGTTATACGAATTGTGGAAAAGGAATCCAGATAATATTGAGGCTAAAAAGCAATATAAAGATTACGCCAAGATGTTACTGAAAGTCATAAATCGAGCTAAATTATTATCGGACAAGGAGGATGTCAAGAATAAATGTAATGACAGCAAGGGACTTTGGGATTTTGTTAAAACCAAGCTAAATAAAGGCCGCAATAATCAAAAAAAATCAAATCGGCTCCCTTTTAGTAAAGGGAGAAGAAATTGATAACCCAAAAGATAAAGCAAATGTTTTTAAGGAGTTTTTTTGCAATATTGGCAAGAATCTGGCAGACGAAATTGTAGTCCCACAAGAGGTTACTCGAGTTTCCATTCCTAGGAATGTAAAATCTATTTATTTATATCCTACCTCCAGTCATGAAGTTTTAAAAGTAATTGCAAATCTTAAGCTTAAAGCAGGAGGTTTGGATGGGGTAAGTGTGAAAGTAATTAAAACAATAGCTCATAATTTAGTTAAGCCACTAGAATTTGCTTTAAATTTGTGTATCCAAAAGGAAACTTGGCCGTACATGCTAAAAAATGCTGTCGTCGTACCCATTTATAAGAGTGGGGAACGAGGTAACGTGTCGAATTATCGTCCCATTTCATTAATATCAAATTTTGCAAAAATCTTCGAAAAAATAGTACACAAAAGGCTGTATAACTTTTTTGTAAATTCGGGTATATTATCACATAGACAATTTGGTTTTATGAAAAATTTGGGAACGAATGATGCCTTAGCAGTCTTTACAAATTATATTTATAAAAAGTTAAATGACGGTAGTAGAACAATTGCGACATTCCTAGATCTCGCTAAAGCTTTCGACACTGTAAATCATGATATATTATTACACAAACTAGATACATATGGAATTAGAGGGATGGCTCTAAACTTAATTAAAGATTACTTGTCAAATCGTAAGCAAGTAGTTAGAATAAATAATGACTGCAGCACAGAGAGGCTAATCACAGTAGGAGTGCCGCAGGGCACAATACTCGGACCTTTACTTTTTATCATATATATTAATGATTTGTTGACTCTGGTGCCAAGTAAATCAATTATGTCCTATGCTGATGATACAGCTATCGTTACCTCCGGTGATAATTGGAAAGATGCTGAAGATCAAATGAATGAATTTTTGAGAATTGTATATAATTGGCTCTGTGTGAATCAGCTCTCGTTAAACATAACCAAAACGGTTTATGTCGTCTTTGGGATTTATGAATCAAGTATACAAAGAGATACAGATATTCGCATCAATAATCAAGTAATTCAAAGAGTAAATTCCACAAAATATCTCGGGGTAATGATTGACTGTTTTTTTTTAAGTGGGATAAACATATTACATATGTAATTAAGAAGTCAAGATACCTATTATTTGTTTTCGCAAAGCTATCAAAAATCTTGCCAACTGACTCAATGCTAATTCTATACTACGGGCTATTTAATAGTATTGTTTCATATGGGATAATGGCTTGGGGCGGCGCTTATGATAATACCATCAACAAATTAATGTCACTACAGAGAAGCATATTAAAGGTAATTTTTAAAGACAACTTCTGCAGATCAAAACTGCCTCTCGATATAAAAAGTATTTTTGCCCTTGAGTCTATAAACCTATTTCATGAGTATCACAAATCTAATTTTGAGACCTCTATCAGTATTACCAGAAACAAAAGCTTGCTAATGCCTCTGATATTCAGGACAGTCAATTTTAAGAGTAGTTTCATTACCTCACTTAAAATCTTTAATTTGCTGCCGATTGACTTGAAAAGCATTCGTAAATCAAAAAAGTCTAAAAAGAAATTGTCAAAGTGGATCGAGCGAAATTATAACACAGTAATAAACTTACGAGCAAGAAAAAATATTGTTTAATTAACAAAAGCAATTTTACGTTTATATTTTACTATTTTGAATTTCTATTTCTATTTTTTGAGTATTATATTATATTTTATGTTATATTATATTTTATGTTATATTATATTTTATGTTATATTATATTTTATGTTATATTACATTTTATGTTTTTTGTATGATTTGTTCTGCGCCAGCCCTATGTACAGACAACTGGTTTTGTCTCTATAGGATTTTGGATTACAATTGTATGTACTTCCACTGTATCTCTGGCTAATAAATCTAATCTAATCTAATAGTAAGGCGTTTGATGTAATAAATCACAAATTATTGCTGGCAAAATCCCACTACCATGGGCTATCCGATACTGTGGTAAACTGGTTTGATAGTTATTTATCTAACAGAACACAAGCTGTCAAGGTACACGGGCAACGATCAGAAGATATGATTATGGTAAAGGGAGTTCCTCAGGGGAGCATTCTTGGACCTCTCTTGTTCACCATATTGACTTACGATCTGCCAGAAGTAATAACTCTTGATTGTCTTCTACATATGTACGCAGACGATACGCAAATGTATAAATAAATGAAACTATTGATGCTTTAAATACCAACTTTAAAAATATTATGGAGTGGTCTAATGCAAATGGACTGAAAATTAATGCGTCAAAAACAATTGCCATGTGTTTAGGTTTAAGTAGTGTACGTGAGCGCGCCTGTCAGTTTCGTATAAAAAGTATAGAGATAAATGGTACAGTCATTAATTTTTCAGATGCAGCAAAGAATTTAGGTGTTTATTTTGATAGCAACATGACTTTTGAATTGCATGTTACTAAATTGTTAAGCGCAGCTTATGCTAAGTTTAAGTCTATATAGTCCAGTAACCTTGTCGCCTGTGAGAACGGGGTACTTTTCGTCAAATCCGGTAGTTATGATTTTTTGCAGACTTGTTTATGATGTTGGCCCAATGAATAATCCAAGTTTGTGACCTCGAGCGCCGAACGCAACTTTGTCAAAAATCGAAAAAACCGCAATTTTTTGCAATATTTTAGACGCGACTCGAACAACTCCGGCGGGATGTAGTTCCAATTACCTCCGACGGAGTGTGCTAGTGTTGCTAGTGTGAAGTCACGCATGCGACCCACCTGTAGCACATTTATAACCTACATTAAGCTTTTTTTTCATTTCAGTTTTTGTCTGGCCTGCTGCCCATGACGTGAGTGCCGTTTGAACTCAAAATCTACAGAATGTCGGATCCCAGTCCCAGCGTGGGTTTGTGTTTTATAACTAAAGAGACTTTAAGTAAAGGTGAAGTGCGGTTAGTGAAGGAAAGAGATGTAAAAACCCTTATTGCGTCGAGTATTTCCCTTAAAAACCGAGAAAATGAGCGTTTATTGCAGGGTGTGAATGAGATATAAGTGCACAGTGCTTGTCAGATAAAATACAACAATCCGAACTTGATCAAAGCAGCTGTTTGCAGTGGAAAATCAAATATTACGCCATCAAGGGCCACGAGATCAGTCTCTGAGCAGTTCAATTTCAGAGAACACTGTTGTCTCTGTGAAGACAAAATAACTGAAGCGTTCCTTGTGGCAGAAAGGAAGAAGCCAGAAAAAAGGAAGAATGTCATTACTGCGGAAAAGATGCCTCTCAATGCAACAATCTTGAAAACAGCTGAGAAACGTGGTGATGAATGGGCTCTTAAAATAAAAGAGCGTATATCTGAGAACACAGATTTGGTAGCCCTTGATGCCAGATATCATCGGTTTTGCCAAACAAAGCTCTACCAGGCACCACCAACAGGAAAGTCGAGATGAAATTGTCAGCATCCCACAGTTGATGAGGCCATGTAAGGGATTTATTCATTTCTGGAAGAGAACGCTGAGGAGTGTCAGTTCTCTCTAGATGAACTCATGGACCAGATAGAAGGAGAACGACCTCAACCACGAACAGTCAAAAATCGCTTGTTTGAAAAGTATGGTGAGGACATTTCTATCGTTGAGAGATACTTCAAACACACGACTATTTGTTTTAAAAACACAGGTCACAAAATCCTCACCAGTACATGGTATGACAGTAGAAGCTCAGATCCTCAAGCAGAAAGACTACGCGTGGTGAAGGCAGCTGCTGAAGTCATACGAGAGGATATACGGTCGCAAGTGTACGACCCAGAAGGCGACGATCTGTCCGATGTCGACATGGCGGACATGTGGGCACAACACATCGACGATACCCCTGATGGGGATATTCCATTCCGGGACCTTCCAAGAGGGCTAAATTAACTTAATTTATTGATTTTGAATAACTCAATTTACTAACTAATAAACCTATTAACTTTTGTTGTACTTACCTTTTTTATTTCATTATTCGTAGCTTAGTTTATCATTAAACATCATCGTTCACACTTCTCATTTTCTTTGTTAACATCCCATCATAAAACGTACAGGGATTCAATAGTATAACAGGGGTTACGAAGAATCAGGGTCAAAATTCATTCAGAACGACAGTATATTGCAAAAAAATGCGAAGTTCAAAAAAATTATAAACTTTGAAAGGCTTTATCTCCGATCTCGGGTCTACAGAGACAATTCTAGTCTCATTTTGTAGAAAATTCAGTCTACTTTAAAAACGTCCTGAGAAGATACTATCAAAAACTAGTCCTCAGGGTTATAATCGCCAAAATCTGAAGAAAGGCCGAAATTTTCGTGGTTTTTTCGATTTTTGACAAAGTTGCGTTTGGCGCTCGAGGTCACAAACTTGGATTATTCATTGCGCCAACATCATACACAAGTCTGCAAAAAATCAGAACTACTGGATTTGACGCAAGCTCTGATGTATAAAGTTACTGGCCAAATATATAAGTTTAAGAAAATATTTTAAAATGCAAATGTTACACAACTGCTGTTTAAAATTTTCATTTAATATTAGTTACCGGGAACATGTTACTCCGTATTATAATCAAAGAAAATTGTTGAAAATGCATAATATCTTCTGTGTTCAGTATTTTATGTTTATCCATAATTTAGTTACAAATAGCGAACCGGCATATTTGTGCAATATATTATGTAAAAGATCGGATATACATAGCATAAACATAAGATTTAAATGTAAATACCATATACCTGTGCACAGAACTACTAAATTCGAGTGTTCATTCATCTATATGGCACCAAGATTATTAAACGATGCTTCTAACATCTTAAACACTGGTAATTTTCAAACTGTTAATAGTAATTTAATATTTAATTCAAACTGTTGGTGTAACTTAAAATTATTCTCTATAGTAGAAATTTGTAATTGTATGAATTTGGGCGAGTCGTGGTTGAACCCATTCCTTTTGTGTATGCTTTTTATAATGCACAATACATTTTGTATTATTATCATTATTATTATTATGAAAGTAAGCTAAACGTTGAGTTCTTCTATCTCAACAATGACACGGACCAATCCCGGAAGTCGTTAGTTATATAATATAATCAGCAACATCTGCCTGAGTTTTAATCATTCCGATGGTATTTGTACTCGTATCAGCAAAAGCATTTATATATCTCCCTTGTGAAAGCTTACCCACATTCTTGTTTTACTCGTTACCCCTACCATTGTCAATACAACCCTATCGAAATGGCATGGGGGTTTTGTAAGACTTATTATAACAAACATATAAATTCGCGGCCACCATCTAAGGATAGGGTTACAAATTTATGGTCTGAAGCTCTTTTAAAATGTTCACCAGACATGTGGCAAAATTATTGTAAGCTTTGCGGCAGACTGGACAAAACATATGGGTAACCTTTCGTTTGAAAATATTCCTCCCATCATTATTTCACTAGCAGAATCTGATTCTGAATCACAGTCAGAATCGGAGGCAGAATCTCTTAGTGAAGTAATGGAAGTGGAATACAAAATTCTATCATTTCGGTTCAAAATTTCAGTAAATATTCAAGAGCAAAAACGCAGTTATTGCAAACGTGGCAAACAAAAAAGGCTTCCAAACAAGCCAAAAAGGCAGTCATCAGTAATTTAGACGTAAGTAACCAGAAAGAGTTATTTAAGCAACAGATGCGTCTATTATACCTGCACACTACCACGGGAACGTCGGAGCAATCATATAGCAATGCCCAGTGAACAAGAAAATTGAAGAAGATCAAACCCCTTGAGTGGATGCAGCGAAAGTGCAGTCGAAACAAAGCACAGCATAGTGCGGTAGTTCATATTTTATTCTCTGTGCATGGTTGAAATTATAGCATTTTTCAGGTAATCTGCGGCACAGTAGCTTAACTTCATGTTTCTCCTTCAGCTCGTTTAGGCGCTTATTGTAAAGAAGGGATTAACCAAGGTACCTACTATAACATGAAAATAAAAAACGTGTTGCCAATATATCGAAAAATACGCTAAAACACAGAGAAAGAAAATTAAAATTCTAACAATTTTCTGCTACTTGTAAATAACATGTGATTAGTTTAATAAAAATTTAGATTTATAAAATCTTTTGCGTTAAGATACAGAGGAAGCTCTTGCAACAGCGCAAACGATAAATGATAGAAAACATAACCTTACAATAAAATTATCGAACGTCAAATATTAAAGTCACAATTCAACTCCTTAAACACCAATCACACCACCAAAACTGTTTAAATTCCATGGCCAGCCCTCATCCAGAAAGATCGCGAATGCAATAATGGTAATTTACGATACAAGTGCGTAAAGCTACTCTTTAGGCACGAGTGGGGTAGAGTTAAAACGCGAGTGAGCGAGCGTTTTAAGCCCCGCGAGTGACTAAAGATGATTTACGCATGTGTATCGTACAATATTTTATCTACGATAGAATCTAGAAAACACGGTAAATATGAAAAAAAAAATGTAAATTAGGTTTAATAGCAACCGGTCGTAATTTTGGGTGTTTTAAAAATTTTAAAACACGTTGCTACTCACAACGTGCCTAATGAAATCTTTTAAATACGTTACTACTGACGACGTAAACTAATGAAAACATGTTATTAAACAGTCGTGTTACAAACTTAAAACTGCCAACTAAAACTCAATTTTACACACTGTCGTAGATAATAGTATATTATGTATCAAGTTTTATAAACGTCATTTTAGTAACGAGTTTTATTAATCACGAGCGAAGCGCAGCGGAGCGAGTGTTTAATAAAATGAGTGACTAATAAGTTTATAAAACGAGTTGCATACTATACTTTTTCTACGACCACAAATTTAGAGAATATAACATCATATTATTTCATTAAAATTTTGACATTTATTATATTAGGTTAAATTATGCTTGACAAACGTCAAAGTGACGGTTGAAAACTAACTTGATTTTAGTTTTGGCTGTGGCTAATAAAGCAAATACTATTTGAACCTAACTTCACCCCATGACTAAAACATCGTTGCCAACTTCAGCTCATGACTAAGAGGCTCTTTAGTCATAGGTTATGAAGGCATGATTAAAAGGTCACTTAGCGACGTGTATGTTAGTTTGTTAAATGGCATTTTAGTTACAGGAGTAGAAAAATGTATTTTAGCAACCACCTTGTAAATGTGGCGGAAGGTTTCCCTTCTTCAATAAGGGTAGATTTTTGATATGTTACTCAGCGCATTTCTTT
The DNA here is from genome assembly GCA_940337035.1 of Agriotes lineatus. Lineage (NCBI taxonomy): Eukaryota > Metazoa > Arthropoda > Insecta > Coleoptera > Elateridae > Agriotes > Agriotes lineatus. The sequence goes on along the minus strand of OW679197.1, from coordinate 130,812,853 downwards.
GCTGAGAAAAATACTGACCTTGGAAAAAATCTGCTGAATGACAAACACCCACTAATTGAAGGAAATCTTCGTCCTTTATCTCAGATTACAATAATCTGTTCCGAGGAATCAAAAGCTGCTTTATCCTACGCAAGCTGACAAGTTTTTATATTAATTTATTATCCTGCAATCTGTATCCTAATTTTTATAATGTAGCCATAAAATTTAAACTGATACTGCCTTTTCAACCGGAACTATCTCAAACCATAACAGAAAGCACTGTACCTGCTGTATTGGAATTAGATTTATTTCTTAACAGTATTACAGAGGAGGTTTATGAACAAGTTTAAACCAATATCCGCATTCACAACGTTTAGGGTGACCTTTATGGAGCCACATGAAGCTGACGCTGCTCGCGTCTTCATGGCAAATGCACCCCACAATGCGAGAATCGAATGCTGATGGAATTTCAGTTGGCTTGTCTTTCGTCCCAGGACCACGCTTTATCATTTTAAAGTCCCATGGATTATCTTGTCCAGCTAGCCTCGCCAACAGCTCTCGCTTTTCGAAACCGGTTGCGTGTTCAAGAGGATCGCCCATCGTCACTGCAACCAATTAACTCTTAATTTATCCAATAGTAGGAGTGATAGTAACAAAGAATTGATTAAATTGCTCGTTACATAAACTACCATATCCGTCTCAACTACTGCTAACTCATGGTGGCAGAAACGTATTAAACCAGTATTAACTGTATAAGAAAAAACTGTGAGAGATTTTCAATTACTTACCCTTTGCAAAATATCTTATAACAGGGCGCAAAGGTCTGATGCGAGTTAAAGTTTCTTTAAATCTGTTACCGAACGATGTCATTTTTCTGTTCTGTCACTTTGCATAATTAAACAATATTTTGTCGGTAATGATTTAGCTTGATCTTCAATGGCCACTACGATTATTTTCAGTTCTGTCTACATGCTATTTTCATCATTATTCTGCATTCAATTCAAAATAGTACGTGCACTTATTGTTCCTTTAAACTGTCAAAACTTAAGTAAATAGTTGAAATTGCGGATCAGATGTCCACATCAGTAAATGATGGGCACATTTTTCTAATAGTTGGTGCAGAATTATTTATTATGCTATACCTCAGTTTAACGAACATAAGGTATTGAAAGAAGAGAAGAACCTTTCTAAATCTCTTTGGAACCAAGCAACTGAATTAACATAAAAGTTATAACAAAATCTGGAAATCATAAAAAACGCAGGTATACCATCAGCTCTCACCTGTTGCAGAGTTTCAATTTAGAACTGATTTATACTCTATTCACTATAGTGCCGGATTGTCAATGTCAAAATCCAATTAAAAACAATCCTTTATATCATGGTTAATATTTTTAAGTCAAGCTATGGGTAACTAGAAACAATTAATAAAGCTACTAATGTCAAAACTATAAATTATAGGTTATATTTCGAACTGACTTAAGCAAAAATAAATAAAAGTTGCCAGGTAACAACAACCCAAATTTTCAAAATTATGCTTTTGCGTTTTGTCCAACCTAGTAGTAACAAAAAACGAATAGAAATTCTACATAAAACGTCATTTTTGACAATCCGGGACCATAGTGAACAGAGTATATCAATAATTTGAATTAGTATGGCATACAAGACCTTATTTGTCATTGGGTGAAGTATTAAAACCAATCATATCGCGTGTAATAAACTTGTATTTTTTGCATAGTGATTAACAAAAATTGTCAAGGAAGTACCACCTTTTTACTTTCTTTTACAATAAAGGAAGTATTGGATTCACCTCAAGAACTCGAAATTGAGTTTTCAACCGATCTTTAAGTTTTAAAGTCCCCTGAACCCAAAAAACATGTTTTTGTTCATTGGTCTGTGTGGCTGTCTGTGCGTCTGTCTGAATATCTCTAAAACGAAAACGGTATGACGTTAAAACTTCATATATAAGTTTGTGTACTATCTAGATGCGACAGCAAGCTTTTGAAGAAAATCGCAATAATCGGAAGTATGGTGTTTATTCTTGTGATTTTTCGGTTTTTTTAAAACGGCTCTAACAATTTTTTTCAAACTTTACATTTTTATTACACTTTTAATGTGCAACAATGTGAAATAGGTGATTTTCCAGTTGAATACCTCTAAATAGGTTTCTTGTTTTTTTATATTTTACTATTAACTCCTATTTTAAATAGAACACCAGGTATAGTATTCCAACCAGAAATTGGAAAGTTATTTAAAATAAGGCCAGCATTGAAAACAGTAAGTCACTTCGTAATTTAGTTCATAAAATTACTGTTTGATTGTCATTCAGTGACACTTCGATAATAACATTCAAATTTGACAGATGTATTGGGAAGTTTGAAAGATATATACGTTTTTCAAAATTTTCTATGCTACTATACGGTTTTAAAAACTCAACTAGTACCTACTTAAATCATGCATAATGTTACAATGCCTTATAAAACAGTTACATGTACAATTTACAGATGAACTGTCATTACTTGAAAGCTGATTGACATTAGAATATAATTTACTGGTTGTATGAAACCAACTTAGACATGACTTACACTTTTCATGGTGTACTGGATTTTAAATAACTTTCCAATTTTTGGTTGGAATACTATATACCGGGTGGCCATAAACATCTGAGATCCCGGTAGCCATGGAATTAGCTACTTATAAATGTTGGTTAGCATTATACATATTTCAATTATAATAAGTATTGGTATGAAATGTAATAAAATGCAAATAAGAGGAGGGGAATGTGCCTGAGATTCTGCAGTTTAGCCTACGACTCGATTATAAAAATCTCCTGTTCTAATTTCAATACTTATTGCAATCTGTAATAATTTTTGACAGATAGGAATTTTAGTTGTGATGATATTAATGACATTTAGTTTAGTTGGACTCATCACTTTAATAAATCGGTGTTGATTCCAAAGGTGATGTGATATCAGATATTTATGGCCACCCGGTATTATTACATTTTTGAATTCAACTTAAAATTTTGGAGAAAATGTGTCTCTTGAACTAACACTTTATTTTGTACGGTTTATGTAGACCGTAATTTTTGAAAATTTTTGACAAATGCTTGAAAATTAAAAATAACATGTTTGGTTAATTATAAGATCACTGTAAGAGAAAGCTGTGTGCGTGTATCACACCAGATTTTTTAATGAAAAATCGTAAAAAAAGTAACTCAAAACAGAATTGCGTTCATCACTAGCTGTACAAATAACTATTTGCAACGTCAACTGTGAATATGGCATTTTCATCAATCAATTCAGTAAGAAAGTAGGTGTTTGCATCAGAAGTGAATAAAGTAAACCATTTTTCTCATTAGTGAGGAAAGTAGAAAATGGCATAAACTGACAGATCCAGCAACACTACACTTCAGTGCTGTCCAACGTGCAACATGAATCGCATGGGACTAATTATAAACGTATTTGATCTCTTGGAACTTACTAACTTTCAGTTCCTAGTATGACGTTGAATAAAAGTATGTAATATACATGTGGAAAAGGTCATTGCAAAACGGGTACAATGAGAGCACTCGCCCACTTTTTTACTGGTTTTACAATTAAGCGCTTTCCCCACTTGTATTACAATATATTCTTGTTAGAAAAATGCCGAAAGCTAAATTCTATAACATTCTCTAATCATAAATGTCAAAAGTAAACATTTGCTTTTAAGGCTAGCCGAATACGAGAAATAGCAGAACTATTAAGACACTGCTGGAGCCTGTGGTTTGAATCAGACACAATTCGTTGAAAACCCAACCACACAAATATTGAACAACTGCTAATAGTATATTAAAACACAGGTTTTATAAAACTTGTATTTCGACACGAGTCCAGTTTGCAGCACGACTGCCGAAGGCAGGAGTGCTGTGAAGGACGAGTGCTCGGAAGTTTTATAAAACGAGTTTTTTATGTAATTTTTTCTAATTTGCGAGTTAAATACCGTTTTACTACAAATAAAATCAATTTTGGTAATTTAGGGAATTTTCTAACAGTTGGTAACAGTTTTATTGCAAAGCATACATTTAAAAAAAATTTTTTAATTTGAATCAAGTAGACTCACCATAAATGTCACTTTTCGCAAGCGTTCGCACGTGAAATTGTAAAATTAGTGTAGATTAGTGTTTCACAATGAATTCAGAAATTTCCTGCACTCCGCCAGAAATACGGAAAATTGCCGAAAATGCTACGGTTAATTTACTGTCATTAGTGTCATTGGCTATAACCTTAAACAACGGCTTTGTTAAGACAGCAAATTAGAAAAATACATATTTCGACACTTAAGCTGTCATCTTCAGTTGCCTCAAAGAGAGACTAACCCGACAAAGTTGGCCGAAGATACGCTCTTCAGCAAATCGCCAGTGAAAGTCAGCACTCCTACATATTCCAAAGTTATTTATACTATCTGACTCGGAGGGCGTGTCCTATGCGACCAATCAGGTTTTAACATTAACAGAGCGTAAAGATCAAAGTGGGGGATGGGACTTCCACCTTAGTTCAAAATTTGATCTTGATTCTTAAAAATGGTAAAGCATTTAGCTGCTTTGTTGAAGTTAACACTTTTACAATTTCTAGGTCAGTTTCCGTAATACTACATATAACTCGTTTCGTAAATATGTTGGGTAGTACTAGATTTTTCAAATCTGCTGACTCTTCTTTAAGCCTAGTACCATAATGACGTTGTGCTTGCTCAATATGTTTAGAATCACAATGGAAACATTTAATTTTGGAAATTCCAGCTTTTTCTAAAGTTTGTCTTTTGGATTCCCCAATAAATTTCGAATATTGTTGCTTGAAATATGAATAACTTTATACCCCGAATTTCTAGGCCCTTTGTAGCAGGGTGAAACGAAATTTTGATGCACTTTCGAAATTTCGAACGTACAACTTTGTGTTGTGTTTCCTGACTAAATTTTAGAACAGAAACCATTAAAAACTGAAGAGTATCATAACTTTCCTATACAGTAATAACCATAACACCAAGACGAAAAATTGAAAATAAAATTATTGAATAATGTTAAGTAGTTCCATTTTTTTATCAACTACTGTTGATGTATTAAATATCCTAAACCCGAGAGAAATGAAAATATAAAAAAAAATGGAAAATATAGTAACAAATACGTTTTGGTCTTTGTTTTACTGTTTTGTAACTTATTTCAATACTTTCTGTATTACAGTGAAGTAATCATAAAAATTTTCTAACATGAACATTTTGGAAAATATCCGTTTTCGTGTCTTCTGATTCAGCAAAAGTGAAATTCGAAGTGATGATTGGTTGTCAGTCTGTGAATTCCTGAGTATTTCGGTGTCCTTTCTATAGTCCAAACGGTTTAATGTACTTTTTTAATATAAATTCGAATATCCCAGTGATGTTTGACTAAAATTGATCAAAGGGGTACTTTACTTTTGTGTTTTTTCCGTTTTCCGGGATTTTTTCTATTTGTTTGATAAAAATTAACTTCTTTGAAACAATATCGTATATTCTTACATTTGTTGAACAAAGTTTTTATAAAGAGTTTAATTTTGTTTAAATTTTGCTATGAAAATATAAATTTGTCACTAGTGATGAAAGTAAAAATCCGTTTTAACGCATGTCAATAACAATGTTAATTAAGAGGAAATGCAAAATTGTAAAAAATAGTATACACAACTTGTTATTATAGTACCATTGTTCAACTCGAAGACACTTTCAACATTCGCTAACGCTCCTATTTAAAAATGTCTAGCTCGTTAAACAATGCAGCACTTTCATAACTTGTAGTGTAATATACTTCTCACTAGCGCAGTTAACAACTTCGCGCACAGGACACATCCGAAAATCACGATTAATTATATCATTGCTAACGAACCACGGTGCGTCGGTGTTTGTAGAAGAGTTTTCAATTAAAACCGTTGGAATTACCTACTTCCAGTGCCTCAAAGTTGAACTCCATAAGTACAAATCGGTTTGAGAATCGCCGTGTAAATGGTACGCGTGTTTTCAAGGAAAAGCTGCGAATAATAAGCCAATATAGTTTAGTGAACTGTATACCAAGCTGCCTTCTCTCCGTGCATATGTGCTTCTTCCAAGTAAAACGTCTATCCAGGTGTATACCTAGGTACTTGGCCCTTTCTTATTACGGTATCTCAGGATTATTCAGTTTCACGGGAGGGCATGTATTTCTACGTAATGAGAAAGTAACGTGTATGTACGGTGGGTTCAAAACGAAATTACATAAGGGTTGGCCATGGAAAATAAAAGTAATGTCAATAGCAAGCTTTGGAATTCATTAATTCTCATTACTGTTGTTGTTATTGTAAGCTTATACTGTACGCTGATTCTAAAGATTGCTGTCTCTAAAGCTTGCTGTTGACATTAGTTTTGTTTTCTATGGCCAACGCTTATGTAATTTTTTTTTTGAACACATGGTACTGGGTCTCGTTTGTTCTAATCTTCGACTTTCAGTTGTACCAATGACCTCTGTAGACGATTAGAAGCTAACGTAGGATATTCGCTGTATCATGAACAAATGTATCGATGGTGGTGGTCGTTGATGTTGGGATATCGGCTATGTATTGCAATGGTATGTCTAATTTGTTTTGCAATATGTTATTAATTTATTTTGTAAATAAGGGTACCACGCAAATATTTTTCGTATTCGTGTTATCAAATCTTAGGTTAATTAAAAGTTACTTGTAAATTGATAGATAAAAATAAATAGTTGTATGCCCTTTATAATATTTTATTTATCTGCAATTTATCCAATAATACGCTAGCTCAAATCGATAATCACAGACCCATCTCGGTTGGGTCCACCCTGAATGCAAAATTTATTAAAATTATTAAATACGGACCCGTCTCCGCATACGCTTAACTGCGCACAATCGAAACTGAAATTGGGTCAAGTATAAGCCAAAATGGACGCCGTTTGCAAGATCGCGTCAAATTGAATAAACAAAACAAGTGAAATCGATCACAGCTCTATTGGTAACTATTTAAATTAGTTGGTTTTCGCGGCATTAATCCTCATTGGTTTCTCGCATTTGTTTATGGGGGCCCGCTTCTATCTCCCAATTGTTTGTTTTGGCGTCGGTCTGAATCTCACCAACGGATAACCTCAAATAATGGAGTTTGAGCTTTTTGACATACTGGAATCACTCGTACGGCGATGGAACTGGCCTGGATTGCGCTCACTTAATTAGTTTTAAAATGAACAGTACCTGCACTAGTCGTTCTCAAATCGGAAGGTTCGTAGCTACTCTGACCTTGTTGCGGGGCTGCTATGGGCCGGATCCTGCTGTTGGGGCGTGGGGCAAGTACCCCACGGGCTGATGAGTGGCACTGATGTGTTCCCCAATGTGCTGGTTCGACTGGTCGACCTCCTCGTAGCTGTCGGAACTAAGGCTGCTTCGGATCGAGGTTATGTCGCACAACATCGGAGATATCAACAATTTTTTGTGGCGGATTTTGATAAAAATAATACCACATGGGCACAAAAATTTGGTAAAGTTTCAGACAGGTATTTTTATTTTTAATATCAGAAATTTTAATTTTAATACAGAGCACAATTTCGCACGTCAAGCCATTAATTTATTCATTTGTTTTTTTTTGTTATGAACAAAAGCTAGTTAGTTTCAAATTAATTACGGATATTAACATGGTTCAAAATACTGACTTTTAACAATAAATTCTACTTAAAACTAGGATTTTGTATACTAATATTACATCTAAAATAATTGATTACATTTATACTAATTTTGCGTGTCTATTTGTCACTGCACGTTTTTTTAATTTGCGTTTAAATATTCACATGTCAGTGCACTGATTAGAGTATTTAATTCGCGCATTTCCTGCACTTTGGCTTCCTTTGAATTCACTGTCTTATTTTCTACACATTCTTAAGTTCATATGCTGTCTCTTTTTCTACATTTTCTATAACCCTTGCCTCTTGATTCTTACGGTTTCCTTCAAATGCTTTAATGCTTTCATTCTTATCTGCTCGTTGCATGTTCATAAGCTTATCTATCTTTCAATTACTTTTCTTATAAAACCCTGACTGGATTTCGCTATTAAACTGTACCTGAATTCTACGCTTCATTCCCTTGCGTTTGCGATCCATCTTGTAATTATTAAATTTCATTCGGTTTGGCATTTACTTTAGCACAAACCTAATCAATTAACTGAACTTACATTCAACTTAGATCCCTGTGCGAATTGAGCTTTGCTTACTGCGTTCATTAATTAATTATTCTGCAATTACTGGCATCTCATTACAAATGTATTCATGCTGGCAAATTCAATTTTACTTTTGCAGTTATATAAAATATCTCACTCTGAGCATGAAATGTCCATTAATTTGGCAATGCTAACAGAGTTGATTGGTAAGGCTTAAAACCATAGCAGTATATTTTGTATAAGACCGGGCCAAGAACGCTGCCTTGAGGAACATCAGATTGTAGGGTATGGAAAAAGCAAAGATTAAAGACATCACGGAAGCTGTGACAGAGCAGAAATGGTCCAATACTATATTCAGATGGGGACCATTTATTGGCAAGAGATCTAGCGGACGTCACCCATTTCTGTGGACAGACGACTTGAAACGCTCCGGGGACTGAGGTGGATACGAGAGGCAGAGAATAGAAGAAAGTGGTGGCAAATGAGGGAGGCCTCTGTTCAAAAATGGACTGAAAACGGCTAATGAAATGGGATGAAACTAGGAATTTCTTCAGCTCCTAGTAGCCGCATTAAACTTTGCTTCATCCTTCGGCGCCTTGGTGTTGCCATTCAAATTCATTTGAGTTTTCTCTTTTCACAAGTACCTCTTTGATATAATTAGAGCAGCCTTGATTGTGACATACTACGTTTCTTCTCTCTGGTGTTGACTCCCAAGCAGCGGAGTGGTCTAAGGGGTATTTTAATGTCATCGACCAACGAAAAGTGAAGGTGCTATGATTTCGGATGCTCTCATGGCCATTGTCATTATGTGACAAACGACTTCGGGGATTTGAGCGTGTCATTATTGACGTGGAAGAACTCAACGTTTCCCTCACTTTCGTATAAGGGGCTTCATTATGAAGAAAAGCAAAACAGCACGGTAACTCAACGTGTAAACCACGCCAGAGGCGAAACTCTTCTAACGATTGGAAGTGCCGTAACGGTTGAGCGACAGTGAGCGAGGCTTTTTCGACCTCAATAATGACACGGTCCAATCCCTGAAGTCGGTTGTTACTTAGTGAAGGTTCTATGTTAAAGTAAAAGTCCAAAAATTCTTGCTTAATAAAAAACAGGTTATATAAATTTTTGATGTTGTTCAAGATTTGTCAAAAATTAGAACTGATATGACATTCAGACTTGGTGCACTCAAATGTCTAATCAAATATAATAATCCAAACCAATTTGAGTTAACTGGTGCAATCGAGTGGCGCAGATTTGTTCATGTAAATCACTTAAACTGAGTAGAAACTTAGGCGATTGCATTTTTTCAGTTTTTTCTTTGAGTTTTTTTTTATTGGCCGTTTTGCAAAGAAAATCATAGTTATTAATTTTTCGTTTAAGCACTTAGTTTTTAACTATTTGCTGTAACGTAAAGCTTGTGACAATTACCGCCAGTAAACTCAAATAAATTACTATCATCTCTTTCACACAGCCGGTATCTCGTCAAGCGTGTTTCTATTTTCTTTCTATTTTTAAACATAAAATCATAGTAGTAAAAGCGCGATTGCATCCGAACTATATTATATTTTCTTAAGGAAAGGCAATTATATTATATTCACCGAAGCAAGTCAGTTGGTTGGTTACTAATATAATTTTATTAAAATTTAGACCTTAAGATGTATGTATAATATACTTAAGACGTTATATACCGAGAGTTTCACTTAAGGGGCGAACGTAGGGAAATAGCATGGGAAATCGTATATATGCAGATTCCCGCTTGTCGCTTGAAGTGATAGGATTGATGGTGGTATCAATCGAAAGAGAAAACAATGCGCTTAATTTGATGCTACTTTAGTTGAATGTTCTTCTCTGAATGTCATTTTTTGGCAGTGGTCTATTATGATATGTTTTTCGGACTTTTTCCACTGTCTAGGGTGTAAATCACACAACGTTTCGGGAGTTTTGTTCTACTCCCGTCTTCACCTGAAGACGGGAGTAGAACAAAACTCCCGAAACGTTGTGTGATTTACACCCTAGACAGTGGAAAAAGTCCGAAAAACATATCATTAGTTGAATGTGTTGCTTGTTTAAAATAGAAATAGTTTAAACATTGTAATAGATATTTATGCATTAAGGGAAATATGAATATGTTTTTTCCCTGAGGTTGACAAGGTTAAAGACCGAGAGCCTCTGGCCCGAGCTCTGTAAGTCAACCGAAGGTAAAAAAACATGAATATCTCCCTGATGCATACAATTTTTTATTTACTAGCATATTAGTAAAAATCTGGTGTGATACACTCACACAACTTCCTTTTACAGTGATCTTATAATTAGCTAAAAATTTTATTTTTAATTTTTAAGCATTTATCAAAATTTTTCAAAAATTAGAAATACTACAAAAAACGGCACAAAATAGAGTGTTAGCTCAAGAAACAATTTTTTTCTAAAATTTTAAGCTGAATTGAAAAATGTAATAATATACCGGGTGTTCTATTTAGAAGTTAATAAAAACAGAAAAAACAAAAGAAGCCCATTTTAAAGGTATTCAACTGGAAAGTCACCTATCTCACCAATACACATTAAAAATGTAATAAAAATGTGAAGTTTGAAAAAAATCGTTAGAGCCGTTTTTTGAAAGAATCGAAAAAACTGAAAAATCACAAGAGTAAACACCTACTTCCGGTTATGCGATTTTCTTCAAATGATTGCTGTCTCATCTACATAGTTCACAAAACTTATATATAAAGTTTTAACACCATACCTATTTTCATTTTGAAGATATTCTGTTTACAGACAGACTGACAGACAGACCAATGAACAAAAACATGTTTTTTGGGTTCAGGGGACTGTAAAACATGAATATCTGTTGAAAACCCAATTTAGAATTTTTGGGGTGTATTCAATCCGTAAAAGGAAGTAAAAATTGTATGAAATTTCAAAATGGCGTAAGTGTCATGCGTTATATTTAAAATAAGAATCTGTAAGTAACATCAAGGATTTTCCGAATGCATGGTTGCTAAGACGTTATTTGTAGTTGCATGGTTAACATGAAGTTGAGGGAGAAATAATTCGAAAAATCCCTTGGGTGTTATGAGTAGTTTTTCATATTTGGTATCTATGACGAAAATGAACAATATTATGTTGCTAGTAAATTATAAATATTTTACATTTTTTTTACAACAAACAGTGTCAGGCCATTTTTATATTTTACCGATATGCCACCTGTTGGACTAGCTTTGGTACAAAAATGACGAATTTGCCTGTATATAGGTTACTTTTCAGTCATATTTTCTCGTATATTACATCAGCTATTTGTATCGTATAGTACGATTTGCATTTAAAAGTCACGCACGCAACTCCCTCTAGTAGGTTCGCCCTGGTCTCTATGCCATCGTAGTTGCAGCTGCATTTTGCTTCGTCCCGTTTACATCAATTTCAAAACATAGCCCATTGGAGGGAGCGAGATATTTTTCCTAAAGAATGTAACTCTCATCGCACTCTTTCGTCGAGTAGAGTTAACGACGTGCTACTGCTTACTCGTCATTGGTCACAGCTGCACGTCGCAAGGCGAGTGCGTCTGTCTGGAATTTAGCTTGGCTTCGCTTTGGGAGTCAGTCTCTAGTCGTTATAAGGCGAGTTTGTCGCCCCCTGCGCTTCGTGCGTGGGTGGGCGGCCGTGTTCTACTTTGTTAATTTTTGGACTTCTGGACGGACTGTCAAAGCGAGAGGTGGTGTGGTTTTCTTGTGGAGTGAGCTTGTAGTGCCTTGCGTGTTGGTATGACTGCCAGTTTTGCTTAATCTCGTGGGGCCGTGAAGAGGCCTTTCTCTCATAGCTGGGGATTCATATCGCAGAGCTGTACAAGTCTTCGGTCTCGTCTTCCATCTGTTTGTAAAAGTTTGTAAAGAAATTGAAACTACAGCAAGTGTAGCAGCAGGTGATTCACAAAAGGTATATTGCAGTTTAAACAAATATTCAATCGAAATATTAACCTTACAGGCAAACGGAATAGAAGAACCACGTATGAGCTGGAAGAAAGGGTTTTGGGATTGATAAATACTGATCAAACAACCAGCATAAGATGTATTGCTCAAGAGTGCAACATATCGACACGGTCAGTACATAAGGTTCTGAAGAAGCAGAGTTATCATCCCAACAAACCTCAGTGCCATCAAGAGATGTTTTTAGTCGATGAAGAAAGCAGGCGCATATTCTGTGAAGTTATTCAAGAATTCCCAAACGAAGATAGGAACTTCTTGCTGTCAATCTGTTTTACAGATGAATGTACGTTCACACTTAATAATGAACTAAATACGCAGAACACTCGATACTGGGCTCAAAAAAATCCTCGGATAGCTCTTGAAACAAGAATGCAGTTCCAGCAGAAAATTAATATTTGGGCTGGTATTGTCAACAATAACATTATTGCGCCGTTTGAAACAGTTCGAAAGTTGCATGTAAAAATCAGGAGATTTGGTTTCAGCATGATGGTTGTCGAGCGCATTATGGTTTGAATGTGAGTGAATATCTAAGTGATAATTTCCTAATTGCTGGATTGGTCGCGGTGGCACTATCAACTGGCAACCAACATCTCCTGATTTAGCACCACGAGACTTCTTTTTGTGGGGGTCATCTGAAGAACAAAATTTACAGAAAACGCCACCGTCATGTGGTTTATTTGCCTTGGCCCTACGGGCCTCGGCAACTAAATCGACATTCGTGATAAAAAGTTAAACTTCAGCGCCTTGGTATACACACTACTATTATTTTAGCATAAACAAATTTGATCATGACTGGCCTGTTTTTTGTGAATAAAATACAAAATATTTATTACAGTTTTAAGCTATTTCTATCTTAAACAAGCAACAAATTCAAGTAAAGTAGTATCGAATTACGCGCATTTTTTTCTCTTTCGATTGATACCACTATCGATCCTATCAATTCAAGCGGCATACGATTCTCCATGTCATTTCCCTATGTTCTCACCTTAAGTGAAACACACGGTAGAGGTCAAATTTGACAACTGTTCCTGCAAGGCTTGAAGTTGTAAGTTTTACGATGTCTAACAAAAGAACTCTGCTGATTCTGATTTGAGATTTAATTTTCCCCATAAAAACCTGGCAAAATGTATAGAAAGACATGGCATATTGATTATGACATTCATAAAGACAGCAAACAGGCCAATTTTATATTAGTGATCTAGTTACAGCTGCTATTTGTAAGTTTTTGGATTTCAAACTTTACTGACTTCCTTTGATGAAGAAATTATAGTTAGTTATTTGGCAGTTAGAAGATACTGCAAGGTAATCGTTTGATATTATATTGCTCTACACTTTTACCGGAAAACCATCACAAAGCCATACGTGATAGATATTTATTAGTTTTTCTCCTTTTTCGGCATGCATTGAATTTTGGCACCTGATTTACTACATTTTACTTTATTACTACGATGTTTTTCTAGTTTCATATTTTTGCTTTTCATTTTTTATTTTTCATAGCTGACTAAGTTCCATCTCTCCACCATAATTGCATTTTGTCTTTTCGGCAATATTCTACAGAATTGCACAAGAATTTTATTTCAGATACTTTCTTAATTTTTTTTACACCGATATGTAAAATTTGGAGTGACTGTAGTTGTTTGCATATTCTAATAACATGTATTTGTCATTGCCTAGCGACAGCCAAATTACACTATACGCCGTTCCCACAAATATGAATAACCTATTGCTATCGATAAGCCAATTGCACGCAGCTCAATTTTATTTTAAATTAGACAATTTTCCAATTCTTCCGAGTTTTTAATTTTAGCGTGAAAGCTGGATTGTATGAAATTAGCTGTTTGCTAAATATAGCGTAGTAAAGAAATAAGCATAACAGCCTAACTAGCAAGAAGAATAGCAGAAATGCTAATGATAGAACTGATATACGTAGAGTATACTAATAATTGTTGTGTTACAAAATACACACTTAATTACGGGGAAATATTTAGCAAATTTTTAGTAAATATCTGTTCAATTGTATTTTACGATCAGTATACCATTTGCTTTTGGGTATGTCCATATCTTAAATCTATTAGGTGCAAACTAGCATAAAAAATCCATAAAATGATTATCTACTGACTTTCGTTTTTACATTAAATATAAATAGTGTGATCATAAACACTTTCGCACAAGGGTGGCTGTGGATTTCCTACTGCACGTCTTAGCATGAACCCTGAACAGTGTAATCAACTGTTCCCATTATGCCTTATTAATTAATTTTTTTTTAATAGAGAATGGATATCAAAGATGTGATTCAATTGAAACAAGTGTGCTCCAGTGAAAAAATTATGTTACATAATAAGCACACCTTGAATGCAAATGACAAATTGACATATAAATTAATTATGAGGTATGTGGACTAACCTAAGGACTGATTCGTTTTCCATCTCCACCTCTTTTTTAGTAGTTTTCATAATTAAAGCGTTTCAAATACCTAGCTTCAATTCATTATCTAGAATAGATCGGCAATACGAACTCCATAGATTCCAACTGCAAAACAACTCCGCATGAAACGATTAAAAGCTGAAAAGGGAGTCTAAAATTCAATCAGTTCCTGATACAATGATAGGGGTGTTAAAAAGGTCATGAAGTTATGTTCATTCCAGAGATAAATAATAATCGCATGCAGTTAAATGAACGGGTTGTATCGGTACAGGATGTGCATGTGTGCTACCGAATGCTCAATATTTCATGGCCTAAATGCCGCTGTTATGAGATAATGGCTATTAAAGCCAGCACACTGCGCTATTACATATTTGTTGCTTTGTCATTTTCCTGAATTTTATACCATTTTATGCAGGCAGAATTATATCCGAGATATTTTCTGTCAAAATGCAAACACCAATTCTGAGGTTATTTACAGTCCCATGTGAATAATTGTGTGGTTTCGTGGTGGTTCGCAGTAATGTCTTACTTTAACCTCCACATACACAAATATTACATCTCCGCTAACCGATCAATTACTAAAACCCCTAAACAATGAGTTCGCATGGTTCATCCGAATCTATTCCGAAAATCTCGTGTTTGCCGTTATTCGGTTTCTAAAGGAGTTGCGCTCCTTTCAGCTCAATTGTTCAATTCATCTATTCTTAATTAATAGGCCTAGCAAGTACTAAAAACGAGATTTGCACTAATTTTGGGGTTGCCTATTCTCCTTCATCCAATTACCACTAAGGGTGTAGTAGCGCCACTGTCGCTATTATCTGCCCCTTAACTACTACAACGGGAAGCAAAATGTCTGTAAATCCGCATGTAGGGAGGCAATGCGTTAAAGAAGACGACATTCCAGTTTAATTAGCGACCAGCGTAATGCTTTTCATTTCCAGTTATTTTTTAATTGAAGAGTAAATTGTGCGTTCAAAATTGGAGGTTGTGTAAATGATAGGGCAAGTATTATTTATTAAATAGAATATTAAAATTGTTTTCGGGATTTTATACAAAGTGTTAAAGAAAATTTCCATGATATTCTTGCATCTTAAAGCGGCAATTATCAGTACAAGTGTAACAGTAGCAATAACGCTAGTACCAATTTGTTCTATGGAGAGGGCATTTATTAAGTTTCCTGCTAATCTACTGCTACAGGAAAGGCTCTAATAATTTATTTTAAATTTATATAAATAAATACCAGAATTTAAAATCTCCCTTTACTGTAAAAAGTTAACTCCAGATGAACAAATGAACATACACTTTTATTTCGTACTCTATCTGAATTTAAAATAAACGGTAAAGCAATCAATTCCATCCTTTGTACTACTAAATATCTCGCTTCAATAAAAGAATAAATACGCATGAACCCATCTCTGGGTTATCAATAATGTAAATTATTCCGAAGCCCCGCTTAAGTTTTATCAGGTCGCAATTCTTAAATACATGGGACACCTACCAACTACCAACACAAACCAACAAGTTGAACCCAATATTTAAAAAGATCACTAACTTCGGAACGCACTTTCAAACGTTCAACACCAGCCGCTATCTCTTGTTGTTAGCAGAGCCACTATTTGTTGCTACCTATCTGCCTCAAAAATGAAGACCTTCCCATTGGAGAAACCAACATGCAAGTATTACTCTAAGCGAAGCCAACCAGGAAAATCGTTGTCGAGAAGCTCGTCCGTTACTTTACACTTTCAAAACCCAGGAAACAGCCACCCAAATCGAAGGTATGATTTGCAATTATCCACTTCTAACATAAATTGTTAACTTCCGCATATTTGTTCAAGGTTAATTACTGGTATGATCAACTAAGGCAAGTGTCAGAAATACCATTTGCAGTTGAAAACACCGGTTATTATTGCCACAATTAATTAATTTCCCATGAGAGTATTTACACAAAAATATTATTATTATAACCTCGGATCAGAATTAATTCAAAAAACAATTTGAACGGTTTCGCATTAATAAAATATATCAGACTTCTCTCTTCAGACCGAATGTTTGCTTGTGTAGGATGCCATAAATTGGGTAAAACACAAGACAACGCAACCTCAGATTGGTCGATTTTACATAGAACATACTTATTCAATTATTTTTATGCCATTGCGTGACGCCAAATTAAACTGTACACTTATTCTAATAACTATTAATTACAATCAACAAACTAAGATTAATTAATAAGGAAAAACTGACTATAGTATGATAATTCTCGTAAAATTACTAACAATTTGATTATAAACAGTAAATAAAATATGTATGTTAGAATTACACATTTTGGCTCAAATTTATTTAATCTGGAAACTTTCAGTAAAATCAATTTCACTATCATTTTCTAAACCTCTTTTCTTTCTATTTGTACAATTTCTTATAGAAATATCTCATCATAAATGGGACATGTAATCAAAATCGATGTTTAGACTCTTCCAAGGCTAAACCTGTTTGTAGGATCGAATAAACATTCCAATTGGGTTTTCTGCCCTTTAACACAATGTACATGATGTTTTACAATGCATAAGTATAACATTTGCTTTTTTAGGTTATGGATTTACATTTTTGTGAAAATAGGATACAGAATGACCAAAGAACCCATAGTGGAAAGGCAAAAGCGGCTGACAAACCAACTTTCCGTGCAATTTCAACCCATTTCGATTCATTTTGGGCAAATGCTGAGTGATCGGGTGTGAATGTAGTTACAATTTACGATTATTATTATACTGGGTGGATATGGAAAAACCCCTACTAAAACTAATCTATGGTAACATCATATACTAATCATGCACAAAACTTGTTAAAGTTAAAGTGATAGTGATATCACAATCAAAATATTCTATTTGTAGTTGCTCTTACAAATAAAATCCATGGCCAAAATTTCAGATTTTCAATTTACTTAGTTTACTATAATGCCCTAGAAAGTAGGTGTTAATATTAAAGAAAGAAAAAAGAAACCCATTTTAAAGGTATTCAACTGGAAAATCACCCATCTCACATTAAAAATGTAATGAAAATGTAACGCTTCAAAAAATCGTTAGAGCCGTTTTTTGAGAAAATCGAAAAAACCTGAAAACTCACTATAGTAACCACCATACTGCCGGTTATACGATTGTCTTCAAAAGCTTGCTGTCGCATCTAGACAGTACACAAATCTTATATATGAAGCTTCAACGTCATCTCTCTTCTCGTTTTTGAGATATTTTGTTCACACACAGGCACACAGACACACAGACAGTTAGACCAATGAACAAAAACATGTTTTTTGGGTTTAGGAGACTCTAAAACGTGAAGATCTGTTGAAAACCTCAATTTCAAATTTTTGGGGTGAATCCAATACTTCCTGTATTGTAAAAGGAAGTAATAAGCCAGACCAGTCGGAAAATAGTAAATTTGACAATCATAACCTTTGGATGACATCAATTGCTCCAGGGGGAATTTCTGTACACAAAAAAATAACAAAATATAAATAATTCGGTACTGCTCTAGAACACGGTGGTCCAGGGATTGTCTCGGGGTGTAGCAAATTTTAGCCAGCTAGTTCCTGAGTGGGATTGGGGGGGGGGGGTCGTCTGAAAGCGCCATTAGTGCGAGACGGTCCAAACCAGAAAACCTACAGGTGTAATTGTACATTCCTAAACCACTTAACTGTTTTATAAAAGCAATCAATAAAGGAGTATTGATGTAACCTAAATGTTTATTTACAGTATAATTACAACCCTGTATGATATTCAAAGGAAGCAAAAACGAATCTGCAATATTCTGAAGATCTTAAACTAGTCCTAGGATTATTAGTTTAACTTCAGTCATTTTAAATATTGTAAAAAACTAATATGTTTGTAATTTTAATAAATTGTAGTGAAAAACAAACTCTACGATTTTTACTCGCAATTCCACAGGTAATTCAACTATAGGGAGACTTCAACTAAAAGTAACGGAAGACTCATTATGTCCCTCGAAACCTCGCGAATGGTGTCATGCGCCCAGGATCTATTGCACACTCTAATTGGTGTATTTCAACGTTAATAACTAGTTTTCTAGTTTGGACTCCAGTAGTTCCTCGCATAAGTGTTTATTCTAAACGTTGAGGAACGCGCCCATACCAGAGTTTAATGCGACCAAAAGCGTAAACAGACTTGTCATTCTAATATATAATGCATATAAAGAGACCTAAACTAATTCTCACAACATCTTGGCGACAGGTTTCTTAAATTCTCTGTATCATCGGCTAGAAATTCGCCAGCACAAACCATAGGTAGAACGCTTAAAATTTTATAGAAACTGCACTAATGATATTTCCAGTTTGAGAGATCATATGACTATAAGCAAGCGTGTTTTATACGCAGAAGATACCATGGTATACATTTTTACCCAGACATCAATTTGCTGAACTTAACTTGAACAAACCACTTCAGCCAACCACCATTGGATTCCGCTCTTACACTCAAGACATTTTTGTCCCTGATGGGAAAATTATCGTACATGCACGGTATAACGGACTCTCAATTCAGGACGAAATCTACATAGTACCAGACGAGTATGCGGCAATCCTTGGTCGAGCCTGGATTCGACGACTCAAAATTGACCTCAACAAAATTGATCAAAAGCAATCATCACTTTCATCTTGTTCCTCCATCAATAATGTATGGAATATCGATGAACTCAGCGCCAGATACCTAAATGTGTTTGAAGAGAAAATTGGCTGCGTCCCTGGATTCACAGTGACACTCAGGTTACGTGAAGGGGCCACACCCGTTTACCATCGAGAGCGTGATGTTCCATATGCACTTACCGGTTTAGTGGAACAAGAACTCAACACACTTGAGGCTGCTGGAATTGTGTCCAAAGCAGAAAGTAGTGATTGGGGGTCGCCATTGGTTATCATTCCTAAAGCTGATGGTGGAGTACGTCTATGCGTGGACTACAAGATTGGAGTTAACGAACGCCTGATCAGTTCTCATTATCCAATCCGAAGAATCGACGATATCTTGAACAGTCTTCGTAATTCAAGATTTTTCTGTAGGCTAGATCTGTTCAAAGCATACCTTCACATCAAGGTTGATGACAAATCAAGTGAGATCCAGACAATGACGACGCATAGAGGTACATATCGAATGAATCGTTTGTCATTTGGTATAAAAACGGCTCCCTCTGAATTCAACAGAATAATGGACCAAATTTTACGAGAGGTACCCAAGACAGAATTTTATTTCGACGATATTGTGGTGCATGGGGTTACCACAGAAGAATGTAAATTAAACCTGAACGCATGTCTTAAGCAATTACAAAAGTACGACTTGCACCTCAATCAACGCAAATGTGTTCTATTCCAGGAAAAAATCGAATTTTTGGGGCATGTTGTACAATTCAACTGCATATCAAAATCACCGGAGAAGGTGGCTGCAATAACTGAGATGCCAAGGCCAACATCAACAGACGAGCTTCGAAGATTTTTAGGCATGGTAACCTATTACTCTCGGTTTATTGCAAATGCCTCTACACTCACTGCGCCACTGCGAAAACTTCTAAAAAAGAATGGTGCATTCAATTGGACGACAGCAAGTGAAGCAGCATTCATTCGGCTGAAACAAGAGGTTGCCAGTGACCAGGTCCTCATACCATTCAACCCAGAATTACCTGTGCAGCTTGCATGTGACGCCAGTCCACACGGAGTAGCTGGTATATTATCACACATAGTTAATGGGAATGAGCGACCTATTGCTTTTGCGTCAAGATCACTGACGCAAGCAGAAAAAGGTTATTCTCAACTGGACAGGGAAGCACTGGCTATTGTGTTTGCAGTGGATCATTTTTATCAATATTTGTTTGCCCGACCTTTCACACTGATCACAGACAATCAACCGTTAGTGCGAATCTTTCACCAGCATTCAAAAATTCCAAAAATGACTTCTGCTCGACTTCAACGTTATGCAGCATTTTTGTCTGGATTCAACTATAAGGTTGTATTCAAGAAAGGATTGGAAAACTCAAACGTAGATTGCCTGTCAAGGGCACCCATCCACCCAAGGGCTCATACAGACTCTGCAATGAATGAAGAGGTCCATCAACTGTGTGAAGCCTCTGTTCAACAGATTCTGACGCCAGACCTAACTTACCAGTCACTTCGAGATGAGACGCAGAAAGATGAGTCGCTCTCACAGCTTCTGCACCAGCTTCGCGAAAGCCGCGTAAGTGACTCTGAATTTGCAATCGAAAATGACATCCTGTTCAGGGGACCACGGGTAGTCATTCCAGCATCATTACAACCTGCTGTTCTACGAGAACTTCATCACACCCACATAGGGACACCAAAGATGAAACAATTAGCCCGACGGTACGTCTATTGGAAATCGATCGACAAGGACATTGAGAGATTAGTCCGAGCGTGTCCAGCATGTGCTGCAGTCCAAGGTAGTCCTCCTAAAGCACCACTCCACCCATGGATAGAACCAGAAAACAACTGGCAGCGCGTCCACATTGATTATGCCGGGCCTTTTCAGGGACATTATTTCCTTGTTATTATAGATGCCAAATCAAAGTGGGCTGAAATTCTACCCTGTACATCAGCGCCTACATCGACATCAACAATACAACTGATTCAGGAAGTGTGTTCACGTAATGGATTCCCAGATGTGATGGTTTCAGACAATTCAACCATATTTACCAGCGAAGTGTTTCAGAAATTCTGTAAATCTGCAGGAATCTTTCAAAAATTTATTGCGCCTGGCCATCCAGCGACGAACGGCCTTGCTGAGCGCAACGTACAAACTCTCAAACATAGGCTTGCAGCCATGGCAGATGAACCATTGTCTATGCGTCAGAAGGTTCAACAGATTTTATTTAGATATCGAGCCACGCCCTTGAGCTGCGGAAGGACCCCATCTGAACTGTTCTTAAATAGACAAATTCGTATCACACTGGATGCCCTCAAACCAGTTCAATTCCAGGAGTCTAAACAATCAACTCTCGCTGCCCGACAATTAAGCGTGGGAGAAAGGGTTCAAGCAAGGTACTACGCCAACAATAAGCAGCTATGGAGACCCCTGGAACGGTAATCAAAAAGTTTGGACAACTGCATTATCAAGTCAAGCTTGATAACGGATATGTGTTCAAGCGACATATCAATCAGCTACGATCAACCTGTGTTCCACAAAGAAAAACAGTCACTTTTGCTCCGATTGAAGACAACCAGCCAGAGCCCAGCCATTCGGACCCGGGCTTCAATATGGAACATTTGGTGATGATGCCTTCTCAAACACAGGCTAACTACAAAAGTGCTGATACACCACCGCCGTTGCCGGGGCCGGTCGAACCAGCCTTGCACGAATCAGCGCAGAACGATCCTGAGCCCTTAGTCTTACGAAGATCAACTCGTCTTCATCAACTTCCAAGGAACCTAAAGGATTACATCCTGGAAGGAAAATAAGCGTGGGAGACTATAGTAGCCTAGTTACGAATCAGGGCACTTTGATGTAATACATTAATATAGATATGACATGTGTCAGTCGAATTATATAGATTAGTAAATAATAACAAGTTATCAAGCCTGTTTAATTGTGTACTACTCTACAAGAAGCTACCACAGCAGGCATCATCTATGCAGAAGCTATCCATAGTTGCGGGCTTGGGGGATTCCTGCTGAGATGCCGTCCAAGCAAATGTGCAACGTAAGATGTGGCAAGCTTTTCCCCAGTTATCGCACGAGGGAGAAGCCGTGTGGACTAAGTCTTAGAGGCAGCCACATGAGTTGAGCAGAACCGCCTACAGGTTGGTGTTTACGTCTTGTACAGAGCCCATGAGGAAACATAGGCAGAGTGTGGTACGATGAAAAAAGGCCTAAAATAACACAACATCGAAGACAGAAACGTACCAAAGTTGGACTGTGGCCACACGTAGCTGATTTTGCAGAAATAATTTCTTATCCCAGTTTAACCAGATTTATTCTAGCAATAGCACACATAATTTCTTAAGGGTGAGCGACGATTTTCATCATAATTCTGGAATTATAATCCACTACAAAGTTCCAAAAATCAGGCACATCACTCAGGAACAATGAACAATGAACAATGAAATATCCCCCGGAAATCATATTAACAATCTATTTTAAAAATCTAGTAGAATCCCTTAAAGCTCAAGGATTTCCAACAATTTTCCAAAAATGAAAAATAAGGGCATGCAACCCAATATACAGTTAGGAATTGCGGGTCACCCAAGAGATTTCTTGAAATTGCGATCTAATTATATCTAAATGAAAAATTATAAGTAACAGAATTACGATCGTAAATAGAAATCAAGTAAAAGCTACAATATTATTATTATCATTATCTCTGCTTTCATACTCTTATACCTTATATTCTATGCTTGGCTTCTTCTTTCCAAATACATAGTTATTCTGTGGCTACAGTATTGGTCTGTATTTTTTTAATGATTAGGACTCTGCTGCTAACTCTATTTCCTGCCTCAAAAACCAATCTATTTTCTCTATTCCCACACTATTCTTTTTATAAATCGTTTTTCCTACTTTAGTTCGTGATTTTTTACTATTATAGAAACTTAATTTCACACGATTTACTTTTTTACTTTTCCAAGCGTTTTGTTACAACTTGCCATTGCCTATACATTATGAATCACATTATGCATGTAACCTACCTCAGTGCTTATTCAATAAGCGCACCCATGTTAGTCCTAATTGGAACAACAACGAAGCTTATTAGTCGGACAATAACATTCGAACCTAGTGGCCGAGATTTAATTAAAGCCAGTTCAATCGCAGATATTAATTTCGGTCCATCTTACGGATAAAGATTCAAAGTCCAGACAAGGGCTAATCTAATACAGGACAGCTCAGGTTCGCGACTAACGAGCAGCTAAGGAAACACCGGCCAGTAATGAGTTGCATTCCGCCACCCCGAACCATTAATAGCGGCCTGGAGCGAGGCTATCTGCATCACGCAGACCTCTAATGGAATAGCAATGAAATTAGCAAAATAATGTCCTTAGTTTAATTGCCAACCGGGCCACTGCTGGTCAGCCAGGAAATTAGTTTTGATTAACTGATTTTCCTAAGATTAAATGCTGAAAGTGCTCTAGCCTCAAGATTAGCTTTTCATTTGGCCTTAAAGTGGATGGATTTGTTCAAACCTCTGCCGGGGTTTTTCGCTGGTATCCATATTTACTTCTTTCAAGATGTAATTGAACGATGCTGCTATAAATAATACTTCAGTTGCCCGTTACATCGCACTACTACTCCATATAATGACCCGCCATGAGTTTCCCAACAATTTAGTAACAGCTGTGCAAGGGGTTGCTTAAAATATTATAGAAAGCCATTCTACAGATTGTATCACAGCCAATTCAACATAAAAGTAACATACAGTAAAAATTAGTTATAATCAATTCTCCATTTGTCAACTTTTAATTCCATCCCCTTGTACGTTCCCTGCAAATATTAGATATTTACGAGAAAAATTGAAAAAGCTCTTCTAGCCACAATTTTTAAATCTAGCTTCACTTTACTTTTCTACGCATTTTAACGAACTCTGTAAAACGGAGTCGTATCTGAATTCGCTGTGTCCGATGTGTGTTTGTCTGTTCGTTTGATTCGGATAGACTATAGAACATGAAAAGTAAAATAGGAATGTCTAAACAACCAACCTCCTACCTAATAAGGAACGAGGATAAAATGGCGGATAAAATATTTTGAGCAATATTTTAAATGCTGTCTGGGAATTTGTCTGGCTTAGAATTTTATCTAATTTGTAGTGGGGTGAAAATATTAATCATTTACTTCTCAATAGTTTTTGCGCTTATAAACGTCATCTCTACTAGATGTATCAAATCCTATTATTTTTGTTTCTTCCTCAGTATAGGACGAGCGCCTGTTACTACCACACACTAAGTGCAATTTATAAACCACCTTAAATCGCGACCGGGGCAGAGGGCTAACCTAACTCACCCCTGTAAGTGGACAATTCACAAGGGTCACAACTTCCAAAAATGTTGGTAGCATGGCGGGAGAGCATAAGATGTAACTACTGTCCGGGTGTGAGATTTGAACTCACTACCTGTAGACTGCAAGCGCAAACACTTTACCAGCCAGCCATGCGCACTCTGTTCTATTTTAGATACTATTATTGTAAAATCCAGTTTGTCGATATCGTTTTTCCTATTTCTCACAAACCCCAGAAGTAAGAGAATTTTGAATAAAATTGAATTGTTTGCGATTATTCACTCGTTCACTCTGTTGTCTACTTATGCTATTCTTGCTTATGATTCATCAATACCTTATACATTTTTATATATTTCAATAGACACAGAACAACACCTTAACAGACTTAAAAATATCGCAGCTACTTCTCTACGTTTTTTTCTTGAAGAATTATATTACTACTCTCACAGTTGTGTCAATATGCTTAATTTTTTTATGCTTCTTCTGAATTTTTATAGGTAGATATGTGTACAACGGCTGCAGCCTTAACATCTAAAGGGATTTTCTTTAAATGTAAATTTCAAAATTGAAGCGATTATTGCGTCATCTAGAAATTAGCTTTCCTCAAAGACCGGGAAATCTTTGCGGAAAGAAAACATTTTCCGCCAATGTATTTTGAAACATTTTAAGTACACTATACTGCTATACTATAGTACGATCAAAAATTCTTTTCATCTAGTATGGCTATGAAATAGTTCCTAATTTATGAATGCTATAAATCACTTAAAAACCAAATGTCAAGTTTGACATTTAAGTATGTAGTTGCATTCATAAATTAGGAACTATTCCATATTCATACTAGATTTTAACTATTTTTTTATTATACCTGCATCAGAATCGCCGTTTAAAGCACGCCTGACCGTGCGAAAACAAGCGATTAAAGCAGGCCGAGCTTTAAAGTTTGTCAAGAAAACAAGGTATATAGGTAACATTATAATTTCATAGCTATCTTTAGTTTACTGACACGACTGAATGCAACAACGGACGTGGACGCGACAAAAACGTAAACAATTCTCGTAACTATAGTAGCAATATTATGATGCCCTCTCAATTTATCACGACAAAAATTATTTCTAAGTTTTTAGTGCGTAATTTATTTCCAGTATTGCAGCTATAATAAAAAATTGCGTAAAGTATTCGTGGATAACTGGTCTTTAAAACACTTGCTCTATTTCGAGCACTCCGGCTACGTCGTCGTGCTCGAAAACTCGCGCGTGTTTTAAAGACCTTGTTATCCACTCATACTTTAATATACTATATTTGTTACTATAGGCCAGTAAAATTAGGATCAAAAAGGAGGCTCCTTTTCAAAAACGGGTGGAGTTCTGGAAACTGTTTTAATTACTCAAGCATGCCTCTGATATGAATAATCTGAGTTTGCTCCCATTTCCGAGTGGAGCTTCAGACGTAATGTTAAAAAACCTTGAAATTTTCGGACTTTTTCCGCTTTAACTCGAATTCCTCCGACATAAGCTTTTAATCGAAAAGTACATTCTAAGCAAAAATTTAGATCATTAAATTCTGCTTCAATTGAGTACCAATACTTTAGAATTTGATCAAGTGGTCTTGTAGAAAAGCTACTTCAAAGAACGCCAATTTTTCACACTTTTCGAAAAACACTCTTTCCGTCTCTTTAATACGTACAATATCTATTAATCGACCAACTTTAACGCAAAATATTGCAGAACCAAAGTTGTAGAGCATCAAATTATGTTTTCAGAAAGTCCAAAAAGTTGCCAAAAAACCTATAACGTCTAAACCCCGACCTTAAGCAAACACCCAAAAGACGCGAGACATTCCTGGTGCCACGTCTCGACCGAAATAGGAATAATTTTCACAGTTTTATTACTTGTAATTGTCTAATTAATTTCCACAAAAAGTCCAATGAAGAACTTCAGCAATATTTTCAGTATGAGTTGGCCCCGTACCCTTTATCTGTTTGCTGACATAGGTATGCGAAAAACACAAAAATCTGTGTATTACAAGATGTTTGATGCCCTTAAAGACTCAATTGACTTTGAAAAGGCAGATTTTGTCGTAGATGCAAACCAATGTCTTTCATAATGACAAAGTGCTCGTATGTAGACTACATCAAGCATTGGTATGGCAAAAAAACATAATTTGATGCTCTACAAGTTTGGTTCTGCAATATTTTGCGTTAAAGTTGGTCGATTCATAGATATTGTACGTTTTAAAGAGACGAAAAGGGTGTTTTTCGAAGAGTGTGAAAAATTGACGTTCTTTGATGTAGCTTTTCTACAAGACCAATTAATCAAATTCCAAAGTATTAATACTCAATCGACGCAGAATTTAATTCTCTACATTTTTGGTAATAAAGGACTTTTTTATTAAACGCTTAGTTTCGGAGTAATTCGAGAAAAACCGGAGAAAGTCGGAAAATTTTATGGTTTTTTTAACATCACAGCTGAGGCTTCATTTGGAAATCGAGGCAAACTCAGGTTATTCATATCAGAGCCCTACTTGGGCGATTAAAACAGTTTTCAGAACTCTACCCGGTTTTGGAAAGCGGAAATCTAATTTGCATGGGCCACTAAGGAATCAATGCAAATACTTTTAGGAACTCATCCTGGAAATCATGCATTAGTGTACATTTTTAAGTCTGCGCAACAAACCTTCAGATGGCTTACATTCACCGGCAAGATAATAAACTAATAAAAATAAATGTGGAATTTTCTTTCACTTTATCATAATAACAAATTTAAGTGCCAACAATTTAATCAATTGTGAAGAACAATATCATATATAGAACATCAATATTACAAAACAGTGTCGAAGAATCGATACCAGAAGAGCAATAATATTACAGTTGAAATCCGATTTAAGTAACTACAATTTACTGATTACAAATTGAAATTATAGTTTTGATGAACATAAAATAATTATGTGGTATAGAGTAGAATTATTAATTACATTTTTTAGGAATAGGTTTTTGGTTATTTTAGAGCGCTCCCCTATTTCCAGATAAGCACATAAGCTTAAAAATGTAAATTATAGACGCATCAATTAATTCCAACTATTACCTGCTCAGTATATTAAAAATCATATGCGAAAAATAAATGTTGTATAAAGAAGAAGCTGACGTGGTTATACACAACTAACAAAATGCAAGCCTGGTCGTAGGTTAACATTAATATCCAGCATAAAATTTCTGTTTTTACACAAGCAAACTATTTAAATAAAATAAAGTGATTAAAAGTGAATTAGCAATAAGATAAGTCAAATATCTAAACGCAACCCCATGAACTCAGCATGTTGATTTTCTAGGAACCTTTAGGTTACTAAACTGCTGGTTGCAATTTCGGCAACAACTGCTATACTGACAGTGACCCTCGGTTGTGAATACTTGGCTAAGAACTATGCCACACGAAGTAACCAGAAAGTTGCCCTCGGTACCCTACCGTGTTGTATTTGTTGATTCTTCAGAAAACTTGACCTATCGGCTTGCAGGTACGGTTTGGATAAAAGCGAGTAAAATCAGAAATTCCTGTGGTAAAAGACACAAGACATTCCATGTTAGGTTTCTACGTAGCTAACTAAGTGCTTTCCGGCTTTGACTATTTGCGGAAGACAGACAATATATCCAGAAAAACCGAATTAATTGAAGTAAGACTTACATACCAGTAAAATTGGAGCGGCCTTTCCAATGATTAATTATAAACCATTGGGTTGTGCAAAACTCCACAAAATAATATACATTTTCGGAATATATCTAATTATGGGTGAATTTTAAGCATTTGATTATATTATTTCATCTATCTTTTCCAAATCAATGCACAATTTCTTTAAAATGTATAGAACCTCGAAGAAAACAACCGTCTGCTATAAAGGCCAAGCCAATTTAGTAGCAAAAACCAGGCAGTTCTTTTTTATAATTTTGAAAATTCTCTAAAGTTATCAACTAATTGTCAATAAGTCAGAAGGTACATCTTACAGGACTAGTGCGAAAACATTTTCATTACTGTACTAGTATTAACGGAAAATTAACATTCTGACTAGTTTTTAAATATGTGTTAACTGTGTTGACTAAGGAAATCAACTACAGATATCTCTAGATTTTCAAGAAAATATAATGCTGGTTTGTTATAGTAATATTTCAATATTTAAGTAAAATTACGAAAAAATACAGGTGCCTAGAAAATGTTGTACGTAAGTCATCTGCAAGAACCCATTACAGGACTTAAAGCCTTCAGACCTCACCTTCGGCATAGTCCAATGTGATGCTCTTTCGGGACTGGTTTCGTAAACTACAATTAATTTGCTAACGTCATGGGATTGATTTTTTAAATATTCGAAATGTATAAATACTTTCGTTTTATACAGTAAGTGCCAAAATGAATTGTACAGTATTCAAGTAATGAACCAAGTTAAATAGAGGTACAAAAATAATTTTCATTTCATTATAATGTGCATTAACGGCATTTTTTGTGGAATATGTAATGGGTCAACTTGCTATTTTCTTGAACTATACATTTTTCTAATAGTCAATCAAACCATTACTCGTTGAGTACATTTATATACTAACCGTAGGAAAGAAATGGAATGCCAATGAAGCGACTATGACGAAATATGACAGCACATATGTGGTTAAAACAGGCCACTGGCCTATAATAAGAGGAAGAAGAAGGTGTTGTACCTAAGTTTTCAAGTGCAACAGTCTCTTAAATTTTTGGTATAAAGTCCGTCTCAAGCTAAATATTTTGTGCATTTAGAGTCAATGCTCCACCATTATCTAATGCCAAATTATCTCCAAAGAATACTCTTCTAATTATCGTCTGTATCACCGGAAGTGACCAGCTATTCATTATATTATTGCAGAAACGAGGTATCTAGCACATTTTGGCGGTTGTTGTATAATATAAAAGGGGTCCCAGAAAGAGCAACAAAACACCAGGTAGCCATGCTGTCAATTGACTGAAAATATCTATAGTCTTTGTCGGTAACTCAGCGTGTCAACCATGCCAGAGGCGAAACTCTTCTACCGATTGGAAGAAAGAAAGCCAAATTTATATTTGTAGCACGTTTCATACGGAAAAAAGTCGATAACCTTCGTCTCCACTGAGATTATTATGGTGTTTGTAAATCTCAATATCTTCCCGAATCTTTCTGCTAAAGAAAAATGAAGATGTACAGGTAATAGAAGTTTTATCGAACGCAATCTTATGGCTAGTATCGCATTGGTGTTGGCGATGGCTGATGATGACACGAGACCCGACCTAAAACATTGCTAGTGTTCAGAGTACGCGTACTGTTTCACCAATGTACACGGCATTATAGGAGCAACGGAGTCTGTCAACAGCTTTAGCTGTTTAATTTATCCTTGAGTGAAGGAGAACCTGTCAAATCTTGCTCGAATGTTTAAACACTGGCTTTCTCTACGGCTCTTCAGAATTAGAATCCAAGGATTGGTTTCGATATGTTGAGCAGAGCCGGATTAAGGATATGTGAGGCCCAGAGCTAAATTTTTTTAGAGGCCCCATTCCCATTTATGCAACAGGTACAAAGGGATCTAAATGATTAGAAACCGCACTAGATTATAACCTTCGAATCCTTTCGAGGCCCCCGAAATTCGGTGGCCCGGGGCTGCAGCCCCCTTAGCCCCCCCCCCCTTAATCCGGCTCTGATGTTGAGGATACCTTTATCATTTGGCCAAATGGTAAAGACACTTTAGTCGTTTTCTTAAACCATTTCAATGGTCAACATGCAGATATTAAGTTATCATGAAGATAAAAAGTAACAGCATACAAGAGTGCTTGGATATACAATGCAAAACAAAAACTGGGACAGTTAATATGGTATGTTGTGAATGCGACTGCCTTAATATGTATAGTTGCTACGAATTACTAACTTGTTTATCAACTTATACAGACGTTGCTATGAAACAACATTGTTATAGTAACTGTAACTGTTTAAAGTCTCAATTAAGCTAGTCAAATAATGTAACATATCTATCAAGAATTGTCCCATTTTTTTGTCTTGCATAGTACATGTTTCTCACCAACCCGGTCTTTGGTAGTTGTGAACCGTATAAAAAGATGTTCATCCTTAAACCCTGGCAAAAGTGACTCATAAAATCACACTTTGTGTGATTAGTAACACACGTTATTAAGAAGAAGAAGAATATATATATATATATATATGGTAAAGAGACAAAAACAATTTAGATAAATAAAATATTCAAACGGTTTTATAATGTCAGTCCCTGGAAGTACCGATATAACATTTATACCATAAGTTCTTTTCTTATGGGACCATCATCTTTTTATTAATTTTTTATATAAATCTATATATCCTAGAAGCGTGTTTAAAAAGTGTCAAAATTCATATTTAGATATCAGGTTAAATCATCTTCCTAGTTGACTAAATTTAAAATGAATTGATTACTATCAAGAACATATGATGGCAATAACATGTTCTAAATAATTTAAATTCTCTCATTTTGCCGATTCGCATAAACTGATTACACTATTTCTTGTCATACTGTTACTTAATCACCAAACATACTAACAAAGACCTTTTAGGGACTATATTTTTAAAATATGTCTTTAATTATTTTTGTCAGTTTATTCGTAAATGAGCAGTTAAGTAAATCATATTTTTTAAACCTTTTCTCATATCAATTACATGTATCTCTAGCTGAACAAATAAAGTAATAATACTTTCCCAAAAGTAACTGCGTACTTATATGCAGACTAGCTTTAGCTCGTCGACACCAAAAGGTAAAGAGGTTAAATATTATGAATGAATGTATGCTATCTAGCAGAGTACATGTTACTTATGATATCTAAAAAATAGTGTTTATTCAATTTGTATTCTACTTCTATATGCAGATATATATCTACTACAATTTTCCAGTTTTCAATACAGTGAAACATTAAATACACATTAAAATGTACATTTCATTTTTTTTAAAATTGCGGTTATCGAACTTATAGCCCTATAATGGTACAATAATAAGTTCTATCTTCTTATATTAATATTCCGAAATATTTAAGTAAATCTAAAAAGGCAAAAGCTATCATGAAGTTAGAAAAAGAATAGACATTAATAACATTGGAGCCTACATCAAAGGTAGCCGTAGCCGTATCTCAAAATTATTAAACGATGCAGAAGCTTTATTTCCACCAGTGGCTAGAAAAAAATTTCGAACCAAGAAAACAATGAGGTTAGAATGAAATTTGCTCTTCAATATATAAATTTAACCTTTGCGATGTAATTCTTTTATTTAAAAAAAACTGTTTTTCCACTAAGTTACCTCTGGATTGTAAGATGCGTTACCTATTTGCAAACTCTCAAGAGGAATGATAAAATGGGAACTTATATACAGGGATGAAGCCTTTTGGAGAAGGGTAGTTTTTTCTGATGAAATGTCTTGCAACCTTGCTAAAATGGAAGAATACGAATGTAAAAGCCCGGAAATGAACACTTTGAAGTAAGATACGTGCATTATTTAAAAAATAGTGAAAGATTCACAATCAGTGTAACGGGTTGGATATGCGCAGAAGGTAGAATGTTTTGCTTAACAGTACATGGTAAGGGTAGTTTCGAAATATTTTGTAAAATAAATTCCAGACCACGATTTTATTTTCCAGCAAGGCAATTGCCCTATCCATACTTTTAGGGTGGTCAAGGACTGGATTAGAGAAAATGAAATAAATTTGTTTCATTGGCCTTCGAGGAGTCCTGATATTAACTCCATCAAAAATGTGACCCCTTTTAATAAAAAAAGAAATTCATGCTAAGAAATGTACGTACACCGAGAAATAGTATTAAATCACAAGCGATTCAGGAAGCTTAGCAAGACGTTCGACAGGGATATATGTATAAGAAACTTTATTTAATCAATGAATAGATTAAAAACGTTTTGGGTAGAACTGGGGCTGCTACAAAATATTGAAGATTTCTTTTTCTATATATTTTGTCGGTATTTATTATTTTTGTCTTTTCTATTGTTGACCATGAATTTAAAAAAATATATTCTTAGTTTTTTTTCATTAATGAAATTTTAAGTTTTAATTGCTTTTCTTAAATATTTCTTAATAATAATCAATTCAACGCATGGATTTACTCAAGAGCAATGTCTCATGTCGATTTTCCCATCCTCAGTAAGTCGAACTTACCATCACAAACAAATTAAATACCAGATGACTCAATTATCGTTTTCTTTTTGTGCTCGCAGCTGTATCTGCATATGTGTACATACTATATTTAACCTTTTGCTAATCGCGCTAATATCGGACGACTTTAGAAAAAAACGAACAAATGGATCATCTATTTAGAGAGAATGGGATCTACATCCAACAAAAGGCAAGGATGGTAAAAGAAGGTCTTAATATCTTGAAATGCTTCCACTGTCACCAATTTGAACACGAAAACATAGATTGTAGGAATAGTACTGTACTAGTCACTGCGCAGGTGGACATAATATTACACAATGTAAATGTATTAATGAAAAGCTTAAATGTACCAATTACATGTATGTCAGAACTAAATTTGATATCGATCGAAACATCTGTCACATTGCAAACGATACAAGCTGCTCTACATATAAGAAGAAAATTGATATTGCCAGGGAACAAACTAACTATACCGCAACTGATCTATAACGTAACAAATACATGGATACGTTTATAAGAACCTATGACTATGACATTTTTGATATAAACTTACAATATTGAGATACTATAGAGCCGTGTATATATAAAATGAACAAAATGGAACAAAAAATAAATTATCACTCAGTATTTACCATCAGAACATTCGTAGTATTAATAGAAATTACGATGAATTATTAGTTTTCCTCAGCTAGTTGAATCACCAGTTTGATATGATAATAGCCAAGCTTACGCCATAGACGGATATGAGCTTAGCTATAATCATGGCAATTACAATCAAAACGACGGCGTGTTAGTGCATGTTAACAGTAAACTAAATCATAAAAGGAGCACACAAAAATAGAAATAAAGTTGATTCCAAACTCCAAGTGGTGTAAAAAGAACAAACATGAACAAAAGAATAAATTGCAGAAATATTCAACGAACACTATATTAACATGGGTAGTAATCTAGCCAAAAAATTAAAATACCCATTAATTACCACCCCCAAACCCCACCAAGTCTAAAAGAAGTTACTGAAGCCATCAACCAATTAAAACTAAAAGACGCACCAAGAATTGACAACCTAACATCAGAAGTACTACAGAAGTTGCAAAACGTAGTTGCTGAACCAATTTCCATAATAATAAACAAAATTATCAACACAGGACATTGCCCGGAAGCCTTTAAAACTGCTGTAGTAGTTACAATCTATAAAAGCGGAAGTAAAGACAACGCAGAAAATTTTAGATCAATATCTCTAATATCAAGCACTACGAAACTATTTGAAAAATTTATAAAGCACAAATGCATAAGCTTTATCAGTAACCACAATCTGATATCTAAACATCAGTTTGGATTTCAAGAAAAAAAATTACTCAAGATGCGATCACTCCACCAACGATGGAAATCCACCAAGCGTTAAATGACGGTAGTCAATCTTTGTGCATTTTTATCAACCTGGTCAAAGGATTTGATACCGTAAATCATACCCAAATTATCGACACACTTCACATCGACGTACGAGATGCAGTAAATAAATTATTCATATCTAGAAAATCGCCCACAATATATCAAAATAGAAAACACTCTAAGCAGTAAGAAGGTAGTGGAATATGGTGTCCTGCAAGGAACAGTACTCGGACCAGTCTTATTCAATCTGTATGTTAATGACCTTTTATCTCTCATCACCGATGGGAAAATAATTTCTTATAGGTACATAGTTAGATGCTTTGGCAAGGCATTTAACCAATATACTACAGCCTCTAACTGGTAAAACAGATTCCTTTGTCAAGAAGTCAGTGGACTTTGTCCAGAAACTAAAGAGCATAAATTTAAACAAAAATGCTTAACGACCTATTGCCTGCATACCAAGTAGAACTTGTTGAAATATGTTTGAAAAACACATACGGTAGTTGGAATACCAAAATATACGAACAGGTCGAAGGAGTGGCTATGGGTTCACCGCTGTCACCTGCAATCGCTAATATTTACATAGAGGCATTTGAAACAAAGACTCTCGAACTATTCTAATTAAAACCCAAATGCTGGTTTAGATATGTAGACGATACATTTATCATCTGGTCACGCGGACGCCAGACATTGGATGTGTTTCTAAAATACTTGAATTCTGTACATCAGAACATACCATTGACAATGGAAGTGGAGGAAAATGTCAGTATTCCGTTCTTAGACGGTCTGGTAAAACGTAAATCAGATGGTAGTTTAGGATATTCAGTCTATCGAAAGATAACACACACGGACAGATATCTAAATGCTAACTTACACCATCATCCAATGCAAAAAACAACAGTTCTTAAGAATTTAGTGACCAGAACAGTTAGTATCCCAGATGCAGAAAATCTAGAGAGAGAAAAGGAACATTTATTTGACTCCTTACAAAATCATGAATATACAACCACCGCCATACGCAAAGCACTAAACAAAACTATGGCACAAAAGGTTAAAGAGGAATCCGCACCTTTGGAAGGCTTAGCTTTCCTACCTTACAGCAAAGGCTCAACTGATGAGGTACGATGTGTCCTAAAACGATGCAACACCAAAACAGTGTTTACGATCATTGAAACTTTGGGTAACGGTTTCAGGTCAGTAAAAGACAAAATATCAAGTATACATTGGACAGGCAGGTCGTTCCATTGATCTAAGACTTCAAGAACAGAAAGGCGATTGCAAACACAAACGCAAACATACTTTTACAAATGGACACACCTTAAAATTCGAACAGGCCAGAGTACTTGCCAGAGCGCCTCACTACTTCCCAAGAATGATACTTGAAGCCATAGAATTAGAAAAACTCCCAAATAATATAAACAGGGAAGATGGTTTTAGACTTAGTAAAACTTGGACTCCTGTTATTCACGGTTTAAAGCAATACCACTACTTATCGTTAGCCGGTCACGCACCGCTGACTCAAAGTGCATTGTACTTAAACGACCAATCAACGTTATGCCATTCTACACGGCTGGCACAGAGGACTATAAATACATCCACGCCGTTCTACAGCTCTTAGAACAACTCTGATGATGCAAGCTGCAATGTCTTGCGAAACGTTAGTCTATATGGGTGCACAAACAGTAAAAAGGTAAAAAGTACAAGGTACTCTAATAACACGGACTAAATCATGGGTGGCTTGTAAGAGTTCACGAGCCACCAAAGAACAACCGTTACACAAACCCTTGCTTGAGTTCACAAGGTGTTAGGCACATTAATCCAACTGATGGTGGGTGTTCATCCACAAAGACGACGCGGTCTAAGCCGAAAATTCTAATATTGACAATTCGTGTAACCGCAAAAGCCTCAAACAATATAAAATATATATATACCTTTCGCATGCCAAAAATAAACTTACCAAATAGAACTACAAATCAAATAATTAAAAGTACGCAAGCTATTAAATATCTGGAAATGCACATTGACTCCTAGCTCAAATGGGAGGTACATATAAGTAATTTGTTAAAGAAACTCAAAGGCATCTACTATAAATTTAAAATTTGCAAAAACTTTTTGAATACCGAAACCCTGAAAATTATCTGCCAAGCTGTCGTCCAATCACTACTTCAATATGGAATAATAAATTAGGACCATGCTGGCTACACACAAATCCATACACTAGAAGTTCTACAAAAACGATTGATCAAGATCATATTCAGCAAACCATATACCAGTGTTCATTAAAAAAAGTCCATAAGGGGCAGCTGTGGAAATTCAAACCTATGAATAATATATTGGCGGCACTGTAAGTCTATGTCAAATTCGAGGTTATCAGGTTAGGTTTTCATCAGTTTTGGTACAGACTGACACAAAACCTAACCTGTTAACCTCGAATTTGACATAGTTGTAAAGTACCGAACCACCATTATTATTATTCAACATTCTAAACTAACTGTTAAGTAACTCACACACAAGCTTTTCTTCTTGTGACGTTAACTTGCTGGTTTATTTTATGTGCAATCATATGTATATATGTAACTAAATAAATAAACCATCATTTTTATTATTATTATAAGCACATTCACATTTTGGGTAATTTTATTATCTGCCTTTTATAGTATTTTATTTGTTCCTCACTTGTAAACATTAATTTATCAAGTCACTGTATTCACCCTGAAAATTTTTCATAACTGGCTAGCCAGTAAATTTTTTACTGGCTAGCCAGTTATATTTTACAAGCGTGCTCATAGATAAATGGTAGCGTGCAAGGCCAGAGTTGTCTTCCTTAGTATGTGTCATATTGATGAATTTAGTTGCTTGTCAGTTTGACATTTTGAATAAACAGTAAATCTCTAGTTATTTACAAGTGAGGAACAAATAAAATATTCAACAATACACGCCGGGTAACCATTTTTACTAGCTCAAGGATATGACAGGCTCGCCTAACGGCTCGCCAGTCATCCCAATCCTATCGCCAGTAAAAACTGTTTTACCTGGCTTGTAATGTAAAATACTATAACATTACAAGCCAGGTAAAACAGGTTTTACTGGCGATAGGATTGGGATGACTGGCGAGCCGTTAGGCGAGCCTGTCATATCCTTGAGCCAGTATAAATGGTTACCTGGCGTGTAATATTGAATGTTTTATTTGTTCCTCACTTGTAAATAACTAGAAATTCACCATTTATTCAAAATGTCAAACTGACAAGCAACTAAATTAATCAATATGACACATACTAAGGAAGACAACTCTGGCTTTGCACGCTATCATTTATCTATGAGCACGCTTGTAAAATATAACTGGCTAGCCAGTAAAAAATTTACTGGCTAGCCAGTTAAGAAACATTTTCAAGGTGAATACAGTGACTTGATAAACTGATGTTTACAAGTGAGGAACAAATAAATATATTTAATTAGTCAAGGTAGCTAACATTCATTATTATTTCAAAATATTAAGAGATACAGGCAACAGACAATTGATGAATTTAAAATTCATTAAAAAATTTTTGGAAGTATTCAAATTTCATGTACCTACTATTTAAATTGCGAGCAGCACATTAAATTTACCCTCAAAATTCGGAGATAAATTATCACAGCAGAGTGAATGTTAATTTCGAGCTAGTGGACTTATTAAAGGCAACACGGCGAATAGAGAGCTAACACGAATTAATGAATTTTGTACTGATAATGCAGATAACTTCGCACCGTTAGATTCCATTAAACAGTAACTACCGCCCTGGTCTCTGTGGGGCGAACTGGTAAAATTTCGATACACACTGATATGTATAATAGAGGGTTGTTGATCGTTCAAAAACGCGCATCGATAAGAATTTCGTGTTCCGCAAAAATTCGCCTCTCATATTTTCCAGTGATTAATTGCAGTTTATAATTGCTTACATCTTTAGAATGCATGTAGAGACCAAAAAGGAGATAATTAGAGGTAGTGAATAATATACGCGCTCATATTTTGAACACAACAAAGGGCAACAAAAGAGTAGGAGTAAGATTATTTATTCTACGTTCTACCCGGAAGGAACGCAGGTACAAAACAATGTAGAAGTACAGGAATTGAGCTTTGTGCTAAAAATACTCGTAAACTTAACTAAAAGTAAGTTGCAATGGTTAAATGTTAGGGAAAAATATCAAAAACACGAGAATTCCAGTACACGTATGGATTTTTGACCCACGAACAACGAGGGTTCTGAAATAGGCTCTTGCATTAATCAGTTTGCCATGTGCTTAATTAATTAATTACGTGTGGAGAAACAGCAAATGCGTTTCCGCCAGATTCAAAATAAGCGGCTCTACTTTTAAACGACGTTTAATATTTGCACAATTCTATAAGAGTCATTACAAAGTATTTCAGTTTGCAGAAAAAAATGTTGCCTATATAAACGCTTCAAGCTCTTATATCCAGTCAAAGCGTTATCCTTTCATGATCATTTTAATTGTTGGGGAAGAACCAGTAACCACAGTGTACCAAATCAGGCAAATATGGCGGTAATTTGTATCCTGCAAAAACTGTCGGATAAGAAGCGATGCGTGACAAGGGGCGTTATCGTGTTGTAACGCAAAACTATTTGCCCATTTATCCTGTCTTTTTCAACGTATGTCATTTCACAAACGTTCTAGTAATCCCTTATAGCATTCAGAGAACACAAGAGTGCCTGTAGACATGAAATCGCATAATTCCTTCAAAATCGAAAATGCAGTCAATATCACCTTGATGCTCGATTTCAATTGACGTGCTTTTTTCCGGCTGAGATAAGTTGGACATTTTACAAATTGAACTCTGCATTTTGACCTTAAGATCACAACTTAGGGCTGATCCCCTGTTACAACACTCTTCAAAAATGTGGGGCCTGAAGTCATATGGTCCTGTAATTCCAACGAAATGGACAGATGTTTTTGCTTTTATGGGGCATCAAAATACGAGGAACAAATTTTGCATTTACTCGCTTCCTAATTTAAACTATAGTTAAATTTTGCTGCCCTAAACCAACTTTACTAAGCTTTGGAAATCATCAGCTATTTTTAGAATAGTCAATCTTTTGTTCGATAGAACCATTTCACTGATTGTTTCAATGTTTTTATCTGTGCATGCAGTTGAAGAGCGTTATAACGGACTTGGCCTAGCTCATCTGAATGTGTCCAAAATAGCATTTTTATATAACAGCCGATTTAGTACATGTGTGTTATTTGTTACTTGCTGTTACATGTATTTGGTTTTAAGTGTGCAATTAGTAGTTTTAAACGCTTAGTACAGTGTTTATGGATTCAGTGCCAATATGCATATATGCATGCCGTGATGCAGTGCAGGAAACCGTCAAGTTATGCAGATGGGGTCATTTGGGCTTGCGGAGAGCAAAGACGTGCTTTGTTCCCACACAAGAGTACCGCCAAGCGAGCTAGTTTTTGTAGTGAAGGCGAGCGTTCTTGCTTTTCTTGGTAAATTAGTAGCTAATAGAAGCGTTGAAATAGTGGCCGGTGAGCCTCACAAAGGGTATAACAGCCTGCCGAAATTATGGCGGCGAAGCGTCTACGTCATTACAACGAACTTACAGAAACATCTCCGAGATGATGCGCGAGGACGGATCCAGGTATACTACAACTGGCTTTCGTTGGGCATCACTTGCAGTAGGCGAGTCATATTGTAATCGTCATGGCAATGAGACAAGGTGAATGTAATTTATAACAACGAAGCGACATAAATAGCGGATAGAAGACGTCTTGTTACAATTTTACCCCCATAACG
Organism: Agriotes lineatus; assembly: GCA_940337035.1. NCBI lineage: Eukaryota > Metazoa > Arthropoda > Insecta > Coleoptera > Elateridae > Agriotes > Agriotes lineatus. The sequence continues at coordinate 130,772,941 of OW679197.1, read as the reverse complement.
TAGAGGATCGAACTACAGCATTACAATTTGACCCACAGCAGCAAGTAACCATATGACGTATTGCAATTTGGCACCCAACGTGGAACTGAAGCCACCACATTACAGCGTCCAGGTCGTTCCCCATTATCAATAAATTAAAAACCTTTTCGAAATCAATAAAACTATTTGTCCACATACTTGAGGGTTACAGTATCACCTCCCTTTTAAGTTTGTCCAAGCTTTAAATAAAATTTAATGTTCGCACGTTGTTCGGGATCCATTTTTGCGAGAAAGTATGCAAACACATTTAGAGTTGAAACCAAGCAGGTGAACAGATCAATTTAACACGTGCCAGTTTAATAATAAAATGTTAGTAGATTATCTTTGCTAAGGCAACTACAATATTCATTGCATACATTCACAACTTTGGTTCCATTCGCCGTATATTTTAAATTAAACATTACTAATGAAATCAATATCAACTCAAAACAGAGAATGGTCAACTGCGACGTAAACTTATAATTAAAAACTGAAAAAAGCTGTTTTTACTTTCTCCCCATTTCGAGCTAATTAGCCTTTTTAAATTTGTAAATTTATCTTAGCTATATATAGATTACGTGGTTGTCTAATGCTTGATGCTCACCACATCACCACGTGTCATGAATTTAGCACGCGACAGCCGGCTGTGAGAGCGAGGAGACGGAAGCTCTGACCTTCCGCCTTGCAGGCCAAGCTCCTTCATGGAATGTTAGAGACTCACCATTATAATCTCACCATTATATATAGATTACATGCATATCCAGCATAAATGACATTTCTATTCTTCAATCTTTGATTATTCTTGTTATTTCTATATTATGTATGTTTACTTTATGCACATAATCTTGAGGCCTCAAACAACTGTCATAATTGTCTAACTATAAATTATCCACTTTAACGTTTTGCTGAAGTAACTAGAAGCAAAATACCTACTGTATTTCCTTGTGATAATCCAGAACACTCTCTATAAATGATGACATCACATATTATCTACACACAGGATGACTTATGAGAAAATAGCAGTCTGTCTACATATATAATATATACAACCTAAAGTACTTATAATAAAATGCTACGATATTTATCTTACTACTAACTAGGCAAAGAAGCCAGGTAGCGCAGTTGGGAAAGCGCTAGGAATGCATTAAGCAAGTCCTCGGTTCGAATCGCGTTGGGCTAGAATTTTTCCGCAGCCTTCGCGACTGGAATCGGGCTCGGTAAAACCATTCACGGTTGGGCACCAAATTAACTGTACTCTACTCCAAACCACAGACCTAAGAGATAGAGTAACAAGGTCAACACATCACCAAGACACACACCTCACACAATGGTTGCTGCGCAAGCATAAAAATGCTCGCTCCAACTTTGTAATCCGAATCCATGGCAAGTTGAGCATTACATCACCAGACGCAAGCGTATAAAGCACCAGTCTCTACACCGCAAGGTAAATGAGGTTACCGATAATAGATACATACATACACTTGCTAGGCAAAAGTGAATTTCATAATACTTTCGACAGTAAATAGAGTTAATATCTTCAGTTTGGTTATCTCTAATCATACAATCGTTCAATTGCTGATGCAATTCTATGACATTACAGTTTCACAGATATAAACTTGCATCTAAGCAAACGATGCGCAATGGCCAAAGTGATAGGGAAGCCTGTGAACATCAGGTACATTCTAATATAAAATAAGCGCAGTAGAGCGAGCGCGTAGTTCAAACTTCAGCTGGTCGTTGTTCTTTCTAGTGCTCACTCTTTCTCACCCCGCGACATGCAAACTAATATCTGTGGAGCTGTAGCCGAATATTAAGATCATGTCGGGTGTTTCCTCGCCCCATTGCATTTTTAAGGAAGTCGCTTATGTAAACTGTCAAATAATGTTAAATTTATTAATCGAGTGTTTATGATGCATGACAGATAGGCTATTAACGTAGGTATCAATAGATATCTTATACCGTGCGTCCACGAGACTACGCACCATGGCCCTGGAGTGATATTAGTTTATTTTAAAAATCTACTCATCCGGTGTTAATTGATAGTCAAACAGTTGCTAAGCATTGACCATTAAAATTGAATTTGCAGGTAACAAATAAAGTGCCTTCAGAAATGATCGACCGTTTTTGAATGCTCATGGTTATACAACGTATGAATAATATGGTGGTGGCACTGTAAGTCTATGTCAAATTCGAGGTAATCAGGTTAGGTTTTGGGTCAGTTTTGACACAGACTGATGAAAACCAAACCTGCTAATCTCGAATTTGACACCATACTACAAGTTGAATACCACTTAATCGTTTATTGCCATAGAAAAATAAATATAATAGGGTTTGTTATTAAGCTGTTTTCGTAAAAGCAAGAGCTGATCTTTGGGATAAATTCACGTTGTTCTGATTCCATGGTGCGAAACCCTGTGGACACACGGTATGTACTAACGACCACAGTTTGCTCCATGCACACAAACAAAATCAAAGAGAATCCAAGAACAATCTTAATCACGACGACTAAATACACAGCGTGTCCGGAAATGGCGTGTACAACGAAGACCAGAAGTTCATTGGCCCAATTTATGATGATTTAACTCAACTTACCTATACAGTGTGGTCCATTAAGTGTGCAACAAATGGGAAATTTTTTTATTAGTTGTACAATCGAAATTTAAATATTGCCAAAAGTTAGTGCATATACAGGGCAGGACAAAAAATATGAAATTCGTTCAAGAACAAAGTTACCTTATTTCAAAAAATATAGCAAAATTTTATTAAGAAAAGTTGTTTAGAATTAAAAGTTACGCTCAAATACAAAGTCACGGCCTCCTATTCGAATTTTGATTCTTTTTTGGAAAATTTTGTATTACCCCCGTATGATACATATTTTCATTATTTTTATTTTATATGTATTTAAAGTAGCCACAACCACATCCCTTTTAAATAACTTTTAGCAACTTGAAGCGTATTTGTAAAATTTACTTGGATTTATATTTTTTTAGGTAAGCGTCCACTTCATGTTTGTTGCAACGATATTTAACAGAACTTTAGAATTTCGCAAATATTCTTTTTAAGAAGCCAAATGCTTTACTAATCATAATTTACATATGAAAAACTCTTAATAAAAATATGTATCATACGGGGATGTAAGAACAGCAATGCTGAATCTCGCCTTGCGAGTTCATATTTATGAATAAATGACTATTATTATTATTATTATTATTATTATTATAATACAAAATTTTACAAGAAAAAGAATCAAAATTCGAATAGGAGGCCGTGACTTTGTATTTGAGCATAACTTTTGATTCTAAACAACTTTTCTCAATAAAATTTTGCTATGTTTTTTTAAATAAGGTAACTTTATTCTTGAACGAATTACATATTTTTTGTCCTGCCCTGTATATTGTTTGACTTGAGGCCATTCTAAGGGCATCTGATATGGTTATCGAACATGCACTAACTTTTAGCGGTATTTAAATTTCGGTTTTACAACTAATAAAAAAATGTCCCATTTGTTGCACACTTAATGGACCACACTGTATACATACACACCTATATATGGAGTTGCGGGTAGGAACTCCACAAGGTCCCGGTGTAGACAATCACAGGGAATGGCGACCCTGCCCAAGCGAGCACTCGTTTCTCCTTTCTCCTCCAACTTGAAGGAAAACATGTTCGCAACCTGTCAAATCCTATCCAAACTCCCTCTTGTTCCCTTTCCTATCCAGTTACCTTCTTCTAACCCGCACGGCCAGCGTGGAAGAATAAGACCAAACACCCCTTACAAGCAAAATGGCAAATTTTAAAAACGAAGAACCTGGTCTCCAGATGGGCATATCCCACCCCTCTCCGGAGGGCTACCTCGACGGATCTGGAGGAGACAAAAATTTGCTAGCTAAATCACAACATAAGTTATACATAGCTTCTTATAATGCTAGAACTTTACTGATCAAAAGCTAATAGAAATTGAAAGAGCTACAAAACAAAAAATGAGACATTGTAGGTGTGAGCGAGATACGACGAAGAGGTGAAAGTCAATTAACATTGAAGTCGGGCCACCTATTCCAATTCAAAGAATATGATGACGCATCTATAGGAGGAGTAGGATTTATCATTTACAGAAAACGTATACCAGATATAGCGGATATCAAGGCTATAAGTCCAAGAGTTGTATACCTGATCCTGAAACTGAACTCCAGATACATCAAAGTGATACAGGGTTATACCCCTACATCAAACTCCGATGAAGAAGAACTGGATATCTTCTATAACAATATCGACCAGGCGCTGCAAGAACATCCTGTCCACTACACAATATTAACAGGCGACTTCAATTCCAAGCTGGGAAAGAAACAAGACCCATCAGAAAGCTCAGTGAGAGACCATGGATATGGAGAAAGAAACGAGAGAAGCACAAGACTTTTGCACTATCTACAACAGAATTTTAAATTCGACTGTACCTAGTTCAGGTACTCAAGCGTAGCTACTGCGAAAAAATAGCGAAGAGGGTTGTCATTGTAAACTTTTATGCAATGAATTCATTCTTTAATAAAAAAACCGCAACGTAAATGGACATAGGCCAGTCCAGATGGCCGCACAAAGAATGAAATCGACTTCACTATTACGGATAAATAGGAAATAATACACGATGTATCTGTCATCAGCAGGTTTTCAATCGACAGTGACCATTGAATGATAAGGGCAAAAGAGGTTGTGAACACTAGCAAAGAAAGAAGAAAACTAATATTAAAACCTAAAAGGAAAAGATGGTTTCCCCCTGTAAATGTAAACATATTTCAAGGTAAAATAAATGATAAATGGAACATGTTACATAATCAAGAAGGAAAGAAAGATATAGAACAATTCAATACAACAACAGTCGATACAATTAAGGAGGCAGTGAAAAAACATTGTCCCAAAAACAAAACAAAAGAAGAAAAACTGAGTACACACCCCAAAGATCATATGAAGAAAAGAAGAGAACTGACAAACAAACATGGGAAAAACTTAACAGTCTACAAACAACTAAACAAGGATATTTCCAAATCTGTAAGAAATTACATCAGGAACTTTAACACAAAAATGATAACAAAGGTGATAGATAAAAATGGCAGTCTAAAAGTACTGAGGAAAAATATCTCTGTACGTCAAAAGCCTATACCAACTCTAAGAAATAGGCAAGGAAAACTCACAAATAACGGAGAAGATATCCTCAAAATAGTAGAGAAATTCTATGCAGAACTATATCGAGACCACAACAAAAACAAGGACAATAAAACAAAACTTCCCAAGATTCTAAACCAAGGCTCTGAAGACATTCCAGAAATAACTACACAAGAAATAAGGAAATGAAGAGCAACAAATCCCCTGGGCAAGATGAGGTGGTATTGATGCCATAAAGATGGGCGGAGAAAAGTTATTACATGCACTTAAGCTTCTATTCAACGAATGTTTATCGAAAAGCACAACCCCACGGCAGTGGAACAACGCCGCTATAAATCTCATACATAAGAAAGGCGATACGACGGATCTTGGACATTACAAACCGATTAGCCTGCTGTCTCATTTATATAAACTTTTTACCAAAATTATTACAAAAGGCTTACTTCCAAATTAGACCTATACCAACAAAGGGAGCAAGCTGGGTTTCCATCAGGATATGGTACGAACGATCATCTTCAAACCCTGGAAAGGCTAATCGAGAAAACAATTAAATACAATAAACCTTTGGTCTTGGTGTTCGTGGACTATGAGAAAGCTTTCGACACCATAAACATAAACCAACAAAAAATGTTGGAATCTCTAGCTGACTGTCGCATAGACCATCATTACGTAACGGTAATTAAACATGTATATGAAAACGCAGCGGCCTTTGTTAGACTCCACGAAGACACAAACACCTTCCTAATAGAAAAAGGTGTTCGCCAAAGCGACACCATTTCTCCAAAAATATTCAATAATCTACTCCAGTACATGTTCAAACAAATAGAATGGGAGGACTTGGGTCTAAATATAAATGGCGAAAACCTTTGTCACCTACGCTTTGCGTTCGATGTGGTTCTGATAACTAATTGTATAAGTAAAGCCCAGAAAACGGTGCAAGAGCTAAAAGCTGCCTCGCAACAAATGGGACTGAAAATCAAAACTTCACAAACCCAAGTAATGACCAACTTATAATGGGTGGCGCTATATATATCGATGAGAAACAAATTGAAGAGACAACCTCTTACAGATAGTTAGGCCAAGACAGAAAGTTATGGAAGCAATCAAGGGAGGCATATGTCCAGCAGTTAGACTTTAGTGGCTGGTTGATACTGATACTGATACTGATAGCTATATACAAAGTTGCTTAGTTTATCCGCTAGAAGGCTTTAAAAATGATTAGTTTTTTTAAAATATTTTTAAATAAGTCAAAAAATCTCATGAAACTATTAAAGTACATACCGTTTGCGAAGACAACAATCACTTTGGAGTTAAAAGAAAATGGAAAAAATAATTAAAGTTCAGTATGTCACGCCAGATGGATCAAATATGATAACTCGAGAACGATAGAACCTATTAGGATGATTTTTTCGCAGTTTTGGCGAAATACTAATTCAAACAGCTAAAATGATGGCCGAGATCGGTAATTTTTCTTTTTTTGCGTTTTTCGATTTGTATTTAGACTACCAGTAATAGACGTTAAACGGCGGAATAACTAACCCGTCAAGTACCGCTGGACTTCGGAACCTGACGTCGCTAGTTCGAACCTCGTCCTGGGCAAGATTATCGAAAGTTATCGAAAGGTGCGCATGCAAATTTCTATCCCACGTCGCCTATAAATCTGAAATTACTCATTATCGGCACTCTCTGGCTCATCTGCACTTTCCGCTAACGGCATTGCTAAATCTCCTACTACATTTCAAACCGATTTGCTCCATAAAAGCTTTGCAATGATCAATTCCCGTCTACTTTGCGAATTCTCTTTAGTCGAAATCGTCGCACATATGGCGTGATCATGTGTATAACATGATATGGTAACAACCATACCACATTCAGAGCACCGGTTAGACAGATTACGCAGACTAAGTGCTTCTTAAGGGGCGGACATCCCAACGAGCCCATGGCAAAAATCGCTCCAGACCAACAATGTGCTGAAGCATCGTTATGGAGCTTGCACTGTCTCATCTTATTTATATTTATTTTTATTCCAACTGTTTTTCGGCTGCTTGCCTTTTTTCTCATTTATTTTATTCTTATTGACTTATTCCCCTATTGTTGTCGGTGAGAGTAAATCACATCTTTAAGTTTTTTCCATACAACCGATTCGAATGTAATTCAAGGTACTCATATAAAATCTAATGGATGGTTTCTTGAGGGGTTGTCATTGAAGAACAAAGTATGCCATATTTCATATAGGTAAAAAACAATTTGCATATACAATGCAGACAATCCAAAACGTTTTAATACAGACCATTCATCGTTGTTCAAACTAGTTTATGAAACAACGGTTCCGGAAAAATATTCCCAAAAAAATGCTCCCAGGCAAAAAATACCCTGAGGAAAATTCCACGGAAAAAAAATTCGCGGAAAAAACGCCCCTGGAAGGAGTCCCTAAGGAAAACTAAATGTAAGTTAACACAACGACATTAACGTGGACAAGAGCGTTAATTCTGATATATTTCAAGTATAAATATATAAAATTTTGCTTTTACATTATTGTTTTAAACAAAAGACTATAATCGTGGAATTATATCTATCTCTGTAGAGTAAATAATAACATTATTACGAGAAGAAACAGAAAAAAAGAGGTAAATAAAATTAACAAATTCCTTTAGCAAAATATATATACATACTCGCAATTGTACTAATTTTTCTGAAATAAATACCAATAATTCGCTATAAATCATAAGATACATTTCCAATAGTGTGCACAATATGAATAGGCTATGTTTATATTGGTTGACATTAGTAAATAATAATGTGATAGCAAAACTTAATTGTCAATTATAAATGTCATTTTGTAGCTGACGCTTGGTGTTCCTGGGTTCTAGGGGAGTTCTTCCCGGGGGCATTTCTTCCGGGGGGCGTTTTTTCCGGTAGCATTTTTTTTGTGCATCTTTTCCCGAGCGTTTTTTTCCGGGTGTCATTTTTCTGTTCACAGTTGAAACGGTGTCAATGCCAACTGTTCGTTTGTACTAGTAACAACATTTTACAAAGCGCACTCTTCGATAAAAGTTTCTAGTATTTCAACCAAAATCGAAGATTTCATGATCACTCAAAAAGGTAAAGTGAACAGTGTTATATAATATTTATAGTGGCTGAAGATGTAGTGACAATTTGCAATAAATCCGATGAGCATCTTATGAACAGGGTGTAATAGGGATGTTTAATTCCTCCGCACTATAAATAACTCTGCACCCTCGGCCACTCCTATTGAGTTTGGGAGTGTTCAAATCCTTGAAATCAACACACCATTTATGTGAAAATAGACTAACTTAAGAAATTCCAATTTTATGCTCTTGAATTTCCAGCGTCAGATCTTTACTTAATTTATGGTTTATACTAGGATACCCACTTACTACAACACAGGTTTATTATGCTTAAAAACTGTAAAATCTTATCAAACCCTAGTGGATATAGCATTTAGGTATACAATACGAACTGAAATCGGTCTGCTATTATTTTTCTTTACGCCTACTTCACTATTTCGCCGAATCCGAACAACGATTAGCAAAATAAAGACTGCGTTCCTGACGTATACAGCTTTGTGCAGTCTAACAGCTTACAGTAAGCTGGAAACGGGAAAGCGACCGAGGGGCTGCGATCAGATAACGGCGTGAAATCAGCGCATAACAACGCGGTTTACCCCATTATAACACGGTGCTCACTTCACCCTCGCACTGCGATCACTTACCCAGTTTACCCACACGCGCTCTGTAACTCCGTATAAATGCATTCTAGATAAATCGCCCCGATAAAATATGGACTTTAGTTTCGTATTAATGTAGAGAATGATGCATGGACGTACGCGTGATGTGTACGATTATACAGACGGGGTTCATTTGCATTTACTTAAAAATAACTAATGCCGCGATTATAAGGAAAACTGTTACGCAGTGGCGTAACTACCGAGGGGGCAAAGGGGGCAGCGGCCCCCGGGCCCTGAACTTCAGGGGGCCCAACGGGCCTCCTGAAGTTTAAAGCCCGGCAGGTCCAAACTCGGTCCCATAAAAGTTTCAATGAGTCCGGAGAAAACACTGGCTATTGTTCATTTTGCTTTGATGTTACTGTCTATGAATTTTAAAAAAATAATTGAAAAATGATAACCAAAAATGCTTTGGTAAAAATAGGACTTACACTTGGCAATTAAGGGGCCCGGTGAAGATCACGGCCCCCGGGCCCAAAATTTGAAGTTACGCCACTGCTGTTACGGCAGCTATTAGTTACAGCTAACAACATTTCGGGACAAAAATTGATAGTATCAATTAGGATAGTAATTTATTCAACCTGGAAGTGTTTGTAATGGATCAACGTTAAAGTAACTTAATTTATTAAAAGGTTTATAGTTATTATATGTCGAAGTATTGATTTTTGTGGTGAATGTACTCTTGAAACATCCAAACGGCTACTAAGTATACTACAGCGAGTGTGCACAAGCTAAAATATCCAGCTAATGTTGGAGCACCATAGTGTTAGAAAAATGCATGTTCATATGACATTCCCACACCAGTCGATACCTAAGGTACGCTTTACACGTTTTGTGTAACCACTGAAATAGAAATCCTGGACACATAACCACTCACTGATATTCCATTGCTTTCCAAAGGTGAGACGAGTAGACAAGAAATTAAACCCGAGCCCATAAGTTGAAAGACTAACGATTTACCAACTTCCCTGCGTATCACAGATGCTCAGATCTTACGCATTAACAAAAAACCAAATTAGATATATTGATTGATCAAATAGCTGGCAAGATCGTTACAATAATATTCAGAAATTAATTGATCGCAGCACCTTTGCTGCTGAGTTCTCCATGGGTCATTTTCAGTATGCAGTACGTACCTACATTTTAGATAATATCGGGTAGTTGGGAATACTTTTCAAAAGTAAATTTTTGTGCGATGAAGCATGGCCCTGGGTACCTATCAAAGCAGGTCTTTTGGTTTATACTAGCATAATACGAATGTATAAAAATATAATTCATTTACATTTTATGTAGTTTTTGGTTGGCCATTATGTTTTTCCTCAAGTTATTGTACTATGTCAGTACTGTCTGCGTGATAAAAATGTCATCTATAATAGCCGAAGCCGTTAAAATTTAACAGCCAGGTCCGTTAGAACCGTTGCTACACTACCAAAATATGTGCGGGACTTCGATCACTATTAAGTAATTTATATAATTGAATTAATATAGTTATTTAAGTAACAAGAAATGTAAGGACCTACTAACATTTGAGGTAGCCAAGTACAAGCCAAGGCAAAGCCGCGACTTGTTGCCTGCCGAAAATGTTAATAGGTGATACATTCCGAGTTATCTTATTATATTTTTCCCGCTGCTTATCGAAATTGTCCTAGATTTTTTTAAAAATCGTGTGGTTTGTCACCTGTCACCAGGATTGAGTTTCATGAGTACTGTTAACTGTGATGTCACATGTCACATAAACACTTGCAATTATAAACAAAACGTCTAAGTCATATCACTAAGTACGCCATTAACCGTGTGCCGGATTGACTGGGTTTCGTAAAGAGATATTTCGGCTACCCTGACTCTCCTTGTCTCAGGCCATGTTCCTACATGGAATGAAGTACCCGAACTTTACTTTTTACTTCCCTCCTCTGAAAGACGAAGGAAGTATTGTAATCACGAAAAAATCACCTTCCCAGGTTACTTCAGATCTTCATATTTCAGGGTCCCTAGATGACGGCTGTCTGTCTGTCTGCCTGTCAGTCTGTCTGTCTGTTGGCAGTATAACTAAAAAAATATTTGTCGGAGGAAGACGATATTTTGCATACACATTATATATACACCTGGAATGAAACCGGGAAAATTTCAGACAAATATATACATGGTGAGCACTTTAAAAAAATATCTTTTGTTCATTTATTCGTCGTTTATTGTTAATAGTTATTGGTTGATTATTAAATTAATGTATCAGAATTATGACATTATGATGTGCATTTCAATATTTTAACGCCATCTAAAAACGTCTAACTTACTGTATGAACTTATTTTTACAAAATTATGAGAAATGCAGGTCCGTACTTTAAAAATTTCCTGATGATGATCAAAAAACGATAGAAACGTCATTAAACCATAATATGTGGTACAGTTACGGACACCTCAAAGTGCACGGCTTTTTGTTACTATGGTTATATTTGCGATTTTTCGGCTTATTAAACGGGGGTTCCTCCAGTGGCGTTGCTTGTGGTTATAAGAATAGGTATTACTTTTTTAATGTTTGTATTTTAGCAAAGTTTCACAAGTAAACAAACTATATAATAATATGTATTTAATAAATATGTATCAGTATTCAATTGCTACTACGCTTTGCAGTTTGTTTCGCATAGAGTTGACCAATGTTTCCATATTGTATCCTTCTCTCAGTTCCTTCCAAGCATTTCTTATTCTTTCCCATAATTCATAGGTTTTGTTTGGTGCAAAATCCCTGGTATAAATTTTTATAGTTAAATAGCCCCAAACATTTTCGATTGGATTCAAGTCCGGACTTCTTGCAGGCCATGGTAATAAATTGATATTATTCTCATCAAACCATCAATGAACAACCCCTGCTGTATGCACAGGAGAGTTATTCTGTGAAAATAATGTTATCAATTACGTTAACATAAACAAAATTAATTAATTAGGTAATATCTTGCTTGTCGAAAAGTAAATTGGTTAGGAAAGACCTCTCTTACAGATGGTAGCATCACATTTTGCAAAATGTTGCTATAATTTTCAGCATTCAGTCGACCATTAATTGTATAGCATGCCCCAGATCCGTAAGCATTGATCCATCCCCATACATTTACAGAGCAATGTCCACTATTCCTTAATGGTTGAACATAATATTGCTCCTCAAATCTTGAATTTTGTGGTCTACGCACCCTTAATCGTCAATTGGTAAATGATTGAAATACCTTTTCACCTGAGAAGACAGTCGTGTTCCAAAGGTCGTCGATCTCATTCAAATAGTCGGTTGCAAATTGTACTCTTCATTCTTTGTTCTCTGGTGTTAAAAAAAGTCTCCCTGCCAATGATTTTTAATTTTGAAAGTGCAGCTCTTGCTCACATGCAAATCTGTTGCGACTCGACTCAGCGACCAGTTCTCTTCCAGTTTTGTATAGCTCGCATTTTCTCTGCTTCTGACAAATGTTGGGGAATTTTCCGAGTTTTCAGTTCTATGACAGTTGATGACAAACGTAAACGTCAAAACTCAACGTCTATGATTAGAATATCGTATTACAAGCTAAAAATCTGCCGTGCACTTTGAGTTGGCCGCAACGGTACATTGTAGAATTCAGAATAAAAAGGGCTTATTAAATTTGGCATAAAAAACCAGGACCGTATTTAAAAAAATGAAATTGATTATGGTTTCTCGAAGACGAAACGTCGGATAAAAGATTTGATCAGATCGGTTTTCCTCTAACTTTAATAATAACGCAAAAAACAGAAAATTTAAAAATTCGGTTTTTTTAGATAATTCGAAAACAAAAAATCATATGAAGGATTTCTAGGCGTCACTTTGTTAGTCCTTTAATTGCGCAACTTTCTTCCTATTTAACCAAATTTGTATCTCTTACAATTACCGAGATCCCCATACTGGCCCTCATTATCTTGGACACACTGTATTTATGATAGAGTAATAAGTTTTAATTTTACACTATTAGGAGACAATAGAAGAAAGTAAGTTTTACATGTTCATAGCACATTAACATACTTGCAAATAGTACAAAAATAGTTGCTGTTTTGATGAGTTTTTCCTGATATGCAATTAAGTACATTTGATAAGTACTAGTTTCTTTTCCTTTCTTTCAGCCTTCTTGTGCCCTAAATTAGTAGCGACTCGTGGAGAATGTTCATAGCAGAGCCAATCATCCAATTTAAAATGCATTTTCCATTCCCTCACACAAAGGCATATCGATATTTAAATATTTTGCATATAGACTAGTAAAAGTTAGTATAAGTAAAAAATGTACCCAGTTGTAAAAAATCTGCAAAAGGCTTTACCCAGAACTTCCCTCATCGACATTGTGACAATAAATAATTTTAAAAATCAAATTAAGTTAGGAGTAAAATATCTTTACGTTTCCAAAAAATGAAATAAATTTTCAAATTAAAAAAAACGTTACCGGTGGTCGAATTCAAACGGCAGGCTGACCTCGCGTGCAGTCCCAACGTTTTGTTCGATATTGTGAAGAACTGGGCAATTTCTACCTGCGCCACGAAGCACCGACCTTTCGAATTCCTGCGTCGCAGATATATTTAATAACGCTCAAATTATTAATTGTATCTATTACTAAGTTAAATGAAAAATAAACAAAATTTAATTTTTTTAAAGTGCTCACCCTGTATATATTTGTCTGAAATTTTCCCAGTTTTATTCCAGGTATATATATAATGTGTATGCAAAATATCGTCTTCCTCCGACAAATATTTTTTTAGTTATACCGCCAACAGACAGACAGACAGACAGAAAGGCAGACAGACAGCCGTCATCTAAAGACCCTGAAATGTGAAGATCTGAAGTAACCTCGGAAGGTGATTTTTTCGTGATTACAATACTTCCTTCGTCTTTCAGATGAGAGAAGTAAAACGTAAAGTTGGGTTCTTCATTCCATGTAGAAACATGGCCTAAGACAAGGCGCGTCGGGTCACCGAAATATCTCTTTAGGAAACCCAGTCAATCCGGCACGCCAGTTGCCAGATGTGGGGGTTGAACCCCGTACCGGGGCACCGCAGCCTGAGCTCCCTAACCGCTCGACCACACTGGCGATCGTACCCAATTGTACATACCATTAAAATTGGCCGAATCAGATATCTCTCCTTCATTTATCGTTTAAATATAAAATTTAAGAAAATTGCATCCGTGCTGTTTAAGATACAGATGTATGTGTGATAGACTATATTATTTCAAGATATACGACAACTAACCAATAAATTAGGATTATAATAAAGTAAAAAATAGCCTACCTACTTACGTAACAGCAATTGTTTTGCAAAATTCCAACGTCTCATCTATGAAATTATTACACACGGTTTTTAAATGTACAGGCACTAAGTGCGGCGTTGCTTTATTAGACACCTACGTGCGAAATTTGTAATCAAGCATCAATAACACTCGACACGCGCTCTATCGCACACCCGGGCAGCGGAGACTGCTTGATTCTAAAGCTAGGCGGTTCCCATTAAATCTTAAATCATCCTTATCGTTTGACCTACTTCTTTCCGCTGTCCCACTCCCCGCTGCTGTCTTTAAACTGTCGAAAAGCTGCGGAGCCGCTTTTGATCAGGTTTATCGTACAGTTCGTATTCGTGAAATAAAAATTACTGGTGCTTTGTTTAAGCTTTAAAATGATGAAAATTAAGTATGTACAAAAAATGCTTCTTTCAGAATAAAAAAATCTTAATTGACTCGTTTGTGATGGTAGAACCATGGCTCCTTGGCTCCTTATAGAGGACCGCCACTGCCCAAAAATGAACACAGGCTGAGGGAAGCTCCTTTCATCTCTCTCCGTTCGTGGCCGTTCTGAACAAAGCCGATCCTGTTATTTTTCTTAGGTTGGCATACCATCTAGTGAGAAGCCTTTGTCTTCTTTTTCCTGCCCATGACCGCCATCTTATGCTTCTTCCATTCCATGTATTGTTTGTTACTCTTGCTATATGACCTGCCTAATGCCATTTTAGTTGCGTTACCCTACGCATATCTGTACATTTGTTCATTCCTACTACTAGTTTACCGATTTTTAAAAATCTACCTAAACTTAAACTGCAGATTTTAATTGAACACTTACATAAATTATCAATAGACTTTTTACATTAACATTGTATTGAAAAAGTGTAAATGTAGGTGCCACAATTTTACCATTTAGGGAAAAGATATGTATGCATAACATATAATAATACATCAGCGAAATAACTGAGGTAGACGACTACTTTTCAGTATCTATAAATAAAATTTGATGATTTATATGTTTGTTAGAAGATATAAATAGATATAAAATAACTTGAAAAGTGCTAATGTTACATTATGATATTTTGTACATGGCCAGTTTATACAAATGGTGTTTTCTTTGAATCATGTATATACAAAAATAAGAATTTATATCTAAATACTACGCATTTTTCAAAATCACCAATAAACAGTAGTGTTCAGGCAAACACATCATTCTGCATGTTCAAACCTTCAGAAAGCTAAAAATGTCAATTACATATTGTTGATTACGACATTTAACGTAAAAATCCATTAATAGTCTCTTTATCAGCATAAAAACTTACAAACTATGCTCGTGTACGAGGAAAAACAACGATATTAATCACACTAAGGTTGAAATTATGGTGAAAATACGCATTACATCACAGATTTTACGGTTCGTATAGTGCGTATTTCCCGAAAAATATTAAAATAAATTGAACCCTAACATCAGCACATGCCCACATATACATAATTTATAACAAATGGAAAAGTTTCACGACTTCACTCATGCAGAAAAAGAAATATAAACCACAATTCCATTTCTAATAAATATTCAAGAGCATTTCTCGAATCAAGCTTCTTACATGACCCCAACAAACTCAAATATATAAGAATATAAGTAATTCAAAACGATTTGCTACCGCAACCATTTCTTTCGCGGCCTGCAGTTACGTACACTCCCGGAAGAATTAATAGCGCTTTGATAGTTTGCTGGCTGCATCATATTTTTTCCTTTAGTACGAGCACGGCGATGAATTATTCATTAATATGAATCTTACGCTAGCATATCGTTTATTAAAAGTGCATCGGAGAATTAAGGCAAACACTCGTGTGCTTAGTAATAAACTGGAATAGTTTGACATCACATTAAACTCTTTTGAATGCTTAAAATATGTTACGCAGAGCAAGAAATTTAAAAAGCTATTTGAAGTTGAAGTTGAGCGCTGCAATATTCAGATCTAAATGATAAACTCCGAAAATAACACAGTTTTTACGGTATGTTATCGGATTATTGGAATTAACTCAAACATTTACAAATTTTATTCGGTTTTTTAGCGAATAAACGATGCTTAGTTGAAAATTTTAAATAAAGTTTACTTTTTTAGCATTTAGTATGGCTATCATAGTTAGAAAGCTCATTTCAGCTCCAAATAAAATATCATTTTGGTTAAAGATGGCCAAATATAGTTTTAAAGGATTTTAAAAAATGCTCAAAATGCAAAAAAGACGACCTTGTCAAAATGTTTTAAAGAAATCGATGAAAAACTGCCCAATAATGTCTTATTTCTCTTAAAGGAAGTGGAACTCTACAGAGAAGTAACCTCAAATACATAAAAGAATTTATAGAATTTTCCTAAAATCGTTTGCGTAAAAAAAGAGTTTTGGATTCTTATCTGCGTTACGACATAACAAACAACTAAAAATAACTAAATTGATATCTATGTTAAACCCAGAAAACGTAGTAAAAAGACATGGTACTAGTTTACGACAAAAAATACTTTCTATAAAAGACGTCCGAAAATATTTTCCCAGGAATCTTAAGTTCTAAAAAAACGCTACTAAACAATTAGTGATATTTAAATTGAAAATTAGTACAAAAGGTAACATTATAGCAACAATACGCATAAACATCATATCTGTGTCACTACTTGAAGAATTTTTTTTCCCACATTTAGTTCTCGATTTTTTGACACTTCAGTTCAAAAACTGTCTGAAATGGTTAACTGAAATTATAAAAAACCTATTGTGTTAATTTTTTTACTTCGAAGGACCAACTGCAATAGTAATTTCATTACTGTAGCTCAATTTCTTGCGAAATATTGTATAGAAATGAATCCTCTGACTCAGAAATAATTTCCACGCTTGTGCTTATCGGATTTTTTTCTTTATTTCACGTTGCACAACAGCGACGTTAAGCTCTGTACCTTATAAATTCTTAAATAAGAAATTGCAAATGTTTCACATAATTGGGCTGTACAAAATTAGTATTCGCAAATTATATAAAATCGTACTAAATCTCATTCCTCAAAAAAATATGCAACGCCATTTTGAAAAGCAGACAACATTTTTTTAATGGAAATTCTGTTGTGTTCTATGAAAGTCAGAAACTTATCTCAAAATGAGTTTATATTGTATATGACTTAATATGAGCGTTATTCTACAATATAACATATTGTTATGTATGATCGATCACTAGTATGGGTTTTTTAGATTTATACCGGGTGTCCCACGTAATACGGACTGTCAAGTTGTAAATACACAAAGGATCAACCAACGATGTGACTAACATAGGAGATCTTCATTTTTGCTCGGAATTGACCGATTTGTCATAGAATACACTGAATAATTGCTTTAATTATTGCCGTTAAGATTCCAAGGGACCATTTGAGTTCTCTTCTCTGTTGAATAGATATTTATGTTTGTTCAGAACCGCTGATAGTAAAATGTGACAATTTTCAAAATTGTCAGTTGACATTGCCGGGAAGACAAAAATAAGATACATTATGTGCTCAAACACGGTCTACTGAATTGTTCCACAAACTCATAAAACATGCTCAGCCGTAGTTGATCCTTGTTATTTTTACTTCCCTCGTCTGAAAGACGAAGGAGTATTGTAATCACGAAAAATTCACGTTCCGAGATTTCTTCAGACCTTCACGTTTCAGGGTCCCTAGATCATGAAAAACAGGTTTTCCCAATTTTGTCTGTCTGACTGTCTGTCTGTTCGCAGTATAACTAAAAAACTATTTCTGAAACTTCTTTGTGGCGTGAATTCATAATTCATATTCTTATATGGGTATTTCGCCACTCTGCAAATTAAAATATTAAATAACGAAAATATTAACAACGAACGTTTCGAGGGACAATCTGCCCTCGTTATCAGCGAATAACAATTAAAACTAACAATAAACTTATCTTTTTTCACTGGAAGGAAAAACGACCAACCTCCAATGAATTTTTTGACATTGACGTTTGTTGATATCTGTACCTACTTGATCTCATCTTTAAGAATCGATAGCCAACTATTGTCTAAAAATATTGAGAAAGACGACACGCATTTTTCTTCGTTAAGTAAAATATATGCCGTTTTCTTAATTTTTCGCCTAGTTGACATCGATTCTTTAGACAAGATCTTTGTGTTGTCCCATTGTATTTTATGGTTTTCATCCCAAGCATGTTCTGCCAGCTTAGACTTATTGAATTGATACGTTTTCAACATATTTTTATGTTCTTTAACTCTAACTGCTAAAGGCCTGGATGTTTCATCGATATAATATTTCCCGCATTCACAGGGAATACTATATACCGGGTGAATGAGACCACCCGTATCAGTATTTTTTTTAAAGAACGGTGAGTCGTAGACAGTTGGGATAAAAAAAAATATCATAAAAGTCATACTAAAGAATCGAATGGTGATATTATTATTTCTCGAAAAAGTCAGCATCACGAGTAGTTTTGTCAACAATGTCCAGAACTCCAAAATTTTAACTGGCACCATAAGTCGAAAAACGTATTGTTGAAAAGATCGTTAAAAAAGAAGAAAGTTTTGTAGGAAAAATTATTTTACTACTACCACCCCTTTTAAGTAATATTCGATTAAAGTTATTAAATTTGAAATTCGTTGTTAACAAACAAAATTGAAAAGTCGGCTTTTAAAATCTAGTTACCGAATTAAACAATGTTACACACATGTTTTAATGTCAATAACATTTTGAACACTTGTAACAGTGTTTAATTCGGTAACTAGATTTTAAAAGCCGACTTTTCAATTTTATTTATTAACAACGAATTTCAAATTTAATAACTTTAATCGAATATTACTTAAAAGAGGTGGTAGTAGTAAAATAATTTTTCCTACAAAACTTTCTTCTTTTTTAACGATCTTTTCAACAATACGTTTTTCGACTTCTGGTGCCATTTAAAATTTTGGAGTTCTGGACATTGTTGACAAAACTACTCGTGATGCTGACTTTTTCGAGAAATAATAATATCACCATTCGATTCTTTATTATGACTTTTATAATAAATTTTTTTATCCCAACTCTCTACGACTCACCGTTCTTTAAAAAAATACTGATACGGGTGGTCTCATTCACCCGGTATACAATTCCTTGAATGTTGTTCTTCGTTGAACGGTTTAGTTTTTGTAAGAACTGGCCGCAAAGTATTCATCGTTTTGAATACCGTCCTAACATTGAATCTATTTCCAATTCGTCTAATTTTGTCAGATATGCCTGGAATATATGGTATAGTTAGAATATTATATTTTTGAGTGTCATTCCTTTGTATGTGTGTGGCATTGCTTCGTGTATTGAAAATGTTCCGAACAAGAGTCTCTGGATAGCCATTATCTTGTAAAACATTAATAATAAATTCTTTCTCTTTTTTGAAAATTTTATCATTAGAGCAAACAACTTTGGCTCTGTTGTAGAGACTTTTTACAACGCCTGTCTTTATGTTTTTGTGATGGTTAGAATTAAAATGTAAGTACCTATTAGTATTGGTTTTCGTACGGTATACTGATGTTTCAAAAGTATTTATTGTCCGTGTGATTAGTGTATCAAGAAAGGGTAACTGATTGTTTTGCTCTGTTTCTAATGTGAATTTGATGGAGGTTTCTTTACTGTTACTATGTTCAAGAAATTTGTCCACCTCATCCATATCATGAGGCCAAATTGCAAAAACATCATCGACATATCTCCACCAAACTACTGGTTTGTTGCTGTACGTGTAGACATGTTGTTGTTCAAAGTCTTCCATAAAAATGTTACTAACAATGGGAGATAAAGGTGAACCCATTGCCATCCCGAAATCTTGTTGGTAAAATTCATTGTTTAGTTGAAAGTATGTCGTTTTAATGCATAGTGTTAAAAGTTCCATAATGGTACCAACGTTTAATGTTGTTCGTGTATGAAATGTGTTATCGTTTTGTAGCCTATGTTTAATGATGTTGTGGTAATCTATAAAAATGTGGTGGTTTACTGTAGTGTGGTGTTAGCGTACGTCTTACAAAATCTGTAAATTGTTCTCTGTGTTTGTAAAGTGTTCTGTATATTTTTGTTTCTATTGTATGTGTTGGATCTTTATTTAGTTTAGTGTATTGTCCCTCACTAATTAGTATTAAAAGTTTTTCGTTGTATGTGGTTGTGTCAAGTACTACTGTGGCGTTGCCTTTGTCTGCAGGTAGAATTTTAATTGTGTTATCGGTTTTTAGTGTGTTTTTCTTGTTTGGATATATTTTGTCTGATTGTGTAAGGTCGTTCTAGTATGATTTTGTTTCTAATTCTGTATTCCTGTCTAATGTCTTCTGGAAGTTTTTGACAAGTCTCTTCTATAGCTGTAACTAAATCAAGTTTATTAATTCGTTTTGGCGCCACTGCGTAGTTGAGTCCTTGCCAAGAACCAAAGATACTCAAACCAAATGTACCACTTAGGCCAATAGTTAGTTCTATAGGTTCTCCTTGTCACAGTTTAGCTAAATATTTACTTAAGATACTGACTCCTATATCAGGAAATACAGACACGTATATAAAGAACACGCCCCATTTCCTTGAAAAACTTAAAGAAGCAAACATAAACACACAACACTTAATGGTTAGTTTCGATGTAGTTAGTCTCTTCACTAATGTTCCAGTAGACAAAACACTCAACATCATTAAACATAGGCTACAAAACGATAACACATTACATACACGAACAACATTAAACGTTGGTACCATTATGGAACTTTTAACACTATGCATTAAAACGACATACTTTCAACTAAACAATGAATTTTACCAACAGGATTTCGGGATGGCAATGGGTTCACCTTTATCTCCCATTGTTAGTAACATTTTTATGGAAGACTTTGAACAACAACATGTCTACACGTACACCAACAAACCAGTAGTTTGGTGGAGATATGTCGATGATGTTTTTGCAATTTGGCCTCATGATATGGATGAGGTGGACAAATTTCTTGAACATATTAACAGTAAAGAAACCTCCATCAAATTCACATTAGAAACAGAGCAAAACAATCAGTTACCCTTTCTTGATACACTAATCACACGCACAATAAATACTTTTGAAACATCAGTATACCGTACGAAAACCAATACTAATAGGTACTTACATTTTAATTCTAACCATCACAAAAACATAAAGACAGGCGTTGTAAAAAGTCTCTACGACAGAGCCAAAGTTGTTTGCTCTAATGATAAAATTTTCAAAAAAGAGAAAGGTATTATTATTAATGTTTTACAAGATAATGGCTATCCAGAGACTCTTGTTCGGAACATTTTCAATACACGAAGCAATGCCACACACATACAAAGGAATGACACTCAAAAATATAATATTCTAACTATACCATATATTCCAGGCATATCTGACAAAATTAGACGAATTGGAAATAGATTCAATGTTAGGACGGTATTCAAAACGATGAATACTTTGCGGTCAGTTCTTACAAAAACTAAACCGTTCAACGAAGAACAACATTCAAGGAATTGTATATATAGTATTCCCTGTGAATGCGGGAAATATTATATCGATGAAACATCCAGGCCTTTAGCAGTTAGAGTTAAAGAACATAAAAATATGTTGAAAACGTATCAATTCAATAAGTCTAAGCTGGCAGAACATGCTTGGGATGAAAACCATAAAATACAATGGGACAACACAAAGATCTTGTCTAAAGAATCGATGTCAACTAGGCGAAAAATTAAGGAAACGGCATATATTTTACTTAACGAAGAAAAATGCGTGTCGTCTTTCTTAATATTTTTAGACAATAGTTGGCTATCGATTCTTAAAGATGAGATCAAGTAGGTACAGATATCAACAAACGTCAATGTCAAAAAATTCATTGGAGGTTGGTCGTTTTTCCTTCCAGTGAAAAAAGATAAGTTTATTGTTAGTTTTAATTGTTATTCGTTGATAACGAGGGCAGATTGTCCCTCGAAACGTTCGTTGTTAATATTTTCGTTATTTAATATTTTAATTTGCAGAGTGGCGAAATACCCATATAAGAATATGAATTAAAAAACTATTTGTTGGAAGATGATATTTTGCATGCATATTATTATATGTCTACTTGGCATGAAATCCAAAACATTTCGGAGAAATAATACCTAGTGAGCACCTTAAAAAATAAAATTTTGTTTAATTTTACTTCAGCTGAGAAATAGATACAAGTAATAATTTTCACACAGCTCAGGCTTTATCGTTTGAGAAAATGTGATCTAAAAGATACGGGGTAAATATCACAAATTGGACCGAATAGTATGGTGCTTTATAACGCAGCAGAAACTCGCCCTCTTCGAGGACGTCCGTGGCTCAGTTATTTTAGCGGCGGAACGTGGTGTGCGAATTCCAGCGGACTATACTGTTTGTTCCCTCGTTTTAAAAACAAAAGAATTTTTTATTTGTAAAAGATAAAAGTAATCATTTGCACATAGTTCAGGCATTATCATTGGCGAAAATGAGACCTAACAGATACAGAATAAACATAGTATGATACTTTATAACGCATCAGAAACTCGTCCAATTCAAACACGCCCGTGGCTCAGTGATCGAAGCGGGCGGACAAAAATAATGCTCAAATTATTCACAGAGTTCGAATCCCAGCAGAATACATTTTTTTATTTGCAAATTGATCAAATTCGCGGGAGGAAAGTTCCGTGTAAACCCCTTTACAGATTTTTAATATGAGAGTCACCCTATGGCCCGTACTAGGTGGGACACCCGGTATAATCTGGATATCCTTTTTTAAATAAAATTTCTATCGTTTTGCAAACACCTCAGGCATATCCAGGGTCTCGTGCTATAACTTTCACGTCGCTGACCATAATCACCTTTTTACGCCCTTGAATACATAAATCACTATTATTGACTTTTATTAATATTACAATCTGCCTCTAGGCGACAATAACAAATAGTATTACCGTTGGGTGGTTAACATAATCATATTCTGCCCATTTACAAGTTCCTTAGAAACATATCAAACAATTAAACTTATTGTATCTTTCGTAGGAGTACATGGATTGACCAATTTACTTTACTCACTTCAACTGTTTGGAGACGGTTTAGCAGATCGACGTATTTAAGCCGTTGTATGCTTGGAGCGTTTAGAAGTTCTAAGGTATTTATATGATTATGTTGTCAATCATGGTAATTTGCACTGACAGCTGTTATCGATCTCGTCTTTGACGGTACCAACTTGCAGATCCCTATAGATGACTTGATTTATAACATACCGTTGTGCATTGCAGATTTTGTTAATGTTTTGGATTGAAAGCATTACAATTTGGCGATGTGAGAGTTATTCTCGGTGCCCCAGAGTGGCATCACATATATGTCCATATGGGTTTGATGATCGTCTTATATAAGAAGAGCTCGTTTTATATTTTGAGTTGTGAGTCTCTGTCAAGGTGAATCCTCAAGTATTTGTCAACTTTTCGTGGAAATGGAATGTTTCTTTTTTGAAAATAAAAGTGATGTGCTGATTTATGGTGTGGTTTTATGGTTGTTTGCTTTAATTCGCCATGTCCTTATAAAGTCTCAATTTTTATTTCTTTCGTCTACAAGACGAAGGCAATATTTTATTCGTGAACAATTGGTCTTCCTAGATCTCTTTAGATCTTCGCCTGTCTGTCCGTCTGTCTGTTGGCGGTATAGCTCAAAAACAATTTGTTGGAGCAAGACGATATTTTGCATGCGGATTATATATCTACCTGGCTCGAAACCAAATATACTTTAAGTCAAATATATACAGGGTAAGCACCTTAAAATAATAAAATGTTGTCTATTTTTAACTCAGGAATAGAAAATTAATATTATGCGTGTAGGTCAGCTTTTTTACTCTTTAAGAAAATGGAACCCGTCAGATACGGGATACATGTCTAGAAAGGAAAAAAATGTGCAACGATTAGCACGTTCTACATAAAGCAGGCACAAAAGTAAATCAGAGGCTCGCTTTCGTGACCGAACGGGACTACCGATCCGGTCCGCCCGGCTGATCACATAAGTTCGAATCCTATTGGCTGCATTTGCAAATTGCTGTATTTTGCATTATCAAGTGTTTCCTTTTATTGCTTCAGTATTATTAGAAATGTTAAGAGATTTTTACCCATATGCAGTGCTTTCTTGCGAGGGAAGTTCCGTCTAAACCTATTTACAGATTTTTTTCTAAGGTGGTTATGTAAGAATCGAGAAAAAATAGGGGGATTCTGAAATGCTGTATTGCGGCGATAACATCCGCAAAGGTGTCACTGCGTTGTTGGTACCTAGTTTATAAGAGAGTCCCTGTATAATAGTTATTAAAAATTATTTTGAGTGGCAATGAGACCAGGGCCATACTTCTATGTGCTTTAATTAGAATGGATTTTGATGAAATATTTGACGAATTGATAGACAGATGTAATAAAAATGGTAGACTTCTAGTTTTGTCGGAAATGCCATTAATTTTGATTTTTTAATGGATCTCCCTATATGCTTTCTGTTTTTCGGAATCTACGACTGAAATTACATACGAAAGTTTTGCCAAATTTGCTTACACAAGCATATTAAAAAATGTATTAATTAACCATTCTTCAGTTTTAAATAAAGATAAAGTAGTGCATGCGTATCGTTAGATTGGAAATTAAATCTTCTATCTAATAGCAAGATGGCATTAGTAGGTATCATTTAAGAAAAATGACTTTTTGTTTAAAAAACACGTTTAGCCAAATTTATACGTTCATGAAGGATTTGTTGTTGATCTGATTGAAGAAATAGCTATTATTATGAGTTACTAGTTACTAGCTTTTCAAAAGTAACGGCTTTCTATCGTAGAAAATTAAATTTTTAAACAAATTTAGAATGAAAATTTGGCAAGACTATTTACTATATTATGTAATTTGAATAGTAGATTTCTAAAAACATAAAATACACAGGGCGGTCTATTTAAAAAAATCAAAGTTAATGGCACTTCCGATGAAACAGGAAGTTGGCCATTTTAACTATGAGTTAATAAGAAATTATATCTAATAGCTTCGCACCAAATTTCATCCAAATCGATTCATAAATAAAGGAGCCGTAAACATCGCCCTAGTTTCATTGTCACCCGGTATAGGAACTCTAGTTCATAACTACTATAGGAAGCGTGAATGATTTCAAAATTTTGCAGTAAGGGAGTGGTAACTTAGTTTTGATTTTGTAGAGCAATCCGTTGTGCCGCAATACGTCTAGAAAGGCAACAAAACAATATATACGTACTGCTCATCAAATATACTGGACCATTTGCATATATTGCTACAAGTATTTTCCGAAAGGACAGTCATGGCATTTAGGTAACCTTTCAGGATTATATCACTATAAAAATGTTATTGTGAACAGGGAAAAATTGTAAAATATTTGTTTGCAGATGAGAATTTTACGTCCTAAATTAAATTGAAGAATTCAAAGGAAAGATTTCGCGGGATTCATAAGTTTCAAAAGACCAATTGTCTGGAATTTTAATAGCTAACGCAAGAAATGAACATTTTCGATTCGTTTCTTGAAGAATGGCAACACACCATTAAATTGTGACTGCCCAAAACCTCTTAGCTATATAAATATCACTTTAAATTACATCTAAATCAAGTGTTACATATAATTACCTAATTGCTTTTACATTGTACTATTCGGGTGAAAGTTTTTGCTTAAATTCACTCTGTATATTTTTGAAAACCACTGCCAACTTTCCCATTGAGTCATATTACAAGAGCGTGTTTATACAGAGATATTTTTCTTACTACGAACACGGCAGACGATATGTCGAATTTACAAATGCCAAGAATTTAACTTTGACAGTTCGCGTATTTTGTCAGTAGATAATATCTGCTGTCATTTCTATCTTAAAATCGATAACTACGAAGCAACGGATCAGTGCAAATTGTAAAATGGTATTATCAGGGTCCAACGGTCCGGGAAATTCAAAATTCTTTCACAACATTTGAAAATAGGCGTTCTTTATCGTTATCAACGTTACATGGAGTTATTTCAAATTTTGGAAACTTTGGATGTGTTTCTCCCCAAAAGCACAAAAGCCCTAATGTTCCCAATGAAGACAGGTATTTAAAAGAGGTTTGTATTACCGCTAATGACTATCCAGACTATTTATTTAAATAAATTGCAGAACTAGTAGATTTAGCTGCGATATTTTTCCCGTTGGCCATTTCAGAAGTATGGAATTTTGTGAAACTGTGACAGATAGGCCTAAAACTTCCTCTGAAAAGTCGTTTTCACTACAACTAACGATTTGAAGAACTGCGTTTAAAAATTAAAAGGATTGTTCAGAGTACTAGCACTAATACGTTTCTATGATCGCTTAGGATATTGTTTACCGCAAGAAAGCAGACTCTTTGAACAAGAGCTAATTTAAACTTCTTGAATTTTGTTGTTTGAAATAAAAATAGTTTTATTTTTGTTTGCATCTTATTTTTACTGAGTTAGTTTGTTCGGAAGAAATTATGTCTTTCTTCAGAATGCGTTTTACTTTAAGAACTACCTTCTTTTACTGTACTGTTAATCTCTAAAAATCCTGTTTTTCAACTCTGAATTTATCACCTGAATTAATCACAGAATAACAGTACCTCATACATTCTATCTATGATATAATAATTAATTTAAAAAAATTACACTAGGCGTCTGCGTTGAACAATTACTTAAACAATCAACGCAGACGACCCGTGAATTAATATCAGAGTACCTTAGACCGACTGTCCATCGGTCTTGGCGTATTTTTAGGCAATCGTAAATTCGCCTTGATTTACTCGTGTTCGCAGTTCATGAATTTTCACTGAACATATAGATTTTTCTGGTTTGATAATATCGTTGAAGGAACTCTAATAGTTTAGATGGATATTTCAAAATGAACTTCAGTGGAGGAGCCAGATGCCAAGAAAGTAATTGCATTAAGTCACACTATTCTGTAAACGTTTTACACTTGTGACTAATCAACCCAATGTTCTTCATGGTAATCTTTTCCTTTATATAGTGTGTCCACAGACTCATTCTTAACATGGCGTCTCCCTTATTATGAGAAATAGAGGTTTGGCTAAATGAAATGAAATATTTCTCAGATAAAGTTGTATCAAACCCCATAAATAAACTTTGGATATTCAACGTAGTTCAGAACTGTAGCAAAAAAGTGCATTTTTGACTTTTTGATTTTTTTTAAATAACTCGGCTATTTTAGAAGGCAGTCGAATATAATTTGCACGTTCTTAAGGGACTTTTTTAATGGGAATCTAGTGGTGTGTTTTGATAACTGTTATTGTAGTTGAGCTAGAACGGCCAATTTCATTTTCTCTTATGGGAATCATAGTTGGCCATGGCGCCTTTGAAAAGAGATTTTTTCATTTTTTAAAAATAAATAATACCTTATACCTACCACAAAAATGAATAGCAAACAAATTAAAAAACCTATTTTTGCTTTGTCAAGTGAAAACATCAGTCGTAAAGTTTGCCAATTGAAGATTTTGAACAAAAAAACGATCTCAGCAGTTGCTTGCTTATAGTTGATACTAAGTTTATTTTGTTTCTAATTTACCTGTTTGATAAGAAACTATATAATGCACTACAATCTAAGTTACTGTTAAAATCTTAAATGAACTGATAATTTATTATTACATGATATTTTTTGTCTTGGAGCTGCTTAGTAGCAGTAATACATTTGATATGTTGTCTTGCTACATTATGTGTCACAAAAATTTGAACAAAGCTTCTGAAGTGTATTCAAACCAGTATCCAGAAAAAAATTAAAAACCTATTTTTACATTGACAAGTGAGAACATCGGTTGTGAAGTTTAAAGGTTTTTAAAATAAAAAAAATAATTATTTTAAAGCAAGTATGTGTTTATTAAAAACATAGAACGCCTTGAAAAACATTTAGATTTTACATTAAACCAAATTATAATAAAAAGTTACAGAAGATGTTTAAGCACTTCGCCATTATTTTCCAAACAGAAGTATGATATACGGATATTAGATTTAACGACCTTAAAATGCTTGAATAACGCTTTCAGGAAGTTTATTTATCATTGTATGTGCGAACATAAACTTTGGTTTTTATATAACGCCATATAAAGAAGTGAAGCGGCGTCAGATCGAAAGATTTTGGAGGATATGCAATATGTCTACGAGTTACCATTCGCCTGTTACCAAAACACTCAGACTTGAAATTGATTACAACCCTTGAATTATGTGCTGAGGCACCATCCTGATAAAACCAACAACTCTGAGCCTCAAGGTAATTCATCCATCAAGTCTTCAACGTTCTTTGTTAATACTCGTAAATACAGGTAAACATCAGACGTTCCTGTCTCACTAACAATTTTAGGACCAATTGTGGCCACACTAGACATTAAATCCATCAAGTACGATGTCAATCAGGGATTTCTGTAGACTAAAATAAATTTAGCCTATTAAATCAGTTATTGTTTCTGAATCTAGTTTCATCAGACCATAATATTTCTGAAGGAAAATTATCATTATCATTGCATTGTCCAGTATACCATTCGCAAAATCCTCAACTGTTTGTAAAACGGTAGTTTTGATTTCCTTATTTATGCGCTGCAGGTTTGTATATAGCTTAGTAAATGTGATCTATTAAGTAGATAGATAAGGCGATTGTCTTCATTCTGGATACTGATTTAAATACATTTCAGAAACAGAAACTTTCAGAAAAATTGGCCGAATTTCTGTGACACACAATGTAGCAAGACAACATATCAAATGTATCACTGTTACCAGTTACTTTAAGATTTTAACAGTATCTCAGATTGTACTACATTATTTATTTTCTTATGTAACAGGTAAATAATAAACAAAATTAACTTAATGTCAATTATATACAAGCAACTGCTGAGATTTTTTTTTTCAAAGCCCTCAATAGGCAAACTTTACAACCGATGTTCTCAATTGTAAAAGTAAAAATAAGATTTTTTTACTTTTTTGTTATTAATTTTTGTAGTAAGTATGATAAATTATACATTTATGAAAGGTGAAAAAAATTCTATTTTTAAAGGCGTCATAGCCAACTATGAGTCCCGTAAGAGAAAATAAAGTTGGCCGTTCTAACTCAACTACAATAACAGTTTTCAAAAATCTGAATAAACATATGAATTTATATTAAAAAAATGCCTTAAGAATGTGGAAATAAAATTCGACTTTCTCTTAAAATAGCCGAGTTATTTAAAAAAATTAAAAAATCAAAAGTTCACTACAGCAATTTAACTACGTTGAATATACAAAATATTTATTTATGGGGTTTGATACAACTTTACGTGAAAAATATTTCATCCCATTTAACCAAATCTTTATCTCTCATAATAAGGGGCATCCCTGTGTTGAGATTGAGTCTGTGGAGACAGTGTATATTGCTGTTTTCAATGATGATTTGTGGTTATTACTACAATTTTAATGGATACTACTTATTTATTAATCCGAACAATACAGTTTTAATTTTTTCATATGTACCTATGTAATTTAACCAAGAAATCTTCCTTTTGCCCACACTTCGTAAAACGTGGTCAAAATGTTTGAAGTTCATTTTCTTAACAAGGTTTACTATTTCTAGGTTATTTTTAGTGCAAAAACGCACATCAGAATGCCGTACACTTAATCAAAAGACTAACCGCTTCCAAATTATCACGAGGGTTGCATACTACTAACTGCGACTATGATTGAATAAGTATAAAATAATAAATATGTCTTGCATATTCAATTCTCGATTTGAAGTCAATTCTTTCGGAACATTAATCGTTTTCTATACAGTTTACATATTATATCTAAGTACTTAGATTTATTAATAAGAGCAGTTCATCATGTATTGTTGACCGAGGAAATGGTATTTGTTGTTTTATAGTAATCATTATTTTTGTTTTCAGACAGTTTGTATTACTCATTTCTACTATTTTATCCAATAATACTTGCATCTTTCTTTCTTTCTTTTGCCTATTTTCTATCCTTTCCATTTTTGGATATAAGCCTCCCCCATCTGGTTCCAGTTTTCCCTGTTTTGGACCGACCTTTGCCACATGAAACCTGCAGGTTTCACTATGTCGTCTTTCCATCTTTTCTGTGGCCTACCTCTTGATCTTTTCCCTATGTATGGTCGCCATTTCCCTATTTGGTTATTCCATCGTTGGTCTTGTATACGTTCGTTATGTCCGGCCCATTTCCATTTTTGTCTCGCTGTTTGATCAATGGCATCTATGGTTTTTGTTTTTCCCTTATCCAGTCATTTCTTTTCCTGTCTCTAAGCGACATTCCCAATATCTGACGTTCCATTGCTCTTTGAGGCTTCCTTATCTTGCATATCCTGCTCATAATCTGTTAATAGCACAGTAGCATTACAATAATGTAAATTATTGCCTTCCTAAGCAAGTGCCTCCTATCTTTTCACTAGCTTCATGCAGAAATAGTTACTCGAAATATAACTTCTGGATATAGACTAAATACACCCACTTCTATTTGTTGTAATTTCTCTTAAACATTGGTTTTCTATTTTCCATGATTCCGTCTACTCCTATATTTTTTTAAATATTGCACAATAAGACGTTTTTTACGTATAGCTAAATTATTTCAAAAACCAAACTTTATTTCTGTATTGTCGTCCCGACGTCGAAAACATGCTCTTCACATTTACTATAAATGCTGGAGCAAGCAGTTATCTTAAACATAATTTTGAGTTTTTGACTGTAATTCTTTTTTTTATTAATGACAACCAGCTCAGCACTTAACAGTATTATACATGGTTTTGCTGTTACAATGTACATGTTTTAATTTTCTCGACATAACATAGGAAGATCATGGTTCCTCGAGACTGTAATTATATAATTGTTACAAGTCTGCATGTACGAATATAAGTTTTGCTATAGCAATATATTTTGCGCGTACACACACTCACATCTGTGTTGAAACTTTTATGCCATTTTCATCTGTCAATATTCTCAGTACCTACTAAAAATTACTTGATTTATATAAGCAATATTAAGAAACAGAAAAGAGCAACTGATTTAACTCTAGCTTTTATTAAATGGAAAAGGAACAGAGTATATACACAATGTATCATATTTTGTTAATATTATGATTTCTCTTAAAATAAACCTTATCATGAAATTGTTAACTAAAAAAATCACAACAAATATTGCCTATAAATCGTTAGATATATTACTGTACGAAATAAGGTTGTTACTGGCTCCATAGACATTGAGAGTGGAGGTAACTCCATTCGGTAATTTTTGGAAAGCAACGGAAGTCAAGTTGTGGGTCAGTTTTAATTTACGTTCTGCTAACCAGCAAGCTAAGTCGTCTGAGCGCTGATCGCAGAGAACATTTTGAGAATTTGTTCCCCATTTATTTTTCCAAAGTCATCGAAAGCTTGGATGTGTTTCCATTTTCTCTAGCAGTGGCGCAGTTATTTTTCTTCAAAATACCGACCGTGCAGTTCTAATTTTCACTGCACGGAATCGCGAGTCGTTATCATCCTTACGGTAGGCGTTTTTTTCTTTGGGTTTAGTGTGCTACTTTTGCAATTTGCTTGTGATGCCACCAAGAAACGCACCATTGCGCTAGGAAAACGCTAATCTCGTTCAGCTGCGGAATATTAGTTGGCACCGGCATGCTGAATTTTGAGCGAGATCATCTCATTTACCACTTGGACCGCTTCCGCTTGTAGCTTTAAGAACTGTTCGCGGAGACCCAAGGTTGGTTCGCTCCTGGGCGGCTTCAGAACGTTCTTCCCATTCGTCTATGCATCCCGGTGAAACTGCCTCAGAAGAACCAACTCTCCACGGCTACTTTAGGGTGCTGGCACTATGTCATACTGTTTATATTTATCTGTGAGTAAAAATAGTGGGAAGTAAAAGTTTGCTTAGTGATTAAAGTGGACAGCTAAAATCGCAATTCTTGTTTAATTCGGCATTGCATATGTGTATCTTTTGGTTGCGCTCATTTTAGCACGAGTTTAAGTTTTTTGTACCCATTTTTAACTAATTGTACCGTTTATGTCGAGGCTGCTTTGCATTGATGAGCTTGGTTTAATGTCTACCTTCATTTAGTGGTATTACTCAACTGTATTCAAACAGTTTAGATAAGTCTCGTTATTATCCCCTACTACTGGTATATTATGTTTTATTTGACCCAACCGATATCTGCTCGCCTTTTTAGAGTCTAGGTTAGAGTAAGCTAGAAACCGAACACAGCAAAATGAATTTTTATTTAGACTCTACGTTCTAGTAATTTTTGTTGTTGTCGTGGTTAACTACTGTCGCACTTTTGTATTTACTTTGCTTAATTGAATAACAACTCCGCCGTTGCCGGGTCCCAAGCCCCGGATGAGAAAGGAGGAGGGTTTTCAGACCAGGTTAGTACCCTATCTGAGGTAAAAAAAAAGAATTAACGCTCACAGAACCGATACTGAGCCTCGGAAAAACAGGACTGATCCAAAGATGACAACACAAGCGAGAAGTAGGATAAAGATATGGAAAAAGAAAAATATACTACGTTGTGCGACCGGGAACATTAAATCATTTAACACCAGAGAGCAAGGGACGCTAAGAAGCTCCAAGATCACAAAATTGATGTATGTGCTCTACAAGAAACAAAAACGAAAGGAAAAGGCCAAAAACAATATCCAGAATACCTGGTAATATATAGCGGAGTAGAAAAACAAGACAGAGCTAAGGAAGGAGTGGCCATAGCAATACATAATAAATTCAGAGCAAACATAGAAGAATTTCGTTACATATCATCAAGAATTCTAATAGCAACAATACGAACAAAGAACAAAAAGCTAAACATAATATCAGTGTACGCACCAGAAGACAACAAACCTAAATAAGAACGAGAAGAATTCTATGACCAACTCCAAGATATAATTGAATCGCTCCCCCAAGAAGAACAACTGATAGTGCTAGGAGACTTCAATTCCCGCAACGGAATCGAAATAATACCGGGAATTAAGCAAAGGTTCAACGATGAGGTCATAAACAACAATGGAGAGCTACTGATTAATCTGTGCACACTAACCGAATTAAGAATAAACAATACATTTTTAATCATAAGGAACAATACAAGATCACATTCGAAAACACACGAGGACAAACATCAATAATTAACTACATATTAACCAACAGGCAGCTGCACCCTACCCAAATCCAAGACATACGAACTCTGAACTCGGCTAATATAGGAAGTGATCACAAACTACCACTCGGAAAAATAAAACTGGAAGCTAAATTACAACAAAAACCTGTAGTACCAGGAGCAGAAGATCACAAAATAAGAATAGAGTCGCTATGGGACGAACCTGTAAAATTACTATACCAAAACAGACTTAAAGGGAAAATTGACAGACACCCGATAAACGAAATTGGGAATAGAAACAATTGTTGGGAAATACTAAAAACAAATATGAAAGAAGCAGCCGTAGAAGCACTCGGTACCAGAACAGCAAACAATATACATAAAAAGTTTAACAAGACACCCTGGTTCAATAAAGAAGTGAAACAAAAATGCGAAGAAAAGAAAAAATCATACTTAAAGTACCGAGCATCAAGAACGATAGAGTCATACGAACAATATAAAACAGTACGAAATAAAACGATAGCACTGGTAAGACAGACAAAGGAAGAACATTGGGAAATATTCTCTAAAAGAATGGAAAAGGACTTCTACGGACTTCAGAAACAAATATGGAGACTAGTCAGAACACAGAGAAAAGAAATTAATGAGCTCATACAGACTAAACATATAACAAAAGAAACCTGGATGGAATATCTTAAGGAACTATACAGCAAGCAAGACAGTATATTGGAACAAAACACGCCCGAAATAACAGTTAATGACAATGTAGTAGTAGAAGAAGCAGAGGTACAAGCAGCTCTCCATCAGTTAAGAAACAGAAAAAGCCCTGGTCAAGACAACATAACCAATGAGTTATTGAAATATGGAGGAAAACACCTCACTAGACAACTAACCAGCTTGATCAATACAATTTTCGATCTCCAGAGAATACCAGACGAGTGGCGGATTAACAACACGATTCTCATGTTTAAAAAGGGAGACAAAAAAATACCAGATAACTACAGGGGCATAAATCTT
Organism: Agriotes lineatus; assembly: GCA_940337035.1. Classification (NCBI taxonomy): domain Eukaryota; kingdom Metazoa; phylum Arthropoda; class Insecta; order Coleoptera; family Elateridae; genus Agriotes; species Agriotes lineatus. The sequence goes on along the minus strand of OW679197.1, from coordinate 130,738,640 downwards.
CTAAGCACAACCCTGAAACTAAAAATTAAAATTATCACCAACAAAATAAATAGTATCACAACTCTGCAAGACGAACAGCAGAGATTCAGGACAGGAAGATCCTGTACAGACGCGGTATTCGTTATAAGACAAATAACGGAAAATTCCATCGAATACAACAGGCCTGCCCACATGTGCTTTGTGGATCTGACAAAAGCTCTCGATCGAATTCAACTGAAAGACATAATACACATATTTTACTAGCTGAACATACCGTATAATATAATTAAAGTAATCGAAAACATCTACGCAGAAAACAAAATACAAGCTAAGGTCGATGGAGAATTAACCCAATCAATTTCAGTAGAAACTGGTATTCGCCAAGGAGACTCATTAAGTCCGCTACTATTCAATATCGTTATGGACAAAATCATAAGGAAGGTACGAAATATGAGGGAATACACAATGGGAAACCATAATATCACTATTCTGTGTTATGCCGATGACGCAGTACTAGTTGCGGAAACTGAAGATGACCTGCAAAGGCTGCTGCACCAATTCAATGAAACAGCTCAATCGCACAACATGGTGATATCCGCTTCAAAAACAAAATGTATGACAATATCCAAAACGCCTCTAAGATGTAAGCTAGCTGTCGATGGAAAAATTATTCAACAAGTATCCAAATTCAAGTACTTAGGCGTAGAAATATCTGGCTACGGTGACGATATCCAAAACGCCTCTAAGATGTAAGCTAGCTGTCGATGGAAAAATTATTCAACAAGTATCCAAATTCAAGTACTTGGGCGTAGAAATATCTGGCTACGGTGACGTCGAGACGGAAGTAAGACAGCAAGTGAACAATGCAACAAGGATAGCAGCAAGTCTCAACAGCACAATATGGAAGAACAAATATATAGGGGTTGAAGCGAAAAAAGGATTTATAAAGCCACAGTGAGGCCAATAATGACATACACTCCAGAAACCAGGCCTGACACCTCAAAAACAAAAAGAATCTTAGAAACAAGCGAGATGAAAGTACTGCGTCAAGTTGTTGGGAAAACGGTATTGGACAGGGAGACCAGTAAAAATATAAGGAGGACATGCAACGTAAAGAACATCAATGAGTGGACATTAAAAAGAAAGCATGAATGGAACGAGCACATAAATAGGATGGACGAAAAAAGAATAGTCAAAATAGCTAGAGACAAGTCGCCAATAGGAAACCGCAGCGTCGGAAGACCAAGAAAAAGATGGAGCGACAATATAAGCAAAGAGTAAAAATAGGCAAAGTATTCGAAGAACAAACAGGCATATGCCTAAGAAGAAGAAGGAAGAAGAAGAAGAATTGAATAACATTAAGAATCATTGTCTGATCCTTACCGTCACAAAATCGCCGGGAGTTTGAGCTACTCAGACTTCTAGTCGGGTTTTGTTCAAGAACGATACATCCTAGCAAGATGCAGAGTGTTAGATAACATAAAATATTACTGTTCCTAATGTCCGCATTAAAACCTCTTTCACTATATGCAGAGTGGGCCACGAAAATTGGAGCCCCTTACTACTTATTGGGGACTGCAACCCAGCGTACACATTTCATGGCACATATTGAATATTTATCCAAAGAACATATTGATTGGAATGACTGTGCCTTTATGATATTAAACAAGCTGACAGCTGTCAGTTTAAAGACAGTAATATAGCTTAAATCATAAAATGTTAGTGATGTCAAAAGCATCAAAAAACCTGACACCATTTTAGTATATTTCGCAGATATGCAGATGCAGCCTTATCTACTACACAGAGCACCATCTAAAAACACATTCCGAAAGTTACAAGAACTCTAATCGATATGTCTTTTAGATAAATGTTGAATACCTGTGTTGCCGTGATGTGTGTACATTGGGTTGTAGTTTCAGGATATAGAAGGCTCTTAGACTACCCTCTATACTGATAGATAATAGCATATTGGTTCTTTTAGATTTATTAACCTTCTCCTTCTTATTATTGCATTTTTGTCCATAACTGGAGGAAGGCCTTCTTAATTGAGTTCCATTTGGTTAGGCTTTGTACCTTCTTTGGCCAGTATGAAAATGGTTTCATATTATAACAATATTAATTATTTTAGCTATTACATTTGACTTTTACTTTACTTTAGTTTATTTTCAATCAATTCTTTTTTTAAATTGAATTTTAATTAACTCCTTTGCCCTTTTATAATTATGGATTATCAATGTTATTAAAAACTTTAGCTCCGTTAGAAAGCATTTTACTCTTAACTAAAACACAGGTGGGATTCTTTCATAATCTAGTCTGCTTTTATTTCTGAAATTTGATTCTTTTATTTCATGACAACTTGTACGTCTGTCACCTGTAACTTCAAATATTGCAGGTGAAAAATCAATTACAAATACCCTCTCGTTACATACTTGTCATTCAAAAATATCAAATAGTAAGTACTCCCCTCTTCAAAGTTATCTCACTTTACTCTTTTTATATTTTTCTTTCAGTTTTTACTTAAATGCCTTTATTCTGTCACCTGTTCCTGGACCTCGATAGTCTCCTTTACCCAGCCAAACGCATCCAGCAATCTCACAGAGATCTCCCAACGTGCAAACAAATCCTAGTACGAACGTCACCAAACACCTGGATCCGCAAAGACCCCGGCCAAACACGATAAGGTACCTACCAACTTTCTCTATCAGAACTGTCAGCAGCAAACGCCATCCACATCTTTCTACCAAAATCCTCAAGCCACCCTGTTATCCAATTCATACGATGTAATGTAATTTGGCAATAAACTTAGTTCGGGGTCCCATTCCAGAAATTTGTTTTTTTAAATTATAACTGTATTAATTAGGCATTCTCACCACATCCAGTCTCTTTCTTCATCGTCTTCACATCTTTTAATCTTTTAACATTTACTTTTTATTTTCACCACGCCAATTTTAGTTAATTCACAACCCTTTTATACATAGGTATACCAAACAGCTTATAACTTTCATAAAGGGTTGACTTTCGTGATTTTAGCCGCTTACAAATGTATTACATGTGTTTGTACCAAATTATTTTTACATACTCATAAATATTATTATCGCCCTAGTGATTTAGTTTAGCATATATTTTTAAAGTCCAACACTCTATAGAAACTTTATCAAATTTATCTAACAGCCACTATGTTGAATGATAATTCCCGAATGAGTATTTGCCATTAATCCCCAACCTCATTTCAGGTAATAATAATTAAATTATGTTAGAATCTTACTGTTTTTATATAGCATTATTCAATTGAATTTTAAATTCTATTTCATTTCTTTACCAAATACATTTTAATAATTTCGATATCCTTCTCATACTTAAACTCATCTTTGTTATTTAATACTGTATTCTTTTTACCTATTTAATCTGATATTATCCCATTACAATATGTATAACATTTTGTTCCAGTATTTTTCTATTGTTGCACTTAATATCATTCTCATTACTGTTAATTTCCGATACAAAATGGTCGTTTCAACATCATAAAAGGATTAAGAATAAGAAGGAAACGAAATTTAGATTATTATTCTGATTTTTATTAGAATTTTTCTGTTTAGAATAATTTGAACTCATTATTTTCTCATTATTGTCTGCTTTTTCGGCACCTTTTGTTATTTACAAAAATTGATCAGTTATAGTTCTAAACCAATAGTGATCCTAAACTGTATATAGATTTTTTTTTGTTTTATCTGCCATGTCCTTTTACTAAAATAACACATTCCAAAAGTTTTGTCACTCCAGTGATATTCCATATTATACTGAAATTACTGAACGAGTTGTCATTATCAAGTGAACGAATAATTTTAAGACAAATGATAGCTTAAGGGAGATGCTACTAATAAATATACCTTTCTTGTTTGCCATTTGGCTTATAAAGCCGGTGTTCTTGTGCTGTTTTCTAATGATATATCTAAATTATTGCATATTGCAATATCCACTGCTATTGCTACGTTCTGTTTTAATTATTACTTCTGGTGTATCTATTTCGACAGCGCTTCCTCCTTGAACATAATCTTTAATAAATATGCGTAAATTCAAAACATATTTTGATTATATTTAGAATATTCTAACGTAGTCTTATCAAAAGAAGGTTTTAAAAAAGCACCTCTTATGAAAACGTGTAGAAACTATTCGGGCAATAGCTAATAAAGTTCCGTAACATTAGTCCTAACAGCCTAAAGGTAATTTATTTACATGTCATTCAAATTGACCTCAATACACTAGTAATTACTCAGCAAACGATTCAATTGATTCGAATATTTCGAATAGCTATAGCGTTCAATTAAATGTTTCGGAAAATAAAAAACGAACCTCATATCGGTCGTTCGGCAATAGGGGTACGAGCTACCCCTTCCACAGAAACTCAAATTATACTTGTGCGCTTTTCCAATTTAGGTAGAGTTTACTCCATTACATAAATGTAATTCGATTACCTAAGCGTAACAAAATTCACCTTATATAAGCAGTATAAAATCACCCTCTCGTATTGTTGGCGACGCAATATTTCTACGAGACTGTATCCAAAATAATAGTGTACCCATTCCATGCAGTGGTCCGTGTGCAAATCTGCCGTCAAGCCGATTCAATTACGATCTTATCTACAAAATAGATGACAGTTATTTCCATGAAAGGGCAATACCCATAAGGATCACTATAACGCTACATTCCCAGACTTAGGAAGCAAATGTCGACCTTAAGGTCATTCTAGTTACAGAACATGTCAAGCTAAAGACGTTTTTCATTTTATTTAATTTCGTATGTAACCAAAAGATGACACTGCGGTCGTTTTGTGTTTTTGTTTGCGCTTGTAATGGATATTCTTTGCGAGGGAGCTTTTTGTAATCAATGGTTAAATGAGTTTGCGTTTTGGAATAGCTCCTATCGTTTTAATCTGTACTCGCATTTTTCATTGTGAATGTGTGTTTTTTAATTTTTTACTTTTCTCCGCTTCTGCATCCTTTAATTCAACCGAAGGGTTCTGTGCCCGCTTTGCGGATAACATGCAGAATACTTACAGCAAAAAGGATTCTTTATTTTGGCAACCGTTTTGTGTGTGTAATATACAATTAACGTTTCTTAAAATGTTGTTATAATTGGAGGGTTCGATGATTCAGAGTTTTGTTTGCAAATATTCACACTATGAGTTTGAGCTTTAATGAATCTGCTACAGATAAAATTAGTCTAAAAATTAAATATACTGCATACTGTACCACGCTTAAAATAGAGGTGGCACAGCCCTAGATAGCTCTAATTCTCGGCAGAATATAGCGTGAATAAAAACCAGGCAGAGGTTCTTAAGGTTACAAAAAAACTTACACAAGTTTTATACAAACGGACACCAGTCGTAATACACAACATAATCCCCTTGGATGCAGCTTGCTTCAACCTAAATATCAGAAGAAGACGAGCAGGTTCATGAAGGGTCGTAGCATAAATAATAAACAAGAAAAATATGCCAGTAACAGTCAATAGAATTTAATATTCAACAACAATGTAACAAATAACAATGGTAATTAAAAAATTTGGTGTGATACACGCACACAACTTCCTTTTACAGTGATCTTGTAATTAGCCAAAAATTTGATTTTAAACTTTTAAGCATTTGTCAAAAATTTTCAAAAAATTACAAATTCCACAAAAACGGTACAAAACAGAGCGTTGGTTGAAGAGACAAATTTTCTCTAGAATTTTAAGCTGAATTCAAAAATGTAATAATATACCGGGTGTTCTATTTAAAATAGGAGCTAATAAAAAAAATAGAAAAAAAAACAAAAGAAATCCACTTTAGAAGTATTCAACTGGAAAATCAGCTATCTCACGTCAATACACATTTAAAATGTAATAAAAATGTAAAGTTTGAAAAAAATCGTTAAGAGTCAAAAAATCGCAAGAGTAAACACCTATTTCCAGTTATGTGATTCTCTTCAAAAGCTTGCTGTCGCATCTACATAGTACACAAAACTTATATATGAAGTTTCAACGCCATTCCTCTTTTCGTTTTTGAGACATTCTGTTCACAGACAGACAGACAGACAGACAGACCAATGAAAAAAATATGTTTTTTGGAATCAGGGGACTCTGAAACGTGAAGATCTGTTGAAAACCCATATTCGAATTTTTGGGGTGAATCCAATACTTCCTTTATCGTAATAGGAAGTAAAAAGCAATATTAATAACACAACTCAGGTAAACCTGGCTCTCTACAGAATTAAATTTGTTTGGAGTCAAACCACAATTAGTTAATATAAATTATTAAAAATTCGAAAACAATACAACATATTAAAAATCTCTAATGCCAGCAATTACTCCAAATTAACATCTAGAATACTATGCAAACATCCAGCTAGTTATTGTGAAAATGAAACGTACGTGTGCGGGCCCAAAACTTTAGAATGGAAATTTGAGAAATGCAGGCGTCCAAGGTCACACTGCGCAAGTGGTGATCCACGGTCTACACACTACATGCTCTCAACTGATTTCCTATAGAATAAGGCAATAGCGTTTGATAAAACTATTAAATTTACGTTAACTTAAGCGAATTTGCCCCCAAAAGCCTTTTTTTATAAAAACGCAATTCGTAGCAGGCAAATATGCCCAAATATTCTTAATTGGGACTCTCCATCAGGGTGCACTCGGAAGCAGCCACCAGCTGTGAAGTCATCTTGTGATAAGCAGCATTCAATGAAATTATTACAGGAACGACCTTGTCTCAGAGCACCTGCACGTCTGTGCGTCGTGGGCAAATTCTAGGAGAAAATTGCCGCCAGGAAATTCACCGGAAGATAAACACCTATTTACCACTTAATTAGCACATAAAATAAATAAAAAAAAATAGCTCACCCTTAGATGGGTTGCGGGCCTATGAATTTGCCAGCGACGCCGACGCCGTTTGAAGCGTACACCGCTATGGTTGCCTCGTCGTAATCAAGATGTTAAATCCCTTAAGTAGGTCTTGATTAATTCTGCCATTCGCGGATGGCTGAATTCGAAAATATTAAGCCAGGTAGGTACCTGTGACCCGAAGGTTGCGCGTTTTCTCGGGAAAATAAAGATATCTTCGCGCAGCTTTGCAGGCTTTGAGGAGGAGGTCCGCGCGTGATTATTCAAATTAGAGATATGAACCAGGATTGTAGGTGCTATCCGCAAGGAACGCCAAAGTGAAATGGAGCGTTACAATACTAACGATCATGAATCGCTTAGCCAGTGTGTTTCAAAAATTATAAGTTAAAAAATAAATAGAGTCGCTCAAACGTAAACGGCTCAACCATTGAGAGAACTTTCTTTCTTGATATTCGTCCCTTACATCCTTAGTCATATCCACCGACAACAGACTTTTCTTACACTCAAATTATTATGTAAAATCTGGTTCACTGTAGTCATGCCAATATCCAAGGTGCTCCCAATAATTCCCTATGTGACTCGATCTTTGCTGCACAACACTTATTTAAAAATTAACTTGTATAATAACTGTTGCAATTATCAAAATTTTATGTCCAACTAGAAAACAACAAACATTTGTTTCATGGCAAGCTTGATTTCTATGGTGCACTCGATCTATAAGTTTTCAGAAATTATGGTTGCTACTCTCGTTTAGTATAGTATGAGCAAAAAGTGATAATAGTAATAATAAATGTCTTTATTTTCTAGGATACGAAGTTCCACTAATGTTGTTCTTCCACTTAAACTAACATAATGTCCAGGTAGGAACGTTAATGTGACGTTCTTCCATCAGATATACTATCTCAGTTGAAGTTTTTAAAAAGTTTGAAGTAATGTGTCGTTTGTTTGTTTGTTAGTTATGGACAAAGTCTAAGCATGCGGAGTAGCAGGTAGCTTAGATACCGACTGCTTTGGTCATATGGTCAAAGTCCTACTTAGAATTTTTCCAATAATGTGTACCCACCAGAAGATACGGAGCTGTCATTTGAACGTAGGAGGAAAATGAAGAACTGGTAGACCATCTGTTCGAAAAGAGCAATAAATTGAAATTGAATACAAGACGAACCTAAAAAATCGACCCAAATGTTAGATCTTTGCCACAGAGTTATTGTGATCTTACACTTATAGATTTTGTTTTTCACTTCTGAAAATAATATATACAAAATTTTCCGATTGCTTTTCACCATGTGTCAGTTGTGTTTCACTTTGTCTCAAATGCTGTTCCCTCTTATCAACACTTGTCAATATTGACAAATGGGAACTACATTAGACTAACAGTAAAATAATTGATACATTGTTAAAAGCAATCGGAAAACCCTGTAAAACCCCTGTTCAAACTCTTTTAAAGCTACAAAAACGAAGAACGAGGCATGTAATGCTATATCACCACAATTGTTACGAAGCGTCTTTGAAAAAATGAAATGACGTGCGACTATGACTTAGTAGTAATATCAGTTGTGGGGTGACTGATGTCAGGCAAGTAGGCCTTCGTAGGTCCTTTTTGCCAACCCCATGAATAAGGTCTCGGCATGGAGAGTACCAAGTACCTTATAATCCTACTTAGAATTTTTCCGAGACTAAGGAATTATTCCAACCCTAGAAAGGGATCTTTTACATGCTACGCATCGTAGTAACATGGGACCCACGGCTTTACATCACTTCCGAATGATGGCATTCTGTAGAAGTTTTCATCCGATTTTTTTTTATTTTTAAAAACCTCATCGGAATCGGGGATCGGACTCTCGACCCTTAGTTCAGTAGACAGAATGCGTAACCACTGAGCTATGGAGCTTGGCGCGACTATGACTTACAAATTATAGTTTGACCATCCCAATCTCGTTTTTTATTTTTAAGGATGTATGTCAAATTTGTTCATTTCTATGCACTCTTCGTGGGAATGTATAAAAGGCATCAAACAACTCTGCATTAATTATCAGGTATGTACGTATTTGTTAATATATGCAAAAAGTGACGCTGAAAGAACATCAATATTATCAACCATTACAATAGCCTCCTGCTATAGTAATTTACGTAACAAGTATAGAAAGTGGAGCTTTTCAGTACGAGTGAGATGTTTCCGGAAGAGGCCGTTAGCCACTTTCATACGAGTTTCGTACAATATTTTTTCGTACACTAGCATACAAAACGGAATACTAAATTTATCCTCGTATATAGCAAATAAGTAGAGTAATAGTATTATGTACGTAACGTTTTATATGTGTTGTAACTAAGGAAACGTGCAACTTTCTGATTAATAAATTGTACGGCAAAGTAGCTCTTTCAATGCTAGCTACGAAAATAGTTATTTATGCATCTAGGACGAAAAATGGGCTTTTTATGGACGATGCCTGCAATTGCTGGCCGAGGCGATAGCCGAGGCAAGCGATCAGGCAAGGCCATAAAAAGCAGTTTTCGTCCGAGGTGCATATTCAATTTTTCCGTCGACCGTCATAATTTAAAAAAAAAATTAAAGTGGAGTCCGAATTAAGAGTAGTTGAGGACGAAAAACGTTTGCGGACAAAAAGCGTTTGCGGACGAAAAGTGTTTACGGACGAAAAGCGTTTGCGGCTGTAAAGTGCAGCCGTAAAGTGTTTGAGGACGAAAAGCATTCGCGGACGAAAAGCAGTTGCGGACGAAAAGTGTTTGCGGACGAAAAATTAATGGTGTCCAAAAAAGTGACAGTTTTCGTACGTAAATGCGGCCGTAAAATCACATTTTATAGGGAGGTCGACGGAAAAAGCATTTTTGTAATGAATCCGTTTGTTTTCTGTATTCTTATCTATATTGAGAATTAATATTTTGGTGTTTAATTTGAAAATGTCGTTAAAATGTAACTTTACATTTTTTAATCAATACCTACCTGATAATTAACGTAGGGTCGTTTTATGCTTTATATACATATCCATGAAGAGTTCATAGAAATAAACAAATTTGATACATAACCTTAAAAATCAAAAACGACATTTTTTAATGGTCAAACTACACAAGAAGATGGAAAGCATTTTCAACACCTGAATGAAACAGCTCTTGATTGTTTAATAATTGTTTACTACTTTTTAATATTTTATGTTTTAATGTTTTCTGTTTCATTTTTCCGGTCTTAAGTTTATTTATCGTAATTTTCCTTCAAGATTAGTAAGATGTTGCTACATTTATGATTTCAAATCAAAACTACTTGATTAAGATCTGATTAAGAAGAAATTGGCAATAGTTTATAAAATGTCATTGGCAAGGATTAGGTATAATTTTCTGGTGATACAATACACAATTAAAAATTCCAAAGGCACTTTTGATTAATTTACTTATTTCTCATATTATACACACCTAATAATTTGCAATTTATTGATAAATAAATTGATTTATAGGATTTAGTATAACTCCTAGATACATTTATAAAACGATAAAAAAGAAGTAGAATACAGTAAATATTTAACTATATATAAATTTAGGAATATGCACAAGATAACAAACGAGGACCGTCGTTGAATACCATAACCTTTGTTAATACAGATTATTATATAAATAATGATTATACCAACACAAATAAAACGCATCAAAACACACAAGAATTTTTTTGCTAACCATAGTGGCTCAACTTCCCCCGTTCTACCCCTCCTAGACCCCGAGATCGATTAATCTACAGGGTGCATAGCGGATTCTGCTTTGCCATCCTTGCGTTGCATTCACGATGTATTCTTCTCCCAGTAAGCTGTTATGTAACAAACGACTTCCTGAATTGGACCGTGTCATGATTGAGATCGAAGAACGTCGTCCACTTTCGTAAGGGGGTTCATCAGGAGGAAAAAGCAAAAGAGCACGGTAACTCAACGTGTGAACCACGCCAGAGGCGAAAATCGACTTTTTCCTCCTGATGAAGCAAGTTACGAAATTGGGCGAAAGGTTGAGTTCTTCGATCTCAATCATAACACGGTCCAATCCCGAAAGTAGTTTGTTACTCAATGACAATGGCCGTGAAAGCCTCAGAAATCAGGCTATTATGTGTTTTTCTGAGGTTGCATGTAGGAATTGTGATAAAAGTCATACTGTAGTACCATGTAAAATTATTGCATTTTTTACAACTGCTTTATTGACATTTTTGCAATCTTACTGTGAAAATACCTAACATTTTACAGAAGGATACAAAAATTTAACTGGTAACAGTGCAAGCCATAAAAAATCACAACCACACATTGAAAACAACAGAACCCAATGTCGTCATGTTCAGTTATTTCGCATGCGTACCAACTAAAGTGTCACCCTAACGTAGCCTGCTGGGCGAAGGGAACATCGTAAATGGATTATACCGGGTGACCATAAATGGTTGTGATTTTTTTTCTTAGGTTGGCACTGTTTATGTTGGTGGCAGTGTTTATGTTGGTGGCACTGTAAGTCTATGTCAAATTCGAGGTTAGCAGGTTAGGTTTTGCGTCAGTTTGTGTCAAAAAATGACAACCATTTATGGTCACCCGGTAGATGGTCGTACGACATCCTTGAATGTTTCGTCAATTAATTGGACAAACCTGGACACAGCCCAAATAGGGTCTTCATAAACTCGTATTGGTCTTCTGTTGTATCAAGTTCATGGCTAGAACTATTAATAATAGGCCATATTGCATACATGGAGATACATCATACGTACACATATATTTCATACAACGCATATTTTATACTACTCTAGTGACATGGTGTAACAAACGAAGTGTACTTCTTACTTTCTTGGGGTACTGGGACGTGAAAGAATACATTTTTAAGATATATCACCAAAACACTTTATAGTTTATCAACGGCACTGGGTATTGGTCTCTCACAATCTTGTCCTGCAATCTATACACATGCGATTACAACCATCTTTTTGTAAGCAATTACGTCGAGGCTTGAGTAGTCACTTTTACTAGGTCGTATTATACCCGTAAGTACCATTCACTTATTTGAGAGTCCAACACTTGCTTCTCTTTTGGAGCTAATCTGTGAGGTTTTGAACTCACTGGTATTTCGTCTTTCAACACAATATTGAAGTTTCATCGATCGTCTTTACATCAGGCTTTGGATGATATTTGGCGATGATAGCTTCAATGCGAGTCCTGTAAGGCTCTTTTGAATAACTACGCAGTTCATCACTCTCAATTCTGGACATGTCACGTTGACTCATTAATCCCAACCGGAAAAACTTGTTATCGGTATGTTCTATACAAAACACACTAGATTTAACATTCCTAGTGGTGAACCTGGGCATTTTGAAGTGATCTGACCAAAAACATTTAAAAATTATCGGGCATCTAGCCGTATGTGTACAACTTCTGACAACATGCTCCGCTAGGCCACAATTAAAACAACGATTTTTAATTTGTTTCGTACTTAGTTTCGGTTGTATACTTTTCGTATTGCCTTGGAAGGTACGTTTCCGATCTGCACTTTCCCTTTGAGTACTTTCCTTCATTCTGTAGTATGTTTCAAAACACTTTTTCAACTCTCTTACTGTGTTGTTACACCATATAATATAGATTTATTGAACTTTTCATCTCGTAATCTGTTAATGATGTATTGCATAAGAGCATCATTCTCTATTCGTCCTTGGTCTGCTAATTCTCGCATAGCGTAAATGTACTGCCTACTGCTTTCTCCTGGTTGTCGACGTCTTTTGAATCATTGATTGAGTATAGTAGCACTCGTTATTTTTACTTGAAATATGTTTTTCAACTTGCTTTTAAGAGAACTTCGTGAAGCTATGTCCTTTTCGAGCGATACCAGTTTTTTTGCTGACCCTTTCAACATACCTTTAGCATGTATTAATTTCTGCAAATCGCTCCAATCCAACAGAGTACTAATATCTTCAAATACCGAAGTCCACTCTTGATCCGAAAATTGGCCATCGTCTGAAAAAGTTGACAAACTGTCTTCTACGTCTTTAACAATGAAATTATTGCGCGAATACTCAGTGTCTTCTGAAAATTGTCGACCCTTTATAACTCTGATTCATAAATAGCTTGGCCTTTCATTTCTCCTGTTACAACCGTGCTTTGTCTAGTAATATGATTTGCCACCCTAGCTTAATGAATCAGAAACTGAGACTTAACAATTGTGTGAAACATTGCAATTCAGTGAAAATTAGTGTCACTAATTTCTTCAATAAATAAATGTACTAGAATATGGATGACGAAACTGCGTTGCAAATTATCACATTGTGTGAAGACTTCTGTTACGGATGAAGCAAGGTTTTTCATTTAACAATAACGAAAATCCTCTTCGCCTGAAAACAATAACAAAGGTGTTAAAGAATTGAGAAAGTGCACAAAATAAATGCTATTTTGCATATGTATCTTCCACTCCAAAGCTTCTAGGCGTCTATGTATGATGTATGTACCCAATAATATTTAGTTAAGTTTCCGTGGTCTGGTTTTTTGTTCTTCAACAATTATTCTCAAAACTATTACTCGTTTTCATATTTCGATCATCTAGACATCTTTAAATAGCTTCTTCTAAGTACTTCTTAAAACTATTGGCCGCACAACATATTCTCATCATATGTTAGTATAATTCCAGCTTCTTTTAGACATCGTTTAATGTGCTTATAATATACCTTTATTGCAAATATTCTTTTTACTAATCTGTTTACACCGTACAATATTTCTAAAGCCATATCCTACACATATGCATTATACACAATAATATTTTAATATTATACAATGTCATTTTCAATACTTTATATCAAGCAGTAATTGTTATTTCGGTATGTTGCTTCTCAATACAAGCGATCTTATTAGTTCCCTCATTATAATGAAAATTGTCAATTTTCCTGCTGAATTATTACCCTTACCTATTATCTATTTTACAAATAGATTATCCCAGTAATATTAGTTATTTGGTAGTATAGATTTATTTTAAGTACGGGATCAACTATTAAAAAATTTAATCTATAATGTAAATGTTTTATAAAACAAATGGCAATTAAACTCGCTCCAGTGTCCTGTGTTATTAAAGATTCAAATCAAAAAGTGTACATAGAATCTTATTTCCAGAATATCTTGTAGTGAATTCGTATACAATTTTTCAAGTTCTCGTAGATATAGTCATACAAATGAAGCAGCTGAATAAATTTAAAATATTAAAAACGATCGTACATCCAGATGGAATTGACAACCAGAAAATACATTACGCTAGAGGGCTAGAGAATCCAAAAGACTCGAAATATTATATGAGCTTTAAATAGAATTTGGTGGGATAAATACATAATATGAATTGAACACACAACAGTGGAGACACTTGGGACATATAGACGTGAACGATGAGGGAAGAAGAAAAACGAAGATTGACGCTAATGGAAATGGAATATTTACGTAGAAGTGTGAGAATACGAAGAATACAGCGAGTCGCAAATGAAGAAATATTAATTAGAATGGCAGCAAGAAAAACAATAATTGACAGTATAGAAAATAGTTTAAAATGGTTCGGGCATGTACGGCGGATGGGCGCATTAAAATATTCGAAAAGCATGTTCACTTGGAAACCACCAGCAACAACCAAAAGAAGTCATCCCCTAAGCTAATGGAATGAGGGCATTAGACGTGCTAAGTGATAAGAATATGAATGAAGAACTGACATCACTATGTAGCACGGAGACTGAATTTGGTAATATAGCCACCAGCTGAATAATTATATTATATGGCATAACTCTGATTATGTTGTATAAATAATTGATACCAAAATACAGGGTGCTTCAAAAATTTCCGTTAATAGTATATTCGGTAACGAGTTTGGAAAAGTGAAGTTTTACTCAACGATTATGGCTGGCTTGAGTACGAGCGTTAGCGAGTACTTAAATGGGCCATACCAGTTCAGTAAAACCACCTCTCTAACGCGTTTCGTGTACTATTTTATCGCATTACATGTAGAAATGTTAAATACACCATCCGTTTGAAGTGGATCACTTAAGGAAACTAGTTTCGCTGACTTTCTCATAACAAAATGTAGTTTGTGTTATTGCTAGTAAGCGAGGTAACTATTGTTTTAAAAGTATAAAGTAGCCACACGTCATTTTTAAGGAATATTACTTTTAATAAGCACGCGATAAGTCAACAATGCATAACTTATAGTAAAGAAGCTTGAAGATTTTTTGTGTGTTATTTGATAAAGATTGACCCATTATTAATTTATTAATTAAATTATTATTACTGCTTTAAAAATGCCACTACATCGGCTTTACTACCAGTTATGCATTGTTGACTTATCGCATACCTACTTATTAAAAATTATATGACTTAAAAATTACATTTTGCTACTTAATAGTTTTTAAAAAATAGTTAACCCGGCTAGAAGTAGTAATACAAACTACACTTTGCTATAAAAGGGTTATAAAAATGTCGTAGATACTAGTTTCTTTAAGTGATCCACTTCGAATGGACGGCGGTGTATTAGATTTTTACATAAAAGTGACATTAAATGTGCAAACATAACCAAGCTGAGCAGAACTCGTTTTTATGTATTAAAACACAATAATCAGCTCCAGTTGATGTTATGCATGTGGCAGTACTGAAGTGTATTGTTGGTGGCACTGAAAGTCTATGTCAAATTCGAGGTTAACAGGTTAGGTATTGGTCAGTTTTAACACAGACTCACCCAAAATCTAGCCTGCTAACCTCGTCACCAGTGTGACCAATAATACATTTCAGTATTGCCCAACCTAAAACGAATCGTCGTTGCTAAGCTGTAATGGTTGCTGTGGTGTAAAGTACCACATTACTAAATGATTTTGCATGTAGAAATGTAGTACATTGCCATATGAAATGCGTGTGTATAAAAAATAAAATAAGTTATTATTCACAGCACAATTATTCAGCACAATACCCTGAATCATAATCACTATTTTTCCCGCTGCTGATCATGTAAGTCAGTGATACAGCCTTAGTAACAAAACGTGTAAGTCGGTGATTATATTTGTTTGCTGCTTTCCCTCGACAATGGAACTTAATATATTATTAAGTTCCTAGGATAATAAAATTAGCAACGCAAGATGCAGAGTAGATGTTGTGTTTATGATTCCAAATGGTTATGTGACATATGATACTCACAGGTAACACAAATTTGCGTCGACGTTTCTAAACCAGTTGTTGCTTTAACTTGCCAAGTAATGCAATGTAGTACTATGCTGTGTTGGTTTTACTCTCTTCCAGGTAAGTAAAATTCCATCTTTTTCCCAGAAGACAGATGCCATAACTTTCGTCGTTGACTTATATGTCCTGAATTTCTTTGGACGAGGGGAACCACGGTGTTTCTCGTACCTTCAAACGCTGATTTTCAAGCACCATCGACTATATATTTCTGCACATTTCAAAAAGCGTTGCAGTTTCCTGTCCTGGTCTTGGATCTCCTTCTACCGATTCGCGATCCCAACGGAACTGTTTTGACCAGTATTTTATTTGATACAAGCTTAGTCCATTCTCACCATATACTGCCAACATCCTTTCACATATAATTTTCGGTCTGTGGTGTTTATTACGCTTCAGTGCCCTAACTTAATTAAACTCATATTTAATGACAAACTAATAAATACTCAAGGAAACAACTATATGCTATAAACTGGTGAAACTTTGCACAATAACTATTAAAACGTACATATATATTACGACACAATGACGTTTGCTCTAATATTTATTTACTTGTATGGCTAGATATATTATTAATCTAGTTACCTCGTATAAATACATAGGTCCGACAAAGTACTGCACAGCAGAGGGCATACAAAGGCAACGTTAATCCATAGCAAAATTTACCATTGGCGTTTTCCTATGTAGCGTATGCCGTAAGCGTAAGTTATAAACATGCTTATATAATAGATATATCTCACTGGCAAAAATATTTAATATTTGCTTCAATAAATAAAATTTATTTTTATTCAAACCAATTTCTACGTACTCATTATAATAAATTCGTAGTACAGTAGCGAATAATTACTGATAATACTAAATAATCTGCTGAACCTTTGTAGCAAATACATTTCTATCAATAAAATTTTATTTACTTGATACATTTTTATAAAACGTAATTACTGAAAAATATGATAAATAATTCCTTCAAAATCTCATATCCTTGCAACTGCAAATCTAAGATGGATATAAAAAAGAAATCCATGGCCTTACTCCCTTGGTACTGCAGCAGGTAAATAAAATTTCAAACGTCCGACTTTCCGTTCCCTTAGAAAAACTTTTATAGCAATCTAGTAATATTGCAGGGAAAGCCTCGTAAAGATGGAGACTAAAGAGGCCCAATCCCTTTATACAAACACTTGAGTAAAGCACACGGTCGTATTTTACACTACATCGATAATCCTAACTACCGTTTGTTAGCTCTGCTCTCTGTAAAGCACTTGGACAACATCTATTTTTGATTGCATTTCCAGAAATTGTTTTTTCATTTCTGTACTACCTAAAGCCTCAGGTGTAATATTTCTCGCTATATATTTAAGTGGAAAATTCTCTAGAAACTGTTACTTGGAGATCACATAAAGTAGACTTCAGAAGCTATAAATACATAATCAAAACCCTTATATACCAAGCTTTACATTTATAGCAACTGCAAAATGTGTCCTAAAATGGCATTCGTGCAAATGTAGTAAGTATTCATTAGAAACCCTTTCCAGGCCAGTCAAGTTGAAGACTTGATTAAATTATTTCAATATTCGATGTATTAGACAGAATGAACGAAAAGTTCTGACCGTCGTGTCACTCGGGACATCCGAACATTGTTCTTCCATTTTTCGGATCTAAAATAACCAACAGTCAGTTGTTGTACTAATGGACTTCCCCTTCTCTTTGGTTGCTTTTAATGGTATCCTACCACACTGTAAATTGGTATGACTCGAATTGCAAAGACATAAATTTCGATTTATAATTCTTGCAGCTTTCCGTCCCCCTTTTGCTCTATATTCCAATATTGACGAATTTTCAGCACAAAAGTGTAATGCAATGTTTCGTATACAACAACATACAGCATAAGAACTGTTAACCGTTCCTAAGTAACTGTCTAGTTAAAGCTTATAAACTTCAATGCTTGTCCGTATTAATTAAGAGAATGCATTTAACAATAGATGAGTATGACAGTTTCAAGAACCGAATAATTAAATCAGTTTTCCTATTATGTCAAATATAATCAAACGGTATTGTCTCTTTTTAACCTACACTGAAGACTCATCTACCTAAATCCAATGGCATCAATAATAACAATTCTACTGTCCATTTAAGTAAAAGGAAGAACGTGTATGCAATTTAGTATTAATTTAGTACTGTGTGATATACCTTGACGGTTCAGCTGCTGAATTTTTCACCGCAAAAAGCGAAAAGAGCGCCGATTAATTTTGCAATTAGTCAATCTTTAAAAGTAAAATTTTGTTTCGCTCGGCATGTCTCTGTAAAAGAGAAGCCCATTGAAATTTTTATATTCTCGTTAATTTTCTGGTCAAAAATTCCTTGGGTCGTAAAAGCTCGGGATTAACAATTTAGATATAGTAAGTGCAGGATCGAGTCTACATCATTCTGAGAGTCCTAATCTGTCAATCAGATTCTGACAGGACAATGGACGCATCGAGAGAGCACAATGGATATCAAGAGACGCAAAAACCAAGCGGACAGTCCGGCTATTTGCCTAACACATCTCTCATAATTGATGTTTTGTGCTGAATACCTTTGCTAGGTGATTTATTGGCTTCCTGAGAATGGCCTGAGTGCCAGATTGGGGACAGAAGTCACTTCGGCTGTCAGCACGGGTTAATTAGAAGCAATCCACGATTAAAATTAATTATGCCAAGGATTAATTCATTTAATTTTATATTGCTGCGATTGCCAGTAACTTTATCTCTATAATAACACATCATTATAGATTCGATTACAGGATATATCCAGTTCTATTTAAGAAATAAGGTGAAAGATTCCGGTTATTAATGTACAAATACAAATATTGTAGTTTTAGCTACACTAACCGTCTAAAAATACATTAATTTCTAACGTTGCGACTTTATTATAAGCATTGCAAGCAGTTGTATGTTTCTCTTGTTAGCAATTAAAACAAAACAATTAATTTCTTATAAACTGAGCAACATACATTTCTTTTAAAATATTAAATGGGCGTAAAATCAATCATTTCTTAAACGTTTCATAGAGGAAGTGATATATACACAGTACTTGATATGTACTATGAAAATGTGCATTTAATGAATAAGGCATACGGTAAGCCCTTTTTTCAAATCGAACATCGAATCACTAAAAATTGGGTTGTGTGACAATAGGGGTACCTGTCTTACCTATCTTTTTGCATGGGGTGCATGCAAAAACGCTCACTGTATAGTGTATACAATATCAAAGTAATATTTAAAAGTCAAATATGTAAAGAAACATAGTAAAAATTGCAAAACACTTTCAGATTACAATTGTTTTATGCGCTGATATAGCTTTCTAACAACAGTTACTTAATTGAAGAGAAATATCCACTTAAATATAAAATAACACAAAACAGATCCTGCGTCACAATTTTAAATGTTTGTGGGAAAATATTTAACACTCAGTAACATTTTCTTACAGAAATTATCTTGAACTCAAAAATAGCATAAAAACTATAATACGGGGTGCCCAACTTAAATGTACGCAGCTTTAAGCAGGTGAGTATGAAACACAGACACCATTCGCCATTGAAATGTAATGTGTGTTGCATACTCACCTGCTTAAAGCTGCGTACACTTAAGTTGGGCACCCTGTATATAATTGTTAATCAAAAATTCCAAAATTTATTACCTACGAGTTCTCCAAAATAAATATGCTACTTTTCATCGAAAATATTTGAGGAAAACTACATTTCATCGAACATTCCCTAGCCAAAAGTTTTCTAAAACTCATATTGGTGGTAACACATTTTTGAATTTTTTATAACTAAATCGCACGCACAATGTGTGTCAAGTGTTTTCCAGCGTACATAAAGCAAACAGGAATTCTAGACAGATTTCAACATTAGACATGAGTGTCTCTACTTGTTTGATTTATGTACGCTGTGTTGTCTAACACTCCCTATTTGTATAGTTTTCTATGTTTTAAGTCGTCTTTTTTAACAATTGTTATAGATATTTAAGAACAATTTTGATTATGAGCATCTTAACGAAACGAGTTTGATTGCCAAAATGAAGCGGTGAGCCGAGTTTTGCGCCAATCGTTATGTGCCATAAGCAAAAGTGTATTGTTCAATATTTTATCTTCATCAATAAATTCTGGTTCAATGTATTTTTTTATATAAAAAGAGTGCGGTAATATCTATCCATTACCTCACTGATTGCAGTAATATCCATTACCACACCCAGTGCGGTAATAAAGCTCTTAACTACACTAAAATTAATTTGGTTAATAGTCTATATCAACACCAATGAAGTATTTAGCGGTATTATACCGATGTTGAGCATATAAAAGACGAGAATAACTCTGGTGGCAGAGGTCGATTGCGCCGAGGCCAATAAATTATCCGAGTCAGTTTTATATGTAGGTACTCGTAATATCGGCCGCATGTTGAACAGTTTTGGTAATATCTACAAAAAGTGGCTTATTTGGATACGGGATTTTAATATAAATAAAACCTACTAATAACCTGAGTCCCGCAAGTAATTTGCTAATGTAGCAACGGTTATAACGGCCGTGGCTGTTAAATTTTTAACTGCAGTGGCTGTTATAGGTGACGTTTCGATCAAGCAGACAGTTCTGATACAGTACAATAATATGCCGGTGTTACGAAAATCGTTTTAAAAGACTATAAAAACGTTGAAACTTGCAAGATGACGATATATTTATTGAGCTTAAAAATTAGTGTAATTATTTAATATATGAAAAAAGGATGTATTAATATACTTTTAGCCTACTATAGAAGCAACCAGCTTGAAATTCAAAATATTTTATTATTCAAGAATACAATACAATAAACTGTACTGAAGAAAAACTAAAATTTCATAAAATGTGGAAAATATATAAAAATTGGTCAGATCTTCAAACACTTTCTTTGCTGGTCAAAAACATTAATCCGTAATGAGCAGAAAGCCTACATACCCAGTAGTTAAGATCATATTACAAAGAATCCTAAGGGAATTTGGTCTTTTGCTGTTAATAGAAAACAGGGTTTAAGTATTCCTAAAAATTTAAGCTATAACGAAACGACTGCTTCTAACGGACCTGACGTGGCAAATTTGTTTGCAAATTACTTCAGTTCTGTCTATGTTCCATCAGCATCTGATTAAAATGCTTTATGCGACAATTTTTCAAATAGTCAAGATTCTCTCTTCACAAGCAATGTATTATCTTCAATTAATATACGTACGTGAAACTGATATAGATGATAAATTAAGCAAACTCGACCTGAACAAGGAACCTGGATGCGATTCACTATCATCCATATTCCTGCTAAATTGTCACCCTACACTTGCTGTTTCATTATGCTTGATTTTTAAATAAATCTTTGCAAGAGAGTACTTTTGCGGAAGTATGGAAAAAATCGTTTGTGGTTCCTGTCTTTAAGTCTGGTGCTAAAAACGTTATTAAGAACTATAGGCCTATATCTAAGTTATCATCAATTGGTAAGGTTTTTTAATCTATTGTTTAGACCTATACATTTAATTTTGTAAGATGCAACATTATTTGTCAACAGCATGGATTTTATCGAGGCGGATCAGTTAAATCTAATCTGCTCCAACTTCCACCAACCAAGAATGGTCGTTTTTCAGTCCAGTGAAATGCTAGGTTTTCTTCTACGTTTTTAGGTTTAATTGTTATTCGTTGATAACGAAGGTAGATTGTCCCTCAAAACGTTCGATATTTAATATTTTTAATTTTTCAGAGTGGCAACATACCCAAAATAGAACATGAATAAATTTTATCCATTCGCTTAAGATATTTCTGGTTTCATATACGTAATTTAAGAGTTCGTTAGTACTTCTATACCATCGTCATCTATATGCTTCATTAGAAGTTCGTCGGGCCCGGAACTTTCCTGATTTTGTATTGTGTTGTGGCGTGTTCTGCTTCGAATTTCATAATTTTTAGATTTTATTGGAGATGGTTCTGATGACTTGTTTTCTTATTTTACCAAATAAGTATACTTAATTTTCTTTAAATATGAAAAAAATACTCTAATAAAAATATAAGCCAAATATGAAACCTAAAAAATCGAATTTTTAGAATTACAATATTTAGCAGCGAGTCGGATGACGGCAAATAGGCTTTGCCGCGAGTTGGCCGCGGTGAATCAGCGGTGGTGACTCGGTCGCGGCTAGTTGTGCCAGACAGTTTTCCTGCATTAACAAGCCTGTGAATTGTATTCTACATTTATCGCTTCTAATTAGTAATCATACAAATGTCTTCGGTCTGCGAGTTTAGTGAAACGTCCCAAATTATTGTTGTTCTAATATCCTCAGTGTTTTCATCACCCAGTTCATAATTATTAGAAATAAAATATTTGTTGTGCATCTTGTAAAATCGTTTTTTGTTCTTTCCACCATGATTCTTCTCAGTGTTTCGCTGACAGTGCAAAAAATGTAAAATAGGTGTGCAATTTTCACATTTTTATTTTTAGGTGATTCTATTAGTACATCTTGTGGCCATTCAGATAGAGCGCATACTTACATTTTCACCATTGCCCGGTCCCAAGCCCCGGATGAGATAGGAGAAGAGTTCCTAAATGAGGCTAGCAATCTATATATGGTAAAAAGGTATAAATTATTGCTCACAGAACCAAATACAATGCTTCGGATACCGGACAGAACTTACAGAAAAACTACACGGCGTGAATAAGGGAAAAACGAATATGGAAATCAAGATTACTACATATCGGATGCTGGAATATAACATCTTGGGCTAATAAAGATCACTAGAGTATAATATAACAAGCAACAAATTGATATATATGATCCTTATACGAGACAGACCAAGAAGAAAGGAAATGGAAATACCGCGTGGCCTTAAATATATGTGTTGCCGGTAGCCCTGAAATTAGCTATTTATAAATGGTTGGTTAGCAT